>BSBM01002146.1:3618612-4824816 GCA_027924585.1 Larix kaempferi | reverse complement strand
TTGGCATGTGCACTTGTCTACCAACGGGACATCCAAATCTATTTTCAAATTTCAACTCACAAAAGTTGGTCAAATTCGAAACTCGACCTTGCGTTTTCGCTAGACTTGGGCTTAAAGGGGGAGAAAATAGCTCGGAACGACACGAAAGTTGGTGTGGACGCTTGTCTACCAATGGGACATCCAAAACTATTCTCAAATTTCAATTCCGAGAAATTGGTAAAAGTTGAAACTCGATCGTGCGTTTTCGCTAGAATTGGGCTTAAAGGACGTGAAATTAGCTCGTAATGTCACGAAAATTGCTGTGCGCGCATGTCTACAAATGGGACATCCAAATCTATTCTCAATTTTCAATTCCAAGAAGTTGGTCAAAGATGAAACGCGACCGTGCGTTTTCTCTAGAGTTGGGCTTAAATGGGAAGAAAATAGCTCGGAATGTCACGAAAGTTGGTGTGGATGCTTGTCTACCAATGGGACATCCAAATCTATTCTCAAATTTCAATTCCGAGAAGTTGTTCAAAGCTGAAAATTTACCGTTCGTTTTCGCTAGAATTGGGCTTAAAGGGTGTGAAAATAGCTCGGAACGTCACGAGAGTTGGCGTGCAACGCTCGTCTACCCAATGTGACATCCAAATCTATTCTCAAATTTATATTCCGAGAAGTTGGTCAAAGTTGAAAATCAACTGTGCATTTTCACTAGACTTGGGCTTTAAGGGTGAGAAAATAGTTCGAAATGTCACGAAAGTTGGCGTGCGGATTTGTCTACCAACGGGGACATCCAAATCTATGCTCAATTTTTAATTCCGAGGAGTTGATCAAATTTGAAACTCGACTGTACGTTTTCGCTATACTTGGGCTTAAAGGGGGAGAAAATAGCTCGGAACGTCACGAAAGTTGGTGTGGACGCTTGTCTACAAATGGGACATCCAAAACTATTCTCAAATTTAAATTCCGAGAAGGTTCGTCAAGTTGAAACTCGATCGTGCGTTTTCTCTAGACTTTGGGCTTAAAGGGAGTGAAAATAGCTCGGAACATTACGAAATTTGGCGTGGACGCTCGTCTAAACAATGTGACATCCAAATCCATTCTAAAAATTTAAATTCCGAGAAGTTGGTCAAAGTGGAAAATCGACCGTGCATTTTCGCTAGACTTAGGCTTAAAGGGTGAGAAAATAGGTCGGAACGTCACGAAAGTTAGCGTGCGCATTTGTCTACCAACGGGACATCCAAAATCTATGCTCAATTTTCAATTCCGAGAAGTTGGTCAAATTCGAAACTCGACCGTGCGTTGCGTTTCGCTCAACTTGAGCTTAAAGGGTGTGAAATTAGCTCGTAATGTGACGAAAGTTGGCGTGCGCATTTGTCTACCAACGGGACATCCAAATCTATGCTCAATTTCTAATTCCGAGAAGTTGGTCAAATTCGAAACTCGACCGTGTGTTTTCGCTAGACTTAGGCTTAAACGGTGAGAAAATAGCTCCGAACGTCACGAAAGTTTGTGTGGACGCTTGTCTACCAATGGGACATCCAAAACTATTCTCAAATTTCAATTCTGAGAAGTTGGTCAAAGTTGAAACTCGATCGTGCGTTTTCGCTAGACTTGGGCTTAAAGGGGGAGAAAATAGCTTCGGAACGTCACGAAAGTTGGCGTGCTCATTTGTCTACCTACGAGACATCCAAATCTATGCTCAATTTTCAATTCCGAGAAGTTGGTCAAATTCGAAACTCGACCCTTGCATTTTCGCTCGACTTGAGCTTAAAGGGTGTGAAATTAGCTCGTAATGTGACGAAAGTTGGCGTGCGCATTTGTCTACCAACGGGACATCCAAATCTGTGCTCAATTTTTAATTCCGATGACGTTGGTCAAGTTCGAAACTCGACCGTACGTGCGTTTTCGCTAGACTTAGGCTTAAAGGGTGAGAAAATAGCTCGGAACGTCACGAAAGTTGGCGTGCGCATTTGTCTACCCAACGGGACATCCAGATATATGCTCAATTTTCAATTCCAAGATGTGGTCAAATTCGAACTCGACCGTGCGTTTTCAGCTAGAGTTGGGCTTAAAGCCGAGCAAAATAGCTCGTAACGTCATGAAAGTTGGCATGTGCACTTGTCTACCAACGGGACATACCAAATCTATTTTTCAAATTTCAACTCCCAAAAGTTGGTCAAATTCGAAACTCGACCGTGCGTTTTCGCTAGACTTGGGCTTAAAGGGGGAGAAAATAGCTCGGAACGTCATGAAAATTGGTGTGGACGCTTGTCTACCAATGGGACATCCAAATCTATTCTCAATTTTCAATTCCGAGAAGTTGGTCAAAGATGATGCGCGATCGTGCGTTTTCGCTAGAGTTGGGCTTAAATGGGATGAAAATAGCTCGGAATGTCATTAAAGTTGGCGTGGACGCTCGTCTACCAATGGGGACATCCAAATCTATTCTCAAATTTTAAATTCCGAGAGGTTGGTCAAACTTGAAACTCGATCGTTGCGTGTTCGCTAGACTTGGGTTTAAAGGGGGAGAAAATAGCTCGGAACGTCACGAAAGTTGGTGTGGACGCTTTTCTACCAAATGGACAATCCAAAACTATTCTCAAATTTCAAATTCGAGAAGTGTTCGTCAAAGTTGAAACTCGATCATGCGTTTTTGCTAGACTTGCGCTTAAAGGGTGTGAAATTAGCTCGTAATGTCACGAAAGTTGCTGTGCGCGCATGTCTACAAATGGGACATCCTAATCTATTCTCATTTTTCATTTCCGAGAAGTTGGTCAAAGATGAAACGTGACCGTGCGTTTTCTCTAGAGTTGGGGCTTAAATGGGAAGAAAATAGCTCGGAATGTCACAAAAGTTGGTGTGGACGCTTGTCTACCAATGGGACAATCCATAATCTATTCTCAAATTTAAATTCCAAGAAGTTGGTCAAAGTTGAAAATTTACCGTGCGTTTTCGCTAGATTTAGGCTTGAAAGGGCGAGAAAATAGCTCGAATGTCATGAAAGTTGGTGTGGACGCTTGTCTACCAATGGAACATCCAAATCTATTCTCAAATTTAAATTCCAAGAAGTTGGTCAAAGTTGAAAATTTGCCGTGCGTTTTCGCTAGACTTGGGCTTAAAGGGCGAGAAAATAGCTCGGAATGTCACGAAAGTTGGTGTGGACGCTTGTCTACCAATGGGACATCCAAATCTATTCTCAAATTTAAATTCCAAGAAGTTGGTCAAAGTTGAAAATTTACCTTGCGTTTTCACTAGAGTTGGGCTTAAAGGGCGAGAAAATAGCTCGGAACGTCACGCAAGCTGGCGTGCGCATTTGTGTACCAACGGGACATCCAAATCTATGCTCAATTTTCAATTCCGAGAAGTTGGTCAAATTCGAAACTCGACCGTAGGCGTTTTCGCTAGACTTGTGGCTTAAAGGGGCAGAAAATAGCTCGGAACGTCACGAAAGGCGGTGTCGACGCATTGTCTACCAATGGGACATCCAAAACTATTCTCAAATTTCAATTCCAAGAAGTTGGGTCAAAGTTGAAAATTTACCGTGCGTTTTCGCTAGACTTGGGCTTAAAGGGCGAGAAAATAGCTCGGAATGTCACGAAAAGTTGGTGTGGACCGCTTGTCTACCAATGGGACATCCAAATCTATTCTCAAATTTCAATTCCAAGAAGTTGGTCAAAGTTGAAAATTTACCGTGCGTTTTCGCTAGACTTGGGCTTTAAAGGGTGAGAAAATAGCTCGGAACGTCACGAAAGACGGTTGTGGACGCTTGTCTACCAATGGGACATCCAAAACTATTCTCAAATTTCAATTCCGAGAAGTTGGTCAAAGATGATACGCGATCGTGCGTTTTCGCTAGAGTTGGGCTTAAAGGGTGTGAAAATAGCTCGGAGCATCATGAAAGTTGGCGTGGACGCTCGTCGACCAATATGACATCCAAATCTATTCTCAAATTTAAATTTCGAGAAGTTGGTCAAAGTTGAAAATCGACAGTGCATTTTCGCTAGACTTAGGCTTAAAGGGTGAGAAAATAGCTCGGAACGTCACAGAAGCTGGCGTGCGCATTTGTCTACCAACGGGACATCCAAATCTATGCTCAATTTTCAATTCCGAGAAGTTGGTCAAATTCGAACTCGACCGTTGCGTTTTTGCTAGACTTGGGCTTAAAGGGGGAGAAAATAGCTCGGAACGTCATGAAAGTTGTCGTGGACGCTTGTCTACCAATGGGACATCCAAATCCATTCTCAAAATTTCAATTCCGAGAAGTTGGTCAAAGTTGAAAATCGACCGTGCGTTTTCGCTAGAATTGGGCTTAAAGGACGTGAAAATAGCTCGGAACGTCACGAATGTTGGCGTGCGCATTTGTCTACAAATGGGACATTCCAAATCTATTCTCAATTTTCAATTCCGAGAAGTTGGTCAAAGATGAAACGCGACCATTGCGTTTTCTCTACAGTTGGGCTTAAATGGAAGAAAATAGCTCGGAATGTCACGAAAGTTGGTGTGGATGCTTGTCTACCAATGGGACATCCAAATCTATTCTCAAATTTCAATTCCGAGAAGTTGTTCAAAGCTGAAAATTTACCGTTCGTTTTCGCTAGAACTGGGCTTAAAGGGTGTGAAAATAGCTCGGAACGTCACGAGAGTTGGCGTGCACGCTCGTCTATCAATGTGACATCCAAATCTATTCTCAAATTTATATTCCGAGGAAGTTCGTCAAAGTTGAAAATCGACCATGCCATTTTCACTAGACTTGGGCTTAAAGGGTGAGAAAATAGTTCGAAATGTCACGAAAGTTGGCGTGCGCATTTGTCTACCCAATGGGACATCCAAATCTATGCTCAATTTTTAATTCCGAGGAGTTGGTCAATTTCGAAACTCGACTGTACGTTTTCGCTATACTTGGGCTTAAAGAGGGAGAAAATAGCTCGGAACGTCACGAAAGTTGGTGTGGACGCTTGTCTCCCAATGGGACATCCAAAACTATTCTCAAATTTCAATTCCGAGAAGTTCGTCAAAGTTGGAATTCGATCGTGCGTTTTCGCTAGACTTGGGCTTAAAGGGAGCGAAAATAGCTCGGAACATTACGAAAGTTGGCGTGGACGCTCGTCTAACAATGTGACATCCAAATCCATTCTAAAATTTAAATTCCGAGAAGTTGGTCAAAGTGGAAAATCGACCGTGCATTTTCGCTAGACTTAGGCTTAAAGGGTGAGAAAATAGCTCGGAACGTCACGAAGTTAGCGTGCGCATTTGTCTACACAACGGGACATCGAAATCTATGCTCAAATTTCTAATTCCGAGAAGTTGGTCAAATTCGAAAACTCGACTGTGTGTTTTCGCTAGACTTAGGCTTAAAGGGTGAGAAAATAGCTCGGAACGTCACGAAAGTTGGTGTGGACGCTTGTCTACCAATGGGACATCCAAAACTATTCTCAAATTTCAATTCCGAGAGTTGGTCAAAGTTGAAACTCGATCGTGCGTTTTCGTTAGACTTGGGCTTAAAGGGGGAGAAAATAGCTCGGAACGTCACGAAAGTTGGCGTGCGCATTTGTCTACCAACGAGACATCCAAATCTATGCTCCAATTTTCAATTCTGAGAAGTTGGTCAAATTCGAAACTCGACCGTGCATTTTCGCTCGACTTGAGCTTAAAGGGTGTGAAGGTAGCTCGTAATGTGACGAAAGTTGGCGTGCGTATTTGTCTACCAACGGGACATCCAAATCTGTGCTCAATTTGTAATTCCGAGAAGTTGGTCAAATTCGACAACTCGACCCGTGGCGTTTTCGCTAGACTTAGGCTTAAAGGGTTAGAAAATATCTCGAAACGTCACGAAAGTTGGTGTGCGCATTTGTCTACCAATGGGACATCTAGATATATGCTCAATTTCAATTCCGAGAAGTTGGTCAAATTCGAACTCGACCGTGTGCGTTTTCGCTAGAGTTGGGCTTAAAGCCGAGGAAAATAGCTCGTAACGTCATGAAAGTTGGCATGTGCACTTGTCTACCAATGGGACATCCAAATCTATTTTAAAATTTCAACTCCCAAAAGTTGGTCAAATTCGAAACTCGACCGTTGCGTTTTCGCTAGACTTGGGCTTAAAGGGGGAGAAAATAGCTCGGAACGTCATGAAAGTTTGTGTGGACGCTTGTCTACCAATGGGACATCCAAATCTATTCTCAAATTTCAATTCCGAGAAGTTGGTCAAAGTTGAAAATTTACCGTGCGTTTTCACTAGAGTTTTGCTTAAAGGGCGAGAAAATAGCTCGGAACGTCACGAAAGTTGGCATGCGCATTTGTCTACCAACGGGACATCCAAATCTATGCTCAATTTTCAATTCCGAGAAGTTGGTCAAATTCGAAACTCGACCGTGCGTTTTCGCTAGACTTGGCCTTAAAGGGGGAGAAAATAGCTCGGAACGTCACGAAAGACGGTGTGGACGCTTTTCTACCAATGGGACATCCAAAACTATTCTCAAATTTCAATTCCGAGAAGTTGGTCAAAGTTGAAACTCGATCATGCGTTTTCGCTCGACTTGGGCTTAAAGGGTGTGAAAATAGCTCGGAGCGTCATGAAAGTTGGCATGGACGCTCGTCGACCAATGTGACATCCAAATCTATTCTCAAATTTAAATTCCGAGAAGTTTGTCAAAGTTGAAAATCGACAGTGCATTTTCGCTAGACTTAGGCTTAAAGGGTGAGAAAATAGCTCGGAACGTCACGAAAGTTGGCGTGCGCATTTGTCTACCAACGGGACATCCAAATCTATGCTCAATTTTCAATTCCGAGAAGTTGGTCAAATTCAAAACTCGACCGTGCGTTTTCGCTAGACTTGGGCTTAAAGGGTGTGAAATTAGCTCGTAATGTGACGAAAGTTGGCGTGCGCATTTGTCTACCAACGGGACATCCAAATCTATGCTCAATTTCTAATTCCGAGAAGTTGGTCAAATTCGAAACTCGACCGTGTGTTTTCGCTAGACTTAGGCTTAAAGGGTGAGAAAATAGCTCGGAACGTCACGAAAGTTGGTGTGGACGCTTGTCTACCAATGGGACATCCAAAACTATTCTCAAATTTCAATTCCGAGAAGTTGGTCAAAGTTGAAACTCGATCATGCGTTTTCGCTCGACTTGGGCTTAAAGGGTGTGAAAATAGCTCGGAGCGTCATGAAAGTTGGCGTGGACGCTCGTCGACCAATGTGACATCCAAATCTATTCTCAAATTTAAATTCCGAGAAGTTGGTCAAAGTTGAAAATCGACAGTGCATTTTCGCTAGACTTAGGCTTAAAGGGTGAGAAAATAGCTCAGAACGTCACGAAAGCTGGCGTGCGCATTTGTCTACCAACGGGACATCCAAATCTATTCTCAATTTTCAATTCCGAGAAGTTGGTCAAATTCGAAACTCGACCGATGCGTTTTCGCTAGACTTGGGCTTAAAGGGGGAGAAAATAGCTCGGAACGTCACGAAAGTTGGTGTGGACGCTTGTCTACCAATGGGACATCCAAAACTATTCTCAAATTTCAATTCCGAGAAGTTGGTCAAAGTTGAAACTCGATCGTGCGTTTTCGCTAGAATTGGGCTTAAAGGACGTGAAATTAGCTCGTAATGTCACGAAAATTGCTGTGCGCGCATGTCTACAAATGGGACATCCAAATCTATTCTCAATTTTCAATTCCGAGAAGTTGGTCAAAGATGAAACGCGACCGTGCGTTTTCTCTAGAGTTGGGCTTAAATGGGAAGAAAATAGCTCGGAATGTCACGAAAGTTGGTGTGGATGCTTGTCTACCAATGGGACATCCAAATCTATTCTCAAATTTCAATTCCGAGAAGTTGTTCAAAGCTGAAAATTTACCGTTCATTTTCGCTAGAATTGGGCTTAAAGGGTGTGAAAATAGCTCGGAACGTCAGGAGAGTTGGCGTGCACGCTCGTCTAACAATGTGACATCCAAATCTATTCTCAAATTTATATTCCGAGAAGTTGGTCAAAGTTGAAAATCGACCGTGCATTTTCGCTAGACTTAGGCTTAAAGGGTGAGAAAATAGCTCGGAACGTCACGAAAGTTAGCGTGCGCATTTGTCTACCAACGGGACATCCAAATCTATGCTCAATTTTCAATTCCGAGAAGTTGGTCAAATTCGAAACTCGACCGTTGCGTTTTCACTAGACTTGGGCTTAAAGGGTGAGAAAATAGTTCGAAATGTCACGAAAGTTGGCGTGCACATTTGTCTACCAACGGGACATCCAAATCTATGCTCAATTTTTAATTCCGAGGAGTTGGTCAAATTCGAAACTCGACTGTACGTTTTCGCTATACTTGGGCTTAAAGGGGGATAAAATAGCTCGGAACGTCACGAAAGTTGGTGCGGACGCTTGTCTACCAATGGGACATCCAAAACTATTCTCAAATTTCAATTCCGAGAAGTTCGTCAAAGTTGAAACTCGATCGTGCGTTTTCGCTAGACTTGGGCTTAAAGGGAGTGAAAATAGCTCGGAACATTACGAAAGTTGGCGTGGATGCTCGTCTAACAATGTGACATCCAAATCCATTCTAAAATTTAAATTCCGAGAAGTTGGTCAAAGTGGAAAATCGACCGTGCAGTTTCGCTAGACTTAGGCTTAAAGGGTGAGAAAATAGCTCGGAACGTCACGAAAGTTAGCGTGCGCATTTGTCTACCAACGGGACATCCAAATCTATGCTCAATTTTCATTTCCGAGAAGTTGGTCAAATTTGAAACTCGACCGTGCGTTTTCGCTCGACTTGAGCTTAAAGGGTGTGAAAGTAGCTCGTAATGTGACGAAAGTTGGCGTGCGCATTTGTCTACCAATGGGACATCCAAATCTATGCTCAGTTTCTAATTCCGAGAAGTTGGTCAAATTCGAAACTCGACCATGTGTTTTCGCTAGACTTAGGCTTAAAGTGTGAGAAAATAGCTCGGATCGTCACGAAAGTTGGTGTGGACGCTTGTCTACCAATGGGACATCCAAAACTATTCTCAAATTTCAATTCCGAGAATTTGGTCAAAGTTGAAACTCGATCGTGCGTTTTCGCTAGACTTGGGCTTAAAGGGGGAGAAAATAGCTCGGAACGTCACAAAATTTGGCGTGCGCATTTGTCTACCAACGAGACATCCAAATCTATGATCAATTTTCAATTCCGAGAAGTTGGTCAAATTCGAAACTCGACCGTGCATTTTCGCTCGACTTGAGCTTAAAGGGTGTGAAATTAACTCGTAATGTGACGAAAGTTGGCGTGCGCATTTGTCTACCAACGGGACATCCAAATCTGTGCTCAATTTTTAATTCCGAGAAGTTGGTCAAATTCGAAACTCGACCGTGCGTTTTCGCTAGACTTAGGCTTAAAGGGTGAGAAAATAGCTCGGAACGTCACGAAAGTTGGCGTGCGCATTTGTCTACCAACGGGACATCCAGATATATGCTCAATTTTCAATTCCGAGAAGTTGGTCAAATTCGAACTCGACCGTGCGTTTTCGCTAGAGTTGGGCTTAGAGCCAAGGAAAATAGCTCGTAACGTCACGAAAGTTGGCATGTGCACTTGTCTACCAACGGGACATCCAAATCTATTTTCAAATTTCAACTCCCAAAAGTTGGTCAAATTCGAAACTCGACCGTGCATTTTCGCTAGAATTGGGCTTAAAGGGGGAGAAAATAGCTCGGAACGTCATGAAAGTTGGTGTGGACGCTTGTCTACCAATGGGACATCCAAATCTATTCTCAATTTTCAATTCTGAGAAGTTGGTCAAACTTGAAACTCGATCGTGCGTGTTCGCTAAACTTGGGCTTAAAGGGGGAGAAAATAGCTCGGAACGTCACGAAAGTTAGTGTGGACGCTTGTCTACCAATGAAACATCCAAAACTATTCTCAAATTTCAATTTCGAGAAGTTCGTCAAAGTTGAAACTCGATCGTGCGTTTTTGCTAGACTTGGGCTTAAAGGGAGTGAAATTAGCTCGTAATGTCACGAAAGTTGCTATGCGCGCATGTCTACAACTGGGACATCCAAATCTATTCTCAATTTTCATTTCCGAGAAGTTGGTCAAAGATGAAACGGGACCGTGCGTTTTCTCTAGAGTTGGGCTTAAATGGGAAGAAAATAGCTCGGAATGTCACAAAAGTTGGTGTGGACGCTTGTCTACCAATGGGACATCCAAATCTATTCTCAAATTTAAATTCCAAGAAGTTGGTCAAAGTTGAAAATTTACGGTGCGTTTTCGCTAGACTTGGGCTTAAAGGGCGAGAAAATAGCTCGGAATGTCACGAAAGTTGGTGTGGACGGTTGTCTACCAATGGGACATCCAAATCTATTCTCAAATTTAAATTCCAAGAAGTTGGTCAAACCTGAAAATTTACCGTGCGTTTTCGCTAGACTTGGGCTTAAAGGGCGAGAAAATAGCTCGGAATGTCACGAAAGTTGGTGTGGACGCTTGTCTACCAATGGGACATCCAAATCTATTCTCAAATTTAAATTCCAAGAAGTTGGTCAAAGTTGAAAATTTACCGTGCGTTTTCACTAGAGTTGGGCTTAAAGGGTGAGAAAATAGCTCGGAACGTCACGAAATCTGGCGTGCGCATTTGTCTACCAACGGGACATCCAAATATATGCTCAATTTTCAATTCCGAGAAGTTGGTCAAATTCGAAACTCGACCGTGCGTTTTCGCTAGACTTGGGCTTAAAGGGGGAGAAAATAGCTCGGAACGTCACGAAAGACGGTGTGGACGCTTGTCTACCAATGGGACATCCAAAACTATTCTCAAATTTCAATTCCGAGAAGTTGGTCAAAGTTGAAACTCGATCATGCGTTTTCGCTCGACTTGGGCTTAAAGGGTGTGAAAATAGCTCGGAGCGTCATGAAAGTTGGCGTGGACGCTCGTCGACCAATGTGACATCCAAATCTATTCTCAAATTTAAATTCCGAGAAGTTGGTCATAGTTGAAAATCGACAGTGCATTTTCGCTAGACTTAGGCTTAAAGGGTGAGAAAATAGCTCGGAATGTCACGAAAGCTGGCGTGCACATTTGTCTACCAACGGGACATCCAAATCTGTGCTCAATTTTTAATTCCGAGAAGTTGGTCAAATTCGAAACTCGACCGTGCGTTTTCGCTAGACTTGGGCTTAAACGGGGAGAAAATAGCTCGGAACGTCACGAAAGTTGGCGTGGACGCTTGTCTACCAATGGGACATCCAAATCCATTCTCAAATTTCAATTCCGAGAAGTTGGTCAAAGTTGAAAATCGACCGTGCGTTTTCGCTAGAATTGGGCTTAAAGGACGTGAAAATAGCTTGGAACGTCACGAATGTTGGCGTGCGCATTTGTCAACAAATGGGACATCCAAATCTATTTTCAATTTTCAATTCCGAGAAGTTGGTCAAAGATGAAACGCGACCGTGCGTATTCTCTAGAGTTGGGCTTAAATGGGAAGAAAATAGCTCGGAACGTCACGAGAGTTGGCGTGCACGCTCGTCTACCAATGTGACATCCAAATCTATTCTCAAATTTATATTCCGAGAAGTTGGTCAAAGTTGAAAATCGACCGTGCATTTTCACTAGACTTGGGCTTAAAGGGTGAGAAAATAGTTCGAAATGTCACGAAAGTTGGCGTGCGCATTTGTCTACCAACGGGACATCCAAATCTATGCTCAATTTTTAATTCCGAGGAGTTGGTCAAATTCGAAACTCGACTGTACGTTTTCGCTATACTTGGGCTTAAAGGGGGAGAAAATAGCTCGGAACGTCACGAAAGTTGGTGTGGACGCTTGTCTACCAATGGGACATCCAAAACTATTCTCAAATTTCAATTCCGAGAAGTTCGTCAAAGTTGAAACTCGATCGTGCGTTTTCGCTAGACTTGGGCTTAAAGGGAGTGAAAATAGCTCGGAACATTACGAAAGTTGGCGTGGACGCTCGTCTAACAATGTGACATCGAAATCCATTCTAAAATTTAAATTTTGAGAAGTTGGTCAAAGTGGAAAATCGACCGTGCATTTTCGCTAGACTTAGGCTTAAAGGGTGACAAAATAGCTCGGAACGTCACGAAAGTTGGTGTGGACGCTTGTCTACCAATGGGACATCGAAAACTATTCTCAAATTTCAGTTCCGAGAAGTTCGTCAAAGTTGAAACTTGATCGTGCGTTTTCGCTAGACTTGGGCTTAAAGGGAGTGAAAATAGCTCGGAACATTACGAAAGTTGGCATGGACGCTCGTCTAACAATGTGACATCCAAATCCATTCTAAAATTTAAATTCCGAGAAGTTGGTCAAAGTGGAAAATCGACCGTGCATTTTAGCTAGACTTAGGCTGAAAGGGTGAGAAAATAGCTCAGAACGTCACGAAAGTTAGCGTGCGCATTTGTCTACCAACGGGACATCCAAATCTATGCTCAATTTTCAATTCCGAGAAGTTGGTCAAATTCGAAACTCGACCGTGCGTTTTCGCTCGACTTGAGCGTAAAGGGTGTGAAATTAGCTCGTAATGTGACGAAAGTTGGCATGCGCATTTGTCTACCAATGGGACATCCAAATCTATGCTCAATTTCTAATTCCGAGAAGTTGGTCAAATTCGAAACTCGACCGTGTGTTTTCGATAGACTTACGCTTAAAGGGTGAGAAAATAGCTCGGAACGTCACGAAAGTTGGTGTGGATGCTTGTCTACCAATGGGACATCCAAAACTATTCTCAAATTTCAATTCCGAGAAGTTGGTCAAAGTTGAAACTCGATCGTGCGTTTTCGCTAGACTTGGGCTTAAAGGGGGAGAAAATAGCTCGGAACGTCACGAAATTTGGCGTGCGCATTTGTCTACCAACGAGACATCCAAATCTATGCTCAATTTTCAATTCCGAGAATCTGGTCAAATTCGAAACTCGACCGTGCATTTTCGCTCGACTTGAGCTTAAAGGGTGTGAAATTAGCTCGTAATGTGACGAAAGTTGGCGTGCGCATTTGTCTACCAACGGGACATCCAAATCAGTGCTTAATTTTTAATTCCGAGAAGTTGGTCAAATTCGAAACTCGACCGTGCGTTTTCGCTAGACTTAGGCTTAAAGGGTGAGAAAATAGCTCGGAACGTCACGAAAGTTGGCGTGCGCATTTGTCTACCAACGGGACTTCCATATATATGCTCAATTTTCAATTCTGAGAAGTTGGTCAAATTCGAACTCGACCGTGCGTTTTCGCTAGAGTTGGGCTTAAAGACGAGGAAAATAGCTCGTAACGTCACGAAAGTTGGCATGTGCACTTGTCTACCAACGGGACATCCAAATCTATTTTCAAATTTCAACTCCCAAAAGTTGGTCAAATTCGAAACTCGACCGTGCGTTTTCGCTAGACTTGGGCTTAAAGGGGGAGAAAATAGCTCGGAACGTCATGAAAGTTGGTGTGGACGCTTGTCTACCAATGGGACATCCAAATCTATTCTCAATTTTCAATTCCGAGAAGTTGGTCAAAGATGATACCCGATCGTGCGTTTTCGCTGGAGTTGGGCTTAAATGGGATGAAAATAGCTCGAAATGTCATGAAAGTTGGCGTGGACGCTCGTCTACCAATGGGACATCCAAATCTATTCTCAAATTTAAATTCCGAGAGGTTGGTAATACTTGAAACTCGATCGTGCGTGTTCTCTAGACTTGGGCTTAAAGGGGGAGAAAATAGCTCGGAACGTCACAAAAGTTGGTGTGGACGCTTGTCTACCAATGGGACATCCAAAACTATTCTCAAATTTCAATTTCGAGAAGTTCGTCAAAGTTGAAACTCGATCATGCGTTTTTGCTAGACTTGGGCTTAAAGGGTGGAAATTAGCTCGTAATGTCACGAAAGTTGCTATGCGCGCATGTCTACAAATGGGACATCCAAATCTATTCTCAATTTTCATTTCCGAGAAGTTGGTCAAAGATGAAACGTGACCGTGCGTTTTCTCTAGAGTTGGGCTTAAATGGGAAGAAAATAGCTCGGAATGTCACAAAAGTTGGTGTGGACGCTTGTCTACCAATGGGACATCCAAATCTATTCTCAAATTTAAATTCTAAGAAGTTGGTCAAAGTTGAAAATTTACCGTGCGTTTTCGCTAGACTTGGGCTTAAAGGGCGAGAAAATAGCTCGGAATGTCACGAAAGTTGGTGTGGACGCTTGTCTACCAATGGAACATCCAAATCTATTCTCAAATTTAAATTCCAAGAAGTTGGTCAAAGTTGAAAATTTACCGTGCGTTTTCGCTAGACTTGGGCTTAAAGGGCGAGAAAATAGCTCGGAATGTCACGAAAGTTGGTGTGGACGCTTGTCTACCAATGGGACATCCAAATCTATTCTCAAATTTAAATTCCAAGAAGTTGGTCAAAGTTGAAAATTTACCGTGCGTTTTCACTAGAGTTGGGCTTAAAGAGCGAGAAAATAGCTCGGAACGTCACGAACGCTGGCAGGCGCATTTGTCTACCAACGGGACATCCAAATGTATGCTCAATTTTCAATTCCGAGAAGTTGGTCAAATTCGAAACTCGACCGTGCGTTTTCGCTAGACTTGGGCATAAAGGGGGAGAAAATAGCTCGAAACGTCACGAAAGTTGGTGTGGACGCTTTTCTACCAATGGGACATCCAAAACTATTCTCAAATTTCAATTCCGAGAAGTTGGTCAAAGTTGAAACTCGATCATGCGTTTTCGCTCGACTTGGGCTTAAAGGGTGTGAAAATAGCTCGGAGCGTCATGAAAGTTGGCGTGGACGCTCGTCGACCAATGTGACATCCAAATCTATTCTCAAATTTAAATTCCGAGAAGTTGGTCAAAGTTGAAAATCGACAGTGCATTTTTGCTAGACTTAGTCTTAAAGGGTGAGAAAATAGCTCGGAACGTCACGAAAGCTGGCGTGCGCATTTGTCTACCAACGGGACATCCAAATCTATGCTCAATTTTCAATTCCGAGAAGTTGGTCAAATTCGAAACTCGACCGTGCGTTTTCGCTAGACTTGGGCTTAAAGGGGGAGAAAATAGCTCGGAACGTCACGAAAGTTGGCGTGGACGCTTGTCTACCAATGGGACATCCAAAACTATTCTCAAATTTCAATTCCGAGAAGTTGGTTAAAGTTGAAAATCGACCGTGCGTTTTCGCTAGAATTGGGCTTAAAGGACGTGAAAATAGCTCGGAACGTCACGAAAATTGTTGTGCGCGCATGTCTACAAATGGGACATCCAAATCTATTCTCAATTTTCAATTCCGAGAAGTTGGTCAAAGATGAAACGCGACCGTGCGTTTTCTCTAGAGTTGGGCTTAAATGGGAACAAAATAGCTCGGAATGTCACGAAAGTTGGTGTGGATGCTTGTCTACCAATGGGACATCCAAATCTATTCTCAAATTTCAATTCCGAGAAGTTGTTCAAAGCTGAAAATTTACCGTTCTTTTTCTCTAGAATTGGGCTTAAAGGGTGTGAAAATAGCTCGGAACGTCACGAGAGTTGGCGTGCACGCTCGTCTACCAATGTGACATCCAAATCTATTCTCAAATTTATATTCCGAGAAGTTGGTCAAAGTTGAAAATCGACCGTGCATTTTCACTAGACTTTAGCTTAAAGGGTGAGAAAATAGTTCGAAATGTCACGAAAGTTGGCGTGCGCATTTGTCTACCAACGGGACATCCAAATATATGCTCAATTTTTAATTCCGAGCAGTTGGTCAAATTCGAAACTCGACTGTACGTTTTCGCTATACTTGGGCTTAAAGGGGGAGAAAATAGCTCGGAACGTCACGAAAGTTGGTGTGGATGCTTGTCTACCAATGGGACATCCAAAACTATTCTCAAATTTCAATTCCGAGAATTTCTTCAAAGTTGAAACTTGATCGTGCGTTTTCGCTAGACTTGGGCTTAAAGGGAGTGAAAATAGCTCGGATGATTACGAAAGTTGGCGTGGACGCTCGTCTAACAATGTGACATCCAAATCCATTCTAAAATTTAAATTCCGAGAAGTTGGTCAAAGTGGAAAATCGACCGTGCATTTTCGCTAGACTTAGGCTTAAAGGGTGAGAAAATAGCTCCGAACGTCACGAAAGTTAGCGTGCGCATTTGTCTACCAACGGGACATCCAAATCTATGCTCAATTTTCAATTCCGAGAAGTTGGTCAAATTCGAAACTCGACCGTGCGTTTTCGCTCGACTTGAGCTTAAAGGGTGTGAAATTAGCTCGTAATGTGACGAAAGTTGGCGTGCGCATTTGTCTACCAACGGGACATCCAAATCTATGCTCAATTTCTAATTCCGAGAAGTTGGTCAAATTCGAAACTCGACCGTGTGTTTTCGCTAGACTTAGGCTTAAAGGGTGAGAAAATAGCTCGGAACGTCACGAAAGTTGGTGTGGACGCTTGTCTACCAATGGGACATCCAAAACTATTCTCAAATTTCAATTCCGAGAAGTTGGTCAAAGTTGAAACTCGATCGTGCGTTTTCGCTAGACTTGGGCTTAAAGGGGGAGAAAATAGCTCGGAACGTCACGAAAGTTGGCGTGCGCATTTGTCTACCAACGAGACATCCAAATCTATGCTCAATTTTCAATTCCGAAAAGTTGGTCAAATTCGAAACTCGACCGTGCATTTTCGCTCGACTTGAGCTTAAAGGGTGTGAAATTAGCTCGTAATGTGACGAAAGTTGGCGTGCGCATTTGTCTACCAACGGGACATCCAAACCTGTGCTCAATTTTTAATTCCGAGAAGTTGGTCAAATTCGAAACTCGACCGTGCGTTTTCGCTAGACTTAGGCTTAAAGGGTGAGAAAATAGCTCGGAACGTCACGAAAGTTGGCGTGCGCATTTGTCTACCAACGGGACATCCAGATATATGCTCAATTTTCAAATTTAAATTCCGAGATGTTGGTCAAACTTGAAACTCGATCGTGCGTGTTCGCTAGACTTGGGCTTAAAGGGGGAGTAAATAGCTCGGAACGTCACGAACGTTGGTGTGGACGCTTGTCTACCAATGGGACATCCAAAACTATTCTCAAATTTCAATTTCGAGAAGTTCGTCAAAGTTGAAACTCGATCATGCGTTTTTGCTAGACTTGGGCTTAAAGGGTGTGAAATTAGCTCGTAATGTCACGAAAGTTGCTGTGCACGCATGTCTAAAAATGGGACATCCAATTCTATTCTCAATTTTCATTTCCGAGAAGTTGGTCAAAGATGAAACGCGACCGTGCGTTTTCTCTAGAGTTGGGCTTAAATGGGAAGAAAATAGCTCGGAATGTCACAAAAGTTGGTGTGGACGCTTGTCTACCAATGGGACATCCAAATCTATTCTCAAATTTAAATTCCAAGAAGTTGGTCAAAGTTGAAAATTTACCGTGCATTTTCACTAGAGTTGGGCTTAAAGAGCGAGAAAATAGCTCGGAACGTCACGAAAGCTGGCGTGCGCATTTGTCTACCAACGGGACATCCAAATCTATGCTCAATTTTCAATTCCGAGAAGTTGGTCAAATTCGAAACTCGACCGTGCGTTTTCGCTAGACTTGGGCTTAAAGGGGGAGAAAATAGCTCGGAACATCATGAAAGACGGTGTGGATGCTTGTCTACCAATGGGACATCCAAAACTATTCTCAAATTTCAATTCCGAGAAGTTGGTCAAAGTTGAAACTCGATCATGCGTTTTCGCTCGACTTGGGCTTAAAGGGTGTGAAAATAGCTCTGAGCGTCATGAAAGTTTGCGTGGACGCTCGTCGACCAATGTGACATCCAAATCTATTCTCAAATTTAAATTCCGAGAAGTTGGTCAAAGTTGAAAATCGATAGTGCATTTTCGCTAGACTTAGGCTTAAAGGGTGAGAAAATAGCTCGGAACGTCACGAAAGTTGGCGTGCGCATTTGTCTACCAACGGGACATCCAAATCTATGCTCAATTTTCAATTCCGAGAAGTTGGTCAAATTCGAAGCTCGACCGTGCGTTTTCGCTAGACTTGGGCTTAAAGGGGGAGAAAATAGCTCGGAACGTCACGAAAGTTGGTGTGGACGCTTGTCTACCAATGGGACATCCAAAACTATTCTCAAATTTCCATTCCGAGAAGTTGGTCAAAGTTAAAACTTGATCGTGCTTTTTCGCTAGAATTGGGCTTAAAGGACGTGAAGCTAGCTCGTAATGTCATGAAAATTGCTGTGAGCGCATGTCTACAAATGGGACATCCAAATCTATTCTCAATTTTCAATTCCGAGAAGTTGGTTAAAGATGAAACGCGACCGTGCGTTTTCTCTAGAGTTGGGCTTAAATGGGAAGAAAATAGCTCGGAATGTCACGAAAGTTGGTATGGATGCTTGTCTACCAATGGGACATCCAAATCTATTCTCAAATTTCAATTCCTAGAAGTTGTTCAAAGCTCAAAATTTACCGTTCGTTTTCGCTAGAATTGGGCTTAAAGGGTGTGAAAATAGCTCGGAACGTCACGAGAGTTGGCGTGCACGCTCGTCTACCAATGTGACATCCAAATCTATTCTCAAATTTATATTCCGAGAAGTTGGTCAAAGTTGAAAATCGACCGTGCATTTTCACTAGACTTGGGCTTAAAGGGTGAGAAAATAGTTCGAAATGTCACGAACGTCAGGAAAGTTGGTGTGGACGCTTGTCTACCAATGGGACATCCAAAACTATTCTCAAATTTCAATTCCGAGAAGTTGGCCAAAGTTGAAACTCGATCGTGTGTTTTCGCTAGACTTGGGATTAAAGGGGCAGAAAATAGCTCGGAACGTCACGAAAGTTGGCGTGCGCATTTGTCTAACAACGAGACATCCAAAATCTATGCTCAATTTTCAATTCCGAGAAGTTGGTCAAATTCGAAACTCGACCGTGCATTTTCGCTCGACTTGAGCTTAAAGGGTGTGAAATTAGCTCGTAATGTGACAAAAGTTGGCGTGCGCATTTGTCTACCAACGGGACATCCAAATCTGTGCTCAATTTTCAATTCCGAGAAGTTGGTCAAATTCGAAACTCGACCGTGCGTTTTCGCTAGACTTGGGCTTAAAGGGGGAGAAAATAGCTCGGAATGTCACGAAAGTTGGTGTGGACGCTTGTCTACCAATGGGACACCCAAAACTATTCTCAAATTTCAATTCCGAGAAGTTGGTCAAAGTTGAAACTCGATCGTGCGTTTTCGCTAGAATTGGGCTTAAAGGACGTGAAATTAGCTCGTAATGTCACGAAAATTGCTATGCGCTTATGTCTACAAATGGGACATCCAAATCTATTCTCAATTTTCAATTCCGAGAAGTTGGTCATAGATGAAACGCGACCGTGCGTTTTCTCTAGAGTTGGGCTTAAATGGGAAGAAAATAGCTCGGAATGTCACGAAAGTTGGTGTGGATGCTTTTCTACCAAAGGGACATACAAATATATTCTCAAATTTCAATTCCGAGAAGTTGTTCAAAGCTGAAAATTTACCGTTCGTTTTCGCTAGAATTGGGCTTAAAGGGTGTGAAAATAGCTCGGAACGTCACGAGAGTTGGCGTGCACACTCGTCTACCAATGTGACATCAAAATCTATTCTCAAATTTATATTCCGAGAAGTTGGTCAAAGTTGAAAATCGACCGTGCATTTTCACTAGACTTGGGCTTAAAGGGTGAGAAAATAGTTCGAAATGTCACGAACGTTGGCGTGCGCATTTGTCTACCAACGGGACATCCAAATCTATGCTCAATTTTTAATTCCGAGGAGTTGGTCAAATTCGAAACTCGACTGTACGTTTTCGCTATACTTGGGCTTAAAGGGGGAGAAAATAGCTCGGAACGTCAGGAAAGTTGGTGTGGGCGCTTGTCTACCAATGGGACATCCAAAACTATTCTCATATTTCAATTCCGAGAAGTTCGTCAAAGTTGAAACTCGATCGTGCGTTTTCACTATACTTGGGCTTAAAGGGAGTGAAAATAGCTCGGAACATTACGAAAGTTGGCGTGGACGCTCGTCTAACAATGTGAAATCCAAATCCATTCTAAATTTTAAATTCCGAGAAGTTGGTCAAAGTGGAAAATCGACCGTGCATTTTCGCTAGACTTAGGCTTAAAGGGTGAGAAAATAGCTCGGAACGTCACGAAAGTTAGCGTGCGCATTTGTCTACCAACGGGACATCCAAATCTATGCTCAATTTTCAATTCCGAGAAGTTGGTCAAATTCGAAACTCGACCGTGCGTTTTCGCTCGACTTGAGCTTAAAGGGTGTGAAATTAGCTCGTAATGTGATGAAAGTTGGCGTGCGCATTTGTCTACCAACGGGACATCCAAATCTATGCTCAATTTCTAATTCCGAGAAGTTGGTCAAATTCGAAACTCGACTGTGTGTTTTCGCTAGACTTAGGCTTAAAGGGTGAGAAAATAGCTCGGAACGTCACGAAAGTTGGTGTGGACGCTTGTCAACCAATGGGACATCCAAAACTATTCTCAAATTTCAGTTCCGAGAAGTTGGTCAAAGTTGAAACTCGATCATGCGTTTTCGATAGACTTGGGCTTAAAGGGGGAGAAAATAGCTCGGAACGTCACGAAATTTGGCGTGCGCATTTGTCTACCAACGAGACATCCAAATCTATGCTGAATTTTCAATTCCGAGAAGTTGGTCAAAATCGAAACTCGACCGTGCATTTTCGCTAGACTTGGGCTTAAAGGGGGAGAAAATAGCTCGGAACGTCACGAAAGACGGTGTGGACGCTTGTCTACCAATGGGACATCCAAAACTATTCTCAAATTTCAATTCCGAGAAGTTGGTCAAAGTTGAAACTCGATCATGCGTTTTCGCTCGACTTGGGCTTAAAGGGTGTGAAAATAGCTCGGAGCGTCATGAAACTTGGCGTGGACGCTCGTCGACCAATGTGAAAATCGACCGTGTGTTTTCGCTAGACTTAGGCTTAAAGGGTGAGAAAATAGCTCGGAACGTCACGAAAGTTGGTGTGGACGCTTGTCTACCAATGGGACATCCAAAACTATTATCAATTTTAAATTCCGAGAAGTTGGTCAAAGTTGAAAATCGACAGTGCATTTTCGCTAGACTTAGGCTTAAAGGTTGAGAAAATAGCTCGGAACATCACGAAAGCTGGCGTGCGCATTTGTCTACCAACGGGACATCCAAATCTATGCTCAATTTTCAATTCCGAGAAGTTGGTCAAATTCGAAACTCGACCGTGCGTTTTCGCTAGACTTGGGCCTAAAGGGGGAGAAAATAGCTCGGAACGTCACTAAAGTTGGCGTGGACGCTTGTCTACATATGGGACATCCAAATCCATTCTCAAATTTCAATTCCGAGAAGTTGGTCAAAGTTGAAAATCGACCGTGCGTTTTCGCTAGAATTGGGCTTAAAGGACGTGAAAATAGCTCGGAACGTCACAAATTTTGGCGTGCGCATTTGTCTACAAATGGGACATCCAAATCTATTCTCAATTTTCAATTCCGAGAAGTTGGTCAAAGATGAAACGCGACCGTGCGTTTTCTCTAGAGTTGGGCTTAAATGGGAAGAAAATAGCTCGGAATGTCACGAAAGTTGGTGTGGATGCTTGTCTACCAATGGGACATCCGAATCTATTCTCAAATTTAAATTCCGAGAAGTTGTTCAAAGCTGAAAATTTACCGTTCGTTTTCGCTAGAATTGGGATTAAAGGGTGTGAAAATAGCTCGGAACGTCACGAGAGTTGGCGTGCACGCTCGTCTACCAATGTGACATCCAAATCTATTCTCAAATTTATATTCCGAGAAGTTGGTCAAAGTTGAAAATCGACCGTGCATTTTCACTATACTTGGGCTTAAAGGGTGAGAAAATAGTTCGAAATGTCACGAAAGTTGGCGTGCGCATTTGTCTACCAACGGGACATCCAAATCTATGCTCAATTTTTAATTCCGAGGAGTTGGTCAAATTCGAAACTCGACTGTACGTTTTCGCTATACTTGGGCTTAAAGGGCGAGAAAATAGCTCGTAACGTCACGAAAGTTGGTGTGGACGCTTGTCTACCAATGGGACATCCAAATCTATTCTCAAATTTAAATTCCAAGAAGTTGGTCAAAGTTGAAAATTTACCGTTCGTTTTCACTAGAGTTGGGCTTAAAGGGCGATAAAATAGCTCGGAACGTCACGAAAGGTGGCGTGCACATTTGTCTACCAACGGGACATCCAAATCTATGCTCAATTTTCAATTCCGAGAAGTTGGTCAAATTCGAAACTCGACCGTCGCGTTTTCGCTAGACTTGGGCTTAAAGGGGGAGAAAATAGCTCTGAACGTCATGAAAGACGGTGTGGTCGCTTGTCTACCAATGGGACATCCAAAACTATTCTCAAATTTCAATTCCGAGAAGTTGGTCAAAGTTGAAACTCGATCATGCGTTTTCGCTCAACTTGGGCTTAAAGGGGTCGAAAATAGCTCGCAGCGTCATGAAAGTTGGCGTGGACGCTCGTCGACCAATGTGACATCCAAATCTATTCTCAAATTTAAATTCCGAGAAGTTGGTCAAAGTTGAAAATCGACAGTGCATTTTCGCTAGACTTAGGCTTAAAGGGTGAGAAAATAGCTCGGAACGTCACGAAAGCTGGCGTGCGCATTTGTCTACCAACGGGACATCCAAATCTATGCTCAATTTTCAATTCCGAGAATTTGGTCAAATTCGAAACTCGACCGTGCATTTTCGCTAGACTTGGGCTTAAAGGGGGAGAAACTAGCTCGGAACGTCACGAAAGTTGGCGTGGACGCTTGTCTACCAATGGGACATCCAAAACTATTCTCAAATTTCAATTCCGAGAAGTTGGTCAAAGTTGAAACTCGATCGTGCGTTTTCGCTAGAATTGGGCTTAAAGGACGTGAAATTAGCTCGTAATTTCACGAAAATTTCTGTGCGCATTTGTCTACAAATGGGACATCCAAATCTATTCTCAATTTTCAATTCCGAGAAGTTGGTCAAAGATGAAACGCAACCGTGCGTTTTCTCTAGAGTTCGGCTTAAATGGGAAGAAAATAGCTCGGAATGTCACGAAAGTTGGTGTGGATGCTTGTCTACCAATGGGACATCCAAATCTATTCTCAAATTTCAATTCCGAGAAGTTGTTCAAAGCTGAAAATTTACCGTTTGTTTTCGCTAGAATTGGGCTTAAAGGGTGTGAAAATAGCTCGGAATGTCACGAGAGTTGGCGTGCACGCTCGTCTACCAATGTGACATCCAAATCTATTCTCAAATTTATATTCCGAGAAGTTGGTCAAAGTTGAAAATCAACCGTGCATTTTCACTAGACTTGGGCTTAAAGGGTGAGAAAATAGTTCGAAATGTCACGAAAGTTGGCGTGCGCATTTGTCTACCAACGGGACATCCAAATCTATGCTCAATTTTTAATTCCGAGGAGTTGGTCAAATTCGAAACTCGACTGTACGTTTTCGCTATACTTGGGCTTAAAGGGGGAGAAAATAGCTCGGAACATCACGGAAGTTGGTGTGGACGCTTGTCTACCAATGGGACATCCAAAACTATTCTCAAATTTCAATTCCGAGAAGTTCGTCAAAGTTGAAACTCGATCGTGCGTTTTCGCTAGACTTGGGCTTAAAGGGAGTGAAAATAGCTCGGAACATTACGAAAGTTGGCGTGGACGCTCGTCTAACAATGTGACATCCAAATCCATTCTAAAATTTAAATTCCGAGAAGTTGGTCAAAGTGGAAAATCAACCGTGCATTTTCGCTAGACTTAGGCTTAAAGGGTGAGAAAATAGCTCGGAACGTCACGAAAGTTAGCGTGCGCATTTGTCTACCAACGGGACATCCAAATCTATGCTCAATTTTCAATTCCGAGAAGTTGGTCAAATTCAAAACTCGACCGTGCGTTTTCGCTCGACTTGAGCTTAAAGGGTGTGAAATTGCTCGTAATGTGACGAACGTTGGCGTGCGCATTTGTCGACCAACGAGACATCCAAATCTATGCTCAATTTCTAATTCCGAGAAGTTGGTCAAATTCGAAACTCGACCGTGTGTTTTCGCTAGACTTAGGCTTAAAGGGTGAGAAAATAGCTTGGAACGTCACGAAAGTTGGTGTGGACGCTTGTCTACCAATGGGACATCCAAAACTATTCTCAAATTTCAATTCTGAGAAGTTGGTCAAAGTTGAAACTCGATCGTGCATTTTCGCTAGACTTGGGCTTAAAGGGGGAGAAAATAGCTCGGAACGTCACAAAAGTTGGCGTGCGCATTTGTCTACCAACGAGACATCCAAATCTATGCTCAATTTTCAATTCCGAGAAGTTGGTCAAATTCGAAACTCGACCGTGCATTTTCGCTCGACTTGAGCTTAAAGGGTGTGAAATTAGCTCGTAATGTGACGAAAGTTGGCGTGCGCATTTGTCTACCAACGGGACATCCAAATCTGTGCTCAATTTTTAATTCCGAGAAGTTGGTCAAATTCGAAACTCGACCGTGCATTTTCGCTAGACTTAAACTTAAAGGGTGAGAAAATAGCTCTGAACGTCACGAAAGTTGGTGTGCGCATTTGTCTACCAACGGGACATCCAGATATATGCTCAATTTTCAATTCCGAGAAGTTGGTCAAATTTGAACTCGACTGTGCGTTTTCGCTAGAGTTGGGCTTAAAGCCGAGGAAAATAGCTCGTAACGTCACGAAAGTTGGCATGTGCACTTGTCTACCAACGGGACATCCAAATCTATTTTCAAATTTCAACTCCCAAAAGTTGGTCAAATTCGAAACTCGACCGTGCGTTTTCGCTAGACTTGGGCTTAAAGAGGGAGAAAATAGCTCGAAACGTCATGAAAGTTGGTGTGGACGCTTGTCTACCAATGGGACATCCAAATCTATTCTCAATTTTCAATTCCGAGAAGTTGGTCAAAGATGATACGCGATCGTGCGTTTTGGCTATTGTTGGGCTTAAATTGGATGAAAATAGCTCGGAATGTCATGAAAGTTGGCGTGGACGCTCGTCTACCAATGGGACATCCAAATCTATTCTCAAATTTAAATTCCGAGAGGTTGGTCAAACTTGAAACTCGATCGTGCGTGTTCGCTAGACTTGGGCTTAAAGGGGGAGAAAATAGCTCGGAACGTCACGAAAGTTGGTGTGGATGGTTGTCTACCAATGGGACATCCAAAACTATTCTCAAATTTCAATTTCGGGAAGTTCGTCAAAGTTGAAACTCGATCATGCGTTTTTGCTAGACTTGGGCTTAAAGGGGGAGAAAATAGCTCGGAACGTCACGAAAGTTGGCGTGCGCATTTGTCTACCAATGGGACATCCAAATCTATGCTCAATTTTCAATTCTGAGAAGTTGGTCAAATTCGAAACTCGACCGTGCGTTTTCGCTAGACTTGGGCTTAAAGGGGGAGAAAATAGCTCGGAACGTCACGAAAGTTGGTGTGGACGCTTGTCTACCAATGGGACATCCAAAACTATTCTCAAATTTCAATTCCGATAAGTTGGTCAAAGTTGAAACTCGATCGTGCGTTTTCGCTAGAATTGGGCTTAAAGGACGTGAAATTAGCTCGTAATGTCACGAAAATTGCTGTGCGCGCATGTCTACAAATGGGACATCCAAATCTATTCTCAATTTTCAATTCCGAGAAGTTGGTCAAAGATGAAACGCGACCGTGCGTTTTCTCTAGAGTTGGGCTTAAATGGGAAGAAAATAGCTCGGAATGTCACGAAAGTTGGTGTGGATGCTTTTCTACCAATGGGACATCCAAATCTATTCTCAAATTTCAATTCCGAGAAGTTGTTCAAAGCTGAAAATTTACTGTTCGTTTTCACTAGAATTGGGCTTAAAGGGTGTGAAAATAGCTTGGAACGTCACGAGAGTTGGCGTGCACGCTCGTCTACCAATGTGACATCTAAATCTATTCTCAAATTTATATTCCGAGAAGTTGGTCAAAGTTGAAAATCGACCGTGCATTTTCACTAGACTTGGGCTTAAAGGGTGAGAAAATAGTTCGAAATGTCACTAAAGTTGGCGTGTGCATTTGTCTACCAACGGGACATCCAAATCTATGCTCAATTTTTAATTCCGAGGAGTTGGTCAAATTCGAAACTCGACTGTACGTTTTCACTATACTTGGGCTTAAAGGGGGAGAAAATAGCTCGGAACGTCACGAAAGTTGGTGTGGATGCTTGTCTACCAATGGGACATCCAAAACTATTCTCAAATTTAAATTCCGAGAAGTTCGTCAAAGTGGAAAATCGACCGTGCATTTTCGCTAGACTTAGGCTTAAAGGGTGAGAAAATAGCTCGGAACGTCACGAAAGTTAGCGTGCGCATTTGTCTACCAACGGGACATCCAAATCTATGCTCAATTTTCAATTCCGAGAAGTTGGTCAAATTCGAAACTCGACCGTGCGTTTTCGCTCGACTTGAGCTTAAAGGGTGTGAAATTAGCTCGTAATGTGACGAAAGTTGGCGTGCGCATTTGTCTACCAACGGGACATCCAAATCTATGCTCAATTTCTAATTCCGAGAAGTTGGTCAAATTCGAAACTCGACCGTGTTTTTTCGCTTAACTTAGACTTAAAGGGTGAGAAAATAGCTCGGAACGTCACGAAAGTTGGTGTGGACGCTTGTCTACCAATGGGACAAACAAAACTATTCTCAAATTTCAATTCTGAGAAGTTGGTCAAAGTTGAAACTCGATCGTGCGTTTTCGCTAAACTTGGGCTTAAATCGGGAGAAAATAGCTCGGAACGTCACGAAAGTTGGCGTGCGCATTTGTCTACCAACGAGACATCCAAATCTATGCTCAATTTTCAATTCCGAGAAGTTGGTCAAATTCGAAACTCGACCGTGCATTTTCGCTCGACATGAGCTTAAAGGGTGTGAAATTAGCTCGTAATGTGACGAAAGTTGGCCCGCGCATTTGTCTACCAACGGGACATCCAAATCTGTGCTCAATTTTCAATTCCGAGAAGTTGGTCAAATTCGAAACTCGACCGTGCGTTTTCGCTAGACTTGGGTTTAAAGGGGGAGAAAATAACTCGGAACGTCACGAAAGTTGGTGTGGACGCTTGTCTACCAATGGGACATCCAAAACTATTCTCAAATTTCAATTCCGAGAAGTTGGTCAAAGTTGAAACTCGATCGTGCGTTTTCGCTAGAATTGGGCTTAAAGGACCTGAAATTAGCTCGTAATGTCACGAAAATTGTTGTGCGCGCATTTCTACAAATGGGACATCCAAATCTATTCTCAATTTTCAATTCCGAGAAGTTGGTCAAAGATGAAACGCGACCGTGCGTTTTCTCTAGAGTTGGTCTTAAATGGGAAGAAAATAGCTCAGAATGTCACGAAAGTTGGTTTGGATGCTTGTCTACCAATGGGACATCCAAATCTATTCTCAAATTTCATTTCCGAGAAGTTGTTCAAAGCTGAAAATTTACCGTTTGTTTTCGCTAGAATTGGGCTTAAAGGGTGTGAAAATAGCTCGGAACGTCACGAGAGTTGGCGTGCACGCTCGTCTATCAATGTCACATCCAATTCTATTCTCAAATTTATATTCTGAGAAGTTGGTCAAAGTTGAAAATCGACCGTGCATTTTCACTAGACTTGGGCTTAAAAGGTGAGAAAATAGTTCAAAATGTCACGAAAGTTGGCGTGCGCATTTGTCTACCAACGGGACATCCAAATCTATACTCAATTTTTAATTCCGAGGAGTTGGTCAAATTCGAAACTCGACTGTACGTTTTCGCTATACTTGGGCTTAAAGGGGGAGAAAATAGCTCAGAATGTCACGAAAGTTGGTGTGGACGCTTGTCTACCAGTGGGACATCCAAAACTATTCTCAAATTTCAATTCCGAGAAGTTCGTCAAAGTTGAAACTCGATCGTGCGTTTTCGCTAGACTTGGGCTTAAAGGGAGTGAAAATAGCTCGGAACATTACGAAAGTTGGCGTGGACGCTCTTCTAACAGTGTGACATCCAAATCCATTCTAAAATTTAAATTCCGAGAAGTTGGTCAAAGTGGAAAATCGACCGTGAATTTTCGCTAGACTTAGGCTTAAAGGGTGAAAAAATAGCTCGGAACGTCACGAAAGTTAGCATGCGCATTTGTCTACCAACGGGACATCCAAATCTATGCTCAATTTTCAATTACGAGAAGTTGGTCAAATTCGAAACTCGACCGTGCGTTTTCGCTCGACTTGAGCTTAAAGGGTGTGAAATTAGCTCGTAATGTGACGAAAGTTGGCGTGAGCATTTGTCTACCAACGGGACATCCAAATCTATGCTCAATTTCTAATTCCGAGAAGTTGGTCAAATTCGAAACTCGACCGTGTGTTTTCGCTAGACTTAGGCTTAAAGGGTGAGAAAATACCTCGGAACGTCACGAAAGTTGGTGTAAACGCTTGTCTACCAATGGGACATCCAAAACTATTCTCAAATTTCAATTCCGAGAAGTTGGTCAAAGTTGAAACTCGATCGTGCGTTTTCGCTAGACTTGGGCTTAAAGGGGGAGAAAATAGCTTGGAACATCACGAAATTTGGCGTGCGCATTTGTCTACCAGCGAGACATCCAAATCTATGCTCAATTTTCAATTCCGAGAAGTTGGTCAAATTCGAAACTCGACCGTGCATTTTCGCTCGACTTGAGCTTAAAGGGTGTGAAATTAGCTCGTAATGTGACGAAAGTTGGCGTGCGCATTTGTCTACCAACGGGACATCCAAATATGTGCTCAATTTTTAATTTCAAGAAGTTGGTCAAATTCGAAACTCGATCGTGCGTTTTCGCTAGACTTACGCTTAAAGGGTGAGAAAATAGCTCGGAACGTCACGAAAGTTGGCGTGCGCATTTGTCTACCAACGGGACATCCAGATATATGCTCAATTTTCAATTCCGAGAAGTTGGTCGAATTCGAACTCGACCGTGCTTTTTCCCTAGAGTTGGGCTTAAAGCCGAGGAAAATAGCTCGTAACGTCACGAAAGTTGGCATGTGCACTTGTCTACCAACGGGACATCCAAATCTATTTTAAAATTTCAACTCCCAAAAGTTGGTCAAATTTGAAACTCGACCGTGCTTTTTCGCTAGACTTGGGCTTAAAGGGGGAGAAAATAGCTCGGAACGTCATGAAAGTTGGTGTGGACGCTTGTCTACCAATGGGACATACAAATCTATTCTCAATTTTCAATTCCGAGAAGTTGGTCAAAGATGATACGCGATCGTGTGTTTTCGCTAGAGTTGGGCTTAAATGGGACGAAAATAGCTCGGAATGTCATGAAAGTTGGCGTGGACGCTCGTCTACCAATGGGACATCCAAATCTATTCTCAAATTTAAATTCCAAGAGGTTGGTCAAACTTGAAACTCTATCGTGCGTGTTCGCTAGACTTGGGCTTAAAGGGGGAGAAAATAGCTCGGAACGTCACGAAAGTTGGTGTGGACGCTTGTCTACCAATGGGACATCCAAAACTATTCTCAAATTTCAATTTCGAGAAGTTCGTCAAAGTTGAAACTCGATCATGCGTTTTTGCTAGACTTGGGCTTAAAGGGTGTGAAATTAGCTCGTAATGTCACGAAAGTAGCTGTGCGCGCATGTCTACAAATGGGACATCCAAATCTAATCTCAATTTTCATTTCCGAGAAGTTGGTCAAAGATGAAACGCGACCGTGCGTTTTCTCTAGAGTTGGGCTTCAATGGGAAGAAAATAGCTCGGAATGTCACAAAAGTTGGTGTGGACGCTTGTCTACCAATGGGACATCCAAATCTATTCTCAAATTTAAATTCCAAGAAGTTGGTCAAAGTTGAAAATTTACCGTGCGTTTTCGCTAGACTTGGGCTTAAAGGGGGAGAAAATAGCTCGGAATGTCACGAAAGTTGGTGTGGACGCTTGTCTACCAATGGAACATCCAAATCTATTCTCAAATTTAAATTCCAAGAAGTTGGTCAAAGTATAAAATTTACCGTGCGTTTTCGCTAGACTTGGCCTTAAAGGGCGAGAAAATAGCTCGGAATGTCACGAAAGTTGGTGTGGACGGTTGTCTACCAATGGGACATCCAAATCTATTCTCAAATATAAATTCCAAGAAGTTGGTCAAAGTTGAAAATTTACAGTGTGTTTTCACTAGAGTTGGGGTTAAAGGGCGAGAAAATAGCTCGGAACGTCACGAAAGCTGGCGTGCGCATTTGTCTACCAACGGGACATCCAAATCTATGCTCAATTTTCAATTCCGAGAAGTTGGTCAAATTCGAAACTCGACCGTTGCGTTTTCGCTCGACTTGAGCTTAAAGGGTGTGAAATTAGCTCGTAATGTGACGAAAGTTGGCGTGCACATTTGTCTACCAACGGGACATCCAAATCTATGCTCAATTTCTAATTCCGAGAAGTTGGTCAAATTCGAAACTCGACCGTGTGTTTTCGCTAGACTTAGGCTTAAAGGGTGAGAAAATAGCTCGGAACGTCACGAAAGTTGGTGTGGACGCTTGTCTACCAATGGGACATCCAAAACTATTCTCAAATTTCAATTCCGAGAAGTTGGTCAAAGTTGAAACTCGATCGTGCATTTTCGCTAGACTTGGGCTTAAAGGGGGAGAAAATAGCTCGGAGCGTCACGAAATTTGGCGTGCGCATTTGTCTACCAACGAGACATTCAAATCTATGCTCAATTTTCAATTCCGAGAAGTTGGTCAAATTTGAAACTCAACCGTGCATTTTCGCTCGACTTGAGCTTAAAGGGTGTAAAATTAGCTCGTAATGTGACGAAAGTTGGCGTGCGCATTTGTCTACCAACGGGACATCCAAATCTGTGCTCAATTTTTAATTCCGAGAAGTTGGTCAAATTCGAAACTCGACCGTAGCGTTTTTGATAGACTTAGGCTTAAAGGGTGAGAAAATAGCTCGGAACGTCACGAAAGTTGGCGTGCGCATTTGTCTACCAACGGGACATCCAAATCTATGCTCAATTTTCAATTCCGAGAAGTTGGTCAAATTCGAAACTCGACCGTGCGTTTTCGCTCGACTTGAGCTTAAAGGGTGTGAAATTAGCTCGTAATGTGACGAAAGTTGGCGTGCGCATTTGTCTACCAACGGGACATCCAAATCTATGCTCAATTTCTAATTCCGAGAAGTTGGTCAAATTCGAAACTCGACCGTGTGTTTTCGCTAGACTTAGGCTTAAAGGGTGAGAAAATAGCTCGGAACGTCATGAAAGTTGGTGTGGACGCTTGTCTACCAATGGGACATCCAAAACTATTCTCAAATTTCAATTCCGAGAAGTTGGTCAAAGTTGAAACTCGATCGTGCATTTTCGCTAGACTTGGGCTTAAAGGGGGAGAAAATAGCTCGGAACGTCACGAAAGTTGGCGTGCGCATTTGTCTACCAACAAGACATCCAAATCTATGCTCAATTTTCAATTCCTAGAAGTTGGTCAAATTCGAAACTCGACCGTGCATTTTCGCTCGGCTTGAGCTTAAAGGGTGTGAAATTAGCTCGTAATGTGACGAAAGTTGGCGTGCGCATTTGTCTACCAACGGGACATCCAAATCTATGCTCAATTTTCAATTCCGAGAAGTTGGTCAAATTCGAAACTCGACCGTTGCGTTTTCGCTAGACTTGGGCTTAAAGGTGGAGAAAATAGCTCGGAACGTCACGAAAGTTGGTGTGGACGCTTGTCTACCAATGGGACATCCAGAACTATTCTCAAATTTCAATTCCAAGAAGTTGGTCAAAGTTGAAACTCGATCATGCGTTTTCGCTAGAATTGGGCTTAAAGGACGCGAAATTAGCTCGTAATGTCACGAAAATTGCTGTGCGCGCATGTCGACAAATGGGACATCCAAATCTATTCTCAATTTTCAATTCTTAGAAGTTGGTCAAAGATGAAATGCGACCGTGCGTTTTCTCTAGAGTTGGGCTTAAATGGGAAGAAAATAGCTCGGAATGTCACGAAAGTTGGTGTGGATGCTTGTCTACCAATGGGACATCCAAATCTATTCTCAAATTTCAATTCCGAGAAGTTGTTCAAAGCTGAAAATTTACCGTTCGTTTTTGCTAGAATTGGGCTTAAAGGGTGTGAAAATAGCTCGGAACGTCACGAGAGTTGGCGTGCACGCTCGTCTACCAATGTGACATCCAAATCTATTCTCAAATTTATATTCCGAGAAGTTGGTCAAAGTTGAAAATCGACCGTGCATTTTCACTAGACTTGGGCTTAAAGGGTGAGAAAATAGTTCGAAATGTCACGAAAGTTGGCGTGCGCATTTGTCTACCAACGGGACATCCAAATCTATGCTCAATTTTTAATTCCGAGGAGTTGGTCAAATTCGAAACTCGACTATACGTTTTCGCTATACTTGGGCTTAAAGGGGGAGAAAATAGCTCGGAACGTCACGAAAGTTGGTGTGGACGCTTGTCTACCAATGGGACATCCAAAACTATTCTCAAATTTCAATTCCGAGAAGTTCGTCAAAGTTGAAACTCGATCGTCGCGTTTTCCCTAGACTTGGGCTTAAAGGGAGTGAAAATAGCTCGGAACATTACGAAAGTTGGCGTGGACGCTCGTCTAACAAAGTGACATCCAAATCCATTCTAAAATTTAAATTCCGAGAAGTTGGTCAAAGTGGAAAATCGACCGTGCATTTTCGCTAGACTTAGGCTTAAAGGGTGAGAAAATAGCTCGGAACGTCACGAAAGTTAACGTGCGCATTTGTCTACCAACGGGACATCCAAATCTATGCTCAATTTTGAATTCCGAGAAGTTGGTCAAATTTGAAACTCGACCGTGCGTTTTCGCTCCACTTGAGCTTAAAGGGTGTGAAATTAGCTCGTAATGTGATGAAAGTTGGCGTGCGCATTTGTCTACCAACGGGACATCCAAATCTATGCCCAATTTCTAATTCCGAGAAGTTGGTCAAATTCGAAACTCGACCGTGTGTTTTCGCTAGACTTAGGCTTAAAGGGTGAGAAAATAGCTCGGAACGTCACGAACGTTGGTGTAGATGCTTGTCTACCAATGGGACATCCAAAACTATTCTCAAATTTCACTTCCGAGAAGTTGGTCAAAGTTGAAACTCGATCGTGCGTTTTTGCTAGACTTGGGCTTAAAGGTGGAGAAAATAGCTCGGAACGTCACGAAATTTGGTGTGCGCATTTGTCTACCAACGAGACATCCAAATCTATGCTCAATTTTCAATTCCGAGAAGTTGGTCAATTTCGAAACTCGACCGTGCATTTTCGCTAGACTTGGGCTTAAAGGGGGAGAAAATAGCTCGGAACGTCACGAAAGACGGTGTGGACGCTTGTCTACCAATGGGACATCCAAAACTATTCTCAAATTTCAATTCCGAGAAGTTGGTCAAAGTTGAAACTCGATCATGCGTTTTCGCTCGACTTGGGCTTAAAGGGTGTGAAAATAGCTCGGAGCGTCATGAAAGTTGGCGTGGACCCTCGTCGACCAATGTGACATCCAAAGCTATTCTCAAATTTATATTCCGAGAAGTTGGTCAAAGTTGAAAATCGACCGTGCATTTTCACTAGACTTGGGCTTAAAGGGTGAGAAAATAGTTCGAAATGTCACGAAAGTTGGCGTGCGCATTTGTCTACCAACGGGACATCCAAATCTATGCTCAATTTTTAATTCCGAGGAGTTGGTCAAATTCGAAACTCGACTGTACGTTTTCGCTATACTTGGGATTAAAGGGGGAGAAAATAGCTCGGAACGTCACGAAAGTTGGTGTGGACGCTTGTCTACCAATGGGACATCCAAAACTATTCTCAAATTTCAATTCCGAGAAGTTCGTCAAAGTTGAAACTCGATCGTGCGTTTTCGCTAGACTTGGGCTTAAAGAGAGTGAAAATAGCTCGGAACATTACGAAAGTTGGCGTGGACGCTCATCTAACAACGTGACATCCAAATCCATTCTAAAATTTAAATTCCGAGAAGTTGGTCAAAGTGGAAAATCGACCGTGCATTTTCGCTACACTTAGGCTTAAAGGGTGAGAAAATAGCTCGGAACGTCACGAAAGTTAGCGTGCGCATTTGTCTACCAACGGGACATCCAAATCTATGCTCAATTTTCAATTCCGAGAAGTTGGTCAAATTCGAAACTCGACCGTCGCGTTTTCGCTCGACTTGAGCTTAAAGGGTGTGAAATTAGCTCGTAATGTGACGAAAGTTGGCGTGCGCATTTGTCTACCAATGGGACATCCAAATCTATGCTCAATTTCTAATTCCGAGAAGTTGGTCAAATTCGAAACTCGACCGTGTGTTTTCGCTAGACTTAGGCTTAAAGGGAGTGAAAATAGCTCGGAACATTACGAAAGTTGGCGTGGACGCTCGTCTAACAATGTGACATCCAAATCCATTCTAAAATTTAAATTCCGAGAAGTTGGTCAAAGTGGAAAATCGACCGTGCATTTTCGCTAGACTTAGGCTTAAAGGGTGAGAAAATAGCTCGGAACGTCACGAAAGTTAGCGTGCGCATTTGTCTACCAACGGGACATCCAAATCTATGCTCAATTTTCAATTCCGAGAAGTTGGTCAAATTCGAAACTCGACCGTGCATTTTCGCTCGACTTGAGCTTAAAGGGTGTGAAATTAGCTCGTAATGTGACGAAAGTTGGCGTGCGCATTTGTCTACCAACGGGACATCCAAATATGTGCTCAATTTTTAATTCCGAGAAGTTGGTCAAATTCGAAACTCGACCGTGCGTTTTCGCTAGACTTAGGCTTAAAGGGTGAGAAAATAGCTCGGAACGTCACGAAAGTTGGCGTGCGCATTTGTCTACCAACGGGACATCCAGATATATGCTCAATTTTCAATTCCGAGAAGTTGGTCAAATTCGAACTCGACCGTGCGTTTTGGCTAGAGTTGGGCTTAAAGCCGAGGAAAATAGCTCGTAACATCACGAAAGTTGGCATGAGCACTTGTCTACCAACGGGACATCCAAATCTATTTTCAAATTTCAACTCCCAAAAGTTGGTCAAATTCGAAACTCGACCGTGCGTTTTCGCTAGACTTGGGCTTAAAGGGGGAGAAAATAGCTCGGAACGTCATGAAAGTTTGTGTGGATGCTTGTCTACCAATGGGACATCCAAATCTATTCTCAATTTTCAATTCTAAGAAGTTGGTCAAAGATGATACGCGATCTTGCGTTTTCGCTAGAGTTGGGCTTAAATGGGATGAAAATAGCTCGGAATGTCATGAAAGTTGGCGTGGACGCTCGTCTGCCAATGGGACATCCAAATCTATTCTCAAATTTAAATTCCGAGAGGTTGGTCAAACTTGAAACTCGATCGTGTGTGTTCGCTAGACTTGGGCTTAAAGGGGGAGAAAATAGCTCGGAACGTCACGAACGTTGGTGTGGACGCTTGTCTACCAATGGGACATCCAAATCTATTCTCAAATTTAAATTCCAAGAAGTTGGTCAAAGTTGAAAATTACCGTGCATTTTCGCTAGACTTGGGCTTAAAGGGCGAGAAAATAGCTCGGAATGTCCCGAAAGTTGGTGTGGACGCTTGTCTACCAATGGAACATCCAAATCTATTCTCAAATTTAAATTCCAAGAAGTTGGTCAAAGTTGAAAATTTGTCGTGCGTTTTCGTTGGAATTGGGCTTAAAGGGCGAGAAAATAGCTCGGAATGTCACGAAAGTTGGTGTGGATGCTTGTCTACCAATGGGACATCCAAATCTATTCTCAAATTTCAATTCCGAGAAGTTGTTCAAAGCTGAAAATTTACCGTTCGTTTTCGCTAGAATTGGATTTAAAGGGTGTGAAAATAGCTCGGAACGTCACGAGAGTTGGCGTGCACGCTCGTCTACCAATTTGACATCCAAATCTATTCTAAAATTTATATTCCGAGAATTTGGTCAAAGTTTAAAATCGACCGTGCATTTTCACTAGACTTGGGCTTAAAGGGTGAGAAAATAGTTCGAAATGTCACGAAAGTTGGCGTGCGCATTTGTCTACCAACGGGACATCCAAATCTATGCTCAATTTTTAATTCCGAGGAGTTGGTCAAATTCGAAACTCGACTGTACATTTTCGCTATACTTGGGCTTAAAGGGGGAGAAAATAGCTCGGAACGTCACGAACGTTGGTGTGGACGCTTGTCTACCAATGGGACATCCAAAACTATTCTCAAATTTCAATTCCGAGAAGTTCGTGAAAGTTGAAACTCGATCGTGCGTTTTCGCTAGAATTGGGCTTAAAGGGTGTGAAAATAGCTCGGAACGTCACGAGAGTTGGCGTGCACGCTCGTCTACCAATGTGACATCCAAATCTATTCTCAAATTTATATTCCGAGAAGTTGGTCAAAGTTGAAAATCGACCGTGCGTGTTCCCTAGACTTGGGCTTAAAGGGAGTGAAAATAGCTCGGAACATTACGAAAGTTGGCGTGGACGCTCGTCTAACAATGTGACATCCAAATCCATTCTAAAATTTAAATCTCGAGAAGTTGGTCAAAGCGGAAAATCGACTGTGCATTTTCGCTAGACTTAGGCTTAAAGGGTGAGAAAATAGCTCGGAACGTCACGAAAGTTAGCGTGCGCATTTGTCTACCAACGGGACATCCAAATCTATGCTCAATTTTCAATTCCGAGAAGTTGGTCAAATTCGAAACTCGACCGTGCGTTTTCGCTCGACTTGAGCTTAAAGGGTGTGAAATTAGCTCGTAATGTGACGAAAGTTGGCGTGCGCATTTGTCTACCAACGGGGAATCGAAACTCGACCGTGTGTTTTCGCTAAACGTAGGCTTAAAGGGTGAGAAAATAGCTCGGAACGTCACGAAAGTTGGTGTGGACGCTTGTCTACCAATGGGACATCCAAAACTATTCTCAAATTTCAATTCCGAGAAGTTGGTCAAAGTTGAAACTCGATCGTGCGTTTTCGCTAGACTTGGGCTTAAAGGGGTAGAAAATAGCTCGGAACGTCACGAAAGTTGGCGTGCGCATTTGTCTATCAACGAGACATCCAAATCTATGCTCAATTTTAAATTCCGAGAAGTTGGTCAAATTCGAAACTCGACCGTGCATTTTCGCTCGACTTGAGCTTTAAGGGTGTGAAATTAGCTCGTAATGTGACGAAAGTTGGCGTGCGCATTTGTCTACCAACGGGACATCCAAATCTGTGCTCAATTTTTAATTCCGCGAAGTTGGTCAAATTCGAAACTCGACCGTGCATTTTCGCTAGACTTAGGCTTAAAGGGTGAGAAAATAGCTCGGAACGTCACGAAAGTTGGCGTGCGCATTTGTCTACCAACGGGACATCCATATCTGTGCTCAATTTTTAATTCCGAGAAGTTGGTCAAATTCGAAACTCGACCGTGCGTTTTCACTAGACTTAGGCTTAAAGGGTGAGAAAATAGCTCGGAACGTCACGAAAGTTGGCGTGCACATTTGTCTACCAACGGGACATCCAAATATATGCTCAATTTTCAATTCCGAGAAGTTGGTCAAATTCGAACTCGACCGTGCGTTTTCGCTAGAGTTGGGCTTAAAGCCGAGGAAAATAGCTCGTAACATCATGAAAGTTGGCATGTGCACTTGTCTACCAACGGGACATCCAAATCTATTTTCAAATTTCAACTCCCAAAAGTTGGTCAAATTCGAAACTCGACCGTGCGTTTTCGCTAGACTTGGGCTTAAAGGGGGAGAAAATAGCTCGGAACGTCATGAAAGTTGGCGTGGACGCTTGTCTACCAATGGGACATCCAAATCTATTCTCAATTTTCAATTCCGAGAAGTTGGTCAAAGATGATACGCGATCGTGCGTTTTCGCTAGAGTTGGGCTTAAATGGGATGAAAATAGCTCGGAATGTCACGAAAGTTGGTGTGGATGCTTGTCTACCAATGGGACATCCAAATCTATTCTCAAATTTCAATTCCGAGAAGTTGTTCAAAGCTGAAAATCGACCGTGCATTTTCACTAGACTTGGGCTTAAAGGGTGAGAAAATAGTTCGAAATGTCACGAAAGTTGGCGTGCGCATTTGTCTACCAACGGGACATCCAAATCTATGCTCAATTTTTAATTCCGAGGAGTTGGTCAAATTCGAAACTCGACTGTACGTTTTCACTATACTTGGGCTTAAAGGGGGAGAAAATAGCTCCGAACGTCACGAAAGTTGGTGTGGACGCTTGTCTACCAATGGGACATCCAAAACTATTCTCAAATTTCAATTCCGAGAAGTTCGTCAATGTTGAAACTCGATGGTGCGTTTTCGCTAGACTTGGGCTTAAAGGGAGTGAAAATAGCTCGGAACATTACGAAAGTTGGCGTGGACGCTCGTCTAACAATGTGACATCCAAATCCATTCTAAAATTTAAATTCCGAGAAGTTGGTCAAAGTGGAAAATCGACCGCCGCATTTTCGCTAGACTTAGGCTTAAAGGGTGAGAAAATAGCTCGGAACGTCACGAAAGTTAGCGTGCGCATTTGTCTACCAACGGGACATCGAAATCTATGCTCAATTTTCAATTCCGAGAAGTTGGTCAAATTCGAAACTCGACCTTGCGTTTTCGCTCGACTTGAGCTTAAAGGGTGTGAAATTAGCTCGTAATGTGACGAAAGTTGGCGTGCGCATTTGTCTACCAACGGGACATCCAAATCTATGCTCAATTTCTAATTCCGAGAAGTTGGTCAAATTCGAAACTCGACCATGTGTTTTCGCTAGACTTAGGCTTAAAGGGTGAGAAAATAGCTCGGAACGTCACGAAAGTTGGTGTGGACGCTTGTCTACCAATGGGACATCCAAAACTATTCTCAAATTTCAATTCCGAGAAGTTGGTCAAAGTTGAAACTCGATCGTGCGTTTTCGCTAGACTTGGGCTTAAAGGGGGAGAAAATAGCTCGGAACGTCACGAAAGTTGGCGTGCGCATTTGTCTACCATCGAGACATCCAAATCTATGCTCAATTTCTAATTCCGAGAAGTTGGTCAAATTCGAAACTCGACCATGTGTTTTCGCTAGACTTAGGCTTAAAGGGTGAGAAAATAGCTCGGAACGTCACGAAAGTTGGTGTGGACGCTTGTCTACCAATGGACATCCAAAACTATTCTCAAATTTCAATTTCGAGAAGTTCGTCAAAGTTGAAACTCGATCATAGCGTTTTTGCTAGACTTGGGCTTAAAGGGTGTGAAATTAGCTAGTAATGTCACAAAAGTTGCTGTGCGTGCATGTCTACAAATGGGACATCCAAATCTATTCTCAATTTTCATTTCCGAGAAGTTGGTCAAAGATGAAACGCGACCGTGCGTTTTCTCTAGAGTTGGGCTTAAATGGGAAGAAAATAGCTCGGAATGTCACAAAAGTTGGTGTGGACGCTTGTCTACCAATGGGACATCCAAATCTATTCTCAAATTTAAATTCCAAGAAGTTGGTCAAAGTTGAAAATTTACCATGCGTTTTCGCTAGACTTGGGCTTAAAGGGCGAGAAAATAGCTCAGAATGTCACGAAATTTGGTGTGGACGCTTGTCTACCAATGGAACATCCAAATCTATTCTTAAATTTAAATTCCAAGAAGTTGGTCAAAGTTGAAAATTTACCGTGCGTTTTCGCTAGACTTGGGCTTAAAGGGCGAGAAAATAGCTCGGAATGTCACGAAAGTTGGTGTGGACGCTTGTCTACCATGGGACATCCAAATGTATTCTCAAATTTAAATTCCAAGAAGTTGGTCCAAGTTGAAACTCGATCATGCGTTTTCGCTCGACTTGGGCTTAAATGGTGTGAAAATAGCTCGGAGCGTCATGAAAGTTGGCGTGGACGCTCGTCGACCAATGTGACATCCAAATCTATTCGCAAATTTAAATTCCGAGAAGTTGGTCAAAGTTGAAAATCGACAGTGCATTTTCGCTAGACATAGGCTTAAAGGGTGAGAAAATAGCTCGGAACGTCACGAAAGTTGGCGTGCGCATTTGTCTACCAACGGGACATCCAAATCTATGCTCAATTTTCAATTCTGAGAAGTTGGTCAAATTCGAAACTCGACCGTTCGCGTTTTCGCTAGACTTGTGGTTAAAGGGGGAGAAAATAACTCGGAACGTCACGAAAGACGGTGTGGACGCTTGTCTACCAATGAGACATCCAAAACTATTCTCAAATTTCAATTCCGAGAAGTTGGTCCAAGTTGAAACTAGATCATGCGTTTTCGCTCGACCTTGGGCTTAAATGATGTGAAAATAGCTCGGAGCGTCATGAAAGTTGGCGTGGACGCTCGTCGACCAATGTGACATCCAAATCTATTCTCAAATTTAAATTCCGAGAAGTTGGTCAAAGTTGAAAATCGACAGTGCATTTTCGCTAGACTTAGGCTTAAAGGGTGAGAAAATAGCTCGGAACGTCACGAAAGTTGGCGTGCGCATTTGTCTACCAACGGGACATCCAAATCTATGCTCAATTTTCAATTCCGAGAAGTTGGTCAAATTCGAAACTCGACAGTGCGTTTTCGCTAGACTTGGGCTTAAAGGGGGAGAAAATAACTCGGAACGTCACGAAAGTTGGTGTGGACGCTTGTCTACCAATGGGACATCCAAAACTATTCTCAAATTTCAATTCCGAGAAGTTGGTCAAAGATGAAACTCGATCGTGCGTTTTTGCTAGAATTGGGCTTAAAGGGTGTGAAAATAGCTCGGAACGTCACGAGAGTTGGCGTGCACGCTCGTCTACCAATGTGACATCCAAATCTATTCTCAAATTTATATTCCGGGAAGTTGGTCAAAGTTGAAAATCGACCGTGCATTTTCACTAGACTTGGGCTTAAAGGGTGAGGAAATAGTTCGAAATGTCACGAAAGTTGGCGTGCGCATTTGTCTACCAACGGGACATCCAAATCTATGCTCAATTTTTAATTCCGAGGAGTTGGTCAAATTTGAAACTCAACTGTACGTTTTCGCTATACTTGGGCTTAAAGGGGGAGAAAATAGCTTGGAACGTCACGAAAGTTGGTGTGGACGCTTGTCTACCAATGGGACATCCAAAACTATTCTCAAATTTCAATTCCGAGAAGTTCGTCAAACTTGAAACTCGATCGTCGCGTTTTCGCTAGACTTGGGCTTAAAGAGAGTGAAAATAGCTCGGAACATTACGAAAGTTGGCGTGGACGCTCGTCTAACAATGTGACATCCAAATCCATTCTAAAACTTAAATTCTGAGAAGTTGGTCAAAGTGGAAAATCGACTGTGCATTTTCGCTAGACTTAGGCTTAAAGGGTGAGAAAATAGCTCGGAACGTCACGAAAGTTAGCGTGCGCATTTGTCTACCAACGGGACATCCAAATCTATGCTCAATTTTCAATTACGAGAAGTTGGTCAAATTCGAAACTCGACAGTGCGTTTTCGCTCGACTTGAGCTTAAAGGGTGTGAAATTAGCTCGTAATGTGACGAAAGTTGGCGTGTGCATTTGTCTACCAACGGGACATCCAAATCTATGCTCAATTTCTAATTCCGAGAAGTTGGTCAAATTCGAAACTCGACCGTGTGTTTTCGCTAGACTTAGGCTTAAAGGGTGAGAAAATAGCTCGGAACGTCACGAAAGTTGGTGTGGACGCTTGTCTACCAATGGGACATCCAAAACTATTCTCAAATTTCAATTCCGAGAAGCTGGTCAAAGTTGAAACTCGATCGTGCGTTTTCGCTAGACTTGGGCTTAAAGGGGGAGAAAATAGCTCAGAACGTCACGAAAGTTGGCGTGCGCATTTGTCTACCAACGAGACATCCAAATCTATGCTCAATTTTCAATTCCGAGAAGTTGGTCAAATTCGAAACTCGACCGTGCATTTTTGCTCGACTTGAGCTTAAAGGGTGTGAAATTAGCTCGTAATGTGACGAAAGTTGGCGTGCGCATTTGTCTACCAACGGGACATCCAAATCTGTGCTCAATTTTTAATTCCGAGAAGTTGGTCAAATTCGAAACTCGACCGTCGCGTTTTCGCTAGACTTAGGCTTAAAGGGTGAGAAAATAGCTCGGAACGTCACGAAAGTTGGCGTGCGCATTTGTCTACCAACGGCACATCCAAATATATGCTCAATTTTCAATTCCGAGAAGTTGGTCAAATTCGAACTCGACCGTCGCGTTTTCGCTAGAGTTGGGCTTAAAGCCGAGGAAAATAGCTCGTAACGTCACGAAAGTTGGCATGTGCACTTGTCTACCAACGGGACATCCAAATCTATTTTCAAATTTCAACTCCCAAAAGTTGGTCAAATTCGAAACTCGACCATGCGTTTTCGCTAGACTAGGGCTTAAAGGGGGAGAAAATAGCTCGGAACGTCATGAAAGTTGGCGTGGACGCTTGTCTACCAATGGGACATCCAAATCTATTCTCAATTTTCAATTCCGAGGAGTTGGTCAAAGATGATACGCGATCGTGCGTTTTCGCTAGAGTTGGGCTTAAATGGGATGAAAATAGCTCGGAATGTCACGAAAGTTGGTGTGGATGCTTGTCTACCAATGGGATATCCAAATCTATTCTCAAATTTCAATTCCGAGAAGTTGTTCAAAAGCTGAAAAATTTACCATTCGTTTTCGCTAGAATTGGGCTTAAAGGGTGTGAAAATAGCTCGGAACGTCACGAGAGTTGGCGTGCATGCTCGTCTACCAATGTGACATCCAAATCTATTCTCAAATTTATATTCCGAGAAGTTGGTCAAAGTTGAAAATCGACCGTGCATTTTCACTAGACTTGGGCTTAAAGGGTGAGAAAATAGTTCGAAATGTCACGAAAGTTGGCGTGCGCATTTGTCTACCAACGGGACATCCAAATCTATGCTCAATTTTTAATTCCGAGGAGTTGGTCAAATTCAAAACTCGACTGTACGTTTTCGCTATACTTGGGCTTAAAGGGGGAGAAAATAGCTCGGAACGTCACGAAAGTTGGTGTGGACGCTTGTCTACCAATGGGACATCCAAAACTATTCTCAAATTTCAATTCCGAGAAGTTCGTCAATGTTGAAACTCGATGGTGCGTTTTCGCTACACTTGGGCTTAAAGGGAGTGAAAATAGCTCGGAACATTACGAAATTTGGTGTGGACACTCGTCTAACAATGTGACATCCAAATCCATTCTAAAATTTAAATTTCGAGAATTTGGTCAAAGTGGAATATCGACCGTGCATTTTCGCTAGACTTAGGCTTAAAGGGTGAGAAAATAGCTCGAAACGTCACGAAAGTTAGCGTGCGCATTTTTCTACCAACGGGACATCCAAATCTATGCTCAATTTTCAATTCCGAGAAGTTGGTCAAATTCGAAACTCGACCGTGCGTTTTCGCTCGACTTGAGCTTAAAGGGTGTGAAATTAGCTCGTAATGTGACGAAAGTTGGCGTGCGCATTTGTCTACCAATGGGACATCCAAATCTATGCTCAATTTCTAATTCCGAGAAGTTGGTCAAATTCGAAACTCGACCGTGTGTTTTCGCTAGACTTAGGCTTAAAGGGTGAGAAAATAGCTCGAAACGTCACGAAAGTTGGTGTGGACGCTTGTCTACCAATGGGACATCAAAAACTATTCTCAAATTTCAATTCCGAGAAGTTGGTCAAAGTTGAAACTCGATCGTGCGTTTTCGCTAGACTTGGTCTTAAAGGGGGAGAAAATAGCTCGGAACGTCACGAAAGTTGGCGTGCGCATTTGTCTACCAACGGGACATCCAGATATATGCTCAATTTTCAATTCCGAGAAGTTGGTCAAATTCGAACTCGACCGTGCGTTTTCGCTAGAGTTGGGCTTAAAGCCGAGGAAAATAGCTCGTAACGTCACGAAAGTTGGCATGTGCACTTGTCTACCAACGGGACATCCAAATCTATTTTGAAATTTCAACTCCCAAAAGTTGGTCAAATTCGAAACTCGACCGTGCGTTTTCGCTAGACTTGGGCTTAAAGGGGGAGAAAATAGCTCGGAACGTCATGAAAGTTGGTGTGGACGCTTGTCTACCAATGGGACATCCAAATCTATTCTCAATTTTCAATTCCGAGAAGTTGGTCAAAGATGATACGCGATCGTGCGTTTTCGCTAGAGTTGGGCTTAAATGGGATGAAAATAGCTCGGAATGTCATGAAAGTTGGCGTGGACGCTCGTCTACCAATGGGACATCCAAATCTATTCTCAAATTTAAATTCCGAGAGGTTGGCCAAACCTGAAACTCGATCGTGCGTGTTCGCTAGACTTGGGCTTAAAGGGGGAGAAAATAGCTCGGAACGTCACGAAAGTTGGTGTGGACGCTTGTCTACCAATGGGACATCCAAAACTATTCTCAAATTTCAATTTCGAGAAGTTCGTCAAAGTTGAAACTCGATCATGCGTTTTTGCTAGAATTGGGCTTAAAGGGTGTGAAATTAGCTCGTAATGTCACGAAAGTTGCTGTGCGCGCATGTCTACAAATGGGACATCCAAATCTATTCTCAATTTTCATTTCCGAGAAGTTGGTCAAAGATGAAACGCGACCGTGCGTTTTCTATAGAGTTGGGCTTAAATGGGAAGAAAATAGCTCGGAATGTGACAAAAGTTGGTGTGGATGCTTGTCTACCAATGGGACATCCAAATCTATTCTCAAATTTAAATTCCAAGAAGTTGGTCAAAATTGAAAATTTACCGTGCGTTTTCGCTAGAGTTGGGCTTAAAGGGCGAGAAAATAGCTCGGAATGTCACGAAAGTTTGTGTGGACGCTTGTCTACCAATGGAACATCCAAATCTATTCTCAAATTTAGATTCCAAGAAGTTGGTCAAAGTTGAAAATTTACCGTGCGTTTTCGCTAGACTTGGGCTTAAAGGGCGAGAAAATAGCTCGGAATGTCACGAAAGTTGGTGTGGACGCTTATCTACCAATGGGACATCCAAATCTATTCTCAAATTTAAATTCCAAGAAGTTGGTCAAAGTTGAAAATTTACCGTGCGTTTTCACTAGAGTTGGGCTTAAAGGGCGAGAAAATAGCTCGTAACGTCACGAAAGCTGGCGTGCGCATTTGTCTACCAACGGGACATCCAAATCTATGCTCAATTTTCAATTCCGAGAAGTTGGTCAAATTTGAAACTCGACCGTGCGTTTTCGCTAGACTTGGGCTTAAAGGGGCAGAAAATAGCTCGGAACGTCACGAAAGACGGTGTGGACGCTTGTCTACCAATGGGACATCCAAAACTATTCTCAAATTTCAATTCCGAGAAGTTGGTCAAAGTTGAAACTCGATCATGTGTTTTCGCTCGACTTGGGCTTAAAGGGCGAGAAAATAGCTCGAAATGTAACGAAAGTTGGTGTGGACGCTTATCTACCAATGGGACATCCAAATCTATTCTCAAATTTAAATTCCAAGAAGTTGGTCAAAGTTGAAAATTTACCGTGCGTTTTCACTAGAGTTGGGCTAAAAGGGCGAGAAAATAGCTCGGAACGTCACGAAAGTTGGCGTGCGCATTTGTCTACCAACGGGACATCCAAATCTATGCTCAATTTTCAATTCCGAGAAGTTGGTCAAATTCGAAACTCGACCGTGTTTTTTCGCTAGACTTGGGCTTAAAGGGGGAGAAAATAGCTCGGAACGACACGAAAGTTGGTGTGGACGCTTGTCTACCAATGGGACATCCAAAACTATTCTCAAATTTCAATTCCGAGAAGTTGGTCAAAGTTGAAACTCGATCGTGCCGTTTTCGCTAGAATTGGGCTTAAAGGACGTGAAATTAGCTCGTAATGTCACGAAAATTGCTGTGCGCGCATGTCTACAAATGGGACATCCAAATCTATTCTCAATTTTCAATTCCGAGAAGTTGGTCAAAGATGAAACGCGACCATGCGTTTTCTCTAGAGTTGGGCTTAAATGGGAAGAAAATAGCTCGGAATGTCACGAAAGTTGGTGTGGATGCTTGTCTACCAATGGGACATCCAAATCTATTCTCAAATTTCAATTCCGAGAAGTTGTTCAAAGCTGAAAATTTACCGTTCCTTTTCGCTAGAATTGGGCATAAAGGGTGTGAAAATAGCTCGGAACGTCACGAGATTTGGCGTGCATGCTCGTCCACCAATGTGACATCCAAATCTATTCTCAAATTTATATTCCGAGAAGTTGGTCAAAGTTGAAAATCGACCGTGCATTTTCACTAGACTTGGGCTTAAAGGGTGAGAAAATAGTTCGAAATGTCACGAAAGTTGGCGTGCACATTTGTCTACCAACGGGACATCCAAATCTATGCTCAATTTTTAATTCCGAGCAGTTGGTCAAATTCGAAACTCGAGTGTACGTTTTCGCTATACTTGGGCTTAAAGGGGGAGAAAATAGCTCGGAACGTCACGAAAGTTGGTGTGGACGCTTGTCTACCAATGGGACATCCAAAACTATTCTCAAATTTCAATTCCGAGAAGTTCGTCAAAGTTGAAACTCGATCGTGCGTTTTCGCTAGACTTGGGCTTAAAGGGAGTAAAAATAGCTCGGAACATTACGAAAGTTGGCGTGGACGCTCGTCTAACAATGTGACATCCAAATCCATTCTAAAATTTAAATTCCGAGAAGTTGGTCAAAGTGGAAAATCGACCGTGCATTTTCGCTAGACTTAGGCTTAAAGGGTGAGAAAATAGCTGGGAACGTCACGAAAGTTAGCGTGCGCATTTGTCTACCATGGGACATCCAAAACTATTCTCAAATTTCAATTCCGAGAAGTTGGTCAAAGTTGAAACTCGATCGTGCGTTTTCGCTAGACTTGGGCTTAAAGGGGGAGAAAATAGCTCGGAACGTCACGAAAGTTGGCGTGCGCATTTGTCTACCAACGAGACATCCAAATCTATGCTCAATTTTCAATTCCGAGAAGTTGGTCAAATTCGAAACTCGACCGTGCATTTTCGCTCGACTTGAGCTTAAAGGGTGTGAAATTAGCTCGTAATGTGACAAAAGTTGGCGTGCGCATTTGTCTACCAACGGGACATCCAAATCTGTGCTCAATTTTTAATTCCGCGAAGGTGGTCAAATTCGAAACTCGACCGTGCATTTTCGCTAGACTTAGGCTTAAAGGGTGAGAAAATAGCTCGGAACGTCACGAAAGTTGGCGTGCGCATTTGTCTACCAACGGGACATCCAGATATATGCTCAATTTTCAATTCCGAGAAGTTGGTCAAATTCGAACTCGACCGTGCGTTTTCGCTAGAGTTGGGCTTAAAGCCGAGGAAAATAGCTCATAACGTCACGAAAGTTGGCATGTGCACTTGTCTACCAACGGGACATCCAAATCTATTTTCAAATTTCAACTCCCAAAAGTTGGTCAAATTCGAAACTCGACCGTGCGTTTTCGCTAGACTTGGGCTTAAAGGGGGAGAAAATAGCTCGGAACGTCATGAAAGTTGGTGTGGATGCTTGTCTACCAATGGGACATCCAAATCTATTCTCAATTTTCAATTCCGAGAAGTTGGTCAAAGATGATACGCGATCGTGCGTTTTCGCTAGAGTTGGGCTTAAATGGGATGAAAATAGCTCGGAATGTCATGAAAGTTGGCGTGGACGCTCGGCTACCAATGGGACATCCAAATCTATTCTCAAATTTAAATTCCGAGAGGTTTTTCAAACTTGAAACTCGATCGTAGCGTGTTCGCTAGACTTGGGCTTAAAGGGGGAGAAAATAGCTCGGAACATCACGAAAGTTGGTGTGGACGCTTGTCTACCAATGGAACATCCAAATCTATTCTCAAATTTCTATTCCGAGAAGTTGTTCAAAGCTGAAAATTTACCGTTCGTTTTCGCTAGAATTGGGCTTAAAGGGTGTGAAAATAGCTCGGAACGTCACGAGAGTTGGCGTGCACGCTCGTCTACCAATGTGACATCCAAATCTATTCTCAAATTTATATTCCGAGAAGTTGGTCAAAGTTGAAAATCGACCGTGCATTTTCACTAGACTTGGGCTTAAAGGGTGAGAAAATAGTTCGAAATGTCACGAAAGTTGGCGTGCGCATTTGTCTACCAACGGGACATCCAAATCTATGCTCAATTTTTAATTCCAAGGAGTTCGTCAAATTTGAAACTCGACTGTACGTTTTCGCTATACTTGGGCTTAAAGGGTGTGAAACTCGAGAAGTTCGTCAAAGTTGAAACTCGATCATGCGTTTTTGCTAGACTTGGGCTTAAAGGGTGTGAAATTAGCTCGTAATGTCACGAAGGTTGCTGTGCATGCATGTCTACAAATGGGACATCAAAATCTATTCTCAATTTTCATTTCCGAGAAGTTGGTCAAATATGAAACGCGACCCTGCGTTTTCTCTAGAGTTGGGCTTAAATGGGAAGAAAATAGCTCGGAATGTCACAAAAGTTGGTGTGGACGCTTGTCTACCAATGGGACATCCAAATCTATTCTCAAATTTAAATTCCAAGAAGTTGGTCAAAGTTGAAAATTTACCATGCGTTTTCGCTAGACTTGGGCTTAAAGGGCGAGAAAAAAGCTCGGAATGTCACGAAAGTTGGTGTGGACGCTTGTCTACCAATGGAACATCCAAATCTATTCTCAAATTTAAATTCCAAGAAGTTGGTCAAAGTTGAAAATTTACCGTGCGTTTTCGCTAGACTTGGGCTTAAAGGGCGAGAAAATAGCTCGGAATGTCACGAAAGTTGGTGTGGACGCTTGTCTACCAATCGGACATCCAAATGTATTCTCAAATTTAAATTCCAAGAAGTTGGTCCAAGTTGAAACTCGATCATGCAATTTCGCTCGACTTGGGCTTAAATGGTGTGAAAATAACTCGGAGCGTCATGAAAGTTGGCGTGGACGCTCGTCGACCAATGTGACATCCAAATCTATTCTCAAATTTAAATTCCGAGAAGTTGGTCAAAGTTGAAAATCGACAGTTCATTTTCGCTAGACTTAGGCTTAAAGGGTGAGAAAATAGCTCGGAACGTCACGAAAGTTGGCATGCGCATTTTTCTACCAACGGGACATCCAAATCTATGCTCAATTTTCAATTCCGAGAAGTTGGTCAAATTCGAAACTCGACCGTGCGTTTTCGCTAGACTTGTGCTTAAAGGGGGAGAAAATAGCTCGGAACGTCACGAAAGACGGTGTGGACGCTTGTCTACCAATGGGACATCCAAAACTATTCTCAAATTTCAATTCCGAGAAGTTGGTCAAAGTTGAAACTCGATCATGCGTTTTCGCTCGACTTGGGCATTAAGGGTGTGAAAATAGCTCGGAGCTTCATGAAAGTTGGCGTGGAGGCTAGTCGACCAATGTGACATCCAAATCTATTCTCAAATTTAAATTCCGAGAAGTTGGTCAAAGTTGAAAATCGACAGTGCATTTTCGCTAGACTTAGGCTTAAAGGGTGAGAAAATAGCTCGGAACGTCACGAAAGTTGGCGTGGACGCTTGTCTACCAACGGGACATCCAAATCTATGCTCAATTTTCAATTCCGAGAAGTTGGTCAAAGTTGAAAATCAACCGTGCGTTTTCGCTAGAATTGGGCTTAAAGGACGTGAAAATAGCTCGGAACGTTACGAATGTTGGCGTGCGCATTTGTCTACAAATGGGACATCCAAATCTATTCTCAATTTTCAATTCCGAGAAGTTGGTCAAAGATGAAACGCGGACCATGCGTTTTCTCTAGAGTTGGGTTTAAATGGGAAGAAAATAGCTCGGAATGTGATGAAAGTTGGTGTGGATGCTTGTCTACCAATGGGACATCCAAATCTATTCTCAAATTTCAATTCCGAGAACTTGGTCAAAGATGATACATGATCGTGCGTTTTCGCTAGAGTTGGGCTTAAATGGGATGAAAATAGCTCGGAATGTCATGAAAGTTGGCGTGGACGCTCGTTTACCAATGGGACATCCAAATCTATTCTCAAATTTAAATTCCGAGAGGTTGGTCAAATTCGAGAAGTTCGTCAAAGTTGAAACTCGATCATGCGTTTTTGCTAGGCTTGGGCTTAAAGGGTGTGAAATTAGCTCGTAATGTCATGAAAGTTGCTATGCGCGCATGTCTACAAATGGGACATCCAAATCTATTCTCAATTTTCATTTCCGAGAAGTTGGTCAAAGATGAAACGCGACCGTGCGTTTTCTCTAGAGTTGGGATTAAATGGGAAGAAAATAGCTCGGAATGTCACAAAAGTTGGTGTGGACGCTTGTCTACCAATGGGACATCCAAATCTATTCTCAAATTTAAATTCCAAGAAGTTGGTCAAAGTTGAAAATTTACCGTGTGTTTTCGCTAGACATGGGATTAAAGGGCGAGAAAATAGCTCGGAATGTCACGAAAGTTGGTGTGGACGCTTGTCTACCAATGGGACATCCAAATCTATTCTCAAATTTAAATTCCAAGAAGTTGGTCAAGTTGAAAATTTACCGTGCGTTTTCACTAGAGTTGGGCTTAAAGGGCGAGAAAATAGTTCAGAACGTCACGAAAGCTGGCACGCGCATTTGTCTACCAACGGGACATCCAAATCTATGCTCAATTTTCAATTACGAGAAGTTGGTCAAATTCGAAACTCGACCGTGCCGTTTTCGCTAGACTTGGGCTTAAAGGGGGAGAAAATAGCTCGGAACGTCACGAAAGACGGTGTAGACGCTTGTCTACCAATGGGACATCCAAAACTATTCTCAAATTTCAATTCCGAGAAGTTGGTCAAAGTTGAAACTCGATCATGCGTTTTCGCTCGACTTGGGCTTAAAGGGTGTGAAAATAGCTCGGAGCGTCATGAAAGTTGGCGTGGACGCTCGTCGACCAATGTGACATCCAAATCTATTCTAAAATTTAAATTCTGAGAAGTTGGTCAAATTTAAAAATCGATAGTGCATTTTCGCTAGACTTAGGCTTAAAGGGTGAGAAAATAGCTCGGAACGTCACGAAAGTTGGCGTGCGCATTTGTCTACCAACGGGACATCCAAATCTATGCTCAATTTTCAATTCCGAGAAGTTGGTCAAATTCGAAACTCGACCGTGCGTTTTCGCTAGACTTGGGCTTAAAGGGGGAGAAAATAGCTCGGAACGTCACGAAAGTTGGTGTGGACGCTTGTCTACCAATGGGACATCCAAAACTATTCTCAAAATTTCAATTCCGAGAAGTTGGTCAAAGTTGAAACTCGATCGTGCGTTTTCGCTAGAATTGGGCTTAAAGGACGTGAAATTAGCTCGTAATGTCACGAAAATTGCTGTGCGCGCATGTCTACAAATGGGACATCCAAATCTATTCTCAATTTTCAATTCCGAGAAGTTGGTCAAAGATGAAACGCGACCGTGCGTTTTCTCTAGAGTTGGGCTTAAATGGGAAGAAAATAGCTCGGAATGTCACGAAAGTTGGTGTGGATTCTTGTCTACCAATGGGACATCAAAATCTATTCTCAAATTTCAATTCCGAGAAGTTGTTCAAAGCTGAAAATTTACTGTTCGTTTTAGCTAGAATTGGGCTTAAAGGGTGTGAAAATAGCTCGGAACGTCACGAGAGTTGGCGTGCACGCTCGTCTACCAATGTGACATCCAAATCTATTCTCAAATTTATATTCCGAGAAGTTGATCAAAGTTTAAAATCGACAGTGCATTTTCACTAGACTTGGGCTTAAAGGGTGAGAAAATAGTTCGAAATGTCACGAAAGTTGGCGTCCGCATTTGTCTACCAACGGGACATCCAAATCTATGCTCAATTTTTAATTCCGAGGAGTTGGTCAAATTCGAAACTCGACTGTACGTTTTCGCTATACTTGGTGTGGACGCTTGTCTACCAATGGGACATCCAAAACTATTCTCAAATTTCAATTCCGAGAAGTTCGTCAAAGTTGAAACTCGATCGTCAGCGTTTTCGCTAGACTTGGGCTTAAAGGGAGTGAAAATAGCTCGAAACATTACGAAAGTTGGCGTGGACTCTCGTCTAACAATGTGACATCCAAATCCATTCTAAAATTTAAATTCCTAGAAGTTGGTCAAAGTGGAAAATCGACCGTGCATTTTCGCTAGACTTAGGCTTAAAGGGTGAGAAAATAGCTCGGAACGTCACGAAAGTTAGCGTCCGCATTTGTCTACCAACGGGACATCCAAATCTATGCTCAATTTTCAATTCCGAGAAGTTGGTCAAATTCGAAACTCGACCGTGCGTTTTCGCTCGACTTGAGCTTAAAGGGTGTGAAATTAGCTCGTAATGTGACGAAAGTTGGCGTGCGCATTTGTCTACCAACGGGACATCCAAATCTATGCTCAATTTCTAATTCCGAGAAGTTGGTCAAATTCGAAACTCGACCGTGTGTTTTCGCTAGACTTAGGCTTAAAGGGTGAGAAAATAGCTCGGAACGTCACGAAAGTTGGTGTGGACGCTTGTCTACCAATGGGACATCCAAAACTATTCTCAAATTTCAATTCTGAGAAGCTGGTCAAAGTTGAAACTCGATCGTGCTATTTCGCTAGACGTGGGCTTAAAGGGGGAGAAAATAGCTCGGAACGTCACGAGAGTTGGCGTGCGCATTTGTCTACCAACGAGACATCCAAATCTATGCTCAATTTTCAATTCCGAGAAGTTGGTCAAATTCGAAACTCGACCGTGCATTTTCGCTCGACTTGAGCTTAAAGGGTGTGAAATTAGCTCGTAATGTGACGAAAGTTGGCGTGCGCATTTGTCTACCAACGGGACATCCAAATCTGTGCTCAATTTTTAATTCCGAGAAGTTGGTCAAATTCGAAACTCGACCGTGCGTTTTCACTAGACTTAGGCTTAAAGGGTGAGAAAATAGCTCGGAACGTCACGAAAGTTGGCGTGCGCATTTGTCTACCAACGGGACATCCAGATATATGCTCAATTTTCAATTCCGAGAAGTTGGTCAAATTCGAACTCGACCGTGCGTTTTCGCTAGAGTTGGGCTTAAAGCCGAGGAAAATAGCTCGTAACGTCACGAAAGTTGGCATGTGCACTTGTCTACCAACGGGACATCCAAATCTATTTTCAAATTTCAACTACCAAAAGTTGGTCAAATTCGAAACTCGACCGTGCGTTTTCGCTAGACTTGGGTTTAAAGGGGGAGAAAATAGCTCGGAACGTCATGAAAGTTGGTGTGGACGCTTGTCTACCAATGGGACATCCAAATCTATTCTCAAATTTCAATTCCGAGAAGTTGGTCAAAGATGATACGCGATCGTGCGTTTTCGCTAGAGTTGGGATTAAATGGCATGAAAATAGCTCGGAATGTCATGAAAGTTGGCGTGGACGCTCGTCTACCAATGGGACATCCAAATCTATTCTCAAATTTAAATTCCGAGAGGTTGGTCAAACTTGAAACTCGATCGTGCGTGTTCGCTAGACTTGGGCTTAAAGGGGGAGAAAATAGCTCGGAACATCACGAAACTTGGTGTGGACGCTTGTCTACCAATGGGACATCCAAAACTATTCTCAAATTTCAATTTCGAGAAGTTCGTCAAAGTTGAAACTCGATCATGCGTTTTTGCTAGACTTGGGCTTAAAGGGTGTGAAATTAGCTCGTAATGTCACGAAAGTTGCTGTGCGCGCATGTCTACAAATGGGACATCCAAATCTATTCTCAATTTTCATTTCCGAGAAGTTGGTCAAAGATGAAACGCGACCGTGCGTTTTCTCTAGAGTTGGGCTTAAATGGGAAGAAAATAGCTCGGAATGTCACAAAAGTTAGTGTCGACACTTGTCTACCAATGGGACATCCAAATCTATTCTCAAATTTAAATTCCAAGAAGTTGGTCAAAGTTGAAAATTTACCGTTCGTTTTCGCTAGACTTGGGCTTAAAGGGCGAGAAAATAGCTCGGAATGTCACGAAAGTTGGTGTGGACGCTTGTCTACCAATGGAACATCCAAATCTATTCTCAAATTTAAATTCCAAGAAGTTGGTCAAAGTTGAAAATTTACCGTGCGTTTTCGCTAGACTTGGGCTTAAAGGGGGAGAAAATAGCTCGGAACGTCACGAAAGTTGGCGTGGACGCTTGTCTACCAATGGGACATCCAAATCCATTCTCAAATTTCAATTCCGAGAAGTTGGTCAAAGTTGAAAATCGACCGTGCGTTTTCGCTAGAATTGGGCTTAAAGGACGTGAAAATAGCTCGGAATGTCACGAATGTTGGCGTGCGCATTTGTCTACAATTGGGACATCCAAATCTATTCTCAATTTTCAATTCCGAGAAGTTGGTCCAAGATGAAACGCGACCGTGCATTTTCTCTAGAGTTGGTCTTAAATGGGAAGAAAATAGCTCGGAATGTCACGAAAGTTGGTGTGGATGCTTGTCTACCAATGGGGACATCCAAATCTATTCTCAAATTTCAATTCCGAGAAGTTGTTCAAAGCTGAAAATTTACCGTTCGTTTTCGCTAGAATTGGGCTTAAAGGGTGTGAAAATACCACGGAACGTCACGAGAGTTGGCGTGCACGCTCGTCTACCAATGTGACATCCAAATCTATTCTCAAATTTATATTCCGAGAAGTTGGTCAAAGTTGAAAATCGACCGTGCATTTTCACTAGACTTGGGCTTAAAGGGTGAGAAAATAGTTCGAAATGTCACGAAAGTTGGCGTGCGCATTTGTCTACCAACGGGACATCCAAATCTATGCTCAATTTTTTATTTCGAGGAGTTGGTTAAATTCGAAAGTCGATTGTACGTTTTCGCTATACTTGGGCTTAAAGGGAGAGAAAATAGCTCGGAACGTCACGAAAGTTGGTGTGGACGGTTGTCTACCAATGGGACATCCAAAACTTTTCTCAAATTTCAATTCCGAGAAGTTGTTCAAAGTTGAAACTCGATCGTGCGTTTTCGCTAGACTTGGGCTTAAAGGGGGAGAAAATAGCTCGGAACGTCACGAAAATTGGCGTGCGCATTTGTCTACCAACGAGACATCCAAATCTATGCTCAATTTTCAATTCCGAGAAGTTGGTCAAATTCGAAACTCCACCGTGCATTTTCGCTCGACTTGAGCTTAAAGGGTGTGAAATTAGCTCGTAATGTGACGAAAGTTGGCGTGCGCATTTGTCTACCAATGGGACATCCAAATCTATGCTCAATTTTCAATTCCGAGAAGTTGGTCAAATTCGAAACTCGACCGTGCGTTTTCGCTCGACTTGAGCTTAAAGGGTGTGAAATTAGCTCGTAATGTGACGAAAGTTGGCGTGCGCATTTGTCTACCAACGGGACATGCAAATCTATGCTCAATTTTTAATTCCGAGAAGTTGGTCAAATTCGAAACTCGACCGTGTGTTTTCGCTAGACTTAGGCTTAAAGGGTGAGAAAATAGGTCGGAACGTCACGAAAGTTGGTGTGGACAATTGTCTACCAATGGGACATCCAAAACTTTTCTCAAATTTCAATTCCGAGAAGTTGTTCAAAGTTGAAACTCGATCGTGCGTTTTCGCTAGACTTGGGCTTAAAGGGGGAGAAAATAGCTCGGAACGTCACGAAAATTGGCGTGCGCATTTGTCTACCAACGAGACATCCAAATCTATGCTCAATTTTCAATTCCGAGAAGTTGGTCAAATTCGAAACTCCACCGTGCATTTTCGCTCGACTTGAGCTTAAAGGGTGTGAAATTAGCTCGTAATGTGACGAAAGTTGGCGTGCGCATTTGTCTACCAATGGGACATCCAAATCTATGCTCAATTTTCAATTCCGAGAAGTTGGTCAAATTCGAAACTCGACCGTTGCGTTTTCGCTCGACTTGAGCTTAAAGGGTGTGAAATTAGCTCGTAATGTGACGAAAGTTGGCGTGCGCATTTGTCTACCAACGGGACATGCAAATCTATGCTCAATTTTTAATTCCGAGAAGTTGGTCAAATTCGAAACTCGACCGTGTGTTTTCGCTAGACTTAGGCTTAAAGGGTGAGAAAATAGGTCGGAACGTCACGAAAGTTGGTGTGGACAATTGTCTACCAATGGGACATCCAAAACTTTTCTCAAATTTCAATTCCGAGAAGTTGTTCAAAGTTGAAACTCGATCGTGCGTTTTCGCTAGACTTGGGCTTAAAGGGGGAGAAAATAGCTCGGAACGTCACGAAAATTGGCGTGCGCATTTGTCTACCAACGAGACATCCAAATCTATGCTCAATTTTCAATTCCGAGAAGTTGGTCAAATTCGAAACTCCACCGTGCATTTTCGCTCGACTTGAGCTTAAAGGGTGTGAAATTAGCTCGTAATGTGACGAAAGTTGGCGTGCGCATTTGTCTACCAATGGGACATCCAAATCTGTGCTCAATTTTTAATTCCGAGAAGTTGGTCAAATTTGAAACTGGACCGTGCGTTTTCGCTAGACTTAGGCTTAAAGGGTGAGAAAATAGCTCGAAATGTCACGAAAGTTGGCGTGCGAATTTCTCTACCAACGGGACATCCAGATATATGCTCAATTTTCAATTACGAGAAGTTGGTCAAATTCGAAATCGACCGTGCGTTTTCGCTAGAGATGGGCTTAAAGCCGAGGAAAATAGCTCGTAACGTCATGAAAGTTGGCATGTGCACTTGTGTACCAACGGGACATCCAAATCTATTTTCAAATTTCTAACTCCCAAAAGTTGGTCAAATTCGAAACTCGACCGTGCGTTTTCGCTAGACTTGGGCTTAAAGGGGGAGAAAATAGCTCGGAACGTCATGGAAGTTGGTGTGGACGCTTGTCTACCAATGGGACATCCAAATCTATTCTCAATTTTCAATTCCGAGAAGTTGGTCAAAGATGATACGCGATCGTGCGTTTTCGCTAGAGTTGGGCTTAAATGGGATGAAAATAGCTCGGAATGTCATGAAAGTTGGCGTGGACACTCGTCTACCAATGGGACATCCAAATCTATTCTCAAATTTAAATTCCGAGACGCTGGTCAAACTTGAAACTCGATCGTGCGGGTTCGCTAGACTTGGGCTTAAAGGGGGAGAAAATAGCTCGGAACGTCACGAAAGTTGGTGTGGACGCTTGTCTACCAATGGGACATCCAAAACTATTCTCAAATTTCAATTTCGAGAAGTTTGTCAAAGTTGAAACTCGATCATGCGTTTTTGCTAGACTTGGGCTTAAAGGGTGTGAAATTAGCTTGTAATGTCACGGAAGTTGCTGTGCGCGCATGTCTACAAATGGGACATCCAAATCTATTCTCAATTTTCATTTCCGAGAAGTTGGTCAAAGATGAAACGCGTCCGTGCGTTTTCTTTAGAGTTGGGCTTAAATGGGAATAAAATAGCTCGGAATGTCACAAAAGTTGGTGTGGACGCTTGTCTACCAATGGGACATCCAAATCTATTCTCAAATTTAAATTCCAAGAAGTTGGTCAAAGTTGAAAATTTACCGTGCGTTTTCGCTAGACTTGGGCTTAAAGGGCGGGAAAATAGCTCGGAATGTCACGAAAGTTGGTGTGGACGCTTGTCTACCAATGGAACATCCAAATCTATTCTCAAATTTAAATTCGAAGAAGTTGGTCAAAGTTGAAAATTTACCGTGCGTTTTCGCTAGACTTGGGCTTAAAGGGCGAGAAAATAGTTCGAAATGTCACGAAAGTTGGTGTGGACGCTTGTCTACCAATGGGACATCCAAATCTATTCTCAAATTTAAATTCCAAGAAGTTGGTCAAAGTTGAAAATTTACCGTGCGTTTTCACTAGAGTTGGGCTTAAAGGGCGAGAAAATAGCTCGGAACGTCACGAAAGCTGGCGTGCGCATTTGTCTACCAACGGGACATCCAAATCTATGCTCAATTTTCAATTCCGAGAAGTTGGTCAAATTCGAAACTCGACCGTCGCGTTTTCGCTCGACTTGGGCTTAAAGGGGGAGAAAATAGCTCAGAACGTCACGAAAGACGGTGTGGACGCTTGTCTACCAATGGGACATCCAAAACTATTCTCAAATTTCAATTCGAGAAGTTGGTCAAAGTTGAAACTCGATCATGCGTTTTCACTCGACTTGGGCTTAAAGGGTGTGAAAATAGCTCGGACTGTCATGAAAGTTGGCGTGGACGCTCGTCGACCAATGTGACATCCAAATCTATTCTCAGATTTAAATTCCTAGAAGTTGGTCAAAGTTGAAAATCGACAGTGCATTTTCGCTAGACTTAGGATTAAAGGGTGAGAAAATAGCTCGGAACGTCACGAAAGTTGGTGTGCGCATTTGTCTACCAACGGGACATCCAAATCTATGCTCAATTTTCAATTCCGAGAAGTTGGTCAAATTCGAAACTCGACCGTGCGTTTTCGCTAGACTTGGGCTTAAAGGGGGAGAAAATAGCTCGGAACGTCACGAAAATTTGTGTGGACGCTTGTCTACCAATGGGACATCCAAAACTATTCTCAAATTTCAATTTCGAGAAGTTCGTCAAAGTTTAAACTCGATCATGCGTTTTTGCTAGACTTGGGCTTAAAGGGTGTGAAATTAGCTCGTAATGTCACGAAAGTTGCTGTGCGCGCATGTCTACAAATGGGACATCCAAATCTCTTCTCAATTTTCATTTCCGAGAAGTTGGTCAAAGATGAAACACGGCCGTGTGTTTTCTCTAGAGTTGGGCTTAAATGGGAAGAAAATAGCTCGGAATGTCACAAAAGTTGGTGTGGACGCTTGTCTACCAATGGGACATCCAAATCTATTCTCAAATTTAAATTCCAAGAAGTTGGTCAAATTTGAAAATTTACCGTGCATTTTCGCTAGACTTGGGCTTAAAGCGTGAGAAAATAGCTCGGAATGTCACGAAAGTGGGTGTGGACGCTTGTCTACCAATGGAACATCCAAATCTATTCTCAAATTTAAATTCCAAGAAGTTGGTCAAAGTTGAAAATTTACCGTGCGTTTTCGTTAGAATTGGGCTTAAAGGGCGAGAAAAATAGCTCGGAATGTCACGAAAGTTGGTGTGGACGCTTGTATACCAATGGGACATCCAAATCTATTCTCAAATTTAAATTCCAAGAAGTTGGTCAAAGTTGAAAATTTACCATGCGTTTTCACTAGAGTTGGGCTTAAAGGGCGAGAAAATAGCCCGGAACGTCGAGAAAGCTGGCGTGCGTATTTGGCTACCAATGGGACATCCAAATCTATGCTCAATTTTCAATTCCGAGAAGTTGGTCAAATTCGAAACTCGACCGTGCGTTTTCGCTAGACTTGGGCTTAAAGGGGGAGAAAATAGCTCGGAACGTCACGAAAGACGGTGTGGACGCTTGTCTACCAATGGGACATCCAAAACTATTCTCAAATTTCAATTCCGAGAAGTTGGTCAAAGTTGAAACTCGATCATCGCGTTTTCGCTCGACTTGGGCTTAAAGGGTGTGAAAATAGCTCGGAGCGTCATGAAAGTTGGCATGGACGCTCGTCGACCAATGTGACATCCAAATCTATTCTCAAATTTAAATTCCGAGAAGTTGGTCAAAGTTGAAAATCGACAGTGCATTTTCGCTAGACTTAGGCTTAAAGGGTGAGAAAATAGCTCGGAACGTCACGAAAGTTGGCGTGCGCATTTGTCTACCAACGGGACATCCAAATCTATGCTCAATTTTCAATTCCGAGAAGTTGGTCAAATTCGAACTCGACCGTGTGTTTTCGCTAGACTTGGGCTTAAAGGGGGAGAAAATAGCTCGGAACGTCACGAAAGTTGGTGTGGACGCTTGTCTACCAATGGGACATCCAAAACTAGTCTCAAATTTCAATTCCGAGAAGTTGGTCAAAGTTGAAACTCGATCATGCGTTTTCGCTCGACTTGGGCTTAAAGGGTGTGAAAATAGCTCGGAGCGTCATTAAAGTTGGCGTGGACGCTCATCGACCAGTGTGACATCCAAATCTATTCTCAAATTTAAATTCCGAGAAGTTGGTCAAAGTTGAAAATCAACAGTGCATTTTCGCTAGACTTAGGCTTAAAGGGTGAGAAAATAGCTCGGAACGTCACGAAAGCTGGCGTGCGCATTTGTCTACCAATGGGACATCCAAATCTATGCTCAATTTTCAATTCCGAGAAGTTGGTCAAATTCGAAACTCGACCGTGCGTTTTTGCTAGACTTGGGCTTAAAGGGGGAGAAAATAGCTCGGAACGTCACGAAACTTGGCGTGGACACTTGTCTACCAATGGGACATCCAAATCCATTCTCAAATTTCAATTCCGAGAAGTTCGTCAAAGTTGAAACTCGATCGTGCGTTTTCGCTAGACTTGGGCTTAAAGGGAGTGAAAATAGCTTGGAACGTCACGAATGTTGGCGTGCGCATTTGTCTAGAAATGGGACATATAAATCTATTATCAATTTTCAATTCCGAGAAGTTGGTCAAAGATGAAACGCGACCGTGCGTTTTCTCTAGAGTTGGGCTTAAATGGGAAGAAAATAGCTCGGAATGTCACGAAAGTTGGTGTGGATGCTTGTCTACCAATGGGACATCCAAATCTATTCTCAAATTTCAATTCCGAGAAGTTGTTCAAAGCTGAAAAATTTACCATTCGTTTTCATTAGAATTGGGCTTAAAGGGTGTGAAAATAGCTCGGAACGTCACGAGAAAATAGCTCGTCGACCGTGCATTTTCGCTAGACTTAGGCTTAAAGGGTGAGAAAATAGCTCGGAACGTCACGAAAGTTAGCGTGCGCATTTGTCTACCAACGGGACATCCAAATCTATGCTCAATTTTCAATTCCGAGAAGTTGGTGAAATTCGAAACTCGACCGTCGCGTTTTCGCTCGAAACTCGACCGTGCGTTTTCGCTCGACGAAAGTTGGCGTGCGCATTTTTCTACCAACGGGACATCCAAATCTATTGCTCAATTTCTAATTCCGAGAAGTTGGTCAAATTCGAAACTCGACCATGTGTTTTCGCTAGACTTAGGCTTAAAGGGTGAGAAAATAGCTCGGAACGTCACGAAAATTGGTGTGGACGCTTGTCTACCAATGGGACATCCAAAACTATTCAAAAATTTCAATTCCGAGAAGTTCATCAAAGTTGAAACTCGATCGTGCATTTTCGCTAGACTTGGGCTTAAAGGGGGAGAAAATAGCTCGGAACGTCACGAAAATTGGTGTGGACGCTTGTCTACCAATGGGACATCCAAAACTATTTTCAAATTTCAATTCCGAGAAGTTGGTCAAGGTTGAAACTCGATCGTAGCGTTATCGCTAGAATTGGGCTTAAAGGACGTGAAATTAGCTCGTAATGTCACGAAAATTGCTGTGCGCGCATGTCTACAAATGGGACATCCAAATCTATTCTCAATTTTCAATTCCGAGAAGTTGGTCAAAGATGAAACGCGACTGTGCGTTTTCTCTAGAGTTGGGCTTAAATGGGACGAAAATAGCTCGGAATGTCACGAAAGTTGGTGTGGATGCTTGTCTACCAATGGGACAATCCAAATCTATTCTCAAATTTCAATTCCGAGAAGTTGTTCAAAGCTGAAAATTTACCGTTCCTTTTCGCTAGAATTGGGCTTAAAGGGTGTGAAAATAGCTCAGAACGTCACGAGAGTTGGCGTGCATGCTCGTCTACCAATGTGACATCCAAATCTATTCTCAAATTTATATTCCGAGAAGTTGGTCAAAGTTGAAAATTGACCGTGCATTTTCACTAGACTTGGGCTTAAAGGGTGAGAAAATAGTTCGAAATGTCAGGAAAGTTGGAGTGCGCATTTGTCTACCAACGGGACATCCAAATCTATGCTCAATTTTTAATTCCGAGGAGTTGGTCAAATTCGAAACTCGACTGTACGTTTTCGCTATACTTGGGCTTAAAGGGGGAGAAAATAGCTCGGAACGTCACGAAAATTGGTGTGGACGCTTGTCTACCAATGGGACATCCAAAACTATTCTCAAATTTCAATTCCGAGAAGTTCGTCAAAGTTGAAACTCGATCGTACGTTTTCGCTAGACTTGGGCTTAAAGGGAGTGAAAATAGCTCGGAACATTACGAAAGTTGGCGTGGACACTCGTCTAACAATGTGACATCCAAATCCATTCTAAAATTTAAATTCCGAGAAGTTGTTCAAAGTGGAAAATCGACCGGGTAGCATTTTCGCTAGACTTAGGGTTAAAGGGTGAGAAAATAGCTCAGAACGTCACGAAGGTTAGCGTGCGCATTTTTCTACCAACGGGACATCCAAATCTATGCTCAATTTTCAATTCAGAGAAGTTGGTCAAATTCGAAACTCGACCCGTTGCGTTTTCGCTCGACTTGAGCTTAAAGGGTGTGAAATTAGCTCGTAATGTGACGAAAGTTTGCGTGCGCATTTGTCTACCAACGGGACATCCAAATCTATGCTCAATTTCTAATTCCGAGAAGTTGGTCAAATTCGAAACTCGACCGTGTGTTTTCGCTAGACTTAGGCTTAAAGGGTGAGAAAATAGCTCGGAACGTCACGAAAGTTGGTGTGGACGCTTGTCTACCAATGGGACATCCAAAACTATTCTCAAATTTCAATTCCGAGAAGTTGGTCAAAGTTGAAACTCGATCGTGCGTTTTCGTTAGACTTGGGCTTAAAGGGGGAGAAAATAGCTCGGAACATCACGAAAGTTGGTGTGCGCATTTGTCTACCAACGAGACATCCAAATCTATGCTCAATTTTCAATTCCGAGAAGTTGGTCAAATTCGAAACTCGACCGTGCCATTTTCGCCTCGACTTGAGCTTAAAGGGTGTGAAATTAGCTCGTAATTTGACGAAAGTTGGCGTGCGCATTTGTCTACCAACGGGACATCCAAATCTGTGCTCAATTTTTAATTCCGAGAAGTTGGTCAAATTCGAAACTCGACCGTGCGTTTTCGCTAGACTTAGGCTTAAAGGGTGAGAAAATAGCTCGGAACGTCACGAGAGTTGGCGTGCGCATTTGTCTACCAACGGGACATCCAGATATATGCTCAATTTTCAATTCCGAGAAGTTGGTCAAATTCGAACTCGACCGTGCGTTTTCTCTAGAGTTGGGCTTAAAGCCGAGGAAAATAGCTCGTAACGTCACGAAAGTTTACATGTGCACTTGTGTACCAACGGGACATCCAAATCTATTTTCAAATTTCAACTCCCAAAATTTGGTCAAATTCGAAACTCGACCGTGCGTTTTCGCTAGACTTGGGCTTAAAGGGGGAGAAAATAGCTCGGAACGTCATGAAAGTTGGTGTGGACGCTTGTCTACCAATGGGACATCCAAATCTATTCTCAATTTTCAATTCCGAGAAGTTGGTCAAAGATGATACGCGATCGTGCGTTTTCGCTAGAGTTGGGCTTAAATGGGATGAAAATAGCTCAGAATGTCATGAAAGTTGGCGTGGACGCTCGTCTACCAATGAGACATCCAAATCTATTCTCAAATTTAAATTCCGAGAGGTTGGTCAAACTTGAAACTCGATCGTGCGTGTTCACTAGACTTGGGCTTAAAGGGGGAGAAAATAGCTCGGAACGTGATGAAAGTTGGTGTGGACGCTTGTCTACCAATGGGACATCCAAAACTATTCTCAAATTTCAATTTCGAGAAGTTCGTCAAAGTTGAAACTCGATCATGCGTTTTTGCTAGACTCTGGCTTAAAGGGTGTGAAATTAGCTCGTAATGTCACGAAAGTTGCTGTATGCGCATGTCTACAAATGGGACATCCAAATCTATTCTCAATATTCATTTCCGAGAAGTTGGTCAAAGATGAAATGCGACCGTGCGCTTTCTCTAGAGTTGGGCTTAAATGGGAAGAAAATAGCTCGGAATGTCACAAAAGTTGGTGTGGACGCTTGTCTACCAATGGGACATCTAAATCTATTCTCAAATTTAAATTCCAAGAAGTTGGTCAAAGTTGAAAATTTACCGTGCGTTTTCGCTAGACTTGGGCTTAAAGGGCGAGAAAATAGCTCGGAATGTCACGAAAGTTGGTGTGGACGCTTGTCTACCAATGGAACATCCAAATCTATTCTCAAATTTAAATTCCAAGAAGTTGGTCAAAGTTGAAAATTTACCGTGCATTTTCGCTAGACTTGGGCTTAAAGCGTGAGAAAATAGCTCGGAATGTCACGAAAGTGGGTGTGGACGCTTGTCTACCAATGGAACATCCAAATCTATTGTCAAATTTAAATTCCAAGAAGTTGGTCAAAGTTGAAAATTTACCGTGCGTTTTCGTTAGAATTGGGCTTAAAGGGCGAGAAAATAGCTCGGAATGTCACGAAAGTTGGTGTGGACGCTTGTCTACCAATGGGACATCCAAATCTATTCTCAAATTTAAATTCCAAGAAGTTGGTCAAAGTTGAAAATTTACCGTGCGTTTTCAATAGAGTTGGGCTTAAAGGGCGAGAAAATAGCTCGGAACGTCACGAAAGCTGGCGTGCGCATTTGTCTACCAACGGGACATCCAAATCTATGCTCAATTTTCAATTCCGAGAAGTTGGTCAAATTCGAAACTCGACCGTGTGTTTTCGCTCAACTTGGGCTTAAAGCGGGAGAAAATAGCTCGGAACGTCAAGAAAGACAGTGTGGACGCTTGTCTACCAATGGGACATCCAAAACTATTCTCAAATTTAAATTCCGAGAAGTTGGTCAAAGTTGAAACTCGATCATTCGTTTTCGCTCGACTTGGGCTTAAAGGGTGTGAAAATAGCTCGGAGCGTCATGAAAGTTGGCATGGACGCTCGTCGACCAATGTGACATCCAAATCTATTCTCAAATTTAAATTCCGAGAAGTTGGTCAAAGTTGAAAATCGACAGTGCATTTTCGCTAGACTTCGGCTTAAAGGGTGAGAAAATAGCTCGGAACGTCACGAAAGTTGGCATGCGCATTTGTCTACCCACGGGACATCCAAATCTATGCTCAATTTTCAATTCCGAGAAGTTGTTCAAAGTTGAAACTCGATCATGCGTTTTCGCTCGACTTGGGCTTAAAGGGTGTGAAAATAGCTGGGAGCGTCATGAAAGTTGGCGTGGACGCTCGTCGACCAATGTGACATCCAAATATATTCTCAAATTTAAATTCTGAGAAGTTGGTCAAAGTTGAAAATCGACAGTGCATTTTCGCTAGACTTAGGCTTAAAGGGTGAGAAAATAGCTCGGAACGTCACGAAAGCTGGCGTGCGCATTTGTCTACGAACGGGACATCCAAATCTATGCTCAATTTTCAATTCCGAGAAGTTGGTCAAATTCGAACTCGACCGTCGCGTTTTCGCTAGAGTTGGGATTAAAGCCGAGGAAAATAGCTCGTAACATCACGAAAGTTGGCATGTGCACTTGTCTACCAACGGGACATCCAAATCTATTTTCAAATTTCAACTCCCAAAAGTTGGTCCAATTCGAAACTCGATCGTGCGTTTTCGCTAGACTTGGGCTTAAAGGGGGAGAAAATAGCTCGGAACGTCATGAAAGTTGGTGTGGACGCTTTTCTACCAATGGGACATCCAAATCTTTCTCAATTTTCAATTCCGAGAAGTTGGTCAAAGATGATACGCGATCGTGCGTTTTCGCTACAGTTGGGCTTAAATGGGATGAAAATAGCTCGGAATGTCATGAAAGTTGGCGTGGATGCTCGTCTACCAATGGGACATCCAAATCTATTCTCAAATTTAAATTCCGAGAGGTTGGTCAAACTTGAAACTCGATCGTGCGTGTTCGCTAGACTTGGGCTTAAAGGGGGAGAAAATAGCTCGGAATGTCACGAAAGTTGGTGTGGACGCTTGTCTACCAATGGGACATCCAAATCTATTCTCAAATTTAAATTCCAAGAAGTTGGTCAAAGTTGAAAATTTACCGTGCGTTTTCGCTAGACTTGGGCTTAAAGGGCGAGAAAATAGCTCGGAATGTCACGAAAGTTGGTGTGGACGCTTGTCTACCAATGGAACATCCAAATCTATTCTCAAATTTAAATTCCAAGAAGTTGGTCAAAGTTGAAAATTTACCGTGCGTTTTCGCTAGACTTGGGATTAAATGGCGAGAAAATAGCTCGGAATGTCACGAAAGTTGGTGTGGACGCTTGTCTACCAATGGGACATCCAAATCTATTCTCAAATTTAAATTCCAAGAAGTTGGTCAAAGTTGAAAATTTACCGTGCGTTTCACTAGAGTTTGGCTTAAAGGGCGAGAAAATAGCTCGGAACGTCACGAAAGCTGGCGTGCCCATTTGTCTACCAACGGGACATCCAAATCTATGCTCAATTTTCAATTCCGAGAAGTTGGTCAAATTCGAAACTCGAACGTGCATTTTCGCTAGACTTGGGCTTAAAGGGGGAGAAAACAGCTCGGAACGTCACGAAAGACGGTGTGGACGCTTGTCTACCAATGGGACATCCAAAACTATTCTCAAATTTCAATTCCGAGAAGTTGGTCAAAGTTGAAACTCGATCATGCGTTTTCGCTCGACTTGGGCTTAAAGGGTGTGAAAATAGCTTGGAGCGTCATGAAAGTTGGCGTGGACGCTCGTCGACCAATGTGACATCCAAATCTATTCTCAAATTTAAATTCCGAGAAGTTGGTCAAAGTTGAAAATCGACAGTGCATTTTCGCTAGACTTAGGCTTAAAGGGTGAGAAAATAGCTCGGAACGTCACGAAAGTTGGCGTGCGCATTTGTCTACCAACGGGACATCCAAATCTATGCTCAATTTTCAATTCCGAGAATTTGGTCAAATTCGAAACTCGACCGTGCGTTTTCGCTAGACTTGGGCTTAAAGGGGGAAAAAATAGCTCGGAACGTCACGAAAGTTGGTGTGGACTCTTGTCTACCAATGGGACATCGAAAACTATTTTCAAATTACAATTCCGAGAAATTGGTCAAAGTTGAAACTCGATCGTGCGTTTTCGCTAGACTTGGGCTTAAAGGGGGAGGAAAATAGCTCGGAATGTCACGAAAGTTGGTGTGGACGCTTGTCTACCAATGGGACATCCAAATCTATTCTCAAATTTAAATTCCAAGAAGTTGGTCAAAGTTGAAAATTTACCGTGCGTTTTCGCTAGACTTGGGCTTAAAGGGTGTGAAAATAGCTCGGAACGTCACGAGAGTTGGCGTGCACGCTCGTCTACCAATGTGACATCCAAATCTATTCTCAAATTTATATTCCGAGAAGTTGGTCAAAGTTGAAAATCGACCGTTCATTTTCATTAGACTTGGGCTTAAAGGGTGAGAAAATAGTTCGAAATGTCACGAAAGTTGGCAGTGCGCATTTGTCTACCAACGGGACATCCAAATCTATGCTCAATTTTTAATTCCGAGGAGTTGGTCAAATTCGAAACTCGAATGTACGTTTTCGCTATACTTGGGCTTAAAGGGGGGAGAAAATAGCTCGGAACGTCACGAAAGTTGGTGTGGACGCTTGTCTACGAATGGGACATCCAAAACTATTCTCAAATTTCAATTCCGAGAAGTTCGTCAAAGTTGAAACTCGATCGTGCGTTTTCGCTAGACTTGGGCTTAAAGGAAGTGAAAATAGCTCGGAACATTACGAAAGTTGGCGTGGACGCTCGTCTAACAATGTGACATCCAAATCCATTCTAAAATTTAAATTCCGAGAAATTGGTCAAAGTGGAAAATCGACCATGCATTTTTCGCTAGACTTAGGCTTAAAGGGTGAGAAAATAGCTCGGAACGTCACGAAAGTTAGCGTGCGCATTTGTCTACCAACGGGACATCCAAATCTATGCTCAATTTTCAATTCTGAGAAGTTGGTCAAATTCGAAACTCGACCGTGCGTTTTCGCTCGACTTGAGCTTAAAGGGTGTGAAATTAGCTCGTAATGTGACGAAAGTTGGCGTGCGCATTTGTCTACCAACGAGACATCCAAATCTATGCTCAATTTCTAATTCCGAGAAGTTGGTCAAATTCGAAACTCGACCGTGTGTTTTCGCTAGACTTAGGCTTAAAGGGTGAGAAAATAGCTCGGAACGTCACGAAAGTTGGTGTGGACGCTTGTCTACCAATGGGACATCCAAAACTATTCTCAAATTTCAATTCCGAGAAGTTGGTCAAAGTTGAAACTCGATCGTGCGTTTTCGCTAGACTTGGGCTTAAAGGGGGAGAAAATAGCTCGGAACGTCACGAAAGTTGGTGTGGACTCTTGTCTACCAATGGGACATCCAAAACTATTTTCAAATTACAATTCCGAGAAGTTGGTCAAAGTTGAAACTCGATCGTGCGTTTTCGCTAGAATTGGGCTTAAAGGACGTGAAATTAGCTCGTAATGTCACGAAAATTGCTGTGCGCGCATGTCTACAAATGGGACATCCAAATCTATTCTCAATTTTCAATTCCGAGAAGTTGGTCAAAGATGAAACGCGACCGTGCGTTTTCTCTAGAGTTGGGCTTAAATGGGAAGAAAATAGCTCGGAATGTCACGAAAGTTGGTGTGGATGCTTGTCTACCAATGGGACATCCAAATCTATTCTCAAAATTTCAATTCCGAGAAGTTGTTCAACCCTGAAAATTTACCGTTCGTTTTCGCTAGAATTGGGCTTAAAGGGTGTGAAAATAGCTCGGAACGTCACGAGAGTTGGCGTGCACGCTCGTCTACCATTGTGACATCCAAATCTATTCTCAAATTTATATTCCGAGAAGTTGGTCAAAGTTGAAAATCGACCGTGCATTTTCACTAGACTTGGGCTTAAAGGGTGAGAAAATAGTTCGAAATGTCACGAAAGTTGGCGTGCGCATTTGTCTACCAACGGGACATCCAAATCTATGCTCAATCTTTAATTCCGAGGAGTTGGTCAAATTCGAAACTCGACTGTACGTTTTCGCTATACTTGGGCTTAAAGGGGGAGAAAATAGCTCGGAACGTCACGAAAGTTGGTGTGGACGCTTGTCTACCAATGGGACATCCAAAACTATTCTCAAATTTGTTTACCAACGAGACATCCAAATCTATGCTCAATTTTCAATTCCGAGAAGTTGGTCAAATTCGAAACTCGACCGTGCATTTTCGCTCGACTTGAGCTTAAAGGGTGTGAAATTAGCTCGTAATGTGACGAAAGTTGGCGTGCGCATCTGTCTACCAATGGGACATCCAAATCTGTGCTCAATTTTTAATTCCGAGAAGTTGGTCAAATTCGAAACTCGGCCGTGCGTTTTCGCTAGACTTAGGCTTAAAGGGTGAGAAAATAGCTCGGAACGTCACGAAAGTTGGCGTGCGCATTTGTCTACCAACGGGACATCCAGATATATGCTCAATTTTCAATTCCGAGAAGTTGGTCAAATTCGAACTCGACCGTGCGTTTTCGCTAGAGTTGGGCTTAAAGCCGAGGAAAATAGCTCGTAACGTCACGAAAGTTTCCATGTGCACTTGTCTACCAACGGGACATCCAAATCTATTTTCAAATTTCAACTCCCAAAAGTTGGTCAAATTCGAAACTCGACCGTGCGTTTTTGCTAGACTTGGGCTTAAAGGGGGAGAAAATAGCTCGGAACGTCATGAAAGTTGGTGTGGACGCTTGTCTACCAATGGGACATCCAAATCTATTCTCAAATTTAAATTCCGAGAAGTTGGTCAAAGTTGAAAATCGACAGTGCATTTTCGCTAGACTTAGGCTTAAAGGGTGAGAAAATAGCTCGGAACGTCACGAAAGCTGGCATGCGCATTTGTCTACCAACGGGACATCCAAATCTATGCTCAATTTTCAATTCCGAGAAGCTGGTCAAATTCGAAACTCGACCGTTAGTTTTCGCTAGACTTGGGCTTAAAGGGGGAGAAAATAGCTCGGAACGTCACGAAAGACGGTGTGGACGCTTGTCTACCAACGGGACATCCAAAACTATTCTCAAATTTCAATTCCGAGAAGTTGGTCAAAGTTGAAACTCGATCATGCGTTTTCGCTCGACTTGGGCTTAAAGGGTGTGAAAATAGCTCGGAGCGTCATGAAAGTTGGCGTGGACGCTCGTCGACCAATGTGACATCCAAATCTATTCTCAAATTTAAATTCCGAGAAGTTGGTCAAAGTTGAAAATCGACAGTGCATTTTCGCTAGACTTAGGCTTAAAGGGTGAGAAAATAGCTCGGAACGTCACGAAAGCTGGCGTGCGCATTTGTCTACCAACGGGACATCCAAATCTATGCTCAATTTTCAATTCCGAGAAGTTGTTCAAATTCGAAACTCGACCGTGCGTTTTCGCTAGACTTGGGCTTAAAGGGGGAGAAAATAGCTCGGAACGTCACGAAAGTTGGCGTGGACACTTGTCTACCAATGGGACATCCAAATCCATTCTCAAATTTCAATTCCGAGAAGTTGGTCAAAGTTGAAAATCGACCGTCCGTTTTCGCTAGAATTGGGCTTAAAGGACGTGAAAATAGCTCGAAACGTCACGAATGTTGGCGTGCGCATTTGTCTACAAATGGGACATCCAAATCTATTCTCAATTTTCAATTCCTAGAAGTTGGTCAAAGATGAAACGCGACCGTGCGTTTTCTCTAGAGTTGGGCTTAAATGGGAAGAAAATAGCTCGGAATGTCACGAAAGTTGGTGTGGATGCTTGTCTACCAATGGGACATCCAAAACTATTCTCAAATTTGTCTACCAACGAGACATCCAAATCTATGCTCAATTTTCAATTCCGAGAAGTTGGTCAAATTCGAAACTCGACCATGCATTTTCGCTCGACTTGAGCTTAAAGGGTGTGAAATTAGCTCGTAATGTGACGAAAGTTGGCGTGCGCATTTGTCTACCAATGGGACATCCAAATCTGTGCTCAATTTTTAATTCCGAGAAGTTGGTCAAATTCGAAACTCGACCGTGCGTTTTCGCTAGACTTAGGCTTAAAGGGTGAGAAAATAGCACGGAACGTCACAAAAGTTGGCGTGCGCATTTGTCTACCAACGGGACATCCAGATATATGCTCAATTTTCAATTCCGAGAAGTTGGTCAAATTCGAACTCGACCGTGCGTTTTCGCTAGAGTTGGGCTTAAAGCCGAGGAAAATAGCTCGTAACGTCATGAAAGTTTGCATGTGCACTTGTCTACCAATGGGACATCCAAATCTATTTTCAAATTTCAACTCCCAAAAGTTGGTCAAATTCGAAACTCGACCGTGCGTTTTTGCTAGACTTGGGCTTAAAGGGGGAGAAAATAGCTCGGAACGTCATGAAAGTTGGTGTGGACGCTTGTCTACCAATGGGACATCCAAATCTATTCTCAATTTTCAATTCCAAGAAGTTGGTCAAAGTTGAAAATTTACCGTGCGTTTTCGCTAGACTTGGGATGAAAGGGCGAGAAAATAGCTCGGAATGTCACGAAAGTTGGTGTGGATGCTTGTCTACCAATGGAACATCCAAATCTATTCTCAAATTTAAATTCCAAGAAGTTGGTCAAAGTTGAAAATTTACCGTGCGTTTTCGCTAGACTTGGGCTTAAAGGGCGAGAAAATAGCTCGGAATGTCACGAAAGTTGGTGTGGACGCTTGTCTACCAATGGGACATCCAAATCTATTCTCAAATTTAAATTCCAAGAAGTTGGTCAAAGTTGAAAATTTACCGTGCGTTTTCACAAGAGTTGGGCTTAAAGGGCGAGAAAATAGCTCGGAACGTCACGAAAGCTGGCGTGCGCATTTGTCTACCAACGGGACATCCAAATCTATGCTCAATTTTCAATTCCGAGAAGTTGGTCAAATTCGAAACTCGACCGTGCGTTTTCGCTAGACTTGGGCTTAAAGGGGGAGAAAATAGCTCAGAACGTCACGAAAGACGGTGTGGACGCTTGTTTACCAATGGGACATCCAAAACTATTCTCAAATTTCAATTCCGAGAAGTTGGTCAAAGTTGAAACTCGATCATGCGTTTTCGCTCGACTTGGGCTTAAAGGGTGTGAAAATAGCTCGGAGCGTCATGAAAGTTGGCGTGGACGCTCGTCGACCAATGTGACATCCAAATCTATTCTCAAAATTCAATTCCGAGAAGTTGTTCAAAGCTGAAAATTTACCGTTTGTTTTCGCTAGAATTGGGCTTAAAGGGTGTGAAAATAGCTCGGAATGTCACGAGAGTTGGTGTGCACGCTCGCCTACCAATGTGACATCCAAATCTATTCTCAAATTTATATTCCGAGAAGTTTGTCAAAGTTGAAAATCGACCATGCATTTTCACTAGACTTGGGCTTAAAGGGTGAGAAAATAGTTCGAAATGTCACGGAAGTTGGCGTGCGCATTTGTCTACCAACGGGACATCCAAATCTATGCTCAATTTTTAATTCCGAGGAGTTGGTCAAATTTGAAACTCGACTGTGCGTTTTCGCTATACTAGGGCTTAAAGGGGGAGAAAATAGGTCGGAACGTCACGAAAGTTGGTGTGGACGCTTGTCTACCAATGGGACATCCAAAACTATTCTCAAATTTTTCTACCAACGAGACATCCAAATCTATGCTCAATTTTCAATTCCGAGAAGTTGGTCAAATTCGAAACTCGACCGTGCATTTTCGCTCGACTTGAGCTTAAAGGGTGTGAAATTAGCTCGTAATGTGACGAAAGTTGGCGTGCGCATTTGTCTACCAATGGGACATCCAAATCTCTGCTCAATTTTTAATTCCGAGAAGTTGGTCAAATTCGAAACTCGACCGTGCGTTTTCGCTAGACTTAGGCTTAAAGGGTGAGAAAATAGCTCGGAACGTCACGAAAGTTGGCGTGCACATTTGTCTACCAACAGGACATCCAGATATATGCTCAATTTTCAATTCCGCGAAGTTGGTCAAATTCGAACTCGACCGTGCGTTTTCGCTAGAGTTGGGCTTAAAGCCGAGGAAAATAGCTCGTAACGTCACGAAAGTTGGCATGTGCACTTGTCTACCAACGGGACATCCAAAACTATTCTCAAATTTAAATTCCGAGAGGTTGGTCAAATTCGAAACTCGATCGTGCATGTTCACTAGACTTGGGCTTAAAGGGGGAGAAAATAGCTCGGAACGTCACGAAAGTTGGTGTGGACGCTTGTCTACCAATGGGACATCCAAAACTATTCTCAAAATTCAATTTTGAGAAGTTCGTCAAAGTTGATACTCGATCATGCGTTTTCGCTAGAGTTGGGCTTAAATGGTGTGAAATTAGCTCGTAATGTCACGAAAGTTGCTGTGCGTGCATATCTACAAATGGGACATCCAAATCTAATCTCAATTTTCATTTCCGAGAAGTTGGTCAAAGATGAAACGCGACCGTGCGTTTTCTCTAGAGTTGGGCTTAAATGGGAAGAAAATAGCTCGGAATGTCACAAAAGTTGGTGTGGACGCTTGTCTACCAATGGGACATCCAAATCTATTCTCAAATTTAAATTCCAAGAAGTTGGTCAAAGTTGAAAATTTACCGTGCGTTTGTGGTAGACTTGGGCTTAAAGGGCAAGAAAATAGCTCGGAATGTCACGAAAGTTGGTGTGGACGCTTGTCTACCAATGGAACATCCAAATCTATTCTCAAATTTAAATTCCAAGAAGTTGGTCAAAGTTGAAAATTTACCGTGCGTTTTCGCTAGACTTGGGCTTAAAGGGCGAGAAAATAGCTCGGAATGTCACGAAAATTGGTGTGGACGCTTGTCTACCAATGGGACATCCAAATCTATTCTCAAATTTAAATTCCAAGAAGTTGGTCAAAGTTGAAAATTTACCGTGCGTTTTCACTAGAGTTGGGCTTAAAGGGCGAGAAAATAGCTCGGAACGTCACGAAAGCTGGCGTGCGCATTTGTCTACAAACGGGACATCCAAATCTATGCTCAATTTTCAATTCCGAGAAGTTGGTCAAATTCGAAACTCGACCGTGCGTTTTCGCTAGACTTGGGCTTAAAGGGGGACAAAATAGCTCGGAACGTCACGAAAGACGGTGTGGACGCTTGTCTACCAATGGGATATCCAAAACTATTCTCAAATTTCAATTCCGAGAAGTTGGTCAAAGTTGAAACTCGATCATGCGTTTTCGCTCGACTTGGGCTTAAAGGGTGTGAAAATAGCTCGGAGCGTCATGAAAGTTGGCGTGGACGCTCGTCGACCAATGTGACATCCAAATCTATTCTCAAATTTAAATTCCGAGAAGTTGGTCAAAGTTGAAATCCGACAGTTCATTTTCGCTAGACTTAGGCTTAAAGGGTGAGAAAATAGCTCGGAACGTCACGAAAGCTGGCGTGCGCATTTGTCTACCAACGGGACATCCAAATCTATGGTCAATTTTCAATTCTGAGAAGTTGGTCAAATTCGAAACTCGACCGTGCATTTTCGCTAGACTTGGGCTTAAAGGGGGAGAAAATAGCTCGGAACGTCACGAAAGTTGGCGTGGAAGCTTGTCTACCAATGGGACATCCAAATCCATTCTCAAATTTCAATTCCGAGAAGTTGGTCAAAGGTAAAAATCGACCGTGCGTTTTCGCTAGAATTGGGCTTAAAGGACGTGAAAATAGCTCGAAACGTCACGAATGTTGGCGTGCGCATTTGTCTACAAATGGGACATCCAAATCTATTCTCTAGAGTTGGGCATAAATGGGAAGAAAATAGCTCGGAATGTCACGAAAGTTGGTGTGGATGCTTGTCTACCAATGGGACATCCAAATCTATTCTCAAATTTCAATTCCGAGAAGTTGTTCAAAGCTGAAAATTTACCGTTCGTTTTCGCTAGAATTGGGCTTAAAGGGTGTGAAAATAGCTCGGAACGTCACGAGAGTTGGCGTGCACGCTCGTCTACCAATGTGACATCCAAATCAATTCTCAAATTTATATTCCGAGAAGTTGGTCAAAAATGAAAATCGACCGTGCATTTTCACTAGACTTGGGCTTAAAGGGTGAGAAAATAGTTCGAAATGTCACGAAAGTTGGCGTGCGTATTTGTCTACCAACGGGACATCCAAATCTATGCTCAATTTTTAATTCCGAGGAGTTGGTCAAATTCGAAACTCGACTGTACGTTTTCGCTATACTTGGGCTTAAAGGGGGAGAAAATAGCTCGGAACGTCACGAAAGTTGGTGTGGACGCTTGTCTACCAATGGGACATCCAAAACTATTCTCAAATTTCAATTCCAAGAAGTTCGTCAAAGTTGAAACTCGATCGTGCGTTTTCGCTAGACTTGGGCTTAAAGGGAGTGAAAATAGCTCGGAACATTATGAAAGTTGGCGTGGACGCTCATCTAACAATGTGACATCCAAATCCATTCTAAAATTTAAATTCCGAGAAGTTGGTCAAAGTGGAAAATCGACCATGCATTTTCGCTAGACTTAGGCTTAAAGGGTGAGAAAATAGCTCGGAACGTCACGAAAGTTAGCGTGTGCATTTGTCTACCAACGGGACATCCAAATCTATGCTCAATTTTCAATTCCGAGAAGTTGGTCAAATTCGAAACTCGACCGTGCGTTTTCGCTCGACTTGAGGTTAAAGGGTATGAAATTAGCTCGTAATGTGACGAAAGTTGGCGTGCGCATTTGTCTACCAACGGGACATCCAAATCTATGCTCAATTTCTAATTCCGAGAAGTTGGTCAAATTCAAAACTCGACCGTGTGTTTTCGCTAGATTTAGGCTTAAAGGGTGATAAAATAGCTCGGAACGTCACGAAAGTTGGTGTGGACGCTTGTCTACCAATGGGACATCCAAAACTATTCTCAAATTTCAATTCCGAGAAGTTGGTCAAAGTTGAAACTCGATCGTGCATTTTCGCTAGACTTGGGCTTAAAGGGGGAGAAAATAGCTCGGAACGTCACGAAAGTTGGCGTGCGCATTTGTCTACCAACGAGACATCCAAATCTATGCTCAATTTTCAATTCCGAGAAGTTGGTCAAATTCGAAACTCGACCATGCATTTTCGCTCGACTTGAGCTTAAAGGGTGTGAAATTAGCTCGTAATGTGACGAAAGTTGGCGTGCGCATTTGTCTACCAACGGGACATCCAAATCTGTGCTCAGTTTTTAATTCCGAGAAGTTGGTCAAATTCGAAACTCGACCGTGCGTTTTCGCTAGAATTAGGCTTAAAGGGTGAGAAAATAGCTCGGAACGTCACGAAAGTTGGCGTGCGCATTTGTCTAACAACGGGACATCCAAATATATTTTCAAATTTCAACTCCCAAAAGTTGGTCAAATTCGTAACTCGACCGTGCGTTTTCGCTAGACTTGGGCTTAAAGGGGGAGAAAATAGCTCGGAACGTCACGAAAGACAGTGTGGACGCTTGTCTACCAATCGGACATCAAAAACTATTCTCAAATTTGAATTCCGAGAAGTTGGTCAAAGTTAAAACTCGATCATGCGTTTTCGCTCGACTTGGGCTTAAAGGGTGTGAAAATAGCTCGGAGCGTCATGAAATTTGGCGTGGACGCTCGTCGACCAATGTGACATCCAAATCTATTCTCAAATTTAAATTCCAAGAAATTGGTCAAAGTTGAAAATCGACAGTGCATTTTCGCTAGACTTAGGCTTAAAGGGTGAGAAAATAGCTCGGAACGTCACGAAAGCTGGCGTGCGCATTTCTCTACCAACGGGACATCCAAATCTATGCTCAATTTTCAATTCCGAGAAGTTGGTCAAATTCGAAACTCGACCGTGCGTTTTCGCTAGACTTGGGCTTAAAGGGGGAGAAAATAGCTCGGAACGTCACGAAAGTTGGCGTGGACGCTTGTCTACCAATGGGACATCCAAATCCATTCTCAAATTTCAATTACGAGAAGTTGGTCAAAGTTGAAAATCGAACGTGCGTTTTCGCTAGAATTGGGCTTAAAGGACGTGAAAATAGCTCGGAACATCACGAATGTTGGCGTGCGCATTTGTCTACAAATGGGACATCCAAATCTATTCTCAATTTTCAATTCCGTGAAGTTGGTCAAAGATGAAACGCGACCGTTCGTTTTCTCTAGAGTTGGGCTTAAATGGGAAGAAAATAGCTCGGAATGTCACGAAAGTTGGTGTGGATGTTTGTCTACCAATGGGACATCCAAATATATTCTCAAATTTCAATTCCGAGAAGTTGTTCAAAGCTGAAAATTTACCGTTCGTTTTCGCTAGAATTGGGCTTAAAGGGTGTGAAAATCGCTCGGAACGTCACGAGAGTTGGCGTGCACGCTCGTCTACCAATGCGACATCCAAATCTATTCTCAAATTTATATTCCGAGAAGTTGGTCAAAGTTGAAAATCGACCGTGCATTTTCACTAGACTTGGGCTTAAAGGGTGAGAAAATAGTTCGAAATGTCACGAAAGTTGGCGTGCGCATTTGTCTACCAACGGGACATCCAAATCTATGCTCAATTTTTAATTCCGAGGAGTTGGTCAAATTCGAAACTCGACTGTACGTTTTCACTATACTTGGGCTTAAAGGGGGAGAAAATAGCTCGGAACGTCACGAAAGTTGGTGTGGACGCTTGTCTACCAATGGGACATCCAAAACTATTCTCAAATTTCAATTCCGAGAAGTTCGTCAAAGTTGAAACTCGATCGTGCGTTTTCGCTAGACTTGGGCTTAAAGGGAGTGAAAATAGCTCGGAACATTACGAAAGTTGGCGTGGACGCTCGTCTAACAATGTGACATCCAAATCCATTCTAAAATTTAAATTCCGAGAAGTTGGTCAAAGTGGAAAATCGACCGTGCATTTTCGCTAGACTTAGGCTTAAAGGGTGAGAAAATAGCTTGGAACGTCACGAAAGTTAGCGTGCGCATTTGTCTACCAACGGGACATCCAAATCTATGCTCAATTTTCAATTCCGAGAAGTTGGTCAAATTCGAAACTCGACCGTGCGTTTTCGCTCGACTTGAGCTTAAAGGGTGTGAAATTAGCTCGTAATGTGACGAAAGTTGGCATGCGCATTTTTCTATCAACGGGACATCCAAATCTATGCTCAATTTCTAATTCCGATAAGTTGGTCAAATTCGAAACTCGACCGTGTGTTTTCGCTAGACTTAGGCTTAAAGGGTGAGAAAATAGCTCGGAACGTCACGAACGTTGGTGTGGACGCTTGTCTACCAATGGGACATCCAAAACTATTCTCAAATTTCAATCCCGAGAAGTTGGTCAAAGTTGAAACTCGATCGTGCGTTTTCGCTAGACTTGGGCTTAAAGGGGGAGAAAATCGCTCGGAACGTCACGAAAGTTGGCGTGCGCATTTTTCTACCAACGAGACATCCAAATCTATGCTCAATTTTCAATTCCGAGAAGTTGGTCAAATTCGAAACTCGACCGTGCATTTTCGCTCGACTTGAGCTTAAAGTGTGTGAAATTAGCTCGTAATGTGACGAAAGTTGGCGTGCGCATTTGTCTACCAACGGGACATCCAAATCTATGCTCAATTTTCAATTCCGAGAAGTTGGTCAAATTCGAAACTCGACCGTGCGTTTTCTCTAGACTTAGGCTTAAAGGGGGAGAAAATAGCTCGGAACGTCACGAAAGTTGGTGTGGACGCTTGTCTACCAATGGGACATCCAAAACTATTCTCAAATTTCAATTCCGAGAAGTTGGTCAAAGTTGAAACTCGATCGTGTGTTTTCCCTAGAATTGGGCTTAAAGGACGTGAAATTAGCTCGTAATGTCACGAAAATTGCTGTGCGCGCATGTCTACAAATGGGACATCCAAATCTATTCTCAATTTTCAATTCCGAGTAGTTGGTCAAAGATGAAACGCGACCGTGCGTTTTCTCTAGAGTTGGGCTTAAATGGGAAGAAAATAGCTCGGAATGTCACGAAAGTTGGTGTGGATGCTTGTCTACAGATGGGACATCCAAATCTATTCTCAAATTTCACTTCCGAGAAGTTGTTCAAAGCTGAAAATTTACCGTTCGTTTTCGCTAGAATTGGGCTTAAAGGGTGTGAAAATAGCTCGGAACGTCACGAGAGTTGGCGTGCACGCTCGTCTACCAATGTGACATCCAAATCTATTCTCAAATTTATATTCCGAGAAGTTGGTCAAACTTGAAAATCGACCTTGCATTTTCACTAGACTTGGGCTTAAAGGGTGAGAAAATAGTTCGAAATGTCACGAAAGTTGGCGTGCGCATTTGTCTACCAACGGGATATCCAAATCTATGCTCAATTTTTAATTCCGAGGAGTTGGTCAAATTCGAAACTCGACTGTACGTTTTCGCTATACTTGGGCTTAAAGGGGGAGAAAATAGCTCGGAACGTCACGAAAGTTGGTGTTGACGCTTGTCTACCAATGGGACATCCAAAACTATTCTCAAATTTCAATTCCGAGAAGTTCGTCAAAGTTGAAACTCGATCGTGCGTTTTCGCTAGACTTGGGCTTAAAGGGAGTGAAAATAGCTCGGAACATTACGAAAGTTGGCGTGGACGCTCGTCTAACAATGTGACATCCAAATCCATTCTAAAATTTAAATTCCGAGAAGTTGGTCAAAGTGGAAAATCGACCGTGCATTTTCGCTAGACTTAGGCTTAAAGGGTGAGAAAATAGCTCGGACCGTCACGAAAGTTAGCGTGCGCATTTGTCTACCAACGGGACATCCAAATCTATGCTCAATTTTCAATTCCGAGAAGTTGGTCAAATTCGAAACTCGACCGTGCGTTTTCGCTCGACTTGAGCTTAAAGGGTGTGAAATTAGCTCGTAATGTGACGAAAGTTGGCGTGCGCATTTGTCTATCAACGGGACCTCCAAATCTATGCTCAATTTCTAATTCCGAGAAGTTGGTCAAATTCGAAACTCGACCGTGTGTTTTCGCTAGACTTAGGCTTAAAGGGTGAGAAAATAGCTCGGAACGTCACGAAAGTTGGTGTGGACGCTTGTCTACCAATGGGACATCCAAAACTATTCTCAAATTTCAATTCCGAGAAGTTGGTCAAAGTTGAAACTCGATCGTGCATTTTCGCTCGACTTGAGCTTAAAGGGTGTGAAATTAGCTCGTAATGTGACGAAAGTTGGCGTGCGCATTTGTCTACCAACGGGACATCCAAATCTGTGCTCAATTTTTAATTCCGAGAAGTTGGTCAAATTCGAAACTCGACCGTGCGTTTTCGCTAGACTTAGGCTTAAAGGGTGAGAAAATAGCTCAGAACATCACGAAAGTTGGCGCGCGCATTTGTCTACCAACGGGACATCCAGATATATGCTCAATTTTCAATTCCGAGAAGTTGGTCAAATTCGAACTCGACCGTGCATTTTCGCTAGAGTTGGGCTTAAAGCCGAGGAAAATAGCTGGTAACGTCACGAAAGTTGGCATGTGCACTTGTCTACCAACGGGACATCCAAATCTATTTTCAAATTTCAACTACCAAAAGTTGGTCAAATTCGAAACTCGACCATGCGTTTTCACTAGAATTGGGCTTAAAGGGGGAGAAAATAGCTCGGAACGTCATGAAAGTTGGTGTGGACGCTTGTCTACCAATGGGACATCCAAATCTATTCTCAATTTTCAATTCCGAGAAGTGGTCAAAGATGATACGCGATCGTGCGTTTTCGCTAGAGTTGGGCTTAAATGGGATGAAAATAGCTCGGAATGTCATGAAAGTTGGCGTGGACGCTCTTCTACCAATGGGAAATCCAAATCTATTCTCAAATTTAAATTCCGAGAGGTTGGTCAAACTTGAAACTCGATCGTGCGTGTTCGCTAGACTTGGGCTTAAAGGGGGAGAAAATAGCTCGGAACGTCACGAAAGTTGGTGTGGACGCTTGTCTACCAATGGGACATCCAAAACTATTCTCAAATTTCAATTTCGAGAAGTTCGTCAAAGTTGAAACTCGATCATGCGTTTTTGCTAGACTTGGGCTTAAAGGGTGTGAAATTAGCTCGTAATGTCACGAAAGTTGCTGTGCGCCAATGTCTACAAATGGGACATCCAAATCTATTCTCAATTTTCATTTCCGAGAAGTTGGTCAAAGATGAAACGCGACCGTGCGTTTTCTCTAGAGTTGGGCTTAAATGGGAAGAAAATAGCTCGGAATGTCACAAAAGTTGGTGTGGACGCTTGTCTACCAATGGGACATCCAAATCTATTCTCAAATTTAAATTCCAAGAAGTTGGTCAAAGTTGAAAATTTACCGTGCGTTTTCGCTAGACTTGGGCTTAAAGGGCGAGAAAATAGCTCGGAATGTCACAAAATTTGTTGTAGACGCTTGTCTACCAATGGAACATCCAAATCTATTCTCAAATTTAAATTCCAAGAAGTTGGTCAAAGTTGAAAATTTACCGTGCGTTTTCGCTAGACTTGGGCTTAAAGGGTGAGAAAATAGCTCGGAATGTCACGAAAGACGGTGTGGACGCTTGTCTACGAATGGGACATCCAAATCTATTCTCAAATTTCAATTCCGAGAAGTTGGTCAAAGTTGAAAATCGACCGTTGCGTTTTCGCTGGAATTGGGCTTAAAGGACGTGAAAATAGCTCGGAACGTCACGAAAGCTGGCGTGCGCATTTGTCTACCAACAGGACATCCAAATCTATGCTCAATTTTCAATTCCGAGAAGTTGGTCAAATTCGAAACTCGACCGTGCGTTTTCGCTAGACTTGGGCTTAAAGGGGGAGAAAATAGCTCGAAACGTCACGAAAGTTGGCGTGGACGCTTGTCTACCAATGGGACATCCAAATCCATTCTCAAATTTCAATTCCGAGAAGTTGGTCAAAGTTGAAAATCGACCGTGCGTTTTTGCTAGAATTGGCTTAAAGGACGTGAAAATAGCTCGGAACGTCACGAATGTTGGCGTGCGCATTTGTCTACAAACGGGACATCCAAATCTATTCTCAATTTTCAATTCCGAGAAGTTGGTCAAAGATGAAACGCGACCGTGCGTTTTCTCTAGAGTTGGGCTTAAATGGGAAGAAAATAGCTCGGAATGTCACGAAAGTTGGTGTGGATGCTTGTCTACCAATGGGACATCCAAATCTATTCTCAAATTTCAATTTCGAGAAGTTGTTCAAAGCTGAAAATTTACCGTTCGTTTTCGCTAGAATTGGGCCTAAAGGGTGTGAAAATAGCTCGGAACGTCACGAGAGTTGGCGTGCACGCTCGTCTACCAATGTGACATCCAAATCTATTCTCAAATTTATATTCCGAGAAGTTGGTCAAAGTTGAAAATCGACCGTGCATTTTCACTAGACTTGGGCTTAAAGGGTGAGAAAATAGTTCGAAATGTGACGAAAGTTGGCGTGTGCATTTGTCTACCAACGGGACATCCAAATCTATGCTCAATTTTTAATTCCGAGGAGTTGGTCAAATTCGAAACTCGACTGTACGTTTTCGCTATACACTGGCTTAAAGGGGGAGAAAATAGCTCGGAACGTGACGGAAGTTGGTGTGGACGCTTGTCTACCAATGGGACATCCAAAACTATTCTCAAATTTCAATTCCGAGAAGTTGGTGTGGACGCTTGTCTACCAATGGGACATCCAAAACTATTCTCAAATTTCAATTCCGAGAAGTTGGTCAAAGTTGAAACTCGATCGTGCGTTTTCGCTAGAATTGGGCTTAAAGGACGTGAAATTACCTCGTAATGTCACGAAAATTGCTATGCACGCATGTCTACAAATGGGACATCCAAATCTATTCTCAATTTTCAATTCGGAGAAGTTGGTCAAAGATGAAACGCGACCATGCGTTTTCTCTAGAGTTGGGCTTAAATGGGATGAAAATAGATCGGAATGTCACGAAAGTTGGTGTGGATGCTTGTCTACCAATGGGACATCCAAATCTATTCTCAAATTTCAATTCCAACAAGTTGTTCAAAGCTGAAATTTACCGTTCGTTTTCGCTAGAATTGGGCTTAAAGGGTGTGAAAATAGCTCGGAACGTCACGAGAGTTGGCGTGCACGCTCGTCTACCAATGTGACATCCAAATATATTCTCAAATTTTAATTCCGAGAAGTTGGTCAAAGTTGAAACTCGATCGTGCGTTTTCGCTAGACTTGGGCTTAAAGGGGGACAAAATAGCTCGGAACGTCACGAAAGTTGGCGTGCGCATATGTCTACCAACGAGACATCCAAATCTATGCTCAATTTTCAATTCCGAGAAGTTGGTCAAATTCGAAACTCGACCGTGCATTTTCGCTCGACTTGAGCTTAAAGGGTGTGAAATTAGCTCGTAATGTGACGAAAGTTGGCGTGCGCATTTGTCTGCCAACGCGACATCCAAATCTGTGCTCAATTTTTAATTCCGAGAAGTTGGTCAAATTCGAAACTCGACCGTGCGTTTTCGCTAGACTTAGGCTTAAAGGGTGAGAAAATAGCTCGTAACGTCACGAATGTTGGCGTGCGCATTTGTCTACCAATGGGACATCCAGATATATGCTCAATTTTCAATTCCGAGAAGTTGGTCAAATTCGAACTCGACCGTGCGTTTTCGCTAGAGTTGGGCTTAAAGCCGAGGAAAATAGCTCGTAACGTCACGAAAGTTGGCATGTGCACTTGTCTACCAACGGGACATCCAAATCTATTTTCAAATTTCAACTCCCAAAAGTTGGTCAAATTCGAAACTCGACCGTGCGTTTTCGCTAGACTTGGGCTTAAAGGGGGAGAAAATAGCTCGGAACGTCATGAAAGTTCGTGTGGACGCTTGTCTACCAATGGGACATCCAAATCTATTCTCAATTTTCAATTCCGAGAAGTTGGTCAAAGATGATACGCGATCGTGCGTTTTCGCTAGAGTTGGGCTTAAATGGGATGAAAATAGCTCGGAATGTCATGAAAGTTGGCGTGGACGCTCGTCTACCAATGGGACATCCAAATCTATTCTCAAATTTAAATTCCGAGAGGTTGGTCAAACTTGAAACTCGATCGTGCGTGTTCGCTAGACTTGGGCTTAAAGGGGGAGAAAATAGCTCGGAACGTCACGAAAGTTGGTGTGGACGCTTGTCTACCAATGGGACATCCAAAACTATTCTCAAATTTCAATTTCGAGAAGTTCGTCAAAGTTGAAACTCGATCATGCGTTTTTTCTAGACTTGGGCTTAAAGGGTGTGAAATTAGCTCGTAATGTCACTAAAGTTGCTGTGCGCGCATGTCTACAAATGGGACATCCAAATCTATTCTCAATTTTCATTTCCGATAAGTTGGTCAAAGATGAAACGTGACCGTGCGTTTTCTCTAGAGTTGGTGTGGACGCTTGTCTACCAATGGGACATCCAAATCTATTCTTAAATTTAAATTCCAAGAAGTTGGTCAAAGTTGAAAATTTACCGTGCGTTTTCGCTAGACTTGGGCTTAAAGGGGGAGAAAATAGCTCGGAATGTCACGAAAGTTGGTGTGGACGCTTGTATACCAATGGGACATCCAAATCTATTCTCAAATTTAAATTCCAAGAAGTTGGTCAAAGTTGAAAATTTACCGTGCGTTTTCACTAGAGTTGGGCTGAAAGGGCGAGAAAATAGCTCGGAACGTCACGAAAGCTGGCGTGCGCATTTGTCTACCAACGGGACATCCAAATCTATGCTCAATTTTCAATTCTGAGAAGTTGGTCAAATTCGAAACTCGACCGTGCGTTTTCGCTAGACTTGGGCTTAAAGGGGGAGAAAATAGCTCGGAACATCACGAAAGACGGTGTGGACGCTTGTCTACCAATGGGATATCCAAAACTATTCTCAAATTTCAATTCCGCGAAGTTGGTCAAAGTTGAAACACGATCATGCGTTTTCGCTCGACTTGGGCTTAGAGGGTGTGAAAATAGCTCGGAGCGTCATGAAAGTTGGCGTGGACGCTCATCGACCAATGTGACATCCAAATCTATTCTCAAATTTAAATACCGAGAAGTTGGTCAAAGTTGAAAATCGACAGTGCATTTTCGCTAGACTTAGGCTTAAAGCGTGAGAAAATAGCTCGGAACGTCACGAAAGCTGGCGTGCGCATTTGTCTACCAACGGGACATCCAAATCTATGCTCAATTTTCAATTCCGAGAAGTTGGTCAAATTCAAAACTCGACCGTGCGTTTTCGCTAGACTTGGGCTTAAAGGGGGAGAAAATAGCTCGGAACGTCACGAAAGTTGGTGTGGACGCTTGTCTACAAATGGGACATCTAAAAATATTCTCAAATTTCAATTCCGAGAAGTTGGTCAAAGTTGAAACTCGATCGTGCGTTTTCGCTAGAATTGGGCTTAAAGGACGTGAAATTAGCTCGTAATGTCACGAAAATTGTTGTGCGCGCATGTCTACAAATGGGACATCCAAATCTATTCTCAATTTTCAATTCCGAGAAGTTGGTCAAAGATGAAACACGACCGCGTGTTTTCTCTAGAGTTGGGCTTAAATGGAAAGAAAATAGCTCGGAATGTCACGAAAGTTGGTGTGGATGCTTGTCTACCAATGGGACATCCAAATCTATTCTCAAATTTCAATTCCGAGAAGTTGTTCAAAGCTGAAAATTTACCGTTCGTTTTCGCTAGAATTGGGCTTAAAGGGTGTGAAAATAGCTCGGAACATCACGAGAGTTGGCGTGCACACTCGTCTACAATTGTGACATCCAAATCTATTCTCAAATTTATATTACGAGAAGTTGGTCAAAGTTGAAAATCGACCGTGGATTTTCACTAGACTTGGGCTTAAAGGGTGAGAAAATAGTTCGAAATGTCACGAAAGTTGGCGTGCGCATTTGTCTACCAACGGGACATCCAAATCTATGCTCAATTTTTAATTCCGAGGAGTTGGTCATATTCGAAACTCGACTGTACGTTTTCGCTATACTTCGGCTTAAAGGGGGAGAAAATAGCTCGGAACGTCACGAAAGTTGGTGTGGACGCTTGTCTACCAATGGGACATCCAAAACTATTCTCAAAGTTCAATTCCGAGAAGTTCGTCAAAGTTGAAACTCGATCGTGCGTTTTCGCTAGACTTGGGCTTAAAGGGAGTTAAAATAGCTCGGAACATTACGAAAGTTGGCGTGGACGCTCGTCTAACAATGTGACATCCAAATCCATTCTAAAATTTAAATTCCGAGAAGTTGGTCAAAGTGGAAAATCGACCGTGCCTTTTCGCTAGACTTAGGCTTAAAGGGTGAGAAAATAGCTCGGAACGTCACGAAAGTTAGCGTGCGCATTTGTCTACCAACGGGACATCCCAATCTATGCTCAATTTTCAATTCCGAGAAGTTGGTCAAATTCGAAACTCGACCGTGCGTTTTCGTCGACTTGAGCTTAAAGGGTGTGAAATTAGCTCGTAATGTGACGAAAGTTGGCGTGCGCATTGTCTACCAACGGGACATCCAAATCTATGCTCAATTTCTAATTCCGAGAAGTTGGTAAAATTCGAAACTCGACCGTGTGTTTTCGCTAGACTTAGGCTTAAAGGGTGAGAAAATAGCTCGGAACGTCACGAAAGTTGGTGTGGACGCTTTTCTAACAATGGGACATCCAAAACTATTCTCAAATTTCAATTCCGAGAAGTTGGTTAAAGTTGAAACTCGATCGTGCGTTTTCGCTAGACTTGGGCTTAAAGGTGGAGAAAATAGCTCGGAACGTCACGAAAGTTGGCGTGCGCATTTGTCTACCAACGAGACATCCAAATCTATGCTCAATTTTCAATTCCGAGAAGTTGGTCAAATTCGAAATTCGACCGTGCATTTTCGCTCGACTTGAGCTTAAAGGGTGTGAAATTAGCTCGTAATGTGACGAAAGTTGGCGTGCGCATTTGTCTACCAACGGGACATCCAAATTTGTGCTCAATTTTTAATTCTGAGAAGTTGGTCAAATTCGAAACTCGACCGTGCGTTTTCGCTAGACTTAGGCTTAAAGGGTGAGAAAATAGCTCGGAACGTCACGAAAGTTGGCGTGCGCGTTTGTCTACCAACGGGACATCCAGATATATGCTCAATTTTCAATTCCGAGAAGTTGGTCAAATTCGAACTCGACCGTGCGTTTTCGCTAGAGTTGGGCTTAAAGCCGAGGAAAATAGCTCGTAACGTCACGAAAGTTGGCATGTGCACTTGTCTACCAACGGGACATCCAAATCTATTTTCAAATTTCAACTCCCAAAAGTTGGTCAAATTCGAAACTCGACCGTGCGTTTTCGCTAGACTTGGGCTTAAAGGGGGAGAAAATATCTCGGAACGTCATGAAAGTTGGTGTGGACGCTTGTCTACCAATGGGACATCCAAATCTATTCTCAATTTTCAATTCCGAGAAGTTGGTCAAAGATGATACGCGATCGTGCGTTTTCGCTAGAGTTGGGCTTAAATGGGATGAAAATAGCTCGGAATGTCATGAAAGTTGGCGTGCACGCTCGTCTACCAATGGGACATCCAAATCTATTCTCAAATTTAAATTCCGAGAGGTTGGTCAAACTTGAAACTCGATCGTGCGTGTTCGCTAGACTTGGGCTTAAAGGGGGAGAAAATAGCTTGGAACGTCACGAAAGTTGGTGTGGACGTTTGTCTACCAATGGGACATCCAAAACTATTCTCAAATTTCAATTTCGAGAAGTTCGTCAAAGTTGAAACTCGATCATGCGTTTTTGCTAGACTTGGGCTTAAAGGGTGTGAAATTAGCTCGTAATGTCACAAAAGTTGCTGTGCGCGCATGTCTACAAATGGGACATCCAAATCTATTCTCAATTTTCATTTCCGAGAAGTTGGTCAAAGTTGAAAATCGACCGTGCATTTTCACTAGACTTGGGCTTAAAGGGTGAGAAAATAGTTCGAAATGTCACGAAAGTTGGCGTTCGCATTTTTCTACCAACGGGACATCCAAATCTATGCTCAATTTTTAATTCCGAGGAGTTGGTCAAATTCGAAACTCGACTGTACGTTTTCGCTATACTTGGGCTTAAAGGGGGAGAAAATAGCTCGAAACGTCACGAAAGTTGTTGTGGACGCTTGTCGACCAATGGGACATCCAAAACTATTCTCAAATTTCAATTCCGAGAAGTTCGTCAAAGTTGAAACTCGATCGTGCGTTTTCGCTAGACTTGGGCTTAAAGGGAGTGAAAATAGCTCGGAACATTACGAAAGTTGGCTTCGACGCTCGTCTAACAATGTGACATCCAAATCCATTCTAAAATTTAAATTCCGAGAAGTTGGTCAAAGTGGAAAATCGACCGTGCATTTTCGCTAGACTTAGGCTTAAAGGGTGAGAAAATAGCTCAGAACGTCACGAAAGTTAGCGTGCGCATTTGTCTACCAACGGGACATCCAAATCTATGCTCAATTTTCAATTCCGAGAAGTTGGTCAAATTCGAAACTCGACCGTGCGTTTTCGCTCGACTTGAGCTTAAAGGGTGTGAAATTAGCTCGTAATGTGACGAAAGTTGGCGTGCGCATTTGTCTACCAACGGGACATCCAAATCTATGCTCAATTTCTAATTCCGAGAAGTTGGTCAAATTCGAAACTCGACCGTGTGTTTTTGCTAGACTTAGGCTTAAAGGGTGAGAAAATAGCTCGGAACGTCACAAAAGTTGGCGTGCGCATTTGTCTACCAACGAGACATCCAAATCTATGCTCAATTTTCAATTCCGAGAAGTTGGTCAAATTCGAAACTCGACCGTGCGTTTTCGCTAGACTTGGGCTTAAAGGGGGAGAAAATAGCTCGGAACATCATGAAAGTTGGTGTGGACGCTTGTCTACCAATGGGACATCCAAAGACATTCTCAAATTTCAATTCCGAGAAGTTGGTCAAATTCGAAACTCGACCGTGCATTTTCGCTCGACTTGAGCTTGAAGGGTGTGAAATTAGCTCGTAATGTGACGAAAGTTGGCATGCGCATTTGTCTACCAACGGGACATCCAAATCTGTGCTCAATTTTTAATTCCGAGAAGTTGGTGAAATTCGAAACTCGACCGTGTGTTTTCGCTAGACTTAGGCTTAAAGGGTGAGAAAATAGCTCGGAATGACACGAAAGTTGGTGTGGACGCTTGTCTACCAATGGGACATCCAAAACTATTCTCAAATTTCAATTCCGAGAAGTTGGTCAAAGCTGAAACTCGATCGTGCGTTTTCGCTAGACTTGGGCTTAAAGGGGGAGAAAATAGCTCGGAACGTCACGAAAGTTGGCGTGCGCATTTGTCTACCAACGAGACATCCAAATCTATGCTCAATTTTCAATTCCGAGAAGTTGGTCAAATTCGAAACTCGACCGTGCATTTTCGCTCGACTTGAGCTTAAAGGGTGTGAAATTAGCTCGTAATGTGACGAAAGTTGGCGTGCGCATTTGTCTACCAACGGGACATCCAAATCTGTGCTCAATTTTTAATTCCGATAAGTTGGTCAAATTCGAAACTCGACCGTGCGTTTTCGCTAGACTTAGGCTTAAAGGGTGAGAAAATAGCTCGGAACGTCACGAAAGTTGGCGTGCGCATTTGTCTACCAACGGGACATCCAGATATATGCTCAATTTTCAATTCCGAGAAGTTGGTCAAATTCGAACTCGACCGTGCATTTTCGCTAGAGTTGGGATTAAAGCCGAGGAAAATAGCTCGTAACGTCACGAAAGTTGGCATGTGCACTTGTCTACCAACGGGACATCCAAATCTATTTTCAAATTTCAACTCCCAAAAGTTGGTCAAATTCGAAACTCGACAGTGCGTTTTCGCTAGACTTGGGCTTAAAGGGGGAGAAAATAGCTCGGAACGTCATGAAAGTTGGTGTGGACGCTTGTCTACCAATGGGACATCCAAATCTATTCTCAATTTTCAATTCCGAGAAGTTGGTCAAAGATGATACGCGATCGTGCGTTTTCGCTAGAGTTGGGCTTAAATGGGATGAAAATAGCTCGTAATGTCATGAAAGGTGGCGTGGACGCTCGTCTACCAATGGGACATCCAAATCTATTCTCAAATTTAAATTCCGAGAGGTTGGTCAAACTTGAAACTCGATCGTGCGTGTTCGCTAGACTTGGGCTTAAAGGGGGAGAAAATAGCTCGGAACGTCACGAAAGTTGGTGTGGACGCTTGTCTACCAATGGGACATCCAAAACTATTCTCAAATTTCAATTTCGAGAAGTTCGTCAAAGTTGAAACTCGATCATGCGTTTTTGCTAGACTTGGGCTTAAAGGGTGTGAAATTAGCTCGTAATGTCACGAAAGTTGTTGTGCGCGCATGTCTACGAATGGGACATCCAAATCTATTCTCAATTTTCATTTCCGAGAAGTTGGGCTTAAATGGGAAGAAAATAGCTCGGAATGTCACAAAAGTTGGTGTGGACGCTTGTCTACCAATGGGACATCCAAATCTATTCTCAAATTTAAATTCCAAGAAGTTGGTCAAAGTTGAAAATTTACCGTGCGTTTTCTCTAGAGTTGGGCTTAAAGGGCGAGAAAATAGCTCGGAATGTCACGAAAGTTGGTGTGGACGCTTGTCTACCAATGGAACATCCAAATCTATTCTCAAATTTCAATTCCGAGAAGTTGGTCAAAGCTGAAAATTTACCGTTCGTTTTCGCTAGAATTGGGCTTAAAGGGTGTGAAATAGCTCGGAACGTCACGAGAGTTGGCGTGCACGCTCGTCTACCAATGTGACATCCAAATCTATTCTCAAATTTATATTCCGAGAAGTTGGTCAAAGTTGAAAATCGACCGTGCATTTTCACTAGACTTGGGCTTAAAGGGTGAGAAAATAGTTCGAAATGTCACGAAAGTTGGCGTGCGCATTTGTCTACCAACGGGACATCCAAATCTATGCTCAATTTTTAATTCCGAGGAGTTGGTCAAATTCGAAACTCGACTGTACGTTTTCGCTAGACTTGGGCTTAAAGGGGGAGAAAATAGCTCGGCACGTCACGAAAGACGGTGTGGACGCTTGTCTACCAATGGGACATCCAAAACTATTCTCAAATTTCAATTCCGAGAAGTTGGTCAAAGTTGAAACTCGATCGTGCGTTTTCGCTCGACTTGGGGTTAAAGGGAGTGAAAATAGCTCGGAACATTACGAAAGTTGGCGTGGACGCTCGCCTAGCAATGTGACATCCAAATCCATTCTAAAATTTAAATTCCGAGAAGTTGGTCAAAGTGGAAAATCGACCGTGCATTTTCGCTAGTCTTAGGCTTAAAGGGTTAGAAAATAGCTCGGAATGTCACGAAAGCTGGCGTGCGCATTTTTCTACTAACGGGACATCCAAATCTATGCTCAATTTTCAATTCCGAGAAGTTGGTCAAATTCGAAACTCGACCGTGCGTTTTCGCTCGACTTGAGCTTAAAGGGTGTGAAATTAGCTCGTAATGTGACGAAAGTTGGCGTGCGCATTTGTCTACCAACGGGACATCCAAATCTATGCTCAATTTCTAATTCCGAGAAGTTGGTCAAATTCGAAACTCGACCGTGTGTTTTCGCTAGACTTAGGCTTAAAGGGTGAGAAAATAGCTCGGAACGACACGAAAGTTGGTGTGGACGCTTGTCTACCAATGGGACATCCAAAACTATTCTCAAATTTCAATTCCGAGAAGTTGGTCAAAGTTGAAACTCGATCGTGCGTTTTCGCTAGACTTGGGCTTAAATGGGGAGAAAATAGCTCGGAACGTCACGAAAGTTGGCGTGCGCATTTATCTACCAACGAGACATCCAAATCTATGCTCAATTTTCAATTCCGAGAAGTTGGTCAAATTCGAAACTCGACCGTGCATTTTCGCTCGACTTGAGCTTAAAGGGTGTGAAATTAGCTCGTAATGTGACGAAAGTTGGCGTGCGCATTTGTCTACCAACGGGACATCCAAATCTGTGCTCAATTTTTAATTCCGAGAAGTTGGTCAAATTCGAAACTCAACCGTGCGTTTTCGCTAGACTTAGGCTTAAAGGGTGAGAAAATAGCTCGGAACGTCACGAAAGTTGGCGTGCGCATTTGTCTACCAACGGGACATCCAGATATATGCTCAATTTTTAATTCCGAGAAGTTGGTCAAATTCGAACTCGACCGTGCGTTTTCGCTAGAGTTGGGCTTAAAGCCGAGGAAAATAGCTCGTAACGTCACGAAAGTTGGAATGTGCACTTGTCTACCAACAGGACATCCAAATCTATTTTCAAATTTCAACTCCAAAAAGTTGGTCAAATTCGAAACTCGACCGTGCGTTTTCGCTAGACTTGGGCTAAAAGGGGGAGAAAATAGCTCGGAACGTCATGAAAGTTGGTGTGGACGCTTGTCTACCAATGGGACATCCAAATCTATTCTCAATTTTCAATTCCGAGAAGTTGGTCAAAGATGATACGCGATCGTGCGTTTTCGCTAGAGTTGGGCTTAAATGGGATGAAAATAGCTCGGAATGTCATGAAAGTTGGTGTGGACGCTCGTCTACCAATGGGACATCCAAATCTAATCTCAAATTTAAATTTCGAGAGGTTGGTCAAACTTGAAACTCGATCGTGCGTGTTAGCTAGACTTGGGCTTAAAGGGGGAGAAAATAGCTCGGAACGTCACGAAAGTTGGTGTGGACGCTTGTCTACCAATGCGACATCCAAAACTATTCTCAAATTTAAATTTCGAGAAGTTCGTCAAAGTTGAAACTCGATCATGCGTTTTTGCTAGGATTGGGCTTAAAGGGTGTGAAATTAGCTCGTAATGTCACGAAAGTTGCTGTGCGCGCATGTCTACAAATGGGACATCCAAATCTATTCTCAATTTTCATTTTCGAGAAGTTGGTCAAAGATGAAACGTGAACGTGCGTTTTCTCTAGAATTGGGCTTAAATGGGAAGAAAATAGCTCAGAATGTCACAAACGTTGGTCTGGACGCTTGTCTACCAATGGGACATCCAAATCTATTCTCAAATTTAAATTCCAAGAAGTTGGTCAAAGTTGAAAATTTACCGTGCGTTTTCGCTAGACTTGGGCTTAAAGGGCGAGAAAATAGCTTGGAATGTCACGAAAGTTGGTGTGGACGCTTGTCTACCAATGGAACATCCAAATCTATTCTCAAATTTAAATTCCAAGAAGTTGGTCAAAGTTGAAAATTTACCGTGCTTTTTCGCTAGACTTGGGCTTAAAGGGCGAGAAAATAGCTCGGAATGTCACGAAAGTTGGTGTGGACGCTTGTCTACCAATGGGACATCCAAATCTATTCTCAAATTTAAATTCCAAGAAGTTGGTCAAAGTTGAAAATTTACCGTGCGTTTTCAGTAGAGTTGGGCTTAAAGGGCGAGCAAATAGCTCGGAACGTCACGAAAGCTAGCGTGCGCATTTGTTTACCAACGGGACATCCAAATCTATGCTCAATTTTCAATTCCGAGAAGTTGGTCAAATTCGAAACTCGACCGTGCGTTTTCGCTAGACTTCGGCTTAAAGGGTGTGAAAATAGCTCGGAACGTCGTGAAAGTTGGCGTGGACGCTCGTCGACAAATGTGACATCCAAATCTATTCTCAAATTTAAAATCCGAGAAGTTGGTCAAAGTTGAAAATCGACAGTGCATTTTCGCTAGTCTTAGGCTTAAAGGGTGAGAAAATAGCTCGGAACGTCACGAAAGTTGGCGTGCGCATTTGTCTACCAACGGGACATCCAAATCTATGCTCAATTTTCAATTCCGAGAAGTTGGTCAAATTCGATACTCGACCGTGCGTTTTCGCTAGACTTGGGCTTAAAGGGGGAGAAAATAGCTCGGAACGTCACGAAAGTTGGTGTGGACGCTTGTCTACCAATGGGACATCCAAAACTATTCTCAAATTTCAATTCCGAGATGTTGGTCGAAGTTGAAACTCGATCGTGCGTTTTCGCTAGAATTGGGCTTAAAGGACGTGAAATTAGCTCGTAATGTCACGAAAATTGCTGTGCGCGCATGTCTACAAATGGGACATCCAAATCTATTCTCAATTTTCAATTCCGAGAAGTTGGTCAAAGATGAAACGTGACCGTGCGTTTTCGCTAGAGTTGGGCTTAAATGGGAAGAAAACAGCTCGGAATGTCACGAAAGTTGGTGTGGATGCTTGTCTACCAATGTGACATCCAAATCTATTCTCAAATTTATATTCCGAGAAGTTCGTCAAAGTTGAAAATCAACCGTGCATTTTCGCTAGAATTGGGCTTAAAGGGGGAGAAAATAGTTCGAAATGTCACGAACGTTGGCGTGCGCATTTGTCTACCAACGGGACATCCAAATCTATGCTCAATTTTTAATTCCGTGGAGTTGGTCAAATTCGAAACTCGACTGTACGTTTTCGCTATACTTGGGCTTAAAGGGGGAGAAAATAGCTCGCAACGTCACGAAAGTTGGTGTGGACGCTTGTCTACCAATGGGACATCCAAAACTATTCTCAAATTTCAATTCCGAGAAGTTCGTCAAAGTTGAAACTCGATCGTGCGTTTTCGCTAGACTTGGGCTTAAAGGGAGTGAAAATAGCTCGGAACATTACGAAAGTTGGCGTGGACGCTCGTCTAACAATGTGACATCCAAATCCATTCTAAAATTTAAATTCCGAGAAGTTGGTCAAAGTGGAAACTCGATCGTGCGTTTTCGCTAGACTTGGGCTTAAAGGGGGAGAAAATAGCTCGGAACGTCACGAAAGTTGGCGTGCGCATTTGTCTACCAATGAGACATCCAAATCTATGCTCAATTTTCAATTCCAAGAAGTTGTTCAAATTCGAAACTCGACCGTGCATTTTCGCTCGACTTGAGCTTAAAGGGTGTTTAATTAGCTCGTAATGTGACGAAAGTTGGCGTGCGCATTTGTCTACCAACGGGACATCCAAATCTGTGCTCAATTTTTAATTCCGAGAAGTTGGTCAAATTCGAAACTCGACCATGCGTTTTCGCTAGACTTAGGCTTAAAGGGTGAGAAAATAGCTCGGAACGTCACGAAAGTTGGCGTGCGCATTTGTCTACCAACGGGACATCCAGATATATGCTCAATTTTCAATTCCGAGAAGTTGGTCAAATTCGAACTCGACCGCGCGTTTTCGCTAGAGTTGGGCTTAAAGCCGAGGAAAATAGCTTGTAACATCACGAAAGTTGGCATGTGCACTTGTCTACCAACGAGACATCCAAATCTATTTTCAAATTTCAACTCCCAAAAGTTGGTCAAATTCGAAACTCGACCGTGCGTTTTCGCTAGACTTGGGCTTAAAGGGGGAGAAAATAGCTCGGAACGTCATGAAAGTTGGTGTGGACGCTTGTCTACCAATGGGACATCCAAATCTATTCTCAATTTTCAATTCCGAGAAGTTGGTCAAGGATGATACGCGATCGTGCGTTTTAGTTGGGCTTAAATGGGATGAAAATAGCTCGGAATGTCACGAAAGTTGGTGTGGATGCTTGTCTACCAATGCGACATCCAAATCTATTCTCAAATTTTAATTCCGAGAAGTTGTTCAAAGCTGAAAATTTACCATTCGTTTTCGCTAGAATTGGGTTTAAAGGGTGTGAAAATAGCTCGGAACGTCACGAGAGTTGGCGTGCACGCTCGTTTACCAATGTGACATCCAAATCTATTCTCAAATTTATATTCCGAGAAGTTGGTCAAAGTTGAAAAACGACCGTGCATTTTCACTAGACTTGGGCTTAAAGGGTGAGAATATAGTTCGAAATGTCACGAAAGTTGGCGTGCGCATTTGTCTACCAACGGGACATCCAAATCTATGCTCAATTTTTAATTCCGAGGAGTTGGTCAAATTCGAAACTCGACTGTACGTTTTCGCTATACTTGGGCTTAAAGGGGGAGAAAATAGCTCGGAACGTCACGAAAGGTTGTGTGGACGCTTGTCTACCAATGGGACATCCAAAACTATTCTCAAATTTCAATTCCGAGAAGTTCGTCAAAGTTGAAACTCGATTGTGCGTTTTCGCTAGACTTGGGCTTAAAGGGAGTGAAAATAGCTCGGAACATTACGAAAGTTGGCGTGGACGCTCATCTAACAATGTGACATCCAAATCCATTCTAAAATTTAAATTCTGAGAAGTTGGTCAAAGTGGAAAATCAACCGTGCATTTTCACTAGACTTAGCCTTAAAGGGTGAGAAAATAGCTCGGAACGTCACGAAAGTTAGCGTGCGCATTTGTCTACCAACGGGACATCCAAATCTATGCTCAATTTTCAATTCCGAGAAGTTGGTCAAATTCAAAACTCGACCGTGCATTTTCGCTCGACTTGAGCTTAAAGGGTGTGAAATTAGCTCGTAATGTGACGAAAGTTGGCGTGCGCATTTGTCTACCAACGGGACATCCAAATCTATGCTCAATTTCTAATTCCGAGAAGTTGGTCAAATTGGAAACTCGACCGTGTGTTTTTGCTAGACTTAGGCTTAAAGGGTGAGAAAATAGCTCGGAACGTCACGAAAGTTGGTGTGGACGCTTGTCTACCAATGGGACATCCAAAACTATTCTCAAATTTCAATTCCGAGAAGTTGGTCAAAGTTGAAACTCGATCGTTCATTTTCGCTAGACTTTGGCTTAAAGGGGGAGAAAATAGCTCGGAACGTCACGAAAGTTGGCCTGCGCATTTGTCTACCACCGAGACATCCAAATCTATGCTCAATTTTCAATTCCGAGAAGCTGGTCAAATTCGAAACTCGACCGTGCATTTTCGCTCGACTTGAGCTTAAAGGGTGTGAAATTAGCTCGTAATGTGACGAAAGTTGGCGTGCGCATTTGTCTACCAACGGGACATCCAAATCTATGCTCAATTTTTAATTCCGAGGAGTTGGTCAAATTCGAAACTCGACTGTACGTTTTCGCTATACTTGGGCTTAAAGGGGGAGAAAATAGCTCGGAACGTCACGAAAGGTTGTGTGGACGCTTGTCTACCAATGGGACATCCAAAACTATTCTCAAATTTCAATTCCGAGAAGTTCGTCAAAGTTGAAACTCGATCGTGCGTTTTCGCTAGACTTGGGCTTAAAGGGAGTGAAAATAGCTCGGAACATTACGAAAGTTGGCGTGGACGCTCGTCTAACAATGTGACATCCAAATACATTCTAAAATTTAAATTCCGAGAAGTTGGTCAAAGTGGAAAATCAACCGTGCATTTTCGCTAGACTTAAGCTTAAAGGGTGAGAAAATAGCTCGGAACGTCACGAAAGTTAGCGTGCGCATTTGTCTACCAACGGGACATCCAAATCTATGCTCAATTCTCAATTCCGAGAAGTTGGTCAAATTCAAAACTTGACCATGTGTTTTCGCTAGACTTAGGCTTAAAGGGTGAGAAAATGGCTCAGAACGTCACGAAAGTTAGCGTGCGCATTTGTCTACCAACGGGACATCCAAATCTATGCTCAATTTCTAATTCCGAGAAGTTGGTCAAATTCGCAACTCGACCGTGTGTTTTCGCTAGACTTAGGCTTAAAGGGTGAGAAAATAGCTCGGAACGTCACGAAAGTTGGTGTGGACACTTGTCTACTAATGGGACATCCAAAACTATTTTCAAATTTCAATTCCGAGAAGTTGGTCAAAGTTGAAACTCGATCGTGCATTTTCGCTAGACTTGGGCTTAAAGGGGGAGAAAATAGCTCAAAACGTCACGAAAGTTGGCATGCGCATTTGTCTACCAACGGGACATCCAGATATATGCTCAATTTTCAATTCCGAGAAGTTGGTCAAATTTGAACTCGACCGTGCGTTTTCGCTAGAGTTGGGCTTCAAGCCAAGGAAAATAGCTCGTTACGTCACGAAAGTTGGCATAAGCACTTGTCTACCAACGGGACATCAAAATCTATTTTCAAATTTCAACTCCCAAAAGTTTGTCAAATTCGAAACTCGACCGTGCGTTTTCGCTAGACTTGGGCTTAAAGGGGGAGAAAATAGCTCGGAACGTCATGAAAGTTGGTGTGGACGCTTGTCTACCAATGGGACATCCAAATCTATTCTCAAATTTAAATTCCAAGAAGTTGGTCAAAGTTGAAAATTTACCGTGCGTTTTCGTTAGACTTGGGCTTAAAGGGAGAGAAAATAGCTCGGAATATCACGAAAGTTGGTGTGGACGCTTGTCTACCAATGGGACATCCAAATCTATTCTCAAATTTAAATTCCAAGAAGTTGGTCAAAGTTGAAAATTTACTGTGCGTTTCGCTAGACTTGGGCTTAAAGGGCGAGAAAATAGCTCGGAATGTCACGAAAGTTGGTGTGGACGCTTGTCTACCAATGGGACATCCAAATCTATTCTCAAATTTAAATTCCAAGAAGTTGGTCAAAGTTGAAAATTTACCGTGCGTTTTCACTAGAGTTGGGCTTAAAGGGTGAGAAAATAGCTCGGAACGTCACGAAAGCTAGCGTGCGCATTTGTCTACCAACGGGACATCCAAATCTATGCTCAATTTTCAATTCCGAGAAGTTGGTCAAATTCAAAACTCGACCGTGCGTTTTCGCTCGACTTGAGCTTAAAGGGTGTGAAATTAGCTCGTAATGTGACGAAAGTTGGCGTGCGCATTTATCTACCAACGGGACATCCAAATCTATGCTCAATTTCTAATTCCGAGAAGTTGGTCAAATTGGAAACTCGACCGTGTGTTTTCGCTAGAATTAGGCTTAAAGGGTGAGAAAATAGCTCGGAACGTCACGAAAGTTGGTGTGGACGCTTGTCTACCAATGGGACATCCAAAACTATTCTCAAATTTCAATTCCGAGAAGTTGGTCAAAGTTGAAACTCGATCGTGCATTTTCGCTAGACTTTGGCTTAAAGGGGGAGAAAATAGCTCGGAACATCACGAAAGTTGGCCTGCGCATTTGTCTACCACAGAGACATCCAAATCTATGCTCAATTTTCAATTCCGAGAAGTTGGTCAAATTCGAAACTCGACCGTGCGTTTTCGCTAGACTTAGGCTTAAAGGGGGACAAAATAGCTCGGAACGTCACGAAAGTTGGCATGCGCATTTGTCTACCAACGGGACATCCAGATATATGCTCAATTTTCAATTCCGAGAAGTTGGTCAAATTCGAACTCGACCGTGCGTTTTCGCTAGAGTTGGGCTTAAAGCCGAGGAAAATAGCTCGTAATGTCACGAAAGTTGGCATGTGCACTTGTCTACCAACGGGACATCCAAATCTATTTTCAAATTTCAACTCCCAAAAGTTGGTCAAATTCGAAACTCGACCGTGCGTTTTCGCTAGACTTGGGCTTAAAGGGGGAGAAAATAGCTCGGAACGTCATGAAAGTTGGTGTGGACGCTTGTCTACCAATGGGACATCCAAATCTATTCTCAAATTTAAATTCCAAGAAGTTGGTCAAAGTTGAAAGTTTACCGTGCGTTTTCGCTAGACTTGGGCTTAAAGGGCGAGGAAATAGCTCGGAATGTCACGAAAGTTGGTGTGGACGCTTGTCTACCAATGGAACATCCAAATCTATTCTCAAATTTAAATTTCAAGAAGTTGGTCAAAGTTGAAAATTTACCGTGCGTTTTCGCTAGACTTGGGCTTAAAGGGCGAGAAAATAGCTCGGAATGTAACGAAAGTTGGTGTGGACGCTTGTCTACCAATGGGACATCCAAATCTGTTCTCAAATTTAAATTCCAAGAAGTTGGTCAAAGTTGAAAATTTACCGTGCGTTTTCACTAGAGTTGGGCTTAAAGGGTGAGAAATTAGCTCGTAATGTCACGAAAGTTGCTGTGCGCGCATGTCTACAAATGGGAAATCCAAATCTATTCTCAATTTTCATTTCCGAGAAGTTGGTCAAAGATGAAACACGACCGTGCGTTTTCTCTAGAGTTGGGCTTAAATGGGAACAAAATAGCTCGGAATGTCACAAAAGTTGGTGTGGACGCTTGTCTACCAATGGGACATCCAAATCTATTCTCAAATTTAAATTCCAAGAAGTTGGTCAAAGTTGAAAATTTACCGTGCGTTTTCGCTAGACTTGGGCTTAAAGGGCGAGAAAATAGCTCGGAATGTCACGAAAGTTGGTGTGGACGCTTGTCTACCAATGGAACATCCAAATCTATTCTCAAATTTAAATTCCAAAAAGTTGGTCAAAGTTGAAAATTTACCGTGCGTTTCTCTAGACTTGGGCTTAAAGGGCGAGAAAATAGCTCGGAATGTCATGAAAGTTGGTGTGGACGCTTGTCTACCAATGGGACATCCAAATCTATTCTCAAATTTAAATTCCAAGAAGTTGGTCAAAGTTGAAAATTTACCGTGCGTTTTCACTAGAGTTGGGCTTAAAGGGTGAGAAAATAGCTCGGAACGTCACGAAAGTTAGCGTGCGCATTTGTCTACCAACGGGACATCCAAATCTATGCTCAATTTTTAATTCCGAGGAGTTGGTCAAATTCGAAACTCGACTGTACGTTTTCGCTATACTTGGGCTTAAAGGGTGAGAAAATAGCTCGGAACGTCACGATAGTTGGTGTGGACACTTGTCTACCAATGGGACATCCAAAACTATTCTCAAATTTCAATTCCGAGAAGTTCGTCAAATTTGAAACTCGATCGTGTGTTTTCGCTAGACTTGGGCTTAAAGGGAGTGAAAATAGCTTGAAACATTACGAAAGTTGGCGTGGACGCTCGTCTAACAATGTGACATCCAAATCCATTCTAAAATTTAAATTCCGAGAAGTTGGTCAAAGTGGAAAATGAACCGTGCATTTTCGCTAGACTTAGGCTTAAAGGGTGAGAAAATAGCTCGGAACGTCACGAAAGTTAGCGTGCGCATTTGTCTACCAACGGGACATCCAAATCTATGCTCAATTTTCAATTCCGAGAAGTTGGTCAAATTCAAAACTCGACCGTGCGTTTTCGCTCGACTTGAGCTTAAAGGGTGTGAAATTAGCTCGTAATGTGACGAAAGTTGGCGTGCGCATTTTTCTACCAACAGGACATCCAAATCTATGCTCAATTTCTAATTCCAAGAAGTTGGTCAAATTCGAAACTCGACCGTGTGTTTTCGCTAGACTTAGGCTTAAAGGGTGAGAAAATAGCTCGGAACGTCACGAAAGTTGGTGTGGACGCTTGTCTACCAATGGGACATCCAAAACTATTCTCAAATTTCAATTCCGAGAAGTTGGTCAAAGTTGAAACTCGATCGTGCATTTTCGCTAGACTTGGGCTTAAAGGGGGAGAAAATAGCTCGGAACGTCACGAAAGTTGGGGTGCGCATTTGTCTACCAACGAGACATCCAAATCTATGCTCAATTTTCAATTCCGAGAAGTTGGTCAAATTCGAAACTCGACCGTGCATTTTTGCTCGACTTGAGCTTAAAGGGTGTGAAATTCGCTCGTAATGTGACGAAAGTTGGCGTGCGCATTTGTCTACCAACGGGACATCCAAATCTGTGCTCAATTGTTAATTCTGAGATGTTGGTCAAATTCGAAACTCGACCGTGCGTTTTCGCTAGACTTAGGCTTAAAGGGGGAGAAAATAGCTCGGAACGTCACGAAAGTTGGCGTGCGCATTTGTCTACCAACGGGACATCCAGATATATGCTCAATTTTCAATTCCGAGAAGTTGGTCAAATTCGAACTCGACCGTGCGTTTTCGCTAGAGTTGGGCTTAAAGCCGAGGAAAATAGCTCGTAACGTCACGAAAGTTGGCATGTGCACTTGTCTACCAACGGGACATCCAAATCTATTCTCAATTTTCAATTCCGAGAAGTTGGTCAAATTCATAACTCGACCGTGAGTTTTCGCTAGACTTGGGCTTAAAGGGGGAGAAAATAACTCGGAACGTCACGAAAGTTGGCGTGGACGCTTGTCTACCAATGGGACATCCAAATCCATTCTCAAATTTCAATTCCGAGAAGTTGGTCAAAGTTGAAAATCAACCGTGCGTTTTCGCTAGAATTGGGCTTAAAGGACGTGAAAATAGCTCGGAACGTCACGAATGTTGGCGTGCGCATTTATCTACAAATGGGACATCCAAATCTATTCTCAATTTTCAATTCCGAGAAGTTGGTCAAAGATGAAACGCGACCGTGCGTTTTCTCTAGAGTTGGGCTTAAATGGGAAGAAAATAGCTCGGAATGTCACGAAAGTTGGTGTGGATGCTTGTCTACCAATGGGACATCCAAATCTATTCTCAAATTTCAATTCCAAGAAGTTGTTCAAAGCTGAAAATTTACTGTTCGTTTTCGCTAGAATTGGGCTTAAAGGGTGTGAAAATAGCTCGGAACGTCACGAGAGTTGGCGTTCACGCTCGTCTACCAATGTGACATCCAAATCTATTCTCAAATTTCAATTCCGAGAAGTTCGTCAAAGTTGAAACTCGATCGTGTGTTTTCGCTAGACTTGGGCTTAAAGGGAGTGAAAATAGCTCGGAACATTACGAAAGTTGGCGTGGACTCTCGTCTAACAATGTGACATCCAAATACATTCTAAAATTTAAATTCTGAGAAGTTGGTCAAAGTGGAAAATCGACCGTGCATTTTCGCTAGACTTAGGCTTAAAGGGTGAGAAAATAGCTCAGAACGTCATGAAAGTTAGCGTGCGCATTTGTCTACCAACGGGACATCCAAATCTATGCTCAATTTTCAATTCCGAGAAGTTGGTCAAATTCGAAACTCGACAGTGCGTTTTCGCTCGACTTGAGCTTAAAGGGTGTGAAATTAGCTCGTAATCTGACAAAAGTTGGCGTGCGCATTTGTCTACCAACGGGACATCCAAATCTATGCTCAATTTCTAATTCCGAGAAGTTGGTCAAATTTGAAACTCGACCATGTGTTTTCGCTAGACTTAGGCCTAAAGGGTGAGAAAATAGCTCGGAACGTCACGAAAGTTGGTGTGGACGCTTGTCTACCAATGGGACATCCAAAACTATTCTCAAATTTCAATTCCGAGAAGTTGGTAAAAGTTGAAACTGGATCGTGCGTTTTCGCTAGACTTGGGCTTAAAGGGCGAGAAAATAGCTCGGAATGTCACGAAAGTTGGTGTGGACGCTTGTCTACCAATGGGACATCCAAAACTATTCTCAAATTTCAATTCCGAGAAGTTGGTCAAAGTTGAAACTCGATCGTGCGTTTTCGCTAGACTTGGGCTTAAAGGGGGAGAAAATAGCTCGGAACGTCACGAAAGTTGGCGTGCGCATTTGTCTACCAACAAGACATCCAGATATATGCTCAATTTTCAATTCCGAGAAGTTGGTCAAATTCGAACTCGACCGTGCGTTTTCGCTAGAGTTGGGCTTAAAGCCGAGGAAAATAGCTCGTAACGTCACGAAAGTTGGCATGTGCACTTGTCTACCAACGGGACATCCAAATCTATTTTCAAATTTCAACTCCCAAAAGTTGGTCAAATTCGAAACTCGACCGTGCGTTTTCGTTAGACTTAGGCTTAAAGGGGGAGAAAATAGCTCGGCACGTCATGAAAGTTGGTGTGGACGCTTGTCTACCAATGGGACATCCAAATCTATTCTCAATTTTCAATTCCGAGAAGTTGGTCAAAGATGATACGCGATCGTGCGTTTTCGCTAGAGTTGGGCTTAAATGGGATGAAAATAGCTCGGAATGTCATGAAAGTTGGCGTGGACGCTCGTCTACCAATGGGACATCCAAATCTATTCTCAAATTTAAATTCCGAGAGGTTGGTCAAACTTGAAACTCGATCGTGTGTGTTCGCTAGACTTGGGCTTAAACGGGGAGAAAATAGCTCGGAACGTCACGAAAGTTGGTGTGGACGGTTGTCTACCATTGAGACATCCAAAACTATTCTCAAATTTCAATTTCAAGAAGTTCGTCAAAGTTGAAACTCGATCATGCGTTTTTGCTAGGCTTGGGCTTAAAGGGTGTGAAATTAGCTCGTAATGTCACGAAAGTTGCTGTGCGCGCATATCTACAAATGGGACATCCAAATCTATTCTCAATTTTCATTTCTGAGAAGTTGGTCAAAGATGAAACGCGACCATGCGTTTTCTCTAGAGTTGGGCTTAAATGGGAATAAAATAGCTCGGAATGTCACAAAAGTTGGTGTGGACGCTTGTCTACCAATGGGACATCCAAATCTATTCTCAAATTTAAATTCCAAGAAGTTGGTCAAAGTTGAAAATTTACAGTGCATTTTCCCTAGACTTGGGCTTAAAGGGCGAGAAAATAGCTCGGAATGTCACGAAAGTTGGTGTGGACGCTTGTCTACCAATGGAACATCCAAATCTATTCTCAAATTTAAATTCCAAGAAGTTGGTCAAAGTTGAAAATTTACCGTGCGTTTTCGCTAGACTTGGGCTTAAAAGGCGAGAAAATAGCTCGGAATGTCACGAAAGTTGGTGTCGACGCTTGTCTACCAATGGGACATCCAAATCTATTCTCAAATTTAAATTCCAAGAAGTTGGTCAAAGTTGAAAATTTACCGTGCGTTTTCACTAGAGTTGGGCTTAAAGGGCGAGAAAATAGCTCGAAACGTCACGAAAGCTGGCATGCGCATTTGTCTACCAACGGGACATCCAAATCAATGCACAATTTTAAATTCCGAGAAGTTGGTCAAATTCGAAACTCGACCGTGCGTTTTCGCTAGACTTGGGCTTAAAGGGGGAGAAAATAGCTCGAAACGTCACGAAAGACGGCGTGGACGCTTGTCTACCAATTGGACATCCAGAACTATTCTCAAATTTCAATTCCGAGAAGTTGGTCAAAGTTGAAACTCGATCATGCGTTTTCGCTCGACTTGGGCTTAAAGGGTGTGAAAATAGCTCGGAGCATCATGAAAGTTGGCGTGGACGCTCGTCGACCAATGTGACATCCAAATCTATTCTCAAATTTAAATTCCGAGAAGTTGGACAAAGTTGAAAATCGACAGTGCATTTTCGCTAGAATTAGGCTTAAAGGGTGAGAAAATAGCTCGGAACGTCACGAAAGTTGGCGTGCGCATTTTTCTACCAACGGGACATCCAAATCTATGCTCAATTTTCAATTCCGAGAAGTTGGTCAAATTTGAAACTCGACCGTGCGTTTTCGCTAGACTTGGACTTAAAGGGGGAGAAAATAGCTCGTAACGTCACGAAAGTTGGTGTGGACGCTTGTCTACCAATGCGACATCCAAAACTATTCTCAAATTTCAATTCCGAGAAGTTGGTCAAAGTTGAAACTCGATCGTGCATTTTCGCTAGAATTGGGCTTAAAGGACGTGAAATTAGCTCGTAATGTCATGAAAATTGCTGTGCGCGCATGTCTACAAATGGGACATACAAATCTATTCTCAATTTTCAGTTCCGAGAAGTTGGTCAAAGATGAAACACGACCGTGCGTTTTCTCTAGAGTTGGGCTTAAATGGGAAGAAAATAGCTCGGAATGTCACGAAAGTTGGTGTGGATGTTTGTCTACCAATGGGACATCCAAATCTATTTTCAAATTTCAATTCCAAGAAGTTGTTCAAAGCTGAAAATTTACCGTTCGTTTTTGCTAGAATTGGGCTTAAAGGGTGTGAAAATAGCTCGGAACGTCACGAGAGCTGGCGTGCACGCTCGTCTACCAATGTGACATCCAAATCTATTCTCCAATTTATATTCCGAGAAGTTGGTCAAAGTTGAAAATCGACCGTGCATTTTCACTAGACTTGGGCTTAAAGGGTGAGAAAATAGTTCGAAATGTCACGAAAGTTGGCGTGCGCATTTGTCTACCAACGGGACATCCAAATCTATGCTCAATTTTTAATTCCGAGGAGTTGGTCAAATTCGAAACTCGACTGTACGTTTTCTCTATACTTCGGCTTAAAGGGGGAGAAAATAGCTCGGAACGTCACGAAAGTTGGTGTGGACGCTTGTCTACCAATGGGACATCCAAAACTATTCTCAAATTTCAATTCCGAGAAGTTCGTCAAAGTTGAAACTCGATCGTGCGTTTTCACTAGACTTGGGCTTAAAGGGAGTGAAAATAGCTCGGAACATTACGAAAGTTGGCGTGGACGCTCGTCTAACAATGTGACATCCAAATCCATTCTAAAATTTAAATTCCGAGAAGTCGGTCAAAGTGGAAAATCGACCGTGCATTTTCGCTAGACTTAGGCTTAAAGGGTGAGAAACTAGCTAGGAACGTCACGAAAGTTAGCGTGCGCATTTGTCTACCAACGGGACATCCAAATCTATGCTCAATTTTCAATTCCGAGAAGTTGGTCAAATTCGAAACTCGACCGTGCGTTTTCGCTCGACTTGAGCTTAAAGGGTGTGAAATTAGCTCGTAATGTGACGAAATTTGGCGTGCGCATTTGTCTACCAACGGGACATCCAAATCTATGCTCAATTTCTAATTCCGAGAAGTTGGTCAAATTCGAAACTCGACCGTGTGTTTTCGCTAGACTTAGGCTTAAAGGGTGAGAAAATAGCTCGGAACGTCACGAAAGTTGGTGTGGACGCTTGTCTACCAATGGGACATCGAAAACTATTCTCAAATTTCAATTCCGAGAAGTTGGTCAAAGTTGAAACTCGATCGTGCGTTTTCGCTAGACTTGGGCTTAAAGGGGGAGAAAATAGCTCGAAACGTCACGAAAGTTGGCGTGCGCATTTGTCTACCAACGAGACATCCAAATCTATGCTCAATTTTCAATTTCGAGAAGTTGGTCAAATTCGAAACTCGACCGTGCATTTTCGCTCGACTTGAGCTTAAACGGTGTGAAATTAGCTCGTAATGTGACTAAAGTTGGCGTGCGCATTTGTCTACCAACGGGACATCCAAATCTGTGCTCAATTTTTAATTCCGAGAAGTTGGTCAAATTCGAAACTCGACCGTGTGTTTTCGCTAGACTTAGGCTTGAAGGGTGAGAAAATAGCTCGGAACGTCACGAAAGTTGGCGTGCGCATTTGTCTACCAACGGGACATCCAGATATATGCTCAATTTTCAATTCCGAGAAGTTGGTCAAATTCGAACTCGACCGTGAGTTTTCGCTAGAGTTGGGCTTAAAGACGAGGAAAATAGCTCGTAACGTCACGAAAGTTGGCATGTGCACTTGTCTACCAACGGGACATCCAAATCTATTTTCAAATTTCAACTCCCAAAAGTTGGTCAAATTCGAAACTCGATCGTGCGTTTTCGCTAGATTTGGGCTTAAAGGGGGAGAAAATAGCTCGGAACGTCATGAAAGTTGGTGTGGACGCTTGTCTACCAATGGGACATCCAAAGCTATTCTCAATTTTCAATTCCGAGAAGTTGGTCAAAGATGATACGCGATCGTGCGTTTTCGCTAGCATTGGGCTTTAATGGGATGAAAATAGCTCGGAATGTTATGAAATTTGGCGTGGACGCTCGTCTACCAATGTTGAGATATTGTAACTTCAAAGAATATTATATTTGTACTTTATTATTCCGGAGATGTTTCATTCCTCCGTGAAGATCTTATTGTATATCCGGAGATGTTTATTCCTCCGTCGGAATGTGGTAACTCGGGTTATTAGACTTCCCTAGTAGGGTTCGGCCCTGTATGTGTTATGTGGGTCAAAGGGTTATTAGACCACCCTAGAGGGGTCGGCCCAGTTAGTTGTAGTGGGGTATTTAACCTATTGGTTAAATACGAGCCTACGTGTACTTGTGTAAAATACATATCAGAGTAGTGTATAAATAGAGGAGGTGTGTTCCTCATTATACACACTCACTCACTTGAGAAAGGCGCATTTGTGGAGGAGAGGTCTGCTATGGAGGAGAAGGAGCTTATGCTCAGGGTTTGCATCTTTGTATATTGCTGGTCATCTATATTGAGGAAGCTTTGCTGGGTTTTCTACCCCATGAGGGTTTCCCAGGATAAATCTCTGTCTCTTGTGTTTATGCTATGCTTGTTGTTTCTTCAGTGATCCTGTATATGCTATGGAATGTAATGCTGCTATTTTCTGTCTTAGCATATTGAATTTTAACATGGAATCAGAGCTAACCTGAAGGAAGACAAGGTATGGCACTAAAGACACTTGCTTTACTTACGACAATTTGAAGGTTAGGGTTTTACATAGCAAAAACCAGTCATCGTAGCACTTTCGCTATAAATCCGTTTTGGAGAAGTTTTCGGATCTGAAATTGTTACAGGACGAAGCTAAAATCTCCAGGTACCTTGTGTCCAAAGGACAACCTCTAATTCGTTGTAATTTGTGATTTATGATCTGTACAATATAGGGTTTCGGCCTCTTCCAGATCTGAGTCAAAATCAGGTGACCTTGGGAAAAAGGTCATAACTTGGGCTAGGAAGCTCCAAATGAAATTTCGTAAAAAGTGTCAGGTAGTACACAGTCTGTACTATTGCAGAAAACGTTTTCAGAGGCCGAAGTTGAACCAGTGACACGTGGCACTCCGTACAAGTGTGCTCTCCTGTATTATCCCATAAACAGGTCACGTTGCGACACTTGGCATAACTCTCTCTCAGAAAATCCAATTGAGGTCAGACCTATCAGGATGGAAAGATAACAGGCAGAGCTATCTCAGAAAGCGTTTTCAGAGGCCGAAGGTAAAACAGTGACACGTGGCACGCCGTACAAGTTCGCTCTCCTGTATTTTCCCAAAACAGGTCACGTTGCGACATTTGGCATAACGCTCTCTCAGAGAATCCAATTGAGGTCAGACCTGTCAGGATGGAAAGATAACAGGTCAGGCTATCTCAGGAAACTTTTTCAGACCCTGTGGATCAAAAATTTCAGAGTTACACCAGAAACAATCAGGTACATATTTCTGTCAAAACAGAATTATTTTTTGGTACCTTCATTCATGACTTCCGGAATTTAGGGCTTTGGAGAAAGTTGGAATTTTTGTAATCGGAGACCACGGATGGATGCTACTCATCAAAATAGAAATTTAGAGTCCAATATCAGAATTTTTGGTTGGGCAGAAGGCCGGGCTTGATTAGACCCTAGTTCGGGACTTTAATCAGAAAAGCGGAAAATTAGGGCTTCTGTAAAAATGGGAATTTTTGAAATCTGTGACCACGGCTGGAAGATCCTCAGAAAAATAGAAGCTTAGAGCTTTGGATCAAACTTTTTGATGGGGCAAAAGAGTGGGCTTCATCAAACCCCAATTCAGGGTCACGTCCAGTGAATCCGAAAGTTTCAAAGGCAAAATTGAGGAGTAAAACTTTGCAGTTTTCAAATTCTGAATATATCAGTTTGATCAGCTCATCAAGGCGCATATCTCTATCCTTTCGGAAGTTTGAAATTCAAAGTTTGAATTTTTGGGGTTTCTCTGACAAACCCATATCCAGCTCCAGGTCCAGTTCTTGCAAATCAAGTGGATAGGGTTAATCCTAGAAGAAGATGGATTGGTCACCTACATAAGTGAAGGAGTTCATGCTTCAGAGGGAGATGAGGCTAAGGCTTTACATAAGGAGATTACAAGCGATATCGATAGGTATGACTCATCGAGGTATGTTTTGAGATTTGTTCATGATTAAGTTTATGGTATGTTTGTCTTCATGTTATTACAGTTAGTACAATCTTGATTTTAGATTTGTTGTATCACCTTAACAAAATTATGAATGCATGATAGAAGATATTCATTGGTTAGGGTGTTGACACTTATGATTGTACTAATGCATTATGGTGTTGTGTGAGGTTGAGGTTGTCTGCTAACAAGATACAGGTACATCACAAAAGACAAATCAGGCTCCATGACCATGAAAACATGAAGACAAAGACTCATCCATAATCTTTGTTCTACTTACGAGGTATGTATGACTTTGTTATATTATGCTTAACCTATGAGACATGCAGGTTCTAGCTCAGGATCTCTAAATCATTGAAGAGGTTGTTTAGGTATGTTGTACATAACCAAGTAGGTATACTAATCCAGGTATGTTTCCCATGAATCTTACCTTGTGTTAGATTGGTTATGCTTATTCATAAAGTTAGTAATCAAGGGATTATGCATATTATATCTTTTATCAATGATATGCATGAGTAAAAGAAGACTTCCCTGAAATCTTGAATACTAATGTTTATTAAATATAATCATGACTATACGTTTTCAAGATTATTTAGTACTATAATGTTTTGATAGCATTTAGAATATACTAATGAGTGTATGTTTGTGTATGAGATCATGAGGATGACTCTTGAGCATGCACAGTGGTACAGAATGAATAGAAGTTCAAAAGACATACAGAAGATCAAGCGGGAGGCAGCCACACAAACATAAAAGATAAGTATTTGAGTTGCTGTTTGAAATAGTAATGATATTGCCTGCATGCATATTTGTATTCCTAGAATATATAATGCTGAGTGTAAACATTCATAGAGCATTTAACAGTATACAACTAATGTGCATATGTTTGGACAAACATTCCATTGTTGCTTGTCTAGAATGAAACCTCTTTGCTGACATGCTGAGAGTTGTGCACACTCTCGATAGTATGTTTTGGTAGAGATGGAAGGCATCTAGATAGCCACTGTATGCATACAGGATATGGGAAAGTGTTGTGCCAAAGTATTGGTCAAAATAGTTGCATCACTATGTAAATGATATCTGTATGCATAATGGGTTATCTTTTGATGATTATGAAGTATTACTAATCATGTACTTAATTTTGATTTGTAGGAAAGGTCATGAAGAATGATGGACACCGTACAAGTGGTGGATGTTCAAACAAGAAGATTTACAAATCAAACAAAATATAGAAGGCTCATGGCTAGAAGATTCTCTTAGAAAGGGGAAGAGAATCACGACAAGATGTTTGCTCCAAGTATGGTGTAATTAAAGAAGAAGTATGAATCAGGTTCTGTATAGGTACCTAGGATCGATAATAATTTGATAAGCTTAATGATCACCATGGGTGATGTGGATCTCAACCTTTGCTACAAGGTTGAATATGATACACATATGACATGGATGCAAGAAGGAACTCACCACAGAGTTCGAATGATATTGAGGCTCATATCAGTAGACCCATCTAACGAGAGATGGCACAGATAGATATGCAGAAGATCATTCAATGCAGAAATGAAAAATGAAAGATCTCAAATTGATGCTTTACTTCCTAGGTCTGGAAGTATGGCAAGGCTCAGAAGGAATATTTCTCAACCAGGGAAAGTATGATGAGAAATATGACTTGAGGTGTTGGAATGGCCACTCTTATGGATTCCAACTTGAAGCTGTTAGGGGATAACTCATCAGAGTTAGTGGATATAACTCTGTACAGTCAATTTATTGGGTCTTTGATATATCTATCATATACTAGGTTAGATATATGATTTGTTATGAACACCTTGAGTTAGTATCTAGTGGAAACTAGATGTGCTTACCTGATAGTTGCAAAGTATGTGATGAGGCACATAAAGGACACGATAGAATTTGATCTATGAAGATCATGACTTCAGATGGCTATTCAGATTCTGTTTGGGCAGGAAGTGCATCAGACAAGAAGAACACATCGAGAGGATGTTATTGTCTGGGATTAGCCATGATCTCGTGGTTTAGCTGGAAGCAGTCTAGTGTGGCTCTCAGCACAAGCGGAATATATGGCTGCTTGCTCTGCTAGTTGTGAAGAAGTTTGGCTTTAGGATTGTTTGACTTAGAGATAGAACTAACTGAGATCCTATGTGATATTTAGAGTTGTATCAAGATGACATAGAATCTAGTGTTCCATGATAAGTCAAAGAACATAGGGAACTAACAAGATATGACACAGAAAGGAACTCTAAAAGTTTGAATTTGTAACAGGTTACCGTTGTACTAATCAAGCCTCTACGTCAAGTGAAGAAGTTACCAACCAAACCTCTGTCTCGAGTGAAGTTTGAATACTTCCGAGACAAGCTTGGTGTAGTTCAAAAAAAAAAAAAGGACCCTCCTCAAAAGGGGGAGTAGTATAGTCACTACTAATGAGATTGTCTCATCAAACAACAAGGTCGTTGATGAGGTAACCTATTCTCTACACCCAGTTACTTAGAATTATTTAGATTTAGGACTCTTATACTTAGAATACTTAGCTTTACTTATACATGCTTTTGATGATAGATGTATTGGTGAGAATACATGCTAGATGTATACATGTTTTGGTGTGATGTATACATGTTTTGATGTATTAGTAAGAATACATGCTAGATGTGATGTATACATGTTTTGATGTATTAGTAAGAATACATGCTAGTTGTGATGTATACATGTTTTGATGTTAGATGTATTAGTAAGAATACATGCTAGTTGTGATGTATACATGTTTTGGTGTGATGTATACATGTTTTGGTGTATTAGTAAGAATACATGCTAGTTGTGATGTATACATGTTTTGATGTTAGATGTATTAGTAAGAATACATGCTAGATGTGATGTATACATGTTTTGATGTATTAGTAAGAATACATGCTAGTTGTGATGTATACATGTTTTGGTGTGATGTATACATGTTTTGATGTATTGGTGAGAATACATGCTAATGTGATAACTGCTCTTGTATTGATGAACATGTGAAGGGATTGGATCATCCCTGGACTTTCAGTCCTAAAGAGAACCATAGACGTGAGGTCTCCGAGAATGAAGTCCTTAGTCGACAGTTGAGGGGATTGGATCATCCCTGGACTTTCAGTCCTAAAGAGAGCCGTAGACGTGAGGTCTCCGAGAATGAAGTCCTTGGTGGACTTGAGGGGATTGGATCATCCCTGGACTTTCAGTCCTAAAGAGAGCCGTAGACGTAAGGTCTCCGAGAATGAAGTCCTTAGTGGACAGTTGAGGGGATTGGGATCATCCCTGGACTTTCAGTCCTAAAGAGAGCCGTAGACGTAAGGTCTCCGAGAATGAAGTCCTTAGTGGACAGTTGAGGGGATTGGGATCATCCCTGGACTTTCAGTCCTAAAAAGAGCCGTAGACGTGAGGTCTTCGATAATGAAGGGATTGGGATCATTCCTGGACTTCGGTCCGAAAGAAGAGCCGTAGACGTATGTCTCCGATAATGAAGGGATTGGGATCATTCCTGGACTTTGGTCCGAAAGAAGATCCGTAGACGTATGTCTCCGATAATGAAGGGATTGGGATCATTCCTGGACTTCGGTCCGAAAGAAGAACCGTAGACGTATGTCTCCGATAATGAAGGGATTGGGATCATTCCTGGACTTCGGTCCGAAAGAAGAGCCGTAGACGTATGTCTCCGATAATGAAGGGATTGGGATCATTCCTGGACTTCGGTCCGAAAGAAGAGCCGTAGACGTATGTCTCCGATAATGAAGGGATTGGGATCATTCCTGGACTTTGGTCCGAAAGAAGAGCCGTAGACGTATGTCTCCGATAATGAAGGGATTGGGATCATTCCTGGACTTCGGTCCGAAAGAAGAGCCGTAGACGTATGTCTCCGATAATGAAGGGATTGGGATCATTCCTGGACTTCGGTCCGAAAGAAGAGCCGTAGACGTATGTCTCCGATAATGAAGGGATTTGGATCATTCCTGGACTTCAGTCCGAAAGAAGAGCCGTAGACGTATGTCTTCGAGAATGAAGGGATTGGATCATTCCTGGACTTAAGTCCGAAAGAAGAGCCGTAGACGTATGTCTTCGATAATGATAGGACTGGATTGTCCCTGGACTTCGGTTCAAAAGGTACATGACTGGTTTACATCATTCCTTGACGATGCCGATGATCGTGTGATGACGATGCTGATGATCGTATGATGACGATGCTGATGACGATGCTGATGATCGTGTGATGACGATGCTGATGACGATACTGATGATCGTATGATGACGATGCTGATGATCGTGTGATGACGATGCTGATGATCCTCTGATGACGATGCTGATGATCGTGTGATGACGATGCTGATGATCGTATGATGACGATGCTGATCGTGCTGCTGTTGATAGTGTGATGATGATGATGCTGATCGTGTGATTACCATGCTGATGATCGTAATGCTGATATTGATGTTGACATTGATGTACCAGTAACTGTTTGAGTTACTGATGAAGACAAATTGAAGAAAGCTTCCAATGATTTGTAGATGTATCATGTATGATGTTGATGACTCCTTGCTCGTGCAGATGTTGTTATAATATCCTTCTCGTTAAGGGGGAGTGTTGAGATATTGTAACTTCAAAGAATATTATATTTGTACTTTATTATTCCGGAGATGTTTCATTCCTCCGTGAAGATCTTATTTTATATCCGGAGATGTTTATTCCTCCGTCGGAATGTCGTAACTCGGGTTATTAGACTTCCCTAGTAGGGGTCGGCCCTGTATGTGTTATGTGGGTCAAAGGGTTATTAGACCACCCTAGAGGGGTCGGCCCAGTTAGTTGTAGTGGGGTATTTAACCTATTGGTTAAATACGAGCCTACGTGTACTTGTGTAAAATACATATCAGAGTAGTGTATAAATAGAGGAGGTGTGTTCCTCATTATACACACTCACTCACTTGAGAAAGGCGCATTTGTGGAGGAGAGGTCTGCTATGGAGGAGAAGGAGCTTATGCTCAGGGTTTGCATCTTTGTATATTGCTGGTTATCTATATTGAGGAAGCTTTGCTGGGTTTTCTACCCCATGAGGGTTTCCCAGGATAAATCTCTGTCTCTTGTGTTTATGCTATGCTTGTTGTTTCTTCAGTGATCCTGTATATGCTATTGAATGTAATGCTGCTATTTTCTGTCTTAGCATATTGAATTTTAACAACCAATGGGACATCCAAATCTATTCTCAAATTTAAATTCCTAGAGGTTGGTCAAACTTTAAACTCGATCGTGCGTGTTCGCTAGATTGGGCTTAAAGGGGGAGAAAATAGCTCGGAACGTCACGAAAGTTGGTGTGGACGCTTGTCTACCAATGGGACATCCAAAACTATTCTCAAATTTAAATTTCGAGAATTTCGTCAAAGTTGAAACTCGATCATGCGTTTTTGCTAGGCTTGGGCTTAAAGGGTGTGAAATTAGCTCGTAATGTCACGAAAGTTGTTGTGCGCGCATGTCTACAAATGGGACATCCAAATCTATTCTCAATTTTCATTTCCGAGAAGTTGGTCAAAGATGAAACGCGACCGTGCGTTTTCTCTAGAGTTGGGCTTAAATGGGAAGAAAATAGCTCGGAATGTCAAAGAAGTTGGTGTGGACGCTTGTCTACCAATGGGACATCCAAATCTATTCTCAAATTTAAATTCCAAGAAGTTGGTCAAAGTTGAAAATTTACCGTGCGTTTTCGCTAGACTTGGGCTTAAAGGGCGAGAAAATAGCTCAGAATGTCACGAAAGTTGGTGTGCACGCTTGTCTACCAATGGAAAATCCAAATCTATTCTCAAATTTAAATTCCAAGAAGTTGGTCAAAGTTGAAAATTTACCGTGCGTTTTCGCTAGACTTGGGCTTAAAGGGCGAGAAAATAGCTCGGAATGTCACGAAAGTTGGTGTGGACGCTTGTCTACCCATGGGACATCCAAATCTATTCTCAAATTTAAATTCCAAGAAGTTGGTCAAAGTTGAAAATTTACCGTGCGTTTTCACTAGAGTTGGGCTTAAAGGGAGAGAAAATAGCTCGGAACGTCACGAAAGCTGGCATGCGCATTTGTCTACCAACGGGACATCCAAATCTATGCTCAATTTTCAATTCCGAGAAGTTGGTCAAATTCAAAACACGACCGTGCGTTTTCGCTAGACTTGGGCTTAAAGGGGGAGAAAATAGCTCGGAACGTCACGAAAGACGGTGTGGACGCTTGTCTACCAATGGGACATCCAAAACTATTCTCAAATTTCAATTCCGAGAAGTTGGTCAAAGTTGAAACTCGATCATGCGTTTTCGCTCGACTTGGGCTTAAAGGGTGTGAAAATAGCTCGGAGCGTCATGAAAGTTGGCGTGGACGCTCGTCGACCAATGTGACATCCAAATCTATTCTCAAATTGAAATTCCGAGAAGTTGGGCAAAGTTGAAAATCGACAGTGCATTTTCGCTAGACTTAGGCTTAAAGGGTGAGAAAATAGCTCGGAACGTCATGAAAGTTGGCGTGCGCATTTGTCTACCAACGGGACATCCAAATCTATGCTCAATTTTCAATTCCGAGAAGTTGGTCAAATTCGAAACTCGACCGTGCGTTTTCGCAAGACTTGGGCTTAAAGGGGGAGAAAATAGCTCGGAGCGTCACGAAAGTTGGTGTGGACGCTTGTCTACCAATGGGACATCCAAAACTATTCTCAAATTTCAATTCCGAGAAGTTGGTCAAAGTTGAAACTCGATCGTGCGTTTTTGCTAGAATTGGGCTTAAAGGACGTGAAATTAGCTCGTAATGTCACGAAAATTGCTGTGCGCGCATGTCTACAAATGGGACATCCAAATCTATTCTCAATTTTCAATTCCGAGAAGTTGGTCAAAGATGAAACGCGAGCGTGCGTTTTCTCTAGAGTTGGGCTTAAATGGGAAGAAAATAGCTCGGAATGTCACGAAAGTTGGTGTGGATGCTTGTCTACCAATGGGACATCCAAATCTATTCTCAAATTTCAATTCCGAGAAGTTGTTCAAAGCTGAAAATTTACCGTTCGTTTTCGCTAGAATTGGGCTTAAAGGGTGTGAAAATAGCTCGGAACGTCACGAGAGTTGGCGTGCACGCTCGTCTACCAATGTGACATCCAAATCTATTCTCAAATTTATATTCCGAGAAGTTGGTCAAAGTTGAAAATCGACCGTGCATTTTCACTAGACATGGGCTTAAAGGGTGAGAAAATAGTTCGAAATGTCACGAAAGTTGGCGTGCGCAGTTGTCTACCAACGGGACATCCAAATCTATGCTCAATTGTTAATTCCGAGGAGTTGGTCAAATTCGAAACTCGACTGTACGTTTTCGCTATACTTGGGCTTAAAGGGGGAGAAAATAACTTGGAACGTCACGAAAGTTGGTGTGGACGCTTGTCTACCAATGGGACATCCAAAACTATTCTCAAATTTCAATTCCGAGAAGTTCGTCAAAGTTGAAACTTGATCGTGCGTTTTCGCTAGACTTGGGCTTAAAGGGAGTGAAAATAGCTCGGAACATTACGAAAGTTGGCGTGGACGCTCGTCTAACAATGTGACATCCAAATCCATTCTAAAATTTAAATTCCGAGAAGTTGGTCAAAGTGGAAAATCGCCCGTGCATTTTCGCTAGACTTAGGCTTAAAGGGTGAGAAAATAGCTCGGAACGTCACGAAAGTTAGCGTGCGCATTTGTCTACCAACGGGACATCCAAATCTATGCTCAATTTTCAATTCCGAGAAGTTGGTCAAATTCGAAACTCGACCGTGCGTTTTCGCTCGACTTAAGCTTAAAGGGTGTGAAATTAGCTCGTAATGTGACGAAAGTTGGCGTGCGCATTTGTCTACCAACGGGACATCCAAATCTATGCTCAATTTCTAATTCCGAGAAGTTGGTCAAATTCGAAACTCGACCGTGTGTTTTCGCTAGAGTTAGGCTTAAAGGGTGAGAAAATAGCTCGGAACGTCACGAAAGTTGGTGTGGACGCTTGTCTACCAATGGGACATCCAAAACTATTCTCAAATTTCAATTCCGAGAAGTTGGTCAAAGTTGAAACTCGATCATGCGTTTTCGCTAGACTTGGGCTTAAAGGGGGAGAAAATAGCTCGGAACGTCACGAAAGGTTGCGTGCGCATTTGTCTACCAACGAGACATCCAAATCTATGCTCAATTTTCAATTCCGAGAAGTTGGTCAAATTCGAAACTTGACCGTGCATTTTCGCTCGACTTGAGCTTAAAGGGTGTGAAATTAGCTCGTAATGTGACGAAAGTTGGCGTGCGCATTTGTCTACCAACGGGACATCCAAATCTGTGCTCAATTTTTAATTCCAAGAAGTTGGTCAAATTCGAAACTCCACCGTGCGTTTTCGCTAGACTTAGGCTTAAAGGGTGAGAAAATAGCTCGGAACGTCACGAAAGTTGGCGTGCGCATTTTTCTACCAACCGGACATCCAGATATATGCTTAATTTTCAATTCCGAGAAGTTGGTCAAATTCGAACTCGACCGTGCGTTTTCGCTAGAGTTGGGCTTAAAGCCGAGGAAAATAGCTCGTAACGTGACGAAAGTTGGCATGTGCACTTGTCTACCAACGGGACATCCAAATCTATTTTCAAATTTCAACTCCCAAAAGTTGGTCAAATTCGAAACTCGACTGTGCGTTTTCACTAGACTTGGGCTTAAAGGGGGAGAAAATAGCTCGGAAAGTCATGAAAGTTGGTGTGGACGCTTGTCTACCAATGGGACATCCAAATCTATTCTCAAATTTCAATTCCGAGAAGTTGGTCAAAGATGATACGCGATTGTGCGTTTTCGCTAGAGTTGGGCTTAAATGGGATGAAAATAGCTCGGAATGTCATGAAAGTTGGCGTGGACGCTCGTCTACCAATGGGACATCCAAATCTATTCTCAAATTTAAATTCCGAGAGGGTTGTCAACTTGAAACTCGATCGTGCGTGTTCGCTAGACTTGGGCTTAAAGGGGGAGAAAATAGCTCGGAACGTCACGAAAGTTGGTGTGGACGCTTGTCTACCAATGGGACATCCAAAACTATTCTCAAATTTCAATTTCGAGAAGTTCGTCAAAGTTGAAACTCGATCATGCGTTTTTGCTAGACTTGGGCTTAAAGGGTGTGAAATTAGCTCGTAATGTCACGAAAGTTGCTGTGCGCGGATGTCTACAAATGGGACATCCAAATCTATTCTCAATGTTCATTTCCGAGAAGTTGGTCAGAGATGAAACGCGACTGTGCGTTTTCTATAGAGTTGGGCTTAAATGGGAAGAAAATAGCTCGGAATGTCACAAAAGTTGGTGTGGACGCTTGTCTACCAATGGGACATCCAAATCTATTCTCAAATTTAAATTCCAAGAAGTTGGTCAAAGTTGAAAATTTACCGTGCGTTTTCGCTAGACTTGGGCTTAAAGGGCGAGAAAATAGCTCGGAATGTCACCAAAGTTGGTGTGGACGCTTGTCTACCAATGGAACATCCAAATCTATTCTCAAATTTAAATTCCAAGAAGTTGGTCAAAGTTGAAAATTTACTGTGCGTTTTCGCTAGACTTGGGCTTAAAGGGCGAGAAAATAGCTCGGAATGTCACGAAAGTTGGTGTGGATGCTTGTCTACCAATGGGACATCCAAATCTATTCTCAAATTTAAATTCCAAGAAGTTGGTCAAAGTTGAAAATTTACCGTGCGTTTTCACTAGAGTTGGGCTTAAAGGGCGAGAAAATAGCTCGGAACGTCACGAAAGCTGGCGTGCGCATTTGTCTACCAACGGGACATCCAAATCTATGCTCAATTTTCAATTCCGAGAAGTTGGTCAAATTCGAAACTCGACAGTGCGTTTTCGCTAGACTTGGGCTTAAAGGGGGAGAAAATAGCTCGGGACGTCACGAAAGACGGTGTGGACGCTTGTCTACCAATGGGACATCCAAAACTATTCTCAAATTTCAATTCCGAGAAGTTGGTCAAAGTTGAAACTCGATCATGCATTTTCGCTCGACTTGGGCTTAAAGGGTGTGAAAATAGCTCGGAGCGTCATGAAATTTGGCGTGGACGCTCGTCGACCAATGTGACATCCAAATCTATTCTCAAATTTAAATTCCGAGAAGTTGGTCAAAGTTGAAAATCGACAGTGCATTTTCGCTAGACTTAGGCTTAAAGGGTGAGAAAATAGCTCGGAACGTCACGAAAGCTGGCGTGCGCATTTGTCTACCAACGGGACATCCAAATCTATGCTCAATTTTCAATTACGAGAAGTTGGTCAAATTCGAAACTCGACCGTGCGTTTTCGCTAGAGTTGGGCTTAAAGGGGGAGAAAATAGCTCGGAACGTCACGAAAGTTGGCGTGGACGCTTGTATACCAATGGCACATCCAAATCCATTCTCAAATTTCAATTCCGAGAAGTTGGTCAAAGTTGAAAATCGACCGTGCGTTTTCGCTAGAATTGGGCTTAAAGGACGTGAAAATAGCTCGGAACGTCACGAATGTTGGCGTGCGCATTTGTCTACAAATGGGACATCCAAATCTATTCTCAATTTTCAATTCCGAGAAGTTGGTCAAAGATGAAACGCGACCATGCGTTTTCTCTAGAGTAGGGCTTAAATGGGAAGAAAATTGCTCGGAATGTCACGAAAGTTGGTGTGGATGCTTGTCTACCAATGGGACATCCAAATCTATTCTCAAATTTCAATTCCGAGAAGTTGTTCAAAGCTGAAAATTTACCCTTCGTTTTCGCTAGAATTGGGCTTAAAGGTTGTGAAAATAGCTCGGAACGTCACGAGAGTTGGCGTGCACGCTCGCCTACCAATGTGACATCCAAATCTATTCTCAAATTTATATTCCGAGAAGTTGGTCAAAGTTGAAAATCGACCGTGCATTTTCACTAGACTTGGGCTTAAAGGGAGAGAAAATAGTTCGAAATGTCACGAAAGTTGGCGTGCGCATTTGTCTACCAACGGGACATCCAAATCTATGCTCAATTTTCAATTCCGAGAAGTTGGTCAAATTCGAACTCGACCGTGCGTTTTCGCTATAGTTGGGCTTAAAGACGAGGAAAATAGCTCGTAACGTCACGAAAGTTGGCATGTGCACTTGTCTACCAACGGGACATCCAAATCTATTTTCAAATTTCAACTCCCAAAAGTTGGTCAAATTCGAAACTCGACCGTGCGTTTTCGCTAGACTTGGGCTTAAAGGGGGAGAAAATAGCTCGGAACGTCATGAAAGTTGGTGTGGACCCTTGTCTACCAATGGGACATCCAAATCTATTCTCAATTTTCAATTCCGAGAAGTTGGTCAAAGATGATACGCGATCGTGCGTTTTCGCTAGAGTTGGGCTTAAATGGGATGAAAATAGCTCGGAATGTCATGAAAGTTGGTGTGGACGCTCGTCTACCAATGGGACATCCAAATCTATTCTCAAATTTAAATTCCGAGAGGTTGGTGAAACATGAAACTCGATCGTGCGTGTTCGCTAGACTTGAGCTTAAAGGGTGAGAAAATAGCTCGGAACGTCACGAAAGTTGGTGTGGACGCTTGTCTACCAACGGGACATCCAAATCTATGCTCAATTTTCAATTACGAGAAGTTGGTCAAATTCGAAACTCGACCGTGCGTTTTTGCTAGACTTGGGCTTAAAGGGGGAGAAAATAGCTCGGAACGTCACGAAATACGGTGTGGACGCTTGTCTACCAATGGGACATCCAAAACTATTCTCAAATTTCAATTCCGAGAAATTGGTCAAAGTTGAAACTCGATCATGCGTTTTCGCTCGACTTGGGCTTAAAGCGTGTGAAAATAGCTCGAAGCGTCATGAAAGTTGGCGTGGACGCTCGTCGACCAATGTGACATCCAAATCTATTCTCAAATTTAAATTCTGAGAAGTTGGTCAAAGTTGAAAATCGACAGTGCATTTTCGCTAGACTTAGGCTTAAAGGGTGAGAAAATAGCTCGGAACGTCACGAAAGCTGGCGTGCGCATTTGTCTACCAACGGGACATCCAAATCTATGCTCAATTTTCAATTCCGAGAAGTTGGTCAAATTCAAAACTCGACCGTGCGTTTTCGCTAGACTTGAGCTTAAAGGGGGCGAAAATAGCTCGGAACGTCACGAAAGTTGGCGTGGACGCTTGTCTACCAATGGGACATCCAAATCCATTCTCAACTTTCAATTCCGAGAAGTTGGTCAAAGTTGAAAATCGACCGTGCGTTTTTGCTAGAATTGGGCTTAAAGGACGTGAAAATAGCTCGGAACGTCACGAATGTTGGCGTGCGCATTTGTCTACAAATGGGACATCCAAATCTATTCTCAATTTTCAATTCCGAGAAGTTGGTCAAAGATGAAACGCGACTGTGCATTTTCTCTAGAGTTGGGTTTAAATGGGAAGAAAATAGCTCGGAATGTCACGAAAGTTGGTGTGGATGCTTGTCTACCAATGGGACATCCAAATCTATTCTCAAATTTCAATTCCGAGAAGTTGTTTAAAGCTGAAAATTTACCGTTCGTTTTCGCTAGAATTGGGCTTAAAGGGTGTGAAAATAGCTCGGAACGTCACGAGAGTTGGCGTGCACACTCGTCTACCAATGTGACATCCAAATCTATGCTCAAATTTATATTCTGAGAAGTTGGTCAAAGTTGAAAATCGACTGTGCATTTTCACTAGACTTGGGCTTAAAGGGTGAGAAAATAGTTCGAAATGTCACGAAAGTTGGTGTGCGCATTTGTCTACCAACGGGACATCCAAATCTATGCTCAATTTTTAATTCCGAGGAGTTTGTTAAATTCGAAACTCGACTGTACATTTTCGCTATACTTGGGCTTAAAGGGGGAGAAAATAGCTCGGAACGTCACGAACGTTGGTGTGGACGCTTGTCTACCAATGGGACATCCAAATCCATTCTAAAATTTAAATTCCGAGAAGTTGGTCAAAGTGGAAAATCGACCGTGCATTTTCGCTAGACTTAGGCTTAAAGGGTGAGAAAGTAGCTCGGAACGTCACGTACGTTAGCGTGCGCATTTGTCTACCAACGGGACATCGAAATCTATGCTCAATTTTCAATTCCGAGAAGTTGGTCAAATTCGAAACTCGACCGTGCGTTTTCGCTCGACTTGAGCTTAAAGGGTGTGAAATTAGCTCGTAATGTGACGAAAGTTGGCGTGCGCATTTGTCTACCAACGGGACATCCAAATCTATGCTCAATTTCTAATTCCGAGAAGTTGGTCAAATTTGAAACTCGACCGTGTGTTTTCGCTAGACTTAGGCTTAAAGGGTGAGAAAATAGCTCGAAACGTCAAGAAAGTTGGCGTGGACGCTTGTCTACCAATGGGACATCCAAAACTATTCTCAAATTTCAATTCCGAGAAGTTGGTGAAAGTTGAAACTCGATCGTGCGTTTTTGCTAGACTTGGGCTTAAAGGGGGAGAAAATAGCTCGGAACGTCACGAAAGTTGGCATGCGCATTTGTCTACCAACGAGACATCCAAATCTATGCTCAATTTTCAATTCCGAGAAGTTGGTCAAATTCGAAACTCGACCGTGCATTTTCGCTCGACTTGAGCTTAAAGGGTGTGATATTAGCTCGTAATGTGACGAAAGTTGGCGTGCACATTTGTCTACCAACGGGACATCCAAATCTGTGCTCAATTTTTAATTCCGAGAAGTTGGTCAAATTCGAAACTCGACTGTGCGTTTTCGCTAGACTTAGGCTTAAAGGGTGAGAAAATAGCTCGGAACGTCACAAAAGTTGGCGTGCGCATTTGTCTACCAACGGGACATCCAGATATATGCTCAATTTTCAATTGCGATATGTTGGTCAAATTCGAACTCGACCGTGCGTTTTTGCTAGAGTTGGGCTTAAAGCCTAGGAAAATAGCTCGTAACGTCACGAAAGTTGGCATGTGCACTTGTCTACCAACGGGACATCCAAATCTATTTTCAAATTTCAACTCCCAAAAGTTGGTCAAATTCGAAACTCGACCGTGCGTTTTTGCTAGACTTGGGCTTAAAAGGGGAGAAAATAGCTCGGAACGTCATGAAAGTTGGTGTGGACGCTTGTCTACCAATGGGACATCCAAATCTATTCTCAATTTTCAATTCCGAGAAGTTGGTCAAAGATGATACGCGATCGTGCGTTTTCGCTAGAGTTGGGCTTAAATGGGGTGAAAATAGCTCGGAATCTCATGAAAGTTGGTGTGGACGCTCGTCTACCAATGGGACATCCAAATCTATTCTCAAATTTAAATTCCGAGAGGTTGGTCAAACTTGAAACTCGATCGTGCGTGTTCGCTAGACTTGGGCTTAAAGGGGGAGAAAATAGCTCGGAACGTCACGAAAGTTGGTGTGGACGCTTGTCTACCAATCGGACATCCAAAACTATTCTCAAATTTCAATTTCGAGAAGTTCGTCAAAGTTGAAACTCGATCATGCGTTTTTGCTAAACTTGGGCTTAAAGGGTGTGAAATTAGCTCGTAATGTCACGAAAGTTGCTGTGCGCGCATGTCTACAAATGGGACATCCAAATCTATTCTCAATTTTCATTTCCGAGAAGTTGGTCAAAGATGAAACGCGACCGTGCGTTTTCTCTAAAGTTGGGATTAAATGGGAATAAAATAGCTCGGAATGTCACAAAAGTTGGTGTGGACGCTTGTCTACCAATGGGACATCCAAATCTATTGTCAAATTTAAATTCCAAGAAGTTGGTCAAAGTTGAAAATTTACCGTGCGTTTTCGCTAGACTTGGGCTTAAAGGGCGAGAAAATAGCTCGGAATGTCACGAAAGTTGGTGTGGACGCTTGTCTACCAATGGAACATCCAAATCTATTCTCAAATTTAAATTCCAAGAAGTTGGTCAAAGTTGAAAATTTACCGTGCGTTTTCGTTAGACTTGGGCTTAAAGGGCAAGAAAATAGCTCGGAATGTCACGAAAGTTGGTGTGGACGCTTGTCTACCAATGGGACATCCAAATCTATTCTCAAATTTAAATTCCAGGAAGTTGGTCAAAGTTGAAAATTTACCGTGCGTTTTCCCTAGAGTTGGGCTTAAAGGGCGAGAAAATAGCTCGGAACGTCACGAAAGCTGGCGTGCGCATTTGTCTACCAACGGGACATCCAAATCTATGCTCAATTTTCAATTCCGAGAAGCTGGTCAAATTAGAAACTCGACCGTGCGTTTTCGTTAGATTTGGGCTTAAAGGGGGAGAAAATAGCTCGGAACGTCACGAAAGACGGTGTGGACGCTTGTCTACCAATGGGACATCCAAAACTATTCTCAAATTTCAATTCCGAGAAGTTGGTCAAAGTTGAAACTCGATCATGCGTTTTCGCTCGACTTGGGCTTAAAGGGTGTGAAAATAGCTCGGAGCGTCATGAAAGTTGGCGTGGACGCTCGTCGACCAATGTGACATCCAAATCTATTCTCAAATTTAAATTCCGAGAAGTTGGTCAAAGTTGAAAATCGACAGTGCATTTTCGCTAGAATTAGGCTTAAAGGGTGAGAGAATAGCTCGGAATGTCACGAAAGTTGGCGTGCGCATTTGTCTACCAACGGGACATCCAAATCTATGCTCAACTTCTAATTCCAAGAAGTTGGTCAAATTCGAAACTCGACCGTGTGTTTTCGCTAGACTTAGGCTTAAAGGGTGAGAAAATAGCTCAGAACGTCACGAAAGTTGATGTGGACGCTTGTCTACCAATGGGACATCCAAAACTATTCTCAAATTTCAATTCCGAGAAGTTGGTCAAAGTTGAAACTCGATCGTGCGTTTTCGCTAGACTTGGGCTTAAAGGGGGAGAAAATAGCTCGGAACGTCACGAAATTTGGCGTGCACATTTGGCTACCAACGAGACATCCAAATCTATGCTCAATTTTCAATTCCGAGAAGTTGGTCAAATTCGAAACTCGACCGTGCATTTTCGCTCGACTTGAGCTTAAAGGGTGTGAAATTAGCTCGTAATGTGACGAAAGTTGGCGTGCACATTTGTCTACCAACGGGACATCCAGATATATGCTCAATTTTCAATTCCGAGAAGTTGGTCAAATTCGAACTCGACCATGTGTTTTCGCTAGAGTTGGGCTTAAAGCCGAGGAAAATAGCTCGTAACGTCACGAAAGTTGGCATGTGCACTTGTCTACCAACGGGACATCCAAATCTATTTTCAAATTTCAACTCCCAAAAGTTGGTCAAATTCGAAACTCGACCGTGCGTTTTCGCTAGACTTGGGCTTAAAGGGGTTTAAAATAGCTCGGAACGTCATGAAAGTTGGTGTGGACGCTTGTCTACCAATGGGACATCCAAATCTATTCTCAATTTTCAATTCCGAGAAGTTGGGCAAAGATGATACGCGATCGTGCGTTTTCACTAGAGTTGGGCTTAAATGGGATGAAAATAGCTCGGAATGTCATGAAAGTTGGCATGGACTCTCGTCTACCAATGGGACATCCAAATCTATTCTCAAATTTAAATTCCGAGAGGTTGGTCAAACTTGAAATTCGATCGTGCGTGTTCGCTAGACTTGGGCTTAAAGGGGGAGAAAATAGCTCGGAACGTCACGAAAGTTGGTGTGGACGCTTGTCTACCAATGGGACATCCAAAACTATTCTCAAATTTCAATTTCGAGAAGTTCGTCAAAGTTGAAACTCGATCATGCGTTTTTGCTAGACTTGGGCTTAAAGGGTGTGAAATTAGCTCGTAATGTCACGAAAGTTGCTGTGCGCGCATGTCTACAAATGGGACATCCGAATCTATTCTTAATTTTCATTTCCGAGAAGTTGGTCAAAGATGAAACGCGACCGTGCGTTTTCTCTAGAGTTGGGCTTAAATGGGAAGAAAATAGCTCGGAATGTCACAAAAGTTGGTGTGGATGCTTGTCTACCAATGGGACATCCAAATCTATTCTCAAATTTAAATTCCAAGAAGTTGGTCAAAGTTGAAAATTTACCGCGCGTTTTCGCTAGATTTGGGCTTAAAGGGCGAGAAAATAGCTCGGAATGTCACGAAAGTTGGTGTGGACGCTTGTCTACCAATGGAACATCCAAATCTATTCTCAAATTTAAATTCCAAGAAGTTTGTCAAAGTTGAAAATTTACCGTGCGTTTTCGCTAGACTTGGGCTTAAAGGGAGAGCAAATAGATCAGAATGTCACGAAAGTTGGTGTGGACGCTTGTCTACCAATGGGACATCCAAATCTATTCTCAAATTTAAATTCCAAGAAGTTGGTCAAAGTTGAAAATTTACCGTGCGTTTTCACTAGAGTTGGGATTAAAGGGCGAGAAAATAGCTCGGAACGTCACGAAAGCTGGCGTGCGCATTTGTCTACCAACGGGACATCCAAATATATGCTCAATTTTCAATTCCGAGAAGTTGGTCAAATTCGAAACTCGACCGTGCGTTTTCGCTAGACTTGGGCTTAAAGGGGGAGAAAATAGCTCGGAACGTCACGAAAGACGGTGTGGACGCTTGTCTACCAATGGGACATCCAAAACTATTCTCAAATTTCAATTCCGAGAAGTTGGTCAAAGTTGAAACTCGATCATGCGTTTTCGCTCGACTTGGGCTTAAAGGGTGTGAAAATAGCTCGGAGCGTCATGAAAGTTGGCGTGGACGCTCTTCGACCAATGTGACATCCAAATCTATTCTCAAATTTAAATTCCGAGAAGTTGGTCAAAGTTGAAAATTTACCGTGCGTTTTCGCTAGACTTGGGCTTAAAGGGAAAGAAAATAGCTCGGAATGTCACGAAAGTTGGTGTGGACGCTTGTCTACCAATGGAACATCCAAATCTATTCTCAAATTTAAATTCCAAGAAGTTGGTCAAAGTTGAAAATTTACCGTGCGTTTTCGCTAGACCTGGGCTTAAAGGGCGAGAAAATAGCTCGGAATGTCACAAAAGTTGGTGTGGACGCTTGTCTACCAATGGGACATCCAAATCTATTCTCAAATTTAAATTCCAAGAAGTTGGTCAAAGTTGAAAATTTACCGTGCGTTTTCACTAGAGTTGGGCTTAAAGGGTGAGAAAATAGCCCGGAAAGTCATGAAAGACGGTGTGGACGCTTGTCTACGAATGGGACATCCAAAACTATTCTCAAATTTCAATTCCGAGAAGTTGCTCAAAGTTGAAACTCAATCATGCGTTTTCGCTCGACTTGGGCTTAAAGGGTGTGAAAATAGCTCGGAGCGTCATGAAAGTTGGCGTGGACGCTCGTCGACCAATGTGACATCCAAATCTATTCTCAAATTTAAATTCCGAGAAGTTGGTCAAAGTTGAAAATCGACATTGCATTTTCGCTAGACTTAGGCTTAAAGGGTGAGAAAATAGCTCGGAACGTCACGAAAGCTGGCGTGCGCATTTGTCTACCAACGGGACATCCAAATCTATGCTCGATTTTCAATTCCGAGAAGTTGGTCAAATTCGAAACTCGACCGTGCGTTTTCGCTAGACTTGGGCTTAAAGGGGGAGAAAATAGCTCGGAACATCACGAAAGTTGGTGTGGACGCTTGTCTACCAATGGGACATCCAAATCCATTCTCAAATTTCAATTCCGAGAAGTTGGTCAAAGTTGAAACTCGATCGTGCGTTTTCGCTAGAATTGGGCTGAAACGACGTGAAATTAGCTCGTAATGTCACGACAATTGTTGTGCGCGCATGTCTACAAATGGGACATCCAAATCTATTCTCAATTTTCAATTCCGAGAAGTTCGTCAAAGATGAAACGCGACCGTGCGTTTTCTCTAGAGTTGGGCTTAAATGGGAAGAAAATAGCTCGGAATGTCACGAAAGTTGGTGTGGATGCTTGTCTACCAATGGGACATCCAAATCTATTCTCAAATTTCAATTCTGAGAAGTTGTTCAAAGGTGAAAATTTACTGTTCGTTTTCGCTCGACTTGGGCTTAAAGGGTGTGAAAATAGCTCGGAGCGTCATGAAAGTTGGCGTGGACGCTCGTCGACCAATGTGACATCCAAATCTATTCTCAAATTTAAATTCTGAGAAGTTGGTCAAAGTTGAAAATCGACAGTGCATTTTCGCTAGACTTAGGCTTAAAGGGTGAGAAAATAGCTCGGAACGTCACGAAAGCTGGCGTGCGCATTTGTCTACCAACGGGACATCCAAATCTATGCTGAATTTTCAATTCCGAGAAGTTGGTCAAATTCGAAACTCGACCGTGCGTTTTCGCTAGACTTGGGCTTAAAGGGGGAGAAAATAGCTCGGAACGTCAAGAAAGTTGGCGTGGATGCTTGTCTACCAATGGGACATCCAAATCCATTCTCAAATTTCAACTCCGAGAAGTTGGTCAAAGTTGAAAATCGACCGTGCATTTTCACTAGACTTGGGCTTAAAGGGTGAGAAAATAGTTCGAAATGTCACGAACGTTGGCGTGCGCATTTGTCTACCAACGGGACATCCAAATCTATGCTCAATTTTTAATTCCGAGGAGTTGGTCAAATTCGAAACTCGACTGTACTTTTTCGCTATACTTGGGCTTAAAGGGGGAGAAAATAGCTCGGAACGTCACGAAAGTTGGTGTGGACGCTTGTCTACCAATGGGACATCCAAAACTATTCTCAAATTTCAATTCCGAGAAGTTCGTCAAAGTTGAAACTCGATCGTGCGTTTTCGCTAGACTTGGGCTTAAAGGGAGTGAAAATAGCTCGGAACATTACGAAAGTTGGCGTGGACGCTCGTCTAACAATGTGACATCCAAATCCATTCTAAAATTTAAATTCCGAGAAGTTGGTCAAAGTGGAAAATCGACCGTGCATTTTCGCTAGACTTAGGCTTAAAGGGTGAGAAAATAGCTCGGAACGTCACGAAAGTTAGCGTGCGCATTTGTCTACCAACGGGACATCCAAATCTATGCTCAATTTTCAATTCCGAGAAGTTGGTCAAATTCGAAACTTGACCGTGCGTTTTCGCTTGACTTGAGCTTAAAGGGTGTGAAATTAGCTCGTAATGTGACGAAAGTTGGCGTGCGCATTTGTCTACCAACGGGACATCCAAATCTATGCTCAATTTCTAATTCCGAGAAGTTGGTCAAATTCGAAACTCGACCGTGTGTTTTCGCTAGACTTAGGCTTAAAGGGTGAGAAAATAGCTCGGAACGTCACGAAAGTTGGTGTGGACCCTTGTCTACCAATGGAACATCCAAATCTATTCTCAAATTTAAATTCCAAGAAGTTGGTCAAAGTTGAAAATTTACCGTGCGTTTTCGCTAGACTTGGGCTTAAAGGGCGAGAAAATAGCTCGGAATGTCACGAAAGTTGGTGTGGACGCTTGTCTACCAATGGGACATCCAAATCTATTCTCAAGTTTAAATTCCAAGAAGTTGGTCAAAGTTGAAAATTTACCGTGCGTTTTCACTAGAGTTGGGCTTAAAGGACGAGAAAATAGCTCGGAACGTCACGAAAGCTGGCGTGCGCATTTGTCTACCAACGGGACATCCAAATCTATGCTCAATTTTAAATTCCGAGAAGTTGGTCAAATTCGAAACTCGACCGTGCGTATTCGCTAGACTTGGGCTTAAAGGGGAAGAAAATAGCTCGGAACGTCACGAAAGACGGTGTGGACGCTTGTCTACCAATGGGACATCCGAAACTATTCTCAAATTTCAATTCCGAGAAGTTGGTCAAAGTTGAAACTCGATCATGCGTTTTCGCTCGAATTGGGCTTAAAGGGTGTGAAAATAGCTCGGAGCGTCATGAAAGTTGGCGTGGACGCTCGTCGACCAATGTGACATCCAAATCTATTCTCAAATTTAAATTCCGAGAAGTTGGTCAAAGTTGAAAATCGACAGAGCATTTTCGCTAGACTTCGGCTTAAAGGGTGAGAAAATAGCTCGGAACGTCAAGAAAGATGGCGTGCGCATTTGTCTACCAACGGAACATCCAAATCTATGCTCAATTTTCAATTCCGAGAAGTTGGTCAAATTCGAAACTCGACCGTGCGTTTTAGCTAGACTTGGGCTTAAAGGGGGAGAAAATAGCTCGGAACGTCACGAAAGTTGGCATGGATGCTTGTCTACCAATGGGACATCCAAATCCATTCTCAAATTTCAATTCCGAGAAGTTGGTCAAAGTTGAAAATCGACCGTGCGTTTTCGCTAGAATTGGGCTTAAACGACGTGAAAATAGCTCGGAACGTCACGAATGTTGGCGTGCGCATTTGTCTACAAATGGGACATCCAAATCTGTTCTCAATTTTCAATTCCCAGAAGTTGGTCAAAGATGAAACGCGACCGTGCGTTTTCTCTAGAGTTGGGCTTAAATGGGAAGAAAATAGCTCGGAATGTCACGAAAGTTGGTGTGGATGCTTGTCTACCAATGGGACATCCAAATCTATTCTGAAATTTCAATTCCGAGAAGTTGTTCAAAGCTGAAAATTTACCGTTCGTTTTCGCTAGAATTGGGCTTAAAGGGTATGAAAATAGCTCGGAACGTCACGAGAGTTGGCATGCACGCTCGTCTACCAATGTGACATCCAAATCTATTCTCAAATTTATATTCCGAGAAGTTGGTCAAAGTTGAAAATCGACCGTGCATTTTCACTAGACTTGGGCTTAAAGGGTGAGAAAATAGTTCGAAATGTCACGAAAGTTGGCGTGCGCATTTGTCTACCAACGGGACATCCAAATCTATGCTCAATTTTTAATTCCGAGGAGTTGGTCAAATTCGAAACTCGACTGTACGTTTTCGCTATACTTGGGCTTAAAGGGGGAGAAAATAGCTCGGAACGTCACGAAAGTTGGTGTGGACGCTTGTCTACCAACGGGACATCCAAAACTATTCTCAAATTTCAATTCCGAGAAGTTCGTCAAAGTTGAAACTCGATCGTGCATTTTCGCTAGACTTGGGCTTAAAGGGAGTGAAAATAGCTCGGAACATTACGAAAGTTGGCGTGGACGCTCGTCTAACAATGTGACATCCAAATCCATTCTAAAATTTAAATTCCGAGAAGTTGGTCAAAGTGGAAAATTGACCGTGCATTTTCGCTAGACTTAGGCTTAAAGGGTGAGAAAATAGCTCGGAACGTCGCGAAAGTTAGCGTGCGCATTTGTCTACCAACGGGACATCCAAATCTATGCTCAATTTTCAATTCCGAGAAGTTGGTCAAATTCGAAACTCGACCGTGCATTTTCACTCGACTTGAGCTTAAAGGGTGTGAAATTAGCTCGTAATGTGACGAAAGTTGGCGTGCGCATTTGTCTACCAACGGGACTTCCAAATCTGTGCTCAATTTTTAATTCTGAGAAGTTGGTCAAATTCGAAACTCGACCGTGCGTTTTCGCTAGACTTAGGCTTAAAGGGTGAGAAAATAGCTCGGAACGTCACGAAAGTTGGCGTGCGCATTTGTCTACCAACGGGACATCTAGATATATGCTCAATTTTCAATTCCGAGAAGTTGGTCCAATTCGAACTCGACCGTGCGTTTTCGCTAGAGTTGGGCTTAAAGCCGAGGAAAATAGCTCGTAACGTCACGAAAGTTGGCATGTGCAGTTGTCTACCAACGGGACATCCAAATCTATTTTCAAATTTCAACTCCCAAAAGTTGGTCAAATTCGAAACTTGACCGTGCGTTTTCGCTAGACTTGGGCTTAAAGGGGGAGAAAATAGCTCGGAACGTCATGAAAGTTGGTGTGGACGCTTGTCTACCAATGGGACATCCAAATCTATTCTCAATTTTCAATTCCGAGAGTTTGGTCAAAGATGATACGCGACGGTGCGTTTTCGCTAGAGTTGGGCTTAAATGGGATGAAAATAGCTCGGAATGTCATGAAAGTTGGCGTGGACGCTCGTCTACCAATGGGACATCCAAATCTATTCTCAAATTTAAATTCCGAGAGGTTGGTCAAACTTGAAACTCGATCGTGCGTGTTCGCTAGACTTGGGCTTAAAGGGGGAGAAAATAGCTCGGAACGTCAAGAAAGTTGGTGTGGACGCTTGTCTACCAATGGGACATCCAAAACTATTCTCAAATTTCAATTTCGAGAAGTTCGTCAAAGTTGAAACTCGATCATGCGTTTTTGCTAGACTTGGGCTTAAAGGGTGTGAAAGTAGCTCGTAATGTCACGAAAGTTGCTGTGCGCACATGTCTACAAATGGGACATCCAAATCTATTCTCAATTTTCATTTCCGAGAAGTTGGTCAAAGATGAAACGCGACCGTGCGTTTTCTCTAGAGTTGGGCTTAAATGGGAAGAAAATAGCTCGGAATGTCACAAAAGTTGGTGTGGACGCTTGTCTACCAATGGGACATCCAAATCTATTCTCAAATTTAAATTCCAAGAAGTTGGTCAAAGTTGAAAATTTACCGTGCGTTTTCGCTAGACTTGGGCTTAAAGGGCGAGAAAATAGCTCGGAATGTCACGAAAGTTGGTGTGGACGCTTGTCTACCAATGGAACATCCAAATCTATTCTCAAATTTAAATTCCAAGAAGTTGGTCAAAGTTGAAAATTTACCGTGCGTTTTCGCTAGACTTGGTCTTAAAGGGCGAGAAAATAGCTCGGAATGTCACGAAAGTTGGTGTGGACGCTTGTCTACCAATGGGACATCCAAATCTATTCTCAAATTTAAATTCCAAGAAGTTGGTCAAAGTTGAAAATTTACCGTGCGTTTTCACTAGAGTTGGGCTTAAAGGGCGAGAAAATAGCTCGGAACGTCACGAAAGCTGGCATGCGCATTTGTCTACCACCGGGACATCCAAATCTATGCTCAATTTTCAATTCCGAGAAATTGGTCAAATTCGAAACTCGACCGTGCGTTTTCGCTAGACTTGGGCTTAAAGGGGGAGAAAATAGCTCGGAACGTCACGAAAGACGGTGTGGACGCTTGTCTACCAATGGGACATCCAAAACTATTCTCAAATTTCAATTCCGAGAAGTTGGTCAAAGTTGAAACTCAATCATGCGTTTTCGCTCGACTTGGGCTTAAAGGGTGTGAAAATAGCTCGGAGCGTCATGAAAGTTGGCGTGGACGCTCGTCGACCAATGTGACATCCAAATCTATTCTCAAATTTAAATTCCGAGAAGTTGGTCAAAGTTGAAAATCGACAGAGCATTTTAGCTAGACTTAGGCTTAAATGGTGAGAAAATAGCTCGGAACGTCACGAAAGCTGGCGTGCGCATTTGTCTACCAACGGGACATCCAAATCTATGCTCAATTTTCAATTCCGAGAAGTTGGTCAAATTCGAAACACGACCGTGCATTTTAGCTAGACTTGGGCTTAAAGGGGGAGAAAATAGCTCAGAACGTCACGAAAGTTGGCGTGGACGCTTGTCTACCAATGGGACATCCAAATCCATTCTCAAATTTCAATTCTGAGAAGTTGGTCAAAGTTGAAAATCGACCGTGCGTTTTCGCTAGAATTGGGCTTAAAGGACGTGAAAATAGCTCGGAACGTCACGAATGTTGGCGTGCGCATTTGTCTACAAATGGGACATCCAAATCTATTCTCAATTTTCAATTCCGAGAAGTTGGTCAAAGATGAAACGCGACCGTGCGTTTTCTCTAGAGTTGGGCTTAAATGGGAAGAAAATAGCTCGGAATGTCACGAAAGTTGGTGTGGATGCTTGTCTACCAATGGGACATCCAAATCTATTCTCAAATTTCAATTCCGAGAAGTTGTTCAAAGCTGAAAATTTACCGTTCGTTTTCGCTAGAATTGGGCTTAAAGGGTGTGAAAATAGCTCGGAACATCACGAGAGTTGGCGTGCACGCTCGTCTACCAATGTGACATCCAAATCTATTCTCAAATTTATATTCCGAGAAGTTGGTCAAAGTTGAAAATCGACCGTGCATTTTCACTAGACTTGGGCTTAAAGGGTGAGAAAATAGTTCGAAATGTCACGAAAGTTGGCGTGCGCATTTGTCTACCAACGGGACATCCAAATCTATGCTCAATTTTTAATTCCGAGGAGTTGGTCAAATTCGAAACTCAACTGTACGTTTTCGCTATACTTGGGCTTAAAGGGGGAGAAAATAGCTCGGAACGTCACGAAAGTTGGTGTGGACGCTTGTCTACCAATGGGACATCCAAAACTATTCTCAAATTTCAATTCCGAGAAGTTGCTCAAAGTTGAAACTCGATCATGCGTTTTCGCTCGACTTGGGCTTAAAGGGTGTGAAAATAGCTCGGAGCGTCATGAAAGTTGGCGTGGACGCTCGTCGACCAATGTGACATCCAAATCTATTCTCAAATTTAAATTCCGAGAAGTTGGTCAAAGTTGAAAATCGACAGTGCATTTTCGCTAGACTTAGGCTTAAAGGGTGAGAAAATAGCTCGGAACGTCACGAAAGTTGGCGTGCGCATTTGTCTACCAACGGGACATCCAAATCTATGCTCAATTCTCAATTCCGATAAGTTGGTCAAATTTGAAACTCGACCGTGCGTTTTCGCTAGACTTGGGCTTAAAGGGGGAGAAAATAGCTCGGAACGTCACGAAAGTTGCTGTGGACGCTTGTCTACCAATGGGACATCCAAAACTATTCTCAAATTTCAATTCCGAGAAGTTGGTCAAAGTTGAAACTCGATCGTACGTTTTCGCTAGAATTGGGCTTAAAGGACGTATAATTAGCTCGTAATGTCACGAAAATTGCTGTGCGCGCATGTCTACAAATGGGACATCCAAATCTATTCTCAATTTTCAATTCCGAGAAGTTGGTCAAAGATGAAACGCGACCGTGCGTTTTCTGTAGAGTTTGGATTAAATGGGAAGAAAATAGCTCGGAATGTCACGAAAGTTGGTGTGGATGCTTTTCTACCAATGGGACATCCAAATCTATTCTCAAATTTAAATTCCGAGAAGTTGTTCAAAGCTGAAAATTTAACGTTCGTTTTCGCTAGAATTGGGCTTAAAGGGTGTGAAAATAGCTCAGAACGTCACGAGAGTTAGCTTGCACGCTCGTCTACCAATGTGACATCCAAATCTATTCTCAAATTTATATTCCGAGAAGTTGGTCAACGTTGAAAATCGACCGTGCATTTTCACTAGACTTGGGCTTAAAGGGTGAGAAAATAGTTCGAAAGGTCACGGAAGTTGGTGTGCGCATTTGTCTACCAACGGGACATCCAAATCTATGCTCAATTTTTAATTCCGAGGAGTTGGTCAAATTCGAAACTCGACTGTACATTTTCGCTATACTTGGGCTTAAAGGGGGAGAAAATAGCTCGGAACGTCACGAAAGTTGGTGTGGACGCTTGTCTACTAATGGGACATCCAAAACTATTCTCAAATTTCAATTCTGAGAAGTTCGTCAAAGTTGAAACTCGATCGTGCGTTTTCGCTAGACTTGGGCTTAAAGGGAGTGAAAATAGCTCGGAACATTACGAAAGTTGGCGTGGACGCTCGTCTAACAAAGTGACATCCAAATCCATTCTAAAATTTAAATTCCGAGAAGTTGGTCAAAGTGGAAAATCGACCGTGCATTTTCGCTACACTTAGGCTTAAAGGGTGAGAAAATAGCTCGGAACGTCACGAAAGTTAGCGTGCGCATTTGTCTACCAACGGAACATCCAAATCTATGCTCAATTTTCAATTCCGAGAAGTTGGTCAAATTCGAAACTCGACCGTGCGTTTTCGCTCGACTTGAGTTTAAAGGGTGTGAAATTAGTTCGTAATGTGACGAAAGTTGGCGTGCGCATTTGTCTACCAACGGGACATCCAAATCTATGCTCAATTTCTAATTCCGAGAAGTTGGTCAAATTCGAAACTCGACCGTGTGTTTTCTCTAGAATTAGGCTTAAAGGGTAAGAAAATAGCTCGGAACGTCACGAAAGTTGGTGTGGACGATTGTCTACCAATGGGACATCCAAAACTATTCTCAAATTTCAATTCCGAGAAGTTGGTCAAAGTTGAAACTCGATCGTGCGTGTTCGCTAGGCTTGGGCTTAAAGGGGGAGAAAATAGCTCGGAACGTCACGAAAGTTGGTGTGGACGCTTGTCTACCAATGGGACATCCAAAACTATTCTCAAATTTCAATTTCGAGAAGTTCGTTAAAGTTGAAACTCGATCATGCGTTTTTGCTAGACTTGGGCTTAAAGGGTGTGAAATTAGCTCGTAATGTCACGAAAGTTGCTGTGCGCGCATGTCTACAAATGGGACATCCAAATCTATTCTCAATTTTCATTTCCGAGAAGTTGGTCAAAGATGAAACGTGACCGTGCGTTTTCTCTAGAGTTGGGCTTAAATGGGAAGAAAATAGCTCGGAATGTCACAAAAGTTGGTGTGGACGCTTTTCTACCAATGGGACATCCAAATCTATTCTCAAATTTAAATTCCAAGAAGTTGGTCAAAGTTGAAAATTTACCGTGCGTTTTCGCTAGACTTGGGCTTAAAGGGCGAGAAAATAGCTCGGAATGTCACGAAAGTTGGTGTGGATGCTTGTCTACCAATGGAACATCCAAATCTATTTTCAAATTTAAATTCCAAGAAGTTGGTCAAAGTTGAAAATTTACCGTGCGTTTTCGCTAGACTTGGGCTTAAAGGGCGAGAAAATAGCTCGGAATGTCACGAAAGTTGGTGTGGACGCTTGTCTACCAATGGGACATCCAAATCTATTCTCAAATTTAAATTCCAAGAAGTTGGTCAAAGTTGAAAATTTACCGTGCGTTTTCACTAGAGTTGGGCTTAAAGGGCGAGAAAATAGCTCGGAACCTCACGAAAGCTGGCGTGCGCATTTGTCTACCAACGGGACATCCAAATCTATGCTCAATTTTCAATTTCGAGAAGTTGGTCAAATTCGAAACTCGACCGTGCGTTTTAGCTAGACTTGGTCTTAAAGGGGGAGAAAATAGCTCGGAACGTCACGAAAGACGGTGTGGACGCTTGTCTACCAATGGGACATCCAAAACTATTCTCAAATTTCAATTCTGAGAAGTTGGTCAAAGTTGAAACTCGATCATGCGTTTTCGCTCGACTTGGGCTTAAAGGGTGTGAAAATAGCTCGGAGCGTCATGAAAGTTGGCGTGGACGCTCCTCGACCAATGTGACATCCAAATCTATTCTCAAATTTAAATTCCGAGAAGTTGGTCAAAGTTGAAAATCGACAATGCATATTCGCTAGACTTAGGCTTAAAGGGTGAGAAAATGTTAAAATTCAATATGCTAAGACAGAAAATAGCAGCATTACATTCCATTTCACAATAATAGCATATACAGGATCACTGAAGAAACAACAAGCATAGCATAAACACAAGAGACAGAGATTTATCCTGGGAAACCCTCATGGGGTAGAAAACCCAGCAAAGCTTCCTCAATATAGATGACCAGCAATATACAAAGATGCAAACCCTGAGCATAAGCTCCTTGTCCTTCATAGCAGACCTCTCCTCCACAAATGCGCCTTTCTCAAGTGAGTGAGTGAGTGTGTCAAATGAGGAACACACCTCCTCTATTTATACACTACACTGACATGTATTTTACATAGGTACACGTAGGCTCATATTTAACCTAATGGGTTAAATACCCCACTACAACTGACTGGGCCGACCCCTCTAGGGTGGTCTAATAACCCTTTGACCCACATAACACATAAAGGGCCGACCTCCACTAGGGAAGTCTAATAACCCAAGTTACCACATTCTGACGGAGGAATAAACATCTCCGGATATACAATAAGATCTTTACGGGGGAATGAAACATCTCCGGAATAATAAAGTACAATTATAATATTCTTTGAAGTTACAATATCTCAACACTCCCCCTTAACGAGAAGGATATTATAACAGCATCTGCACGAGCAATGAGTCATCAACACCATACATGATACATCTATAAATCACTGGAAGCTTTCTCAACATCATCATCATCAGTAACTTGACTAGTTACTGGAACATCAACATCGTCATCAGCATCATCATACGATCATCGGCATCGTCATCACACGATCATCATCATCATCGTCACACGATCATCAGCATCGTCATCACACGATCATCAGCATCGTCATCACACAATCATCAGCATCATCATCGCACGATCATCGGCATCGTCATCACACGATCATCAGCATCGTCATCACACAATCATCAGCATCGTCATCGCACGATCATCAGCATCGTCATCGCACGATCATCAGCATCGTCATCACACGATCATCAGCATCGTCATCGCACGATCATCAGCATCGTCATCACACGATCATCAGCATCGTCATCATCAAGGAATGATGTAAACCAGTCATGTACCTTTTGAACCGAATTCCAGGGACGATCCAGTCCTATCATTATCGAAGACATACGTCTACGGCTCTTCTTTCGGACTGAGGTCCAGGAATGATCCAATCCCTTCATTATCGAAGACATACGTCTACGGCTCTTCTTTCGGACTGAGGTCCAGGAATGATTCAATTCCTTCTTTCTCGAAGACATACGTCTACGGCTCTTCTTTCGGACTGAAGTCCAGGAATGATCCAATCCCTTCATTCTCGAAGACATACGTCTACGGCTCTTCTTTCGGACTGAAGTCCAGGAATGATCCAATCCCTTCATTCTCGAAGACATACGTCTACGGCTCTTCTTTCGGACTGAAGTCCAGGAATGATCCAATCCCTTCATTTTCGAAGACATACGTCTACGGCTCTTCTTTCGGACTGAAGTCCAGGAATGATCCCAATCCCTTTATTCTCAAAGACATACGTCTACGGCTCTTCTTTCGGACTGAAGTCCAGGAATGATCCCAATCCCTTCATTATCGAAGACATACGTCTACGGCTCTTCTTTCGGATTGAAGTCCAGGAATGATCCCAATCCCTTCATTATCGAAGACATACGTCTACGGCTCTTCTTTCGGACTGAAGTCCAGGAATGATCCCAATCCCTTCATTATCGAAGACATACGTCTACGGCTCTTCTTTCGGACTGAGGTCCAGGAATGATCCAATCCCTTCATTCTCGAAGACATACGTCTACGGCTCTCTTTAGGACTGAAAGTCCAGGGATGATCCAATCCCCTCAACTGTTCACTAAGGACTTCATTCTCGGAGACCTCACGTCTACGGCTCTCTTTAGGACTGAAAGTCCAGGGATGATCCAATCCCCTCAACTGTCCACTAAGGACTTCATTCTCGGAGACCTCACGTCTACGGCTCTCTTTAGGACTGAAAGTCCAGGGATGATCCAATCCCCTCAACTGTCCACTAAGGACTTCATTCTCGGAGACCTCACGTCTACGGCTCTCTTTAGGACTGAAAGTCCAGGGATGATCCAATCCCCTCAACTGTCCACTAAGGACTTCATTCTCGGAGACCTCACGTCTACGGCTCTCTTTAGGACTGAAAGTCCAGGGATGATCCAATCCCTTCACATGTTCATCAAGAACATGTATCCTCATCATCATAACATGTATCACCACAACATGTATCATCAACATCAAAACATGTATAACCACAACATGTATCATCATCATCAAAACATGTATAACCACAACATGTATCATCATCATCAAAACATGTGTAACCACAACATGTAGCATCAACATCAAAACATGTATAACCACAACATGTATCATCATCATCAAAACATGTATAACCACAACATGTATCATCAACATTAAAACATGTATAACCACAACATGTATCATCATCATCAAAACATGTATAACCATCTATCATTAGAAACTTAACATCAAAAGCATGTATATATCTATCATCAGAAACTAATGTCAAAAGCATGTGTACATCTATCATCAAAAGAAAGAATATAAGAGTCCTAAATCTAAATAATTCTAGGTAACTAAGTGCAGTAAATAGGTAACCTCATCATTGATGAGATAGACTTGATATCGGATACTGCGCTACTCCCCCTTTCGAGGAGGGTCCTTCTGAACTACACCAAGCTTGTCTCGGAAGTGTTCAAGCTTTACTCGAGACAGAGGTTTAGTCGAGATATCAGCAATCTGATCCTCAGTGCTTATATATATACAAGCTTGATAGCTCCTCTTTGCACCATATCTTGTATATAGAAGTACCGGATCTCTATGTGTTTTGACTTATCGTGGAACACAGGATTTTCAGTCATCTTAATGCAGCTGTGATTGTCACACATAATCATAGTGGGATCCATTTCTAAGTCAAACACTCCACATAAAATCTTCTGAAGCCATACTGCTTCACAGTTGGCATAGTAGACAGTCATATAATCTGCTTCAGCAGTACTGACAGCCACACTAGATTGTTTCTTGCTGAACCATGAGATCATGGTAGATTCAAGACTATAACATCCACCCGATGTACTCTTTCTGTCTGAGACACTTCCTGCCCAATCAGAATCTGAGTAACCATGTAAACGGAGTTCATGACCTCTAAGATAATATAGACCAAAAAATCTAAAGTACCTTTTAGGTACCTCACTACATGCTTTGTATCTATTAAGTGAACCTTTCTAGGTTCTACTAGATACTGACTTAGGGTATTTACACCAAAGCATATATCTGGCCTAGTATGACCCAATGAATTGTCTATATAGAGTTGGGTCCACTAAATACGATGAGTCATTAACTAATAACTTCAAGTTGGAGTCCATGGGAGTGGCCATGGCTTTATACTCCAACATATCAAATCTTTTTAGAAACTTCACAGCATACCTACCTTGATTTAAAAGATTCCTTTTGGATCTTGCCATACTTCTAAGAAGTAGTGCATTAATCCGAGATCTTTCATTTTCATTTCTGCAACCATTTTCATGACCTGTTTCTCATTCTTTGTCAGAAAGAGATCATCGTCATGTAATAATGGTATGATAGGTTCATCATCCAAAACCTCAAGGTTTAGGAATAGCTTTACTTTTGGTAAGGCCCAAGCTTTGTCATGAAGCTATCAATTTACCATTATTCACACTCTGCATTGAGTGATCTTCTGCATATCTATCTGTGCCATCTCTCGTCAGATGGGTCTACTAATATGAGCCTCAAAATCAATTGAACTCTGTGGTGAGTTCCTTCTTGCATCCATGTCATATGTGTATAGAAGCCATATTCAACCTTGTAGCAAAGGTTGAGATCCACATCACCCATGATGATCATTAAGCTCATCAATTGACTACCGATCCTGGGTACCCATATAGAACCTGATTCACACTTCTTCTTTAATTACATCATTAAGAGAATGGTCTTATCTAGTCCCTTGGAGCAAAACATCTCATCATGATTCTCTTCCTCTTTCTAAGATAATCTCTTAACCACAAGTGTGTTTGATTTGTAAATCCTTTTGTTGAACATCCATCGCTTGTTCATCATTCATCATGATTTTTCCTACAAATCAAAATTAAGTACAGGATTAGTAATACTTCATAATCATCAAATCACATTGACATAATAACCTATTATGCATACAGATATCATTTACATAGTTATGCAACTAATTTGACCAATACTTTGGCACAACACTTTCCCATATCTTGTATGCATACAGTGGCTATCTAGATGCCTTCCATCTCTACCAGAACATACTATCGAGAGTGTGCACAGCTCTCGGCATGTCAGCAAAGAGGTTTCATTCTAGACAAGCAACAACGGACTGTTTGTCCAACTTACCAATCATATGCACATTAGTAGTATACTGTTCAATGCTCTATGAATGTTTATACTCAGCATTATATATTCTAGGAATACAAATATGCATGCAACCTATTACAGGAAATATCATTACTATTTCAAATAACAACTCAAATACTTATCTTTTATGTTTGTGTGGTTGCCTCCCGCTTGATCTTCTGTATGACTTTTGAACTTCTATTCATTCTGTACCACTGTGCATGCTCAAGAGTCATCCTCATAATCTCATGCACAAACATACACTCATTAGTATATTCTAAATGCTATCAAAACATTATAGTACTAAATAATCTTGAAAATGTATAGTCATGATTATAGTTAATAAACATTAGTATTCAAGATTTCAGGGAAGTCTTCTTTTACTCATGCATATCATCAATCAAGATATAATATGCATAATCCCTTGATTACTAAGTTTATGAATAAGCATAACCAATCATTCCAAGTATACTTTATATAATGGATCCTAACACAAGGTAAGATTCATGGGAAACATACCTGGATTAGTATACCTACTTGGTTATGTACAACACACCTAAACAATCTCTTCAATGATTTAGAGATCCTGAGCTAGAACCTGCATGTCTCATAGGTTAAGCATAATATAACAAAGTCATACATACCTCGTAAGTAGAACAAAGATTATGGATGAGTCTTTGTCTTCATGTTTTCATGGTCATGGAACCTGATTTGTCTTTTGTGATGTACCTGTATCTTGTTAGCAGACAACACCAACCTCACACAACATCATAATGCATTAGTACAATCATAAGTGTCAACACCCTAACCAAGAATATCTTCTATCATGCATTCATAATTTTGTTAAGGTCATACGACAAATCTAAAATCAAAATTGTACTAACTGTAATAACTTGAAGACAAACATACCATAAACTTAATCATGAACAAATCTCAAAACATACCTCGATGAGTCATACCTGTCGAGATCGCTTGTAATCTTTTTATGTAAAGCCTTAGCCTCATCTCCCTCTGAAACATGAACTCCTTCACTTATGTAGGTGACCAATCCATCTTCTTCTAGGATTAACCCTGTCCACTTGATTTGCAAGAACTGGACCTGGAGCTGGATATGGGTTTGTCAGAGAAACCCCAAAAATTCAAACTTTGAATTTCAAACTTCCGAAAGGATAGAGATATGCGCCTTGATGAGCTGATCAAATTGATATATTCAGAATTTGAAAACTGCAAAGTTTTACTCAATTTTTCCTTTGAAACTTTCGGATTCACTGGACGTGACCCTGAACTGGGGTTTGATGAAGCCCACTCTTTTGCCCCATCAAAAATTTTGATCCAAAGCTCTAAGCTTCTATTTTTCTGAGGAGCTTCCAGCCGTGGTCACAGATTTCAAAAAATTCCCATTTTTTACAGAAGCCCTAATTTTCCGCTTTTCTGATCAAAGTCCCGAACTAGGGTCTAATCAAGCCCGGCCTTCTGCCCAACCAAAAATTCTGATTTTGGTCTCTAAATTTCTATTTTGATGAGTAGCATCCAGCCGTGGTCTCCGATTACAAAAATTCCAACTTTCTCCAAAGCCCTAAATTCCGGAAGTCATGAATGAAGGTACCAAAAAATAATTCTGTTTTGACAGAAATATGTACCTGATTGTTTCTGGTGTAACTCTGAAATTTTTGATCCACAGGGTCTGAAAAAGTTTCCTGAGATAGCCTGACCTGTTATCTTTCCATCTTGACAGTTCTGACCTCAATTGGATTCTCTGAGAGAGAGTTATGCCAAATGTCGCAACGTGACCTTTTTTGGGAAAATACAGGAGAGCAAACTTGTACGGAGTGCCACGTGTCACTGTTTGACCTTCGGCCTCTGAAAAAGTTTTCTGAGATATCCCGGCCTGTTATCTTTCCATCCTGATAGGTCTGACCTCAATTGGATTTTCTGAGAGAGAGTTATGCCAAGTTTCGCAACGTGACCTGTTTATGGGATAATACAGGAGAGCGCACTTGTACGGAGTGCCACGTGTCACTGGTTCAACTTAGGCCTCTGAAAAAGTTTTCTGAGATAGTGCAGACTGTTTAATACCTGTCACTTTTTACGAAATTTCATTTGGAGCTTCCTAGCCCAAGATATGACCTTTTTCCCAAGGTCACCTGAATTTGACTCAGATCTGGAAGAGGCAGAAACCCTATATTGTACAGATCATAAATCACAAAGTACAACAAATTAGAGGTTGTCCTTTGGACACAAGGTACCTGGAGATTTACTCTTCGTCCTGTAACAATTTCAGATCCGAAAACTTCTCCAAAACGGATTTATAGCGAAAGTGCTACGATAACTGGTTTTTGCTATATAAAACCCTAGCCTTCAAATTGTCGTAAGTAAAGCAAGTGTCGTTAGTGCCATACCTTGTCTTCCTTCAGGTTAGCTCTGATACCATGTTAAAATTCAATATGCTAAGACAGAAAATAGCAGCATTACATTCCATTTCACAATAATAGCATATACAGGATCACTGAAGAAACAACAAGCATAGCATAAACACAAGAGACAGAGATTTATCCTGGGAAACCCTCATGGGGTAGAAAACCCAGCAAAGCTTCCTCAATATAGATGACCAGCAATATACAAAGATGCAAACCCTGAGCATAAGCTCCTTCTCCTTCATAGCAGACCTCTCCTCCACAAATGCGCCTTTCTCAAGTGAGTGAGTGAGTGTGTCAAATGAGGAACACACCTCCTCTATTTATACACTACACTGACATGTATTTTACATAGGTACACGTAGGCTCGTATTTAACCTAATGGGTTAAATACCCCACTACAACTGACTGGGCCGACCCCTTTAGGGTGGTCTAATAACCCTTTGACCCACATAACACATAAAGGGCCGACCTCCACTAGGGAAGTCTAATAACCCAAGTTACCACATTCTGACGGAGGAATAAACATCTCCGGATATACAATAAGATCTTTACGGAGGAATGAAACATCTCCGGAATAATAAAGTACAATTATAATATTCTTTGAAGTTACAATATCTCAACAGAAAATAGCTCGGAACGTAACGAAAGCTGGCGTGCGCATTTGTCTACCAACGGGACATCCAAATCTATGCTCAATTTTCAATTCCGAGAAGTTGGTCAAATTCGAAACTCGACCGTGTGTTTTCGCTAGACTTAGGCTTAAAGGGTGAGAAAATAGCTCGGAACGTCACGAAAGTTGGCGTGCGCATTTGTCTACCAACGGGACATCCAGATATATGCTCAATTTTCAATTCTGAGAAGTTGGTCAAATTCGAACTCGACCGTGCGTTTTCGCTAGAGTTGGGCTTAAAGCCGAGGAAAATAGCTCGTAACGTCATGAAAGTTGGCATGTGCACTTGTCTACCAACGGGACATCCAAATCTATTTTCAAATTTCAACTCCCAAAAGTTGCTCAAATTCGAAACTCAACCGTGCGTTTTCGCTAGACTTGGGCTTAAAGGGGGAGAAAATAGCTCGGAACGTCATGAAAGTTGGTGTGGACGCTTGTCTACCAATGGGACATCCAAATCTATTCTCAATTTTCAATTCCGAGAAGTTGGTCAAAGATGATACGCGATTGTGCGTTTTCGCTAGAGTTGGGCTTAAATGGGATGAAAATAGCTCGGAATGTCATGAAAGTTCGCGTGGACGCTCGTCTACCAATGGGACATCCAAATCTATTCTCAAATTTAAATTCCGAGAGGTTGGTCAAACTTGAAACTCGATCGTGCGTGTTCGCTAGACTTGGGCTTAAAGGGGGAGAAAATAGCTCGGAACGTCACGAAAGTTGGTGTGGACGCTTGTCTACCAATGGGACCTCCAAAACTATTCTCAAATTTCAATTTCGAGAAGTTCGTCAAAGTTGAAACTCGATCATGTGTTTTTGCTAGACTTGGGCTTAAAGGGTGTGAAATTAGCTCGTAATGTCACGAAAGTTGCTGTGCGCGCATGTCTACAAATGGGACATCCAAATCTATTCTCAATTTTCATTTCCGAGAAGTTGGTCAAAGATGAAACGCGACCGTGCGTTTTCTCTAGAGTTGGGCTTAAATGGGAAGAAAATAGCTCGGAATGTCACAAAAGTTGGTGTGGACGCTTGTCTACCAATGGGACATCCAAATCTATTCTCAAATTTAAATTCCAAGAAGTTGGTCAAAGTTGAAAATTTACCGTGCGTTTTCGCTACACTTGGGCTTAAAGGGCGAGAAAATAGCTCGGAATGTCACGAAAGTTGGTGTGGACGCTTGTCTACCAATGGAACATCCAAATCTATTCTCAAATTTAAATTCCAAGAAGTTGGTCAAAGTTGAAAATTTACCGTGCGTTTTCGCTAGACTTGGGCTTAAAGGGTGAGAAAATAGCTCGGAATGTCACGAAAGTTGGTGTGGACGCTTGTCTACCAATGGGACATCCAAATCTATTCTCAAATTTAAATTCCAAGAAGTTGGTCAAAGTTGAAAATTTACCGTGCGTTTTCACTAGAGTTGGGCTTAAAGGGCGAGAAAATAGCACGGAACGTCACGAAAGCTGGCGTGCGCATTTGTCTACCAACGGGACATCCAAATCTATGCTCAATTTTCAATTCCGAGAAGTTAGTCAAATTCGAAACTCGACCGTGCGTTTTCGCTAGACTTGGGCTTAAAGGGGGAGAAAATAGCTCGGAACGTCAGGAAAGACGGTGTGGACGCTTGTCTACCAATGGGACATCCAAAACTATTCTCAAATTTCAATTCCGAGAAGTTGGTCAAAGTTGAAACTCGATCATGCGTTTTCGCTAGACTTGGGCTTAAAGGGTGTGAAAATAGCTTGGAGCGTCATGAAAGTTGGCGTGGACGCTCGTCGACCAATGTGACATCCAAATCTATTCTCAAATTTAAATTCCGAGAAGTTGGTCAAAGTTGAAAATCGACAGTGCATTTTCGCTAGACTTAGGCTTAAAGGGTGAGAAAATAGCTCGGAACGTCACGAAAGCTGGCGTGCGCATTTGTCTACCAACGGGACATCCAAATCTATGCTCAATTTTCAATTCCGAGAAGTTGGTAAAATTCGAAACTCGACCGTGCATTTTCGCTAGACTTGGGCTTAAAGGGCGAGAAAATAGCTCGGAAGGTCACGAAAGTTGGCGTGGACGCTTGTCTACCAATGGGACATCCAAATCCATTCTCAAATTTCAATTCCGAGAAGTTGGTCAATGTTGAAAATCGACCGTGCGTTTTCGCTAGAATTGGGCTTAAAGGGTATGAAAATAGCTCGGAACGTCACGAGAGTTGGCGTGCACGCTCGTCTACCAATGTGACATCCAAATCTATTCTCAAATTTATATTCCGAGAAGTTGGTCAAAGTTGAAAATCGACCGTGCATTTTCACTAGACTTGGGCTTAAAGGGTGAGAAAATAGTTCGAAATGTCACGAACGTTCGCGTGCGCATTTGTCTACCAAAGGGACATCCAAATCTATGCTCAATTTTTAATTCCGAGGAGTTGGTCAAATTCGAAACTCGACTGTACGTTTTCGCTATACTTGGGCTAAAAGGGGGAGAAAATAGCTCGGAACGTCACGAAAGTTGGTGTGGACGCTTGTTTACCAATGGGACATCCAAAACTATTCTCAAATTTCAATTCCGAGAAGTTCGTCAAAGTTGAAACTCGATCGTGCGTTTTCGCTAGACTTGGGCTTAAAGGGAGTGAAAATAGCTCGGAACATTACGAAAGTTGGCGTGGACGCTCGTCTAACAATGTGACATCCAAATCCATTCTAAAATTTAAATTCCGAGAAGTTGGTCAAAGTGGAAAATTGACCGTGCATTTTCGCTAGACTTAGGCTTAAAGTGTGAGAAAATAGCTCGGAACGTCACGAAAGTTAGCGTGCGCATTTGTCTACCAACGGGACATCCAAATCTATGCTCAATTTTCAATTCCGAGAACTTGGTCAAATTCGAAACTCGACCGTGCATTTTCGCTCGACTTGAGCTTAAAGGGTGTGAAATTAGCTCGTAATGTGACGAAAGTTGGCGTGCGCATTTGTCTACCAACGGGACTTCCAAATCTGTGCTCAATTTTTAATTCCGAGAAGTTGGTCAAATTCGAAACTCGACCGTGCGTTTTCGCTAGACTTAGCCTTAAAGGGTGAGAAAATAGCTCGGAACGTCACGAAAGTTGGCGTGCGCATTTGTCTACCAACGGGACATCTAGATATATGCTCAATTTTCAATTCCGAGAAGTTGGTCCAATTCGAACTCGACCGTGCGTTTTCGCTAGAGTTGGGCTTAAAGCCGAGGAAAATAGCTCGTAACGTCACGAAAGTTGGCATGTGCACTTGTCTACCAACGGGACATCCAAATCTATTTTCAAATTTCAACTCCCAAAAGTTGGTCAAATTCGAAACTCGACCGTGCGTTTTCGCTATACTTGGGCTTAAAGGGGGAGAAAATAGCTCGGAACGTCATGAAAGTTGGTGTGGACGCTTGTCTACCAATGGGACATCCAAATCTATTCTCAATTTTCAATTCCGAGAGTTTGGTCAAAGATGATACGCGATCGTGCGTTTTCGCTAGACTTGGGCTTAAATGGGATGAAAATAGCTCGGAATGTCATGAAAGTTGGCGTGGACGCTCGTTTACCAATGGGACATCCAAATCTATTCTCAAATTTAAATTCCGAGAGGTTGGTCAAACTTGAAACTCGATCGTGCGTGTTCGCTAGACTTGGGCTTAAAGGGGGAGAAAATAGCTCGGAACGTCACGAAAGTTGGTGTGGACGCTTGTCTACCAATGGGACATCCAAAACTATTCTCAAATTTCAATTTCGAGAAGTTCGTCAAAGTTGAAACTCGATCATGCGTTTTTGCTAGACTTGGGCTTAAAGGGTGTGAAATTAGCTCGTAATGTCACGAAAGTTGCTGTGCGCGCATTTCTACAAATGGGACATCCAAATCTATTCTCAGTTTTCATTTCCGAGAAGTTGGTCAAAGATGAAACGCGACCGTGCGTTTTCTCTAGAGTTGGGCTTAAATGTGAATAAAATAGCTCGGAATGTCACAAAAGTTGGTGTGGACGCTTGTCTACCAATGGGACATCCAAATCTATTCTCAAATTTAAATTCGAAGAAGTTGGTCAAAGTTGAAAATTTACCGTGCGTTTTCGCTAGACTTGGGCTTAAAGGGCGAGAAAATAGCTCGGAATGTCACGAAAGTTGGTGTGGACGCTTGTCCACCAATGGAACATCCAAATCTATTCTCAAATTTAAATTCCAAGAAATTGGTCAAAGTTGAAAATTTACCGTGCGTTTTCGCTAGACTTGGTCTTAAAGGGCGAGAAAATAGCTCGGAATGTCACGAAAGTTGGTGTGGACGCTTGTCTACCAATGGGACATCCAAATCTATTCTCAAATTTAAATTCCAAGAAGTTGGTCAAAGTTGAAAATTTAGCGTGCGTTTTCACTAGAGTTGGGCTTAAAGGGCGAGAAAATAGCTCGGAACGTCACGAAAGCTGGCATGCGCATTTGTCTACCAACGGGACATCCAAATCTATGCTCAATTTTCAATTCTGAGAAATTGGTCAAATTCGAAACTCGACCGTGCGTTTTCGCTAGACTTGGGCTTAAAGGGGGAGAAAATAGCTCGGAACGTCACGAAAGACGGTGTGGACGCTTGTCTACCAATGGGACATCCAAAACTATTCTCAAATTTCAATTCCGAGAAGTTGGTCAAAGTTGAAACTCAATCATGCGTTTTCGCTCGACTTGGGCTTAAAGGGTGTGAAAATAGCTCGGAGCGTCATGAAAGTTGGCGTGGACGCTCGTCGACCATTGTGACATCCAAATCTATTCTCAAATTTAAATTCCGAGAAGTTGGTCAAAGTTGAAAATCGACAGAGCATTTTAGCTAGACTTAGGCTTAAATGGTGAGAAAATAGCTCGGAACGTCACGAAAGCTGGCGTGCTCATTTGTCTACCAACGGGACATCCAAATCTATGCTCAATTTTCAATTCCGAGAAGTTGGTCAAATTCGAAACACGACCGTGCATTTTAGCTAGACTTGGGCTTAAAGGGGGAGAAAATAGCTCGGAACGTCACGAAAGTTGGCGTGGACGCTTGTCTACCAATGGGACATCCAAATCCATTCTCAAATTTCAATTCTGAGAAGTTGGTCAAAGTTGAAAATCGACCGTGCGTTTTCGCTAGAATTGGGCTTAAAGGACGTGAAAATAGCTCGGAACGTCACGAATGTTGGCGTGCGCATTTGTCTACAAATGGGACATCCAAATCTATTCTCAATTTTCAATTCCGAGAAGTTGGTCAAAGATGAAACGCGACCGTGCGTTTTCTCTAGATTTGGGCTTAAATGGGAAGAAAATAGCTCGGAATGTCACGAAAGTTGGTGTGGATGCTTGTCTACCAATGGGACATCCAAATCTATTCTCAAATTTCAATTCTGAGAAGTTATTCAAAGCTGAAAATTTACCGTTCGTTTTCGCTAGATTTGGGCTTAAAGGGTGTGAAAATAGCTCGAAACATCACGAGAGTTGGCGTGCACGCTCGTCTACCAATGTGACATCCAAATCTATTCTCAAATTTATATTCCGAGAAGTTGGTCAAAGTTGAAAATCGACCGTGCATTTTCACTAGACTTGGGCTTAAAGGGTGAGAAAATAGTTTGAAATGTCACGAAAGTTGGCGTGTGCATTTGTCTACCAACGGGACATCCAAATCTATGCTCAATTTTTAATTCCGAGGAGTTGGTCAAATTCGAAACTCGACTGTACGTTTTCGCTATACTTGGGCTTAAAGGGGGAGAAAATAGCTCGGAACGTCACGAAAGTTGGTGTGGACGCTTGTCTACCAATGGGACATCCAAAACTATTCTCAAATTTCAATTCCGAGAAGTTGCTCAAAGTTGAAACTCGATCATGCGTTTTCGCTCGACTTGGGCTTAAAGGGTGTGAAAATAGCTCGGAGCGTCATGAAAGTTGGCGTGGACGCTCGTCGACCAATGTGACATCCAAATCTATTCTCAAATTTAAATTCCGAGAAGTTGGTCAAAGTTGAAAATCGACAGTGCATTTTCGCTAGACTTAGGCTTAAAGGGTGAGAAAATAGCTCGGAACGTCACGAAAGTTGGCGTGCGCATTTGTCTACCAACGGGACATCCAAATCTATGCTCAATTTTCAATTCCGATAAGTTGGTCAAATTTGAAACTCGACCGTGCGTTTTCGCTAGACTTGGGCTTAAAGGGGGAGAAAATAGCTCGGAACGTCACGAAAGTTGCTGTGGACGCTTGTCTACCAATGGGACATCCAAAACTATTCTCAAATTTCAATTCCGAGAAGTTGGTCAAACTTGAAACTCGATCGTGCGTTTTCGCTAGAATTGGGCTTAAAGGACGTGAAATTAGCTCGTAATGTCACGAAAATTGCTGTGCGCGCAAGTCTACAAATGGGACATCCAAATCTATTCTCAATTTTCAATTCCGAGAAGTTGGTCAAAGATGAAACGCGACCGTGCGTTTTCTGTAGAGTTTGGATTAAATGGGAAGAAAATAGCTCGGAATGTCACGAAAGTTGGTGTGGATGCTTGTCTACCAATGGGACATCCAAATCTATTCTCAAATTTAAATTCCGAGAAGTTGTTCAAAGCTGAAAATTTAACGTTCGTTTTCGCTAGAATTGGGCTTAAAGGGTGTGAAAATAGCTCGGAACGTCACGAGAGTTGGCTTGCACGCTCGTCTACCAATGTGACATCCAAATCTATTCTCAAATTTATATTCCGAGAAGTTGGTCAACGTTGAAAATCGACCGTGCATTTTCACTAGACTTGGGCTTAAAGGGTGAGAAAATAGTTCGAAAGGTCACGGAAGTTGGCGTGCGCATTTGTCTACCAACGGGACATCCAAATCTATGCTCAATTTTTAATTCCGAGGAGTTGGTCAAATTCGAAACTCGACTGTACGTTTTCGCTATACTTGGGCTTAAAGGGGGAGAAAATAGCTCGGAACGTCACGAAAGTTGGTGTGGACGCTTGTCTACCAATGGGACATCCAAAAACTATTCTCAAATTTCAATTCCGAGAAGTTGCTCAAAGTTGAAACTCGATCGTGCGTTTTCGCTAGACTTGGGCTTAAAGGGAGTGAAAGTAGCTCGGAACATTACGAAAGTTGGCGTGGACGCTTGTCTAACAAAGTGACATCCAAATCCATTCTAAAATTTAAATTCCGAGAAGTTGGTCAAAGTGGAAAATCGACCGTGCATTTTCGCTAGACTTAGGCTTAAAGGGTGAGAAAATAGCTCGGAACGTCACGAAAGTTAGCGTGCGCATTTGTCTACCAACGAAACATCCAAATCTATGCTCAATTTTCAATTCCGAGAAGTTGGTCAAATTCGAAACTCGACCGTGCGTTTTCGCTCGACTTGAGCTTAAAGGGTGTGAAATTAGCTCGTAATGTGACGAAAGTTGGCGTGCGCATTTGTCTACCAACGGGACATCCAAATCTATGCTCAATTTCTAATTCCGAGAAGTTGGTCAAATTCGAAACTCGACCGTGTGTTTTCTCTAGAATTAGGCTTAAAGGGTAGGAAAATAGCTCGGAACGTCACGAAAGTTGGTGTGGACGATTGTCTACCAATGGGACATCCAAAACTATTCTCAAATTTCAATTCCGAGCAGTTGGTCAAAGTTGAAACTCGATCGTGCGTGTTCGCTAGACTTGGGCTTAAAGGGGGAGAAAATAGCTCGGAACGTCACGAAAGTTGGTGTGGACGCTTGTCTACCAATGGGACATCCAAAACTATTCTCAAATTTCAATTTCGAGAAGTTCGTCAAAGTTGAAACTCGATCATGCGTTTTTGCTAGACTCGGGCTTAAAGGGTGTGAAATTAGCTCGTAATGTCACGAAAGTTGCTGTGCGCGCATGTCTACAAATGGGACATCCAAATCTATTCTCAATTTTCATTTCCGAGAAGTTGGTCAAAGATGAAACGTGACCGTGCGTTTTCTCTAGAGTTGGGCTTAAATGGGAAGAAAATAGCTCGGAATGTCACAAAAGTTGGTGTGGACGCTTTTCTACCAATGGGACATCCAAATCTATTCTCAAATTTAAATTCCAAGAAGTTGGTCAAAGTTGAAAATTTACCGTGTGTTTTCGCTAGACTTGGGCTTAAAGTGCGAGAAAATAGCTCGGAATGTCACGAAAGTTGGTGTGGATGCTTGTCTACCAATGGAACATCCAAATCTATTTTCAAATTTAAATTCCAAGAAGTTGGTCAAAGTTGAAAATTTACCGTGCGTTTTCGCTAGACTTGGGCTTAAAGGGCGAGAAAATAGCTCGGAATGTCACGAAAGTTGGTGTGGACGCTTGTCTACCAATGGGACATCCAAATCTATTCTCAAATTTAAATTCCAAGAAGTTGGTCAAAGTTGAAAATTTACCGTGCGTTTTCACTAGAGTTCGGCTTAAAGGGCGAGAAAATAGCTCGGAACCTCACGAAAGCTGGCGTGCGCATTTGTCTACCAACGGGACATCCAAATCTATGCTCAATTTTCAATTCCGAGAAGTTGGTCAAATTCGAAACTCGACCGTGCGTATTAGCTAGACTTGGGCTTAAAGGGGGAGAAAATAGCTCGGAACGTCACGAAAGACGGTGTGGACGCTTGTCTACCAATGGGACATCCAAAACTATTCTCAAATTTCAATTCCGAGAAGTTGGTCAAAGTTGAAACTCGATCATGCGTTTTCGCTCGACTTGGGCTTAAAGGGTGTGAAAATAGCTCGGAGCGTCATGAAAGTTGGCGTGGACGCTCGTCGACCAATGTGACATCCAAATCTATTCTCAAATTTAAATTCCGAGAATTTTGTCAAAGTTGAAAATCGACAGTGCATATTCGCTAGACTTAGGCTTAAAGGGTGAGAAAATAGCTCGGAAAGTAACGAAAGCTGGCGTGCGCATTTGTCTACCAACGGGACATCCAAATCTATGCTCAATTTTCAATTCCGAGAAGTTGGTCAAATTCGAAACTCGACCGTGCGTTTTCGCTAGACTTAGGCTTAAAGGGTGAGAAAATAGCTCGGAACGTCACGAAAGTTGGCGTGCGCATTTTTCTACGAACGGGACATCCAGATATATGCTCAATTTTCAATTCCGAGAAGTTGGTTAAATTCGAACTCGACCGTGCGTTTTCGCTAGAGTTGGGCTTAAAGCCGAGGAAAATAGCTCGTAACGTCACGAAAGATGGCATGTGCACTTGTCTACCAACGGGACATCCAAATCTATTTTCAAATTTCAACTCCCAAAAGTTGGTCAAATTCGAAACTCAACCGTGCGTTTTCGCTAGACTTGGGCTTAAAGGGGGATAAAATAGCTCGGAACGTCATGAAAGTTGGTGTGGACGCTTGTCTACCAATGGGACATCCAAATCTATTCTCAATTTTCAATTCCGAGAAGTTGGTCAAAGATGATACGCGATTGTGCGTTTTCGCTAGAGTTGGGCTTAAATGGGATGAAAATAGCTCGGAATGTCATGAAAGTTCGCGTGGATGCTCGTCTACCAATGGGACATCCAAATCTATTCTCAAATTTAAATTCCGAGAGGTTGGTCAAACTTGAAACTCGATCGTGCGTGTTCGCTAGACTTGGGCTTAAAGGGGGAGAAAATAGCTCGGAACGTCACGAAAGTTGGTGTGGACGCTTGTCTACCAATGGGACATCCAAAACTATTCTCAAATTTCAATTTTGAGAAGTTCGTCAAAGTTGAAACTCGATCATGTGTTTTTGCTAGACTTGGGCTTAAAGGGTGTGAAATTAGCTCGTAATGTCACGAAAGTTGTTGTGCGCGCATGTCTACAAATGGGACATCCAAATCTATTCTCAATTTTCATTTCCGAGAAGTTGGTCAAAGATGAAACGCGACCGTGCGTTTTCTCTAGAGTTGGGCTTAAATGGGAAGAAAATAGCTCGGAATGTCACAAAAGTTGGTGTGGACGCTTGTCTACCAATGGGACATCCAAATCTATTCTCAAATTTAAATTCCAAGAAGTTGGTCAAAGTTGAAAATTTACCGTGCGTTTTCGCTACACTTGGGCTTAAAGGGCGAGAAAATAGCTCGGAATGTCACGAAAGTTGGTGTGGACGCTTGTCTACCAATGGAACATCCAAATCTATTCTCAAATTTAAATTCCAAGAAGTTGGTCAAAGTTGAAAATTTACCGTGCGTTTTCGCTAGACTTGGGCTTAAAGGGCGAGAAAATAGCTCGGAATGTCACGAAAGTTGGTGTGGACGCTTGTCTACCAATGGGACATCCAAATCTATTCTCAAATTTAAATTCCAAGAAGTTGGTCAAAGTTGAAAATTTACCGTGCGTTTTCACTAGAGTTGGGCTTAAAGGGCGAGAAAATAGCACGGAACGTCACGAAAGCTGGCGTGCGCATTTGTCTACCAACGGGACATCCAAATCTATGCTCAATTTTCAATTCCGAGAAGTTAGTCAAATTCGAAATTCGACCGTGCGTTTTCGCTAGACTTGGGCTTAAAGGGGGAGAAAATAGCTCGGAACGTCACGAAAGACGGTGTGGACGCTTGTCTACCAATGGGACATCCAAAACTATTCTCAAATTTCAATTCCGAGAAGTTGGTCAAAGTTGAAACTCGATCATGCGTTTTCGCTCGACTTGGGCTTAAAGGGTGTGAAAATAGCTCGGAGCGTCATGAAAGTTGGCGTGGACGCTCGTCGACCAATGTGACATCCAAATCTATTCTCAAATTTAAATTCCGAGAAGTTGGTCAAAGTTGAAAATCGACAGTGCATTTTCGCTAGACTTAGGCTTAAAGGGTGAGAAAATAGCTCGGAACGTCACGAAAGCTGGCGTGCGCATTTGTCTACCAACGGGACATCCAAATCTATGCTCAATTTCTAATTCCGAGAAGTTGGTCAAATTCGAAACTCGACCGTGTGTTTTCGCTAGACTTAGGCTTAAAGGGTGAGAAAATAGCTCGGAACGTCACGAAAGTTGTTGTGGTCGCTTGTCTACCAATGGGACATCCAAAACTATTCTCAAATTTCAATTCCAAGAAGTTGGTCAAAGTTGAAACTCGATCGTGCGTTTTCGCTAGACATGGGCTTAAAGGGGGAGAAAATAGCTAGGAACGTCACGAAAGTTGGCGTGCGCATTTGTCTACCAACGAGACATCCAAATCTATGCTCAATTTTCAATTCCGAGAAGTTGGTCAAATTCGAAACTCGACCGTGCATTTTCGCTCGACTTGAGCTTAAAGGGTGTGAAATTAGCTCGTAATATGACGAAAGTTGGCGTGCGCATTTGTCTACCAACGGGACATCCAAATCTGTTCTCAATTTTTAATTCCGAGAAGTTGGTCAAATTCGAAACTCGACCCTGCGTTTTCGCTAGACTTAGGCTTAAAGGGAGAGAAAATAGCTCGGAACGTCACGAAAGTTGGTGTGCGCATTTGTCTACCAACGGGACATCCAGATATTTTCTCAATTTTCAATTCTGAGAAGTTGGTCAAATTCGAACTCGACCGTGCGTTTTCGCTAGAGTTGGCCTTAAAGCCGAGGAAAATAGCTTGTAACGTCACGAAAGTTGGCATGTGCACTTGTCTACCAACGGGACATCCAAATCTATTTCCAAATTTCAACTCCCAAAAGTTGGTCAAATTCGAAACTCGCCCGTGCGTTTTCGCTAGACTTGGGCTTAAAGGGGGAGGAAATAGCTCGGAACGTCATGAAAGTTGGTGTGGACGCTTGTCTACCAATGGGACATCCAAATCTATTCTCAATTTTCAATTCCGAGAATTTGGTCAAAGATGACACGCGATCGTGCGTTTTCGCTAGAGTTGGGCTTAAATGGGATGAAAATAGCTCGGAATGTCATGAAAGTTGGCGTGGACGCTCGTCTACCAATGGGACATCCAAATCTATTCTCAAATTTAAATTCCGAGAGGTTGGTCAAACTTGAAACTCGATCGTGCGTGTTCGCTAGACTTGGGCTTAAAGGGGGAGAAAATAGCTCGGAACGTCACGAAAGTTGGTGTGGACGCTTGTCTACCAATGGGACATCCAAAACTATTCTCAAATTTCAATTTCGAGAAGTTCGTCAAAGTTGAAACTCGATCATGCGTTTTTGCTAGACTTGGGCTTAAAGGGTGTGAAATTAGCTCGTAATGTCACGAAAGTTGCTGTGCGCGCATGTCTACCAATGGGACATCCAAATCTATTCTCAAATTTAAATTCCAAGAAGTTGGTCAAAGTTGAAAATTTACCGTGCGTTTTCGCTACACTTGGGCTTAAAGGGCGAGAAAATAGCTCGGAATGTCACGAAAGTTGGTGTGGACGCTTGTCTACCAATGGAACATCCAAATCTATTCTCAAATTTAAATTCCAAGAAGTTGGTCAAAGTTGAAAATTTACCGTGCGTTTTCGCTAGACTTGGGCTTAAAGGGCGAGAAAATAGCTCGGAATGTCACGAAAGTTGGTGTGGACGCTTGTCTACCAATGGGACATCCAAATCTATTCTCAAATTTAAATTCCAAGAAGTTGGTCAAAGTTGAAAATTTACCGTGCGTTTTCACTAGAGTTGGGCTTAAAGGGCGAGAAAATAGCTCGGAACGTCACAAAAGCTGGCGTGCGCATTTGTCTACCAACGGGACATCCAAATCTATGCTCAATTTTCAATTCCGAGAAGTTGGTCAAATTCGAAACTCGACCGTGCGTTTTCGCTAGACTTGGGCTTAAAGGTGGAGAAAATAGCTCGGAACGTTACGAAAGACGGTGTGGACGCTTGTCTACCAATGGGACATCCAAAACTATTCTCAAATTTCAATTCTGAGAAGTTGGTCAAAGTTGAAACTCGATCATGCGTTTTCGCTCGACTTGGGCTTAAAGGGTGTGAAAATAGCTCGGAGCGTCATGAAAGTTGGCGTGGACGCTCGTCTACCAATGGGACATCCAAATCTATTCTCAAATTTCAATTCCGAGAAGTTGGTCAAAGATGGTACGCGATCGTGTGTTTTCACTAGAGTTGGGCTTAAATGGGATGGAAATAGCTCGGAATGTCATGAAAGTTGGCGTGGACGCTCGTCTACCAATGGGACATCCAAATCTATTCTCAAATTTAAATTCCGAGAGGTTGGTCAAACTTGAAACTTGATCGTGCGTGTTCGCTAGACTTGGGCTTAAAGGGGGTAAAAATAGCTCGGAACGTCACGAAAGCTGGCGTGCGCATTTGTCTACCAACGAGACATCCAAATCTATGCTCAATTTCTAATTCTGAGAAGTTGGTCAAATTCGAAACTCGACCGTGTGTTTTCGCTCGACTTGAGCTTAAAGGGTGTGAAATTAGCTCGTAATGTGACGAAAGTTAGCGGTGCGCATTTGTCTACCAACGGGACATCCAAATCTATGCTCAATTTCTAATTCCGAGAAGTTGGTCAAATTCGAAACTCGACTGTGTGTTTTCGCTAGACTTAGGCTTAAAGGGTGAGAAAATAGCTCTGAACGTCATGAAAGTTGGTGTGGACGCTTGTCTACCAATGGGACATCCAAAACTATTCTCAAATTTCAATTCCGAGAAGTTGGTCAAAGTTGAAACTCGATCGTCGCGTTTTCGCTAGACTTGGTCTTAAAGGGGGAGAAAATAGCTCGGAACGTCACGAAAGTTGGCATGTGCACTTTTCTACCAACGGGACATCCAAATCTATTTTCAAATTTGAACTCCCAAAAGTTGGTCAAATTCGAAACCGACCGTGCGTTTTCGCTAGACTTGGGCTTAAAGGGGGAGAAAATAGCTCGGAACGTCATGAAAGTTGGTGTGGACGCTTGTCTACCAATGGGACATCCAAATCTATTCTCAAATTTCAATTGCGCGAAGTTGGTCAAAGATGGTACGCGATCGTGTGTTTTCACTAGAGTTGGGCTTAAATGGGATGGAAATAGCTCGGAATGTCATGAAAGTTGGCGTGGACGCTCGTCTACCAATGGGACATCCAAATCTATTCTCAAATTTAAATTCTGAGAGGTTGGTCAAACTTGAAACTCGATCGTGCGTGTTCGCTAGACTTTGGCTTAAAGGGGGAGAAAATAGCTCGGAACGTCACGAAAGTTGGTGTGGACGGCTGTCTACCAATGGGACATCCAAAACTATTCTCAAATTTCAATTTTGAGAAGTTCGTCAAAGTTGAAACTCGATCATGCGTTTTTGCTAGACTTGGGCTTAAAGGGTGTGAAATTAGCTCGTAATGTCACGAAAGTTGTTGTGCACGCATGTCTACAAATGGGACATCCAAATCTATTCTAAATTTTCATTTACGAGAAGTTGGTCAAAGATGAAACGCGACCGTGCATTTTCTCTAGAGTTGGGCTTAAATGGGAAGAAAATAGCTCGGAATGTCACAAAAGTTGGTGTGGACGCTTGTCTACCAATGGGACATCCAAATCTATTCTCAAATTTAAATTCCAAGAAGTTGGTCAAAGTTGAAAATTTACCGTGCGTTTTCGCTAGACTTGGGCTTAAAGGGCGAGAAAATAGCTCGGAATGTCACGAAAGTTGGTGTGGACGCTTGTCTACCAATGGAACATCCAAATATATTCTCAAATTTAAATTCCAAGAAGTTGGTCAAAGTTGAAAATTTACCGTGCGTTTTCGCTAGACTTGGGCTTAAAGGGCGAGAAAATAGCTCGAAATGTCACGAAAGTTGGTGTGGACGCTTGTCTACCAATGGGACATCCAAATCTATTCTCAAATTTAAATTCCAAGAAGTTGGTCAAAGTTGAAAATTTACCGTGCGTTTTCACTAGAGTTGGGCTTAAAGGGCGAGAAAATAGCTCGGAACGTCACGAAAGCTGGAGTGCGCATTTGTCTACCAACGGGACATCCAAATCTATGCTCAATTTTCAATTCCGAGAAGTTGGTCAAAGATGAAACGCGACCGTGCGTTTTCTCTACCAAGATGCTTGTCTACCAATGGGACATCCAAATCTATTCTCAAATTTCAATTCCGAGAAGTTGTTCAAAGCTGAAAATTTACCGTTCGTTTTCGCTAGAATTGGGCTTAAAGGGTGTGAAAATAGCTCGGAACGTCACGAGAGTTGGCGTGCAAGCTCGTCTACCAATGTGACATCCAAATCTATTCTCAAATTTATATTCCGAGAAGTTGGTCAAAGTTGAAAATCGACCGTGCATTTTCACTAGACTTGGGCTTAAAGGGTGAGAAAATAGTTCGAAATGTCACGAAAGTTGGCGTGCGCATTTCTCTACCAACGGGACATCCAAATCTATGCTCAATTTTTAATTCCGAGGAGTTGGTCAAATTCAAAACTCGACTGTACGTTTTCTCTATACGTGGGCTTAGAGGGGGAGAAAATAGCTCGGAACGTCACGAAAGTTGGTGTGGACGGTTGTCTACCAATGGGACATCCAAAACTATTCTCAAATTTCAATTCCGAGAAGTTCGTCAAAGTTGAAACTCGATCGTGCGTTTTCGCTACACTTGGGCTTAAAGGGAGTGAAAATAGCTCGGAACATTACGAAAGTTGGCGTGGACGCTCGTCTAACAATGTGACATCCAAATCCATTCTCAAATTTAAATTCCGAGAAGTTGGTCAAAGTGGAAAATCGACCGTGCATTTTCGCTAGACTTAGGCTTAAAGGGTGAGAAAATAGCTCGGAACGTCACGAAAGTTAGCGTGCACATTTGTCTACCAACGGGACATCCAAATCTATGCTCAATTTTCAATTCCGAGAAGTTGGACAAATTCAAAACTCGACTGTGCGTTTTCGCTCGACTTGAACTTAAAGGGTGTGAAATTAGCTCGTAATGTGACGAAAGTTGGCGTGCGCATTTGTCTCCCAACGGGACATCCAAATCTATGCTCAATTTCTAATTCCGAGAAGTTGGTCAAATTTGAAACTCGACCGTGTGTTTTCGCTAGACTTAGGCTTAAAGGGTGAGAAAATAGCTCGGAACGTCACGAAAGTTGGTGTGGACGCTTGTCTACCAATGGGACATCCAAAACTATTCTCAAATTTCAATTCCGAGAAGTTGGTCAAAGTTGAAACTCGATCGTGCGTTTTCGCTAGACTTGGGCTTAAGGGGGGAGAAAATAGCTCGGAACGTCACGAAAGTTGGCGTTTGCATTTGTCTACCAACGAGACATCCAAATCTATGCTCAATTTTCATTCCGAGAAGTTGGTCAAATTCGAAACTCGACCGTGCATTTTCGCTCGACTTAGGCTTAAACGGTGAGGAAATTGCTCGGAACATCACGAAAGTTGGCGTGCGCATTTGTCTACCAACGGGACATCCAGATATATGCTCAATTTTCAATTCCGAGAAGTTGGTCAAATTCGAACTCGACCGTGCGTTTTCGCTAGAGTTGGGCTTAAAGCCGAGGAAAATAGCTCGTAACGTCACGAAATTTGGCATGTGCACTTGTCTACACCCCGGGACATCCAAATCTATTTTCAAATTTCAACTCCCAAAAGTTGGTCAAATTCGAAACTCGACCGTGCGTTTTCGCTAGACTTGGGCTTAAAGGGGGAGAAAATAGCTCGGAACATCATGAAAGTTGGTGTGGACGCTTGTCTACCAATGGGACATCCAAATCTATTCTTAATTTCCATTCCGAGAAGTTGGTCAAAGATGATACGCGATCGTGCGTTTTCGCTAAGTTTGGCTTAAATGGGATGAAAATAGCTCGGAATGTCATGAAAGTTGGCGTGGACGCTCGTCTACCAATGGGACATCCAAATCTATTCTCAAATTCAAATTCCGAGAGGTTGGTCAAATTTGAAACTCGATCGTTCGTGTTCGCTAGACTTGGGCTTAAAGGGGGAGAAAATAGCTCGGAACGTCACGAAAGTTGGTGTGGACGCTTGTCTACCAATGGGACATCCAAAACTATTCTCAAATTTCAATTTCGAGGAAGTTCGTCAAAGTTGAAACTCGATCATGCGTTTTTGCTAGACTTGGGATTAAAGGGTGTGAAATTAGCTCGTAATGCACGAAAGTTGCTGTGCGCGCATGTCTACAAATGGGACATCCAAATCTATTCTCAATTTTCATTTCCGAGAAGTTGGTCAAAGATGAAACGCGACCGTGCGTTTTCTCTAGAGTTGGGCTTAAATGGGAAGAAAATAGCTCGGAATGTCACAAAAGTTGGTGTGGATGCTTGTCTACCAATGGGACATCCAAATCTATTCTCAAATTTAAATTCCAAGAAGTTGGTCAAAGTTGAAAATTTACCATGCGTTTTCGCTAGACTTGGGCTTAAAGGGCGAGAAAATAGCTCGGAATGTCACGAACGTTGGTGTGGACGCTTGTCTACCAATAGGACATCCAAATCTATTCTCAAATTTAAATTCCAAGAAGTTGGTCAAAGTTGAAAATTTACCGTGCGTTTTCACTAGAGTTGGGCTTAAAGGGCGGGAAAATAGCTCGGAACGTCACGAAAGCTGGCGTGCGCATTTGTCTTCGAACGGGACATCCAAATCTATGCTCAATTTTCAATTCCGAGAAGTTGGTCAAATTCGAAACTCGACCGTGCATTTTCGCTAGACTTGGGCTTAAAGGGGGAGAAAATAGCTCGGAACGTCACGAAAGACGGTGTGGACGCTTGTCTACCAATGGGACATCCAAAACTATTCTCAAATTTCAATTCCGAGAAGTTGGTCAAAGTTGAAACTCGATCATGCGTTTTTGCTCGACTTGGGCTTAAAGGGTGTGAAAATAGCTCGGAGCGTCATGAAAGTTGGCGTGGATGCTCGTTGACCAATGTGACATCCAAATCTATTCTCAAATTTAAATTCCGAGAAGTTGGTCAAAGTTGAAAATCGACAGTGCATTTTTCGCTAGACTTAGGCTTAAAGGGTGAGAAAATAGCTCGGAACGTCACGAAATCTGGCGTGCGCATTTGTCTACCAACGGGACATCCAAATCTATGCTCAATTTTCAATTCCGAGAAGTTGGTCAAATTCGAAACTCGACCGTGCGTTTTCGCTAGACTTGGGCTTAAAGGGGGAGAAAATAGCTCGGAACGTCACGAAAGTTGGCGTGGACGCTTGTCTACCAATGGGACATCCAAATCCATTCTCAAATTTCAATTCCGAGAAGTTGGTCAAAGTTGAAAATCGACCGTGCGTTTTCAGTAGAATTGGGCTTAAAGGACGTGAAAATAGCTCGGAACGTCACGAATGTTGGCGTGCGCATTTGTCTACAAATGGGACATCCAAATCTATTCTCAATTTTCAATTCCGAGAAGTTGGTCAAAGATGAAACGCGACCGTGCGTTTTCTCTAGAGTTGGGCTTAAATGGGAAGAAAATAGCTCGGAATGTGATGAAAGTTGGTGTGGATGCTTTTCTACCAATGGGACATCCAAATCTATTCTCAAATTTCAGTTTCGAGAAGTTGTTCAAAGCTGAAAATTTACGGTTCGTTTTCGCTAGAATTGGGCTTAAAGGGTGTGAAAATAGCTCGGAACGTCACGAGAGTTGGCGTGCACGCTCGTCTACCAATGTGACATCCAAATCTATTCTCAAATTTATATTCCGAGAAGTTGGTCAAAGTTGAAAATCGACCGTGCATTTTCACTAGACTTGGGCTTAAAGGGTGAGAAAATAGTTCGAAATGTCACGAAAGTTGGCGTGAGCATTTGTCTACCAACGGGACATCCAAATCTATGCTCAATTTCTAATTCCGAGAAGTTGGTCAAATTCGAAACTCGACCGTGTGTTTTCGCTAGAATTAGGCTTAAAGGGTGAGAAAATAGCTCAGAACGTCACGAAAGTTGGCGTGCGTATTTGTCTACCAACGAGACATCCAAATCTATGCTCAATTTTCAATTCCGAGAAGTTGGTCAAATTCGAAACTCGACCGTGCATTTTCGCTCGACTTGAGCTTAAAGGGTGTGAAATTAGCTCGTAATGTGACGAAAGTTGGCGTGCGCATTTGTCTACCAACGGGACATCCAAATCTGTGCTCAATTTTTAATTCCGAGAAGTTGGTCAAATTCGAAACTCGACCGTGCGTTTTCGCTAGACTTAGGCTTAAAGGGTGAGAAAATAGCTCGGAACGTCACGAAATTTGGCGTGCGCATTTTTCTACCAACGGGACATCCAGATATATGCTCAATTTTCAATTCCGAGAAGTTGGTCAAATTCGAACTCGACCGTGGGTTTTCGCTAGAGTTGGGCTTAAAGCCGAGGAAAATAGCTCGTAACGTCACGAAAGTTGGCATGTGCACTTGTCTACCAACGGGACATCCAAATCTATTTTCAAATTTCAACTCCCAAAAGTTGGTCAAATTCGAAACTCGACCGTGCGTTTTCGCTAGACTTGGGCTTAAAGGGGGAGAAAATAGCTCGGAACGTCATGAAAGTTGGTGTGGACGCTTGTCTACCAATGGGACATCCAAATCTATTCTCAATTTTCAATTCCGAGAAGTTGGTCAAAGATGATACGCGATCGTGCGTTTTTGCTAGAGTTGGGCTTAAATGGGATGAAAATAGCTCGAAATGTCATGAAAGTTGGCGTGGACGCTCGTCTACCAATATGACATCCAAAACTATTCTCAAATTTCAATTTCGAGAAGTTGGCATGTGCACTTGTCTACCAACGGGACATCCAAATCTATTTTCAAATTTCGACTCCCAAAAGTTGGTCAAATTCGAAACTCGATCGTGCGTGTTCGCTAGACTTGGGCTTAAAGGGGGAGAAAATAGTTGGGAACGTCACGAAAGTTGGTGTGGACGCTTGTCTACCAATGGGACATCCAAAACTATTCTCAAATTTCAATTTCGAGAAGTTCGTCAAAGTTGAAACTCGATCATGCGTTTTTGCTAGACTTGGTCTTAAAGGGTGTGAAATTAGCTCGTAATGTCACGAAAGTTGATGTGCGCGCATGTCTACAAATGGGACATCCAAATCTATTCTCAATTTTCATTTCTGAGAAGTTGGAAGTTGGTCAAAGATGAAACTCGACCGTCGCGTTTTCTCTAGAGTTGGGCTTAAAGGGCGAGAAAATAGCTCGGAATGTCACGAAAGTTGGTGTGGACGCTTGTCTACCAATGGGACATCCAAATCTATTCTCAAATTTAAATTCCAAGAAGTTGGTCAAAGTTGAAAATTTACCGTGCGTTTTCACTAGAGTTGGGCTTAAAGGGCGAGAAAATAGCTCGGAACGTCACGAAAGCTGGCGTGCGCATTTGTCTACCAACGGGACATTCAAATCTATGCTCAATTTTCAATTCCGAGAAGTTGGTCAAATTCGAAACTCGACCATGCGTTTTCGCTAGACTTGGGCTTAAAGGGGGAGAAAATAGCTCGGAACGTCACGAGAGACGGTGTGGACGCTTGTCTACCAATGGGACATCCAAAACTATTCTCAAATTTCAATTTCGAGAAGTTCGTCAAAGTTGAAACTCGATCATAGCGTTTTTGCTAGACTTGGGCTTAAAGGGAGTGAAAATAGCTCGGAACATTACGAAAGTTGGCGTGGATGCTCATCTAACAATGTGACATCCAAATCCATTCTAAAATTTAAATTCCGAGAAGTTGGTCAAAGTGGAAAATCGACCGTGCATTTTCGCTAGACTTAGGCTTAATGGGTGAGAAAATAGCTCAGAACGTCACAAAAGTTAGAGTGCGCATTTGTATACCAACGGGACATCCAAATCTATTATCAATTTTCAATTCCGAGAAGTTGGTCAAATTCGAAACTCGACCGTGCGTTTTCGCTCGACTTGAGCTTAAAGGGTGTGAAATTAGCTCGTAATGTGACGAAAGTTGGCGTGCGCATTTGTCTACCAACGGGACATCCAAATCTATGCTCAATTTCTAATTCCGAGAAGTTGGTCAAATTCGAAACTCGACCGTGTGTTTTCGCTAGACTTAGGCTTAAAGGGTGAGAAAATAGCTCGGAACGTCACGAAAGTTGGTGTGGACGCTTGTCTACCAATGGGACATCCAAAACTATTCTCAAATTTCAATTCCGAGAAGTTGGTCAAAGTTGAAACTCGATCGTGCGTTTTCGCTAGACTTGGGCTTAAAGGAGGAGAAAATAGCTCAGAACGTCACGAAATTTGGCGTGCGCATTTGTCTACCAACGAGACATCCAAATCTATGCTCAATTTTCAATTCGAGAAGTTGGTCAAATTCGAAACTCGACCGTGCATTTTCGCTCGACTTGAGCTTAAAGGGTGTGAAATTAGCTCGTAATGTGACGAAAGTTGGCGTGCGCATTTGTCTACCAACGGGACATCCAAATCTGTGCTCAATTTTTAATTCCGAGAAGTTGGTAAAATTTGAAACTCGACCGTTGCGTTTTCGCTAGACTTAGGCTTAAAGGGTGAGAAAATAGCTCGGAACGTCACGAAAGTTGGCGTGCGCATTTGTCTACCAACGGGACATCCAGATATATGCTCAATTTTCAATTCCGACAAGTTGGTCAAATTCGAACTCGACCGTGCGTTTTCGCTAGAGTTGGGCTTAAAGCCGAGGAAAATAGCTCGTAACGTCACGAAAGTTGGCATGTGCACTTGTCTACCAACGGGACATCCAAATCTATTTTCAAATTTCAACTCCCAAAAGTTGGTCAAATTCGAAACTCGACCGTGCGTTTTCGCTAGACCTTGGCTTAAAGGGGGAGAAAATAGCTCGGAACGTCATGAAAGTTGGTGTGGACGCTTGTCTACCAATGGGACATCCAAATCTATTCTCAATTTTCAATTCCGAGAAGTTGGTCAAAGATGATACGCGATCGTGCGTTTTTCGCTAGAGTTGGGCTTAAATGGGATGAAAATAGCTCGGAATGTCATGAAAGTTGGCGTGGACGCTCGTCTACCAATATGACATCCAAATCTATTCTCAAATTTAAATTGCGAGAGGTTGGTCAAACTTGAAACTCGATCGTGCGTGTTCGCTAGACTTGGGCTTAAAGGGGGAGAAAATAGCTCGGAACGTCATGAAAGTTGGTGTGGACGCTTGTCTACCAATGGGACATCCAAAACTATTCTCAAATTTCAATTTCGAGAAGTTCGTCAAAGTTGAAACTCGATCATGCGTTTTTGCTAGACTTGGGCTTAAAGGGTGTGAAATTAGCTCGTAATGTCACGAAAGTTGCTGTGCGCGCATGTCTACAAATGGGACATCCAAATCTATTCTCAATTTTCATTTCCGAGAAGTTGGTCAAAGATGAAACGCGATCGTGTGTTTTCTCTAGAGTTGGGCTTAAATGGGAAGAAAATAGCTCGGAATGTCACAAAAGTTGGTGTGGACGCTTGTCTACCAATGGGACATCCAAATCTATTCTCAAATTTAAATTCAAGAAGTTGGTCAAAGTTGAAAATTTACCGTGCGTTTTCACTAGAGTTGGGCTTAAAGGGCGAGAAAGTAGCTCGGAACGTCACGAAAGCTGGCGTTTGCATTTGTCTACCAACGGGACATCCAAATCTATGCTCAATTTTCAATTCCGAGAAGTTGGTCAAATTCGAAACTCGACCGTGTGTTTTCGCTAGACTTGGGCTTAAAGGGGGAGAAAATAGCTCGGAACGTCACGAAAGACGGTGTGGACGCTTGTGTACCAATGGGACATCCAAAACTATTCTCAAATTTCAATTCCGAGAAGTTGGTCAAAGTTGAAACTCGATCATGCGTTTTCACTCGACTTGGGATTAGAGGGTGTGAAAATAGCTCGGAGCGTCATGAAAGTTGGCGTGGACGCTCGTCGACCAATCTGACATCCAAATCTATTCTCAAATTTAAATTCCGAGAAGTTGGTCAAAGTTGAAAATCGACAGTGCATTTTCCCTAGACTTAGGCTTAAAGGGTGAGAAAATAGCTCGAAACGTCACGAAAGCTGGCATGCGCATTTCTCTACCAATGGGACATCCAAATCTATGCTCAATTTTCAATTCCGAGAAGTTGGTCAAATTCGAAACTCAACCGTGCGTTTTCGCTAGACTTGGGCTTAAAGGGGGAGAAAATAGCTCGGAACGTCACGAAAGTTGGCGTGGACGCTTGTCTACCAATGGGACATCCAAATACATTCTCAAATTTCAATTCCGAGAAGTTGGTCAAAGTTGAAATCGTCTGTGCGTTTTCGCTAGAATTGGGCTTAATGGACGTGAAAATAGCTCGGAACGTCACGAATGTTGACGTGCGCATTTGTCTACAAATGGGACATCCAAATCTATTCTCAATTTTCAATTCCGAGAAGTTGGTCAAAGATGAAACGCGACCGTGCGTTTTCTCTAGAGTTGGGCTTAAATGGGAAGAAAATAGCTCGGAATGTGACGAAAGTTGGTGTGGATGCTTGTCTACCAATGGGACATCCAAATCTATTCTCAAATTTCAATTCCGAGAAGTTGTTCAAAGCTGAAAATTTACCGTTCGTTTTCGCTAGAATTGGGCTTAAAGGGTGTGAAAATAGCTCGAAACGTCACGAGAGTTGGCATGCACGCTCGTCTACCAATGTGACATACAAATCTATTCTCAAATTTATATTCCGAGAAGTTGGTCAAAGTTTAAAATCGACCGTGCATTTTCACTAGACTTGGGCTTAAAGGGTGGGAAAATAGTTCGACATGTCACGAAAGTTGGCGTGCGCATTTGTCTACCAACGGGACATCCAAATCTATGCTCAATTTTTAATTCCGCGGAGGTGGTCAAATTCGAAACTCGACTGTACGTTTTCGCTATACTTGGGCTTAAAGGGGGAGAAAATAGCTCGGAACGTCACGAAAGTTGGTGTGGACGCTTGTCTACCAATGGGACATCCAAATCTATTCTCAAATTTAAATCCAAGAAGTTGGTCAAAGTTGAAAATTTACCGTGCGTTTTCACTAGAGTTGGGCTTAAAGGGTGAGAAAATAGCTCGGAACGTCACGAAAGCTGGCGTGCCGCATTTGTCTACCAACGGGACATCCAAATCTATGCTCAATTTTCAATTCCGAGAAGTTGGTCAAATTCGAAACTCGACCGTAGCGTTTTTGCTAGACTTGGGCTTAAGGGGGAGAAAATAGCTCGGAACGTCACGAAAGTTGGCGTGGACGCTTGTCTACCAATGGGACATCCAAATCCATTCTCAAATTTCAATTCCGAGAAGTTGGTCAAAGTTGAAAATCGACCGTGCGTTTTCGCTAGTATTGGGCTTAAAGGACGTGAAAATAGCTCGGAACGTCACGAATGTTGTCGTGCGCATTTGTCTACAAATGGGACATCCAAATCTATTCTCAATTTTCAATAACGAGAAGTTGGTCAAAGATGAAACGCGACCGTGCGTTTTCTCTAGAGTTGGGCTTAAATGGGAAGAAAATAGCTCGGATGTGACGAAAGTTGGTGTGGATGCTTGTCTACCAATGGGACATCCAAATCTATTCTCAAATTTTCAATTCCGAGAAGTTGTTCAAAGCTGAAAATTTACCGTTCGTTTTCGCTAGAATTGGGCTTAAAGGGTGTGAAAATAGCTCGAACGTCACGAGAGTTGGCGTGCACGCTCGTCTACCAATGTGACATCCAAATCTATTCTCAAATTTATATTCCGAGAAGTTGGTCAAAGTTGAAAATCGATCGTGCATTTTCACTAGACTTGGGCTTAAGAGTGAGAAAATAGTTCGAAATGTCACGAAAGTTTGGCGTGCGCATTTGTCTACCAACGGGACATCCAAATCTATGCTCAATTTTTAATTCCGAGGAGTTGGTCAAATTCGAAACTCGACTGTACGTTTTCGCTATACTTGGGCTTAAAGGGGGAGAAAATAGCTCGGAACGTCACGAAAGTTGGTGTGGACGCTTGTCTACCAATGGGACATCCAAAACTATTGTCAAATTTCAATTCCGAGAAGTTCGTCAAAGTTGAAACTCGATCATGCGTTTTCGCTAGACTTGGGCTTAAAGGGAGTGAAAATAGCTCGGAACATTACGAAAGTTGGCGTGGACGCTCGTCTAACAATGTGACATCCAAATCCATTCTAAAATTTAAATTCCGAGAAGTTGGTCAAAGTGGAAAATTGACCGTCGCATTTTCGCTAGACTTAGGCTTAAAGGGTGAGAAAATAGCTCGGAACGTCACGAAAGTTAGCGTGCGCATTTGTATACCAACGGGACATCCAAATCTATGCTCAATTTTCAATTCCGAGAAGTTGGTCAAATTCGAAACTCGACCGTGCGTTTTCGCTCGACTTGAGCTTAAAGGGTGTGAAATTAGCTCGTAATGTGACGAAAGTTGGCGTGCGCATTTGTCTACCAACGGGACATCCAAATCTATGCTCAATTTCTAATTCCGAGAAGTTGGTCAAATTCGAAACTCGACGTGTGTTTTCGCTAGACTTAGGCTTAAAGGGTGAGAAAATAGCTCGGAACGTCACGAAAGTTGGTGTGGACGCTTGTCTACCAATGGGACATCCAAAACTATTCTCAAATTTCAATTCCGAGAAGTTGGTCAAAGTTGAAACTCGATCGTGCGTTTTCGCTAGACTTGGGCTTAAAGGGGGAGAAAATAGATCGGAACGTCACAAAAGTTGGCGTGCGCATTTGTCTACCAACGAGACATCCAAATCTATGCTCAATTTTCAATTCCGAGAAGTTGGTCAAATTCGAAACTCGACCGTGCATTTTCGCTCGACTTGAGCTTAAAGGGTGTGAAATTAGCTCGTAATGTGACGAAAGTTGGCGTGCGCATTTGTCTACCAACGGGACATCCAAATCTGTGCTCAATTTTTAATTTCGAGAAGTTGGTCAAATTCGAAACTCGACCATGCGTTTTCGCTAGACTTGGGCTTAAAGGGGGAGAAAATAGCTCGGAACGCCACGAAAGACAGTGTGGACGCTTGTCTACCAATGGGACATCCAAAACTATTCTCAAATTTCAATTCCGAGAAGTTGGTCAAAGTTGAAACTCGATCATGCGTTTTCGCTAGACTTGGGCTTAAAGGGTGTGAAAATAGCTCGGAACGTCACGAAAGTTGGCGTGCGCATTTGTCTACCAACGGGACATCCAGATATATGCTCAATTTTCAATTCCGACGAGTTGGTCAAATTCGAACTTGAGCGTGCGTTTTCGCTAGAGTTGGGCTTAAATACGAGGAAAATAGCTCGTAACGTCACGAAAGTTGGCATGTGCACTTGTCTACCAACGGGACATCCAAATCTATTTTCAAATTTCAACTCCCAAAAGTTGGTCAAATTCGAAACTCGACCGTGCGTTTTCGCTAGACTTGGGCTTAAAGGGGGAGAAAATAGCTCGGAACGTCATGAACGTTGGTGTGGACGCTTGTCTACCAATGGGACATCCAAATCTATTCTCAATTTTCAATTCCGAGAAGTTGGTCAAAGATGATACGCGATCGTGCGTTTTCGCTAGAGTTGGGCTTAAATGGGATGAAAATAGCTCGGAATGTCATGAAAGTTGGCGTGGACGCTCGTCTACCAATGGGACATCCAAATCTATTCTCAAATTTAAATTCCGAGAGGTTGGTTAAACTTGAAACTCGATCGTGCGGGTTTGCTAGACTTGGGCTTAAAGGGGGAGAAAATAGCTCGGAACGTCATGAAAGTTGGTGTGGACGCTTGTCTACCAATGGGACATCCAAAACTATTCTCAAATTTCAATTTCGAGAAGTTCGTCAAAGTTGAAACTCGATCATGCGTTTTTGCTAGACTTGGGCTTAAAGGGTGTAAAATTAGCTCGTAATGTCACGAAAGTTGCTGTGCGCGCATGTCTACAAATGGGACATCCAAATCTATTCTCAATTTTCATTTCAAAGAAGTTGGTCAAAGATGAAACGCGATCGTGTGTTTTCTCTAGAGTTGGGCTTAAATGGGAAGAAAATAGCTCGGAATGTCACAAAAGTTGGTGTGGACGCTTGTCTACCAATGGGACATCCAAATCTATTCTCAAATTTAAATTCCAAGAAGTTGGTCAAAGTTGAAAATTTACCGTGCGTTTTCGCTAGACTTGGTCTTAAAGGGCGAGAAAATAGCTCGGAATGTCACGAACGTTGGTGTGGACGCTTGTCTACCAATGGGACATCCAAATCTATTATCAAATTTAAATTCCAAGAAGTTGGTGAAAGTTGGAAATTTACCGTGCGTTTTCGCTAGACTTGGGCTTAAAGGGCGAGAAAATAGCTCGGAATGTCACGAAAGTTGGTGTGGACGCTTGTCTACCAATGGAACATCCAAATCTATTCTCAAATTTAAATTCCAAGAAGTTGGTCAAAGTTGAAAATTTACCGTGCGTTTTCGATAGACTTGGGCTTAAATGGGAAGAAAATAGCTCGGAATGTCACAAAAGTTGGTGTGGACGCTTGTCTACCAATGGGACATCCAAATGTATTCTCAAATTTAAATTCCAAGAAGTTGGTCAAAGTTGAAAATTTACCGTTCGTTTTCGCTAGAGTTGGGCTTAAAGGGCGAGAAAATAGCTCGGAATGTCACGAAAGTTGGTGTGGACGCTTGTCTACCAATGGAACATCCAAATATATTCTCAAATTTAAATTCCAAGAAGTTGGTCAAAGTTGAAAATTTACCGTGCGTTTTCGCTAGACTTGGGCTTAAAGGGCGAGAAAATAGCTCGGAATGTCACGAAAGTTGGTGTGGACGCTTGTCTACCAATGGGACATCCAAAACTATTCTCAAATTTCAATTCCGAGAAGTTGGTCAAAGTTGAAACTCGATCATGCGTTTTCGCTCGACTTGGGCTTAAAGGGTGTGAAAATAGCTCGGAGCGTCATGAAAGTTGGCGTGGATGCTCGTCGACCAATGTGACATCCAAATCTATTCTCAAATTTAAATTCCGAGAAGTTGGTCAAAGTTGAAAATCGACAGTGCATTTTCGCTAGACTTAGGCTTAAAGGGTGAGAAAATAGCTCGGAACGTCACGAAAGCTGGCGTGCGCATTTGTCCACCAACGGGACATCCAAATCTATGCTCAATTTTCAATTCCGAGAAGTTGGTCAATTTCGAAACTCGACCGTGCGTTTTCGCTAGACTTGGGCTTAAAGGGGGAGAAAATAGCTCGGAACGTCACGAAAGTTGGCGTGGACGCTTGTCTACCAATGGGACATCCAAATCCGTTCTCAAATTTCAATTCCGAGAAGTTGGTCAAAGTTGAAAATCGACCGTGCGTTTTCGCTAGAATTGGGCTTAAAGGACGTGAATGTTGGCGTGCGCATTTGTCTACAAATGGGACATCCAAATCTATTCTTAATTTTCAATTCCGAGAAGTTGGTCAAAGATGAAACGCGACCGTGCGTTTTCTCTAGAGTTAGGTTTAAATGGGAAGAAAATAGCTCGGAATGTCACGAAAATTGGTGTGGATGCTTGTCTACCAATGGGACATCCAAATCTATTCTCAAATTTCAATTCCGAGAAGTTGTTCAAAGCTGAAAATTTACCGTTCGTTTTCGCTAGAATTGGGCTTAAAGGGTGTGAAAATAGCTCGGAACATCACGAGAGTTGGCGTGCACGCTCGTCTAGCAATGTGACATCCAAATCTATTCTCAAATTTATATTCCGAGAAGTTGGTCAAAGTTGAAAATCGACCGTGCATTTTCACTAGACTTGGGCTTAAAGGGTGAGAAAATAGTTCGAAATGTCACGAAAGTTGGCGTGCGCATTTGTCTACCAACGGGACATCCAAATCTATGCTCAATTTTTAATTCCGAGGAGTTGGTCAAATTCGAAACTCGATTGTACATTTTCGCTATACTTGGGCTTAAAGGGGGAGAAAATAGCTCGGAACGTCACGAAAGTTGGTGTGGACGCTTGTCTACCAATGGGACATCCAAAACTATTCTCAAATTTCAATTCCGAGAAGTTCGTCAAAGTTGAAACTCGATCGTGCTTTTTCGCTAGACTTGGGCTTAAAGGGAGTGAAAATAGCTCGGAACATTACGAAAGTTGGCGTGGACGCTCGTCTAACAATGTGACATCCAAATCCATTCTAAAATTTAAATTCCGAGAAGTTGGTCAAAGTGGAAAATCGACCGTGCATTTTCGCTAGACTTAGGCTTAAAGGGTGAGAAAATAGCTCGGAACGTCACGAAAGTTAGCGTGCGCATTTGTCTACCATCAGGACATCCAAATCTATGCTCAATTTTCAATTCCGAGAAGTTGGTCAAATTCGAAACTCGACCGTGCGTTTTCGCTCGACTTGAGCTTAAAGGGTGTGAAATTAGCTCGTAATGTGACGAAAGTTGGCGGTGCGCATTTGTCTACCAACGGGACATCCAAATCTATGCTCAATTTGTAATTCCGAGAAGTTGGTCAAATTCGAAACTCGACCGTGTGTTTTCGCTAGACTCAGGCTTAAAGGGTGAGAAAATAGCTCGAAACGTAACGAAAGTTGGTGTGGACGCTTGTCTACCAATGGGACATCCAAAACTATTCTCAAATTTCAATTCCGAGAAGTTGGTCAAAGTTGAAACTCGATCGTTCTTTTTCGCTAGACTTGGGCTTAAAGGGGGAGAAAATAGCTCGGAACGTCACGAAAGTTGGCGTGCGCATTTGTCTACCAACGAGACATCCAAATCTATGCTCAATTTTCAATTCCGAGAAGTTGGTCAAATTCGAAACTCGACCGTGCATTTTTGCTCGACTTGAGCTTAAAGGGTGTGAAATTAGCTCGTAATGTGACGAAAGTTGGCGTGCGCATTTTTCTACCAACGGGACATCCAAATCTGTGCTAAATTTTTAATTCCGAGAAGTTGGTCAAATTCGAAACTCGACCGTGCGTTTTCGCTAGACTTAGGCTTAAAGGGTGAGAAAATAGCTTGGAACGTCACGAAAGTTGCCGTGCGCATTTGTCTACCAACGGGACATCCAAATCTATGCTCAATTTTTAATTCCGCGGAGTTGGTCAAATTCGAAACTCGACTGTACGTTTTCGCTATACTTGGGCTTAAAGGGGGAGAAAATAGCTCGGAACGTCACGAAAGTTGGTGTGGACGCTTGTCTACCAATGGGACATCCAAATCTATTCTCAAATTTAAATTCCAAGAAGTTGGTCAAAGTTGAAAATTTACCGTGCGTTTTCACTAGAGTTGGGCTTAAAGGGCGAGAAAGTAGCTCGGAACGTCACGAAAGCTGGCGTGCGCATTTGTCTACCAACGGGACATCCAAATCTATGCTCAATTTTCAATTCTGAGAAGTTGGTCAAATTCGAAACTCGACCGTGCGTTTTCGCTAGACTTGGGCTTAAAGGGGGAGAAAATAGCTCGGAACGTCACGAAAGACGGTGTGGACGCTTGTCTACCAATGGGACATCCAAAACTATTCTCAAATTTCAATTCCGAGAAGTTGGTCAAAGTTGAAACTCGATCATGCGTTTTCGCTCGACTTGGGCTTAAAGGGTGTGAAAATAGCTCGGAGCGTCATGAAAGTTGGCGTGGATGCTCGTCGACCAATGTGACATCCAAATCTATTCTCAAATTTAAATTCCGAGAAGTTGGTCAAAGTTGAAAATCGACAGTGCATTTTCGCTAGACTTAGTCTTAAAGGGTGAGAAAATAGCTCGGAACGTCACGAAAGCTGGCGTGCGCATTTGTCTACCAACGGGACATCCAAATCTATGCTCAATTTTCAATTCCGAGAAGTTGGTCAAATTCGAAACTCGACCGTGCGTTTTCGCTAGACTTGGGCTTAAAGGGGGAGAAAATAGCTCGGAACTTCACGAAAGTTGGCGTGGACGCTTGTCTACCAATGGGACATCCAAATCCATTCTCAAATTTCAATTCCGAGAAGTTGGTCAAAGTATAAAATCGACCGTGCCTTTTCGCTAGAATTGGGCTTAAAGGACGTGAAAATAGCTCGGAACGTCACGAATGTTGGCGTGCGCATTTGTCTACAAATGGGACATACAAATCTATTCTTAATTTTCAATTCCGAGAAGTTGGTCAAAGATGAAACGCGACCTTGCGTTTTCTCTAGAGTTAGGTTTAAATGGGAAGAAAGTAGCTCGGAATGTCACGAAAATTGGTGTGGATGCTTGTCTACCAATGGGACATCCAAATCTATTCTCAAATTTCAATTCCGAGAAGTTGTTCAAAGCTGAAAATTTACTGTTCTTTTTCGCTAGAATTGGGCTTAAAGGGTGTGAAAATAGCTTGGAACGTCACGAGAGTTGGCGTGCACGCTCGTCTACCAATGTGACATCCAAATCTATTCTCAAATTTATATTCCGAGAAGTTGGTCAAAGTTGAAAATCGACCGTGCATTTTCACTAGACTTGGGCTTAAAGGGTGAGAAAATAGTTCGAAATGTCACGAAAGTTGGCGTGCGCATTTGTCTACCAACGGGACATCCAAATCTATGCTCAATTTTCAATTCCGAGAAGTTGGTCAAATTCGAAACTCGACCGTGCGTTTTCGCTAGACTTGGGCTTAAAGGGGGAGAAAATAGCTCGGAACGTCACGAAAGTTGGTGTGGACTCTTGTCTACCAATGGGACATCCAAAACTATTTTCAAATTACAATTCCGAGAAGTTGGTCAAAGTTGAAACTCGATCGTGCGTTTTTGCTAGACTTGGGCTTAAAGGGTGTGAAATTAGCTCGTAATGTCACGAAAGTTGCTGTGCGCGCATGTCTACAAATGGGACATCCAAATCTATTCTCAATTTTCATTTCCGAGAAGTTGGTCAAAGATGAAACGCGATTGTGTGTTTTCTCTAGAGTTGGGCTTAAATGGGAAGAAAATAGCTCGGAATGTCACAAAAGTTGGTGTGGACGCTTGTCTACCAATAGAACATCCAAATCTATTCTCAAATTTAAATTCCAAGAAGTTGGTCAAAGTTGAAAATTTACCGTGCGTTTTCGCTAGACTTGGGCTTAAAGGGCGAGAAAATAGCTCGGAATGTCACGAAAGTTGGTGTGGACGCTTGTCTACCAATGGAACATCCAAATCTATTCTCAAATTTAAATTCCAAGAAGTTGGTCAAAGTTGAAAATTTACCGTGCGTTTTCGCTAGACTTGGGCTTAAAGGGCGAGAAAATAGCTCGGAATGTCACGAAAGTTGGTGTGGACGCTTGTCTACCAATGGGACATCCAAATCTATTCTCAAATTTAAATTCCAAGAAGTTGGTCAAAGTTGGAAATTTACCGTGCGTTTTCGCTAGACTTGGGCTTAAAGGGCGAGAAAATAGCTCGGAATGTCACGAAAGTTGGTGTGGACGCTTGTCTACCAATGGAACATCCAAATCTATTCTCAAATTTAAATTCCAAGAAGTTGGTCAAAGTTGAAAATTTACCGTGCGTTTTCGCTAGACTTGGGCTTAAATGGGAAGAAAATAGCTCGGAATGTCACAAAAGTTGGTGTGGACGCTTGTCTACCAATGGGACATCCAAATCTATTCTCAAATTTAAATTCCAAGAAGTTGGTCAAAGTTGAAAATTTACCGTGCGTTTTCGCTAGACTTGGGCTTAAAGGGCGAGAAAATAGCTCGGAATGTCACGAAAGTTGGTGTGGACGCTTGTCTACCAATGGAACATCCAAATCTATTCTCAAATTTAAATTCCAAGAAGTTGGTCAAAGTTGAAAATTTACCGTGCGTTTTCGCTAGACTTGGGCTTAAAGGGCGAGAAAATAACTCGGAATGTCACGAAAGTTGGTGTGGACGCTTGTCTACCAATGGGACATCCAAAACTATTCTCAAATTTCAATTCCGAGAAGTTGGTCAAAGTTGAAACTCGATCATGCGTTTTCGCTCGACTTGGACTTAAAGGGTGTGAAAATAGCTCGGAGCGTCATGAAAGTTGGCGTGGATGCTCGTCGACCAATGTGACATCCAAATCTATTCTCAAATTTAAATTCTGAGAAGTTAGTCAAAGTTGAAAATCGACAGTGCATTTTCGCTAGACTTAGGCTTAAAGGGTGAGAAAATAGCTCGGAACGTCACGAAAGCTGGCGTGCGCATTTGTCTACCAACGGGACATCCAAATCTATGCTCAATTTTCAATTCTGAGAAGTTGGTCAATTTCGAAACTCGATCGTGCGTTTTCGCTAGACTTGGGCTTAAAGGGGGAGAAAATAGCTCGAAACGTCACGAAAGTTGGCGTGGACGCTTGTCTACCAATGGGACATCCAAATCCATTCTCAAATTTCAATTCCGAGAAGTTGGTCAAAGTTGAAAATCGACCGTCGCGTTTTCGCTAGAATTGGGCTTAAAGGACGTGAAAATAGCTCGGAACGTCACGAATGTTGGCGTGCGCATTTGTCTACAAATGGGACATACAAATCTATTCTTAATTTTCAATTCCGAGAAGTTGGTCAAAGATGAAACGCGACCGTGCGTTTTCTCTAGAGTTAGGTTTAAATGGGAAGAAAATAGCTCGGAATGTCACGAAAATTGGTGTGGATGCTTGTCTACCAATGGGACATCCAAATCTATTCTCAAATTTAAATTCCGAGAAGTTGTTCAAAGCTGAAAATTTACCGTTCGTTTTCGCTAGAATTGGGCTTAAAGGGTGTGAAAATAGCTCGGAACGTCACGAGAGTTGGCGTGCACGCTCGTCTACCAATGTGACATCCAAATCTATTCTCAAATTTATATTCCGAGAAGTTGGTCAAAGTTGAAAATCGACCATGCATTTTCACTAGACTTGGGCTTAAAGGGTGAGAAAATAGTTCGAAATGTCACGAAAGTTGGCGTGCGCATTTGTCTACCAACGGGACATCCAAATCTATGCTCAATTTTTAATTCCGAGGAGTTGGTCAAATTCGAAACTCGACTGTACGTTTTCACTATACTTGGGCTTAAAGGGGGAGAAAATAGCTCGGAACTTCATGAAAGTTGGTGTGGACGCTTGTCTACCAATGGGACATCCAAAACTATTCTCAAATTTCAATTCCGAGAAGTTCGTCAAAGTTGAAACTCGATCATGCGTTTTCGCTAGACTTGGGCTTAAAGGGAGTGAAAATAGCTCGGAACATTACGAAAGTTGGCGTGGACGCTCGTCTAACAATGTGACATCCAAATCCATTCTAAAATTTAAATTCCGAGAAGTTGGTCAAAGTGGAAAATCGACCGTGCATTTTCGCTAGACTTAGGCTTAAAGGGTGAGAAAATAGCTCGGAACGTCACGAAAGTTAGCGTGCTCATTTGTCTACCAACGGGACATCCAAATCTATGCTCAATTTTCAATTCCGAGAAGTTGGTCAAATTCGAAACTCGACCGTGCGTTTTCGCTCGACTTGAGTTTAAAGGGTGTGAAATTAGCTCGTAATGTGACGAAAGTTGGCGTGCGCATTTGTCTACCAACGGGACATCCAAATCTATGCTCAATTTCTAATTCCGAGAAGTTGGTCAAATTCGAAACTCGGCCGTGTGTTTTCGCTAGACTTAGGCTTAAAGGGTGAGAAAATAGCTCGGAACGTCATGAAAGTTGGTGTGGACGCTTGTCTACCAATGGGACATCCAAATCTATTCTCAATTTTCAATTCCGAGAAGTTGGTCAAAGATGATACGCGATCGTGCGTTTTCGCTAGAGTTGGGCTTAAATGGGATGAAAATAGCTCGGAATGTCATGAAAGTTGGCGTGGACGCTCGTCTACCAATGGGACATCCAAATCTATTCTCAAATTTAAATTTCGAGAGGTTGGTCAAACTTGAAACTCGATCGTGCGTGTTCGCTAGACTTGGGATTAAAGGGGGAGAAAATAGCTCGGAACGTCACGAAAGTTGGTGTGGACGCTTGTCTACGAATGGGACATCCAAAACTATTCTCAAATTTCAATTTCGAGAAGTTCGTCAAAGTTGAAACTCGATCATGCGTTTTTGCTAGACTTGGGCTTAAAGGGTGTGAAATTAGCTCGTAATGTCACGAAAGTTGCTGTGCACGCATGTCTACAAATGGGACATCCAAATCTATTCTCAATTTTAATTTCCGAGAAGTTGGTCAAAGATGAAACGCGATCGTGCGTTTTCTCTAGAGTTGGGCTTAAATGGGAAGAAAATAGCTCGGAATGTCACAAAATTTGGTGTCGACGCTTGTCTACCAATGGGACATCCAAATCTATTCTCAAATTTAAATTCCAAGAAGTTGGTGAAAGTTCAAAATTTACCGTGCGTTTTCGCTAGACTTGGGCTTAAAGGGCGAGAAAATTGCTCGGAATGTCACGAAAGTTGGTGTGGACGCTTGTCTACCAATGGAACATCCAAATCTATTCTCAAATTTAAATTCCAAGAAGTTGGTCAAAGTTGAAAATTTACCGTGCGTTTTCGCTAGACTTGGGATTAAAGGGCGAGGAAATAGCTTGGAATGTCACGAAAGTTGGTGTGGACGCTTGTCTACCAATGGGACATCCAAATCTATTCTCAAATTTAAATTCCAAGAAGTTGGTCAAAGTTGAAAATTTACCGTGCGTTTTCACTAGAGTTGGGCTTAAAGGGCGAGAAAATAGCTCGGAACGTCACGAAAGCTGGCGTGCGCATTTGTCTACCAACGGGACATCCAAATCTATGCTCAATTTTCAATTCCGAGAAGTTGGTCAAATTCGAAACTCGACCGTGTGTTTTCGCTAGACTTGGGCTTAAAGGGGGAGAAAATAGCTCGGAACGTCACGAAAGACGGTGTGGACGCTTGTCTACCAATAGGACATCCAAAACTATTCTCAAATTTCAATTCCGAGAAGTTGGTCAAAGTTGAAACTCGATCATGCGTTTTCGCTCGACTTGGGCTTAAGGGCTGTGAAAATAGCTCGGAGCGTCATGAAAGTTGGCGTGGACGCTCGTCGACCAATGTGACATCCAAATCTATTCTCAAATTTAAATTCCGAGAAGTTGGTCAAAGTTGAAAATCGACAGTGCATTTTCGCTAGACTTAGGCTTAAAGGGTGAGAAAATAGCTCGGAACGTCACGAAAGTTGGCGTGCGCATTTGTCTACCAACGGGACATCCAAATCTATGCTCAATTTTCAATTCCGAGAAGTTGGTCAAATTCGAAACTCGACCGTGCGTTTTCGCTAGACCTGGGCTTAAAGGGGGAGAAAATAGCTCGGAACGTCATGAAAGTTGGTGTGGACGCTTGTCTACCAATGGGACATCCAAAACTATTTTCAAATTTCAATTCCGAGAAGTTGGTCAAAGTTGAAACTCGGTCGTGCGTTTTCGGTAGAATTGGGCTTAAAGGACGTGAAATTAGCTCGTAATGTCACGAAAATTGTTGTGCGCGCATGTATACAAATGGGACATCCAAATCTATTCTCAATTTTCAATTCCGTGAAGTTGGTCAAAGATGAAACGCGACCGTGCATTTTCTCTAGAGTTGGGCTTAAATGGGAAGAAAATAGCTCAGAATGTCACGAAAGTTGGTGTGGATGCTTGTCTACCAATGGGACATCCAAATCTATTCTAAAATTTCAATTCCGAGAAGTTGTTCAAAGCTGAAAATTTACCGTTCGTTTTCGCTAGAATTGGGTTTAAAGGGTGTGAAAATAGCTCGGAACGTCGCGAGAGTTGGCGTGCACGCTCGTCTACCAATGTGACATCCAAATCTATTCTCAAATTTATATTCCGAGAAGTTGGTCAAAGTTGAAAATCGACCGTCGCATTTTCAATAGACTTGGGCTTAAAGGGTGAGAAAATAGTTCGAAATGTCACGAAAGTTGGCGTGCGCATTTGTCTACCAACGGGACATCCAAATCTGTGCTCAATTTTTAATTCCGAGGAGTTGGTCAAATTCGAAACTCGACCGTGCGTTTTCGCTCGACTTGAGCTTAAAGGGTGTGAAATTAGCTCGTAATGTGACGAAAGTTGGCGTGCGCATTTGTCTACCAACGGGACATCCAAATCTATGCTCAATTTCTAATTCCAAGAAGTTGGTCAAATTCGAAACTCGACCGTGTGTTTTGCTAGACTTAGGCTTAAAGGGTGAGAAAATAGCTCGGAACGTCACGAAAGTTGGTGTGGACGCTTGTCTACCAATGGGACATCCAAAACTATTCTCAAATTTCAATTCCGAGAAGTTGGCCAAAGTTGAAACTCGATCGTGCATTTTCGCTAGACTTGGGCTTAAAGGGGGAGAAAATAGCTCGGAACGTCACGAAATTTGGCGTGCGCATTTGTCTACCAACGAGACATCCAAATCTATGCTTAATTTTCAATTCCGAGAAGTTGGTCAAATTCGAAACTCGACCATGAATTTTCGCTCGACTTGAGGTTAAAGGGTGTGAAATTAGCTCGTAATGTGACGAAAGTTGGCGTGCGCATTTGTCTACCAATGGGACATCCAAATCTGTGCTCAATTTTTAATTCCGAGAAGTTGGTCAAATTCAAAACTCGACCGTCGCGTTTTCGCTAGACTTAGGCTTAAAGGGTGAGAAAATAGCTCGGAACGTCACGAAAGTTGGCGTGCGCATTTGTCTACCAACGGGACATCCAGATATATGCTCAATTTTAAATTCCGAGAAGTTGGTCAAATTCGAACTCGACCGTCGCGTTTTCGCTAGAGTTGGGCTTAAAGCCGAGGAAAATAGCTCGTAACGTCACGAAAGTTGGCATGTGCACTTGTCTACCAACGGGACATCCAAATCTATTTTCAAATTTCAACTCCCAAAAGTTGGTCGAATTCGAAACTCGACCGTGCGTTTTCGCTAGACTTGGGCTTAAAGGAGGAGAAAATAGCTCGGAACGTCACGAAAGTTGGCGTGGACGCTTGTCTACCAATGGGACATCCAAATCCATTCTCAAATTTCAATTCCGAGAAGTTGGTCAAAGTTGAAAATCGACTGTGCGTTTTCGCTAGAATTGGGCTTAAAGGACGTGAAAATAGCTCGAAACGTCACGAATGTTGGCGTGCGCATTTGTCTACAAAAGGGACATCCAAATCTATTCTCAATTTTCAATTCCGAGAAGTTGGTCAAAGATGAAACGCGACCGTGCGTTTTCTCTAGAGTTGGGCTTAAATGGGAAGAAAATAGCTCGGAATGTCACGAAAGTTGGTGTGGATGCTTGTCTACCAATGGGACATCCAAATCTATTCTCAAATTTCAATTCCGAGAAGTTGTTCAAAGCTGAAAATTTACCGTTCATTTTCGCTAGAATTGGGCTTAAAGGGTGTGAAAATAGTTCGAAATGTCACGAAAGTTGGCGTGCGCATTTGTCTACCAACGGGACATCCAAATCTATGCTCAATTTTTAATTCTGAGGAGTTGGTCAAATTCGAAACTCGACTGTACGTTTTCGCTATACTTGGGCTTAAAGGGGGAGGAAATAGCTCGGAACGTCACGAAAGTTGGTGTGGATGCTTGTCTACCAATGGAACATCCAAATCTATTCTCAAATTTAAATTCCAAGAAGTTGGTCAAAGTTGAAAATTTACCGTGCATTTTCGCTAGACTTGGGCTTAAAGGGCGAGAAAATAGCTCGGAATGTCACGAAAGTTGGTGTGGACGCTTGTCTACCAATGGGACATCCAAAACTATTCTCAAATTTCAATTCCGAGAAGTTGGTCAAAGTTGAAACTCGATCGTGCGTTTTCGCTAGACTTGAGCTTAAACGGGGAGAAAATAGCTCGGAACGTCACGAAAGTTGGCGTGTGCATTTGTCTACCAACGAGACATCCAAATCTATGCTCAATTTTCAATTCCGAGAAGTTGGTCAAATTCGAAACTCGACCGTGCATTTTCGCTCGACTTGAGCTTAAAGGGTGTGAAATTAGCTCGTAATGTGATGAAAGTTGGCGTGCGCATTTGTCTACCAATGGGACATCCAAATCTGTGCTCAATTTTTAATTCCGAGAAGTTGGTAAAATTCGAAACTCGACCGTGAGTTTTCGCTAGACTTAGGCTTAAAGGGTGAGAAAATAGCTCGGAACGTCACGAAAGTTGGCGTGCGCATTTGTCTACCAACGGGACATCCAGATATATGCTCAATTTTCAATTCCGAGAAGTTGGTCAAATTCGAACTCGACCGTGCGTTTTCGCTAGAGTTGGGCTTAAAGCCGAGGAAAATAGCTCGTAACGTCACGAAAGTTTGCATGTGCACTTGTCTACCAACGGGACATCCAAATCTATTTTCAAATTTCAACTCCCAAAAGTTGGTCAAATTCGAAACTCGACCGTCGCGTTTTCGCTAGACTTGGGCTTAAAGGGGGAGAAAATAGCTCGGAACGTCATGAAAGTTGGTGTGGACGCGTGTCTACAAATGGGACATCCAAATCTATTCTCAAATTTAAATTCCGAGAAGTTGGTCAAAGTTGAAAATTTACCGTGCGTTTTCGCTAGACTTGGGCTTAAAGGGCGAGAAATAGCTCGGAAAGTCACGAAAGTTGGTGTGGACGCTTGTCTACCAATGGAACATCCAAATCTATTCTCAAATTTAAATTCCAAGAAGTTGGTCAAAGTTGAAAATTTACCGTGCGTTTTCGCTAGACTTGGGCTTAAAGGGCGAGAAAATAGCTCGGAATGTCACGAAAGTTGGTGTGGACGCTTGTCTACCAATCGGACATCCAAATCTATTCTCAAATTTAAATTCCAAGAAGTTGGTCAAAGTTGAAAATTTACCATGCGTTTTCACTAGAGTTGGGCTTAAAGGGCGAGAAAATAGCTCGGAACGTCACAAAAGCTGGCGTGCGCATTTGTCTACCAACGGGACATCCAAATCTATGCTCAATTTTCAATTCCGAGAAGTTGGTGAAATTCGAAACTCGACCGTGCGTTTTCGCTAGATTTGGGCTTAAAGGGGGAGAAAATAGCTCGGAACGTCATGAAAGTAGGTGTGGACGCTTGTCTACCAATGGGACATCCAAAACTATTCTTAAATTTCAATTCCGAGAAGTTGGTCAAAGCTGAAACTCGATCATGCGTTTTCGCTCGACTTGGGCTTAAAGGGTGTGAAAATAGCTCGGAGCGTCATGAAAGTTGGCGTGGACGCTCGTCGACCAATGTGACATCCAAATCTATTCTCAAATTTAAATTCCGAGAAGTTGGTCAAAGTTGAAAATCGACAGTGCATTTTCGCTAGACTTAGGCTTAAAGGGCGTGAAAATAGCTCGGAACGTCACGAAAGTTGGCGTGCGCATTTGTCTACCAACGGGACATCCAAATCTATGCTCAATTTTCAATTCCGGGAAGTTGGTCAAATTCGAAACTCGACCGTGCGTTTTCGCTAGACTTGGGCTTAAAGCGCGAGAAAATAGCTCGGAACGTCACAAAAGTAGGTGTGGACGCTTGTCTACCAATGGGACATCCAAAACTATTCTCAAATTTCAATTCCGAGAAGTTGGTCAAAGTTGAAACTCGATCGTCGCGTTTTCGCTAGAATTGGGCTTAAAGGACGTGAAATTAGCTCGTAATGTCACGAAAATTTCTGTGCGCGCATGTCTACAAATGGGACATCCAAATGTATTCTAAATTTTCAATTCCGAGAAGTTGGTCAAAGATGAAACGCGACCGTGCGTTTTCTCTAGAGTTGGGCTTAAATGGGAAGAAAATAGCTCGGAATGTCACGAAAGTTGGTGTGGATGCTTGTCTACCAATGGGACATCCAAATCTATTCTCAAATTTCAATTCCGAGAAGTTGTTCAAAGCTGAAAATTTACCGTTCGTTTTCGCTAGAATTGGGCTTAAAGGGTGTGAAAATAGCTCGGAACGTCACGAGAGTTGGCGTGCACGCTCGTCTACCAATGTGACATCCAAATCTATTCTCAAATTTATATTCCGAAAAGTTGGTCAAAGTTGAAAATCGACAGTGCATTTTCACTAGACTTGGGCTTAAAAGGTGAGAAAATAGTTCGAAATGTCACGAAAGTTGGCGTGCGCATTTGTCTACCAACGGGACATCCAAATCTATGCTCAATTTTTAATTCCGAGGAGTTGGTCAAATTCGAAACTCGACTGTACGTTTTCTCTATACTTGGTCTTAAAGGGGGAGAAAATAGGTCGGAACGTCACGAAAGTTGGTGTGGACGCTTGTCTACCAGTGGGACATCCAAAACTATTCTCAAATTTCAATTCCGAGAAGTTCGTCAAAGTTGAAACTCGATCGTGCGTTTTCGCTAGACTTGGGCTTAAAGGGAGTGAAAATAGCTCGGAACATTACGAAAGTTGGCGTGGACGCTCGTCTAACAATGTGACATCCAAATCCATTCTAAAATTTAAATTCCGAGAAGTTGGTCAAAGTGGAAAATCGACCGTGCATTTTCGCTAGACTTAGGCTTAAAGGGTGCTAAAATAGCTCGGAACGTCACGAAAGTTAGCGTGCGCATTTGTCTACCAAAGTGACATTCAAATCTATGCTCAATTTTCAATTCCGAGAAGTTGGTCAAATTCGAAACTCGACCGTGCGTTTTCGCTCGACTTGAGCTTAAAGGGTGTGAAATTAGATCGTAATGTGACGAAAGTTGGCGTGCGCATTTGTCTACCAACGGGACATCCAAATCTATGCTCAATTTCTAATTCCGAGAAGTTGGTCAAATTCGAAACTCGACCGTGTGTTTTCGCTAGACTTAGGCGTAAAGGGTGAGAAAATAGCTCGGAACGTCACGAAAGTTGGTGTGGACGCTTGTCTACCAATGGGACATCCAAAACTATTCTCAAATTTCAATTCCGAGAAGTTGGTCAAAGTTGAAACTTGATCGTGCGTTTTCGCTAGACTTGGGCTTAAAGGGGGAGAAAATAGCTCGGAACGTCACGAAAGTTGCCGTGCGCATTTGTTACCAACGAGACATCCAAATCTATGCTCAATTTTCAATTCCGAGAAGTTGGTCAAATTCGAAACTCGACCGTGCATTTTCGCTCGACTTGAGCTTAAAGGGTGTGAAATTAGCTCGTAATGTGACGAACGTTGGCGTGCGCATTTGTCTACCAACGGGACATCCAAATCTATGCTCAATTTTCAATTCCGAGAAGTTGGTCAAATTCGAAACTCGACCGTGCGTTTTCGCTAGACTTGGGCTTAAAGGGGGAGAAAATAGCTCGGAACGTCACGAAAGTTGGTGTGGACGCTTGTCTACCAATGGGACATCCAAAACTATTCTCAAATTTCAATTCCGAGAAGTTGGTCAAAGTTGAAACTCGATCGTGCGTTTTCAGAAGAATTGGGCTTAAAGGACGTGAAATTAGCTCGTAATGTCACGAAAATTGCTGTGCGCGCATGTCTACAAATGGGACATCCAAATCTATTCTCAATTTTCATTTCCGAGAAGTTGGTCAAAGATGAAACGCGACCGTGCGTTTTCTCTAGAGTTGGGCTTAAATGGGAAGAAAATAGCTCGGAAAGTCACAAAAGTTGGTGTGGACGCTTGTCTACCAATGGGACATCCAAATCTATTCTCAAATTTAAATTCCAAGAAGTTGGTCAAAGTTGAAAATTTACCGTGCGTTTTCGCTAGACTTGGGCTTAAAGGTCGAGAAAATAGCTCGGAATGTCACGAAAGTTGGTGTGGATGCTTGTCTACCAATGGAACATCCAAATCTATTCTCAAATTTAAATTCCAAGAAGTTGGTCAAACTTAAAAATTTACCGTGCGTTTTCGCTAGACTTGGGCTTAAAGGGCGAGAAAATAGCTCGGAATGTCACGAAATTTTGTGTGGACGCTTGTCTACCAATGGGACATCCAAATCTATTCTCAAATTTAAATTCCAAGAAGTTGGTCAAAGTTGAAAATTTACCATGCGTTTTCACTAGAGTTGGGCTTAAAGGGTGAGAAAATAGCTCGGAACGTCACGAAAGCTGGCGTGCGCATTTGTATACCAACGGGACATCCAAATCTATGCTCAATTTTCAATTCCGAGAAGTTGGTCAAATTCGAAACTCTACCGTGCATTTTCGCTAGACTTGGGCTTAAAGGGGGAGAAAATAGCTCGGAACGTCATGAAAGACGGTGTGGACGCTTGTCTACCAATGGGACATCCAAAACTATTCTCAAATTTCAATTCCGAGAAGTTTGTCAAAGTTGAAACTCGATCATGCGTTTTCGCTCGACTTGGGCTTAAAGGGGGAGAAAATAGCTCGGAGTGTCATGAAAGTTGGCGTGGACGCTCGTCGACCAATGTGACATCCAAATCTATTCTCAAATTTAAATTCCGAGAAGTTGGTCAAAGTTGAAAATCGACAGTGCATTTTCGCTAGACTTAGGCTTAAAGGGTGAGAAAATAGCTCGGAACATCACGAAAGCTGGCGTGCGCATTTGTCTACCAACGGGACATCCAAATCTATGCTCAATTTTCAATTCCGAGAAATTGGTAAAATTCGAAACTCGACTGTGCGTTTTCGCTAGACTTGGGCTTAAAGGGGGAGAAAATAGCTCGGAACGTCACGAAAGTTGGCGTGGACGCTTGTCTACCAATGGGACATCCAAATCCATTCTCAAATTTCAATTCCGAGAAGTTGGTCAAAGTTGAAAATCGACCGTAGCGTTTTCGCTAGAATTGGGCTTAAAGGACGTGAAAATAGCTCGAAACGTCACGAATGTTGGCGTGCGCATTTGTCTACAAATGGGACATCCAAATCTATTCTCAATTTTCAATTCCGAGAAGTTGGTCAAAGATGAAACGCGACCGTGCGTTTTCTCTAGAGTTGGGCTTAAATGGGAAGAAAATAGCTCGGAATGTCACGAAAGTTGGTGTGGATGCTTGTCTACCAATGGGACATCCAAATCTATTCTCAAATTTCAATTCCGAGAAGTTGTTCAAAGCTGAAAATTTACCGTTCGTTTTCGCTAGAATTGGGCTTAAAGGGTGTGAAAATAGCTCGGAGCGTCACGAAAGTTGGTGTGGACGCTTGTCTACCAATGGGACATCCAAAACTATTCTCAAATTTCAATTCCGAGAAGTTGGTCAAAGTTGAAACTCGATCGTTGCGTTTTCAGAAGAATTGGGCTTAAAGGACGTGAAATTAGCTCGTAATGTCACGAAAATTGCTGTGCGCGCATGTCTACAAATGGGACATCCAAATCTATTCTCAATTTTCATTTCCGAGAAGTTGGTCAAAGATGAAACGCGACCGTCGCGTTTTCTCTAGAGTTGGGCTTAAATGGGAAGAAAATAGCTCGGAAAGTCACAAAAGTTGGTGTGGACGCTTGTCTACCAATGGGACATCCAAATCTATTCTCAAATTTAAATTCCAAGAAGTTGGTCAAAGTTGAAAATTTACCGTGCGTTTTCGCTAGACTTGGGCTTAAAGGTCGAGAAAATAGCTCGGAATGTCACGAAAGTTGGTGTGGATGCTTGTCTACCAATGGAACATCCAAATCTATTCTCAAATTTAAATTCCAAGAAGTTGGTCAAACTTAAAAATTTACCGTGCGTTTTCGCTAGACTTGGGCTTAAAGGGCGAGAAAATAGCTCGGAATGTCACGAAATTTTGTGTGGACGCTTGTCTACCAATGGGACATCCAAATCTATTCTCAAATTTAAATTCCAAGAAGTTGGTCAAAGTTGAAAATTTACCATGCGTTTTCACTAGAGTTGGGCTTAAAGGGTGAGAAAATAGCTCGGAACGTCACGAAAGCTGGCGTGCGCATTTGTATACCAACGGGACATCCAAATCTATGCTCAATTTTCAATTCCGAGAAGTTGGTCAAATTCGAAACTCTACCGTGCATTTTCGCTAGACTTGGGCTTAAAGGGGGAGAAAATAGCTCGGAACGTCATGAAAGACGGTGTGGACGCTTGTCTACCAATGGGACATCCAAAACTATTCTCAAATTTCAATTCCGAGAAGTTTGTCAAAGTTGAAACTCGATCATGCGTTTTCGCTCGACTTGGGCTTAAAGGGGGAGAAAATAGCTCGGAGCGTCATGAAAGTTGGCGTGGACGCTCGTCGACCAATGTGACATCCAAATCTATTCTCAAATTTAAATTCCGAGAAGTTGGTCAAAGTTGAAAATCGACAGTGCATTTTCGCTAGACTTAGGCTTAAAAGGTGAGAAAATAGCTCGGAACGTCACGAAAGTTGGCGTGCGCATTTGTCTACCAACGGGACATCCAAATCTATGCTCAGTTTTCAATTCCGAGAAGTTGGTCAAATTCGAAACTCGACGGTGCGTTTTCGCTAGACTTGGGCTTAAAGGGGGAGAAAATAGCTCGGAACGTCACGAAAGTTGGTGTGGACGCTTGTGTACCAATGGGACAAGCAAAACTATTCTCAAATTTCAATTCCGAGAAGTTGGTCAAAGTTGAAACTCGATCGTGCGTTTTCGCTAGAATTGGGCTTAAAGGACGTGAAATTAGCTCGTAATGTCACGAAAATTGCTGTGCGCGCATGTCTACAAATGGGACATCCAAATCTATTCTCAATTTTCAATTCCGAGAATTTGGTCAAAGATGAAACGCGACGGTGCGTTTTCTCTAGACTTGGGATTAAATGGGAAGAAAATAGCTCGGAATGTCACGAAAGTTGGTGTGGATGCTTGTCTACCAATGGGACATCCAAATCTATTCTCAAATTTCAATTCCGAGAAGTTGTTCAAAGCTGAAAATTTACCGTTCGTTTTCGCTAGAATTGGGCTTAAAGGGTGTGAAAATAGCTCGGAACGTCACGAGAGTTGGCATGCACGCTCGTCTACCAATGTGACATCCAAATCTATTCTCAAATTTATATTCCGAAAAGTTGGTCAAAGTTGAAAATCGACCGTGCATTTTCACTAGACTTGGGCTTAAAGGGTGAGAAAATAGTTCGAAATGTCACGAAAGTTGGCTTGCGCATTTGTCTACCAATGGGACATCCAAATCTATGCTCAATTTCTAATTCCGAGAAGTTGGTCAAATTCGAAACTCGACCGTGTGTTTTCGCTAGACTTAGGCTTAAAGGGTGAGAAAATAGCTCGGAACGTCACGAAAGATGGTGTGGACGCTTGTCTACCAATGGGACATCCAAAACTATTCTCAAATTTCAATTCTGAGAAGTTGGTCAAAGTTGAAACTCGATCGTGCGTGTTCGCTAGACTTGGGCTTAAAGGGGGAGAAAATAGCTCGAAACGTCACGAAAGTTGGTGTGGACGCTTGTCTACCAATGGGACATCCAAAACTATTCTCAAATTTCAATTCCGAGAAGTTGGTCAAAGTTGAAACTCGATCGTCGCGTTTTCGCTAGACTTGGGCTTAAAGGGGGAGAAAATAGCTCGGAACGTCACGAAAGTTGGCGTGCGCATTTGTCTACCAACGGGACATCCAAATCTATGCAAAATTTTCAATTCCGAGAAGTTGGTCAAATTCGAAACTCGACCGTGCGTTTTCGCTCGACTTGAGCTTAAAGGGTGTGAAATTAGCTCGTAATGTGACGAAAGTTGGCGTGCGCATTTGTCTACCAACGGGGCATCCAAATCTATGCTCAATTTCTAATTCCGAGAAGTTGGTCAAATTCGAAACTCTACCGTGTGTTTTCGATAGACTTAGGCTTAAAGGGTGAGAAAATAGCTCGGAACGTCACGAAAGTTGGTGTGGACGCTTGTTTACCAATGGGACATCCAAAACTATTCTCAAATTTCAATTCCGAGAAGTTGGTCAAAGTTGAAACTCGATCGTGCGTTTTTGCTAGACTTGGGCTTAAACGGGGAGAAAATAGCTCGGAACGTCACGAAAGTTGGCGTGCGCATTTGTCTACCAACGAGACATCCAAATCTATGCTCAATTTTCAATTCCGAGAAGTTGGTCAAATTCGAAACTCGACCGTGCATTTTCGCTCGACTTGAGCTTAAAGGGTGTGGAATTAGCTCGAAATGTGACGAAAGTTGGCGTGCGCATTTGTCTACCAATGGGACATCCAAATCTGTGCTCAATTTTTAATTCCGAGAAGTTGGTCAAATTCAAAACTCGACCGTGCGTTTTCGCTAGACTTGGGCTTAAAGGGGGAGAAAATAGCTCGGAACGTCACGAAAGTTGGTGTGGACGCTTGTCTACCAATGGGACATCCAAAACTATTCTCAAATTTCAATTCCGAGAAGTTGGTAAAAGTTGAAACTCGATCGTGCGTTTTCGCTAGAATTGGGCTTAAAGGACGTGAAATTAGCTCGTAATGTCACGAAAATTGCTGTGCGCGCATGTCTACAAATGGGACATCCAAATCTATTCTCAATTTTCAATTCCGAGAAGTTGGTCAAAGATGAAACGCGACCGTGCGTTCTCTCTAGAGTTGGGCTTAAATGGGAAGAAAATAGCTCGGAATGTCACGAAAGTTGGTGTGGATGCTTGTCTACCAATGGGACATCCAAATCTATTCTCAAATTTCAATTCCGAGAAGTTGTTCAAAGCTGAAAATTTACCGTTCGTTTTCGCTAGAATTGGGCTTAAAGGGTGTGAAAATAGCTCGGAACGTCACGAGAGTTGGCGTGCACGCTCGTCTACCAATGTGACATCCAAATCTATTCTCAAATTTATATTCCGAGAAGTTGGTCAAAGTTGAAAATCGACCGTGCATTTTCACTAGACTTGGGCTTAAAGGGTGAGAAAATAGTTCGAAATGTCACGAAAGTTGGCGTGCGCATTTGTCTACCAACGGGACATCCAAATCTATGCTCAATTTTTAATTCCGAGGAGTTGGTCAAATTCGAAACTCGACTGTACGTTTTCGCTATACTTGGGCTTAAAGGGGGAGAAAATAGCTCGGAACGTCACGAAAGTTGGTGTGGACGCTTGTCTACCAATGGGACATCCAAAACTATTCTCAAATTTCAATTCCGAGAAGTTCGTCAAAGTTGAAACTCGATCGTGCGTTTTCTCTAGACTTGGGCTTAAAGGGAGTGAAAATAGCTCGGAACATTACGAAAGTTGGTGTGGACGCTCGTCTAATAATGTGCCATCCAAATCCATTCTAAAATTTAAATTCCGAGAAATTGGTCAAAGTGGAAAATCGACCGTGCATTTTCGCTAGACTTAGGCTTAAAGGGTGAGAAAATAGCTCGGAACGTCACGAAAGTTAGCGTGCGCATTTGTCTACCAACGGGACATCCAAATCTATGCTAAATTTTCAATTCCGAGAAGTTGGTCAAATTCGAAACTCGACCGTGTGTTTTCGCTAGACTTAGGCTTAAAGGGTGAGAAAATAGCTCGGAACGTCACGAAAGTTGGTGTGGACGCTTGTTTACCAATGGGACATCCAAAACTATTCTCAAATTTCAATTCCGAGAAGTTGGTCAAAGTTGAAACTCGATCGTGCGTTTTCGCTAGACTTGGGCTTAAAGGGGGAGAAAATAGCTCGGAACGTCACGAAAGTTGGCGTGCGCATTTGTCTACCAACGGGAAATCCAAGTCTATGCTCAATTTTCAATCCCGAGAAGTTGGTCAAATTCAAAACTCGACCGTGCGTTTTCGCTCGACTTGAGCTTAAAGGGTGTGAAATTAGCTCGTAATGTGACGAAAGTTGGCGTGCGCATTTGTCTACCAACGGGGCATCCAAATCTATGCTCAATTTCTAATTCCGAGAAGTTGGTCAAATTCGAAACTCGACCGTGTGTTTTCGCTAGACTTAGGCTTAAAGGGTGAGAAAATAGCTCGGAACGTCACGAAAGTTGGTGTGGACGCTTGTTTACCAATGGGACATCCAAAACTATTCTCAAATTTCAATTCCGAGAAGTTGGTCAAAGTTGAAACTCGATCGTGCGTTTTCGCTAGACTTTGTCTTAAACGGGGAGAAAATAGCTCGGAACGTCACGAAAGTTGGCGTGCGCATTTGTCTACCAACGAGACATCCAAATCTATGCTCAATTTTCAATTCCGAGAAGTTGGTCAAATTCGAAACTCTACCGTGCATTTTCGCTCGACTTGAGATTAAAGGGTGTGGAATTAGCTCGTAATGTGACGAAAGTTGGCGTGCGCATTTGTCTACCAATGGGACATCCAAATCTGTGCTCAATTTTTAATTCCGAGAAGTTGGTCAAATTCAAAACTCGACCGTGCGTTTTCGCTAGACTTGGGCTTAAAGGGGGAGAAAATAGCTCGGAACGTCACGAAAGTTGGTGTGGACGCTTGTCTACCAATGGGACATCCAAAACTATTCTCAAATTTCAATTCCGAGAAGTTGGTCAAAGTTGAAACTCGATCGTGCGTTTTCGCTAGAATTGGGCTTAAAGGACGTGAAATTAGCTCGTAATGTCACGAAAATTGCTGTGCGCACATGTCTACAAATGGGACATCCAAATCTATTCTCAATTTTCAATTCCGAGAAGTTGGTCAAAGATGAAACGCGACCATGCGTTTTCTCTAGAGTTGGGCTTAAATGGGAAGAAAATAGCTCGAAATGTCACGAAAGTTGGTGTGGATGCTTGTCTACCAATGGGACATCCAAATCTATTCTCAAATTTCAATTCCGAGAAGTTGTTCAAAGCTGAAAATTTACCGTTCGTTTTCGCTAGAATTGGGCTTAAAGGGTGTGAAAATAGCTCGGAACGTCACGAGAGTTGGCGTGCACGCTCGTCTACCAATGTGACATCCAAATCTATTCTCAAATTTATATTCCGAGAAGTTGGTCAAAGTTGAAAATCGACCGTGCATTTTCACTAGACTCGGGCTTAAAGGGTGAGAAAATAGTTCGAAATGTCACGAAAGTTGGCGTGCGCATTTGTCTACCAACGGGACCTCCAAATCTATGCTCAATTTTTAATTCCGAGGAGTTGGTCAAATTCGAAACTCGACTGTACGTTTTCGCTATACTTGGGCTTAAAGGGGGAGAAAATAGCTTGGAACGTCACGAAAGTTGGCGTGGACGCTTGTCTACCAATGGGACATCCAAAACTATTCTCAAATTTCAATTCCGAGAAGTTCGTCAAAGTTGAAACTCGATCGTGCGTTTTCGCTAGAATTGGGCTTAAAGGACATGAAATTAGCTCCTAATGTCACGAAAATTGCTGTGCGCGCATGTCTACAAATGGGACATCCAAATCTATTCTCAATTTTCAATTCCGAGAAGTTGGTCAAAGATGAAACGCGACCGTGCGTTTTCTCTAGAGTTGGGCTTAAATGGGAAGAAAATAGCTCGGAATGTCACAAAAGTTGGTGTGGATGCTTGTCTACAGATGGGACATCCAAATCTATTCTCAAATTTCAATTCCGAGAAGTTGTTCAAAGCTGAAAATTTACCGTTCGTTTTCGCTAGAATTGGGCTTAAAGGGTGTGAAAATAGCTCGCAACGTCACGAGAGTTGGCTTGCACGCTCGTCTACCAATGTGACATCCAAATCTATTCTCAAATTTATATTCCGAGAAGTTGGTCAAAGTTGAAAATAGACCGTGCATTTTCACTAGACTTGGGCTTAAAGGGTGAGAAAATAGTTCGAAATGTCACGAAAGTTGGCGTGCGCATTTGTCTACCAACGGGACATCCAAATCTATGCTCAATTTTTAATTCCGAGGAGTTGGTCAAATTCGAAACTCGACTGTACGTTTTCACTATACTTGGGCTTAAAGGGGGAGAAAATAGCTCGGAACGTCACGAAAGTTGGTGTGGACGCTTGTCTACCAATGGGACATACAAAACTATTCTCAAATTTCAATTCCGAGAAGTTCGTCAAAGTTGAAACTCGATCGTGCGTTTTCGCTAGACTTGGGCTTAAATGGAGTGAAAATAGCTCGGAACATTACGAAAGTTGGCGTGGACGCTCGTCTAACAATGTGACATCCAAATCCATTCTAAAATTTAAATTCTGAGAAGTTGGTCAAAGTGGAAAATCGACCGTGCATTTTCGCTAGACTTAGGCTTAAAGGGTGAGAAAATAGCTCGGAACGTCACGAAAGTTAGCGTGCGCATTTGTCTAGCAACGGGACATCCAAATCTATGCTCAATTTTCAATTCCGAGAAGTTGGTCAAATTCGAAACTCGACCGTGCGTTTTCGCTCGACTTGAGCTTAAAGGGTGTGAAATTAGCTCGTAATGTGACGAAAGTTGGCGTGCGCATTTGTCTATCAACGGGACATCCAAATCTATGCTCAATTTCTAATTCCGATAAGTTGGTCAAATTCGAAACTCGACCGTGTGTTTTCGCTAGACTTAGGATTAAAGGGTGAGAAAAAAGCTCGAAACGTCACGAAAGTTGGTGTGGACGATTGTCTACCAATGGGACATCCAAAACTATTCTCAAATTTCAATCCCGAGAAGTTGGTCAAAGTTGAAACTCGATCGTGCGTTTTCGCTAGACTTGGGCTTAAAGGGGGAGAAAATAGCTCGGAACGTCACGAAAGTTGGCGTGCGCATTTATCTAGCAACGAGACATCCAAATCTATGCTCAATTTTCAATTCCGAGAAGTTGGTCAAATTCGAAACTCGACCGTGCATTTTCGCTCGACTTGAGCTTAAAGGGTGTGAAATTAGCTCGTAATGTGACAAAATTTGGCGTGCGCATTTGTCTACCAACGGGACATCCAAATCTATGCTCAATTTTCAATTCCGAGAAGTTGGTCAAATTCGAAACTCGACCGTGCGTTTTCTCTAGACTTGGGCTTAAAGGGGGAGAAAATAGCTCGGAACGTCACGAAAGTTGGTGTGGATGCTTGTCTACCAATGGGACATCCAAAACTATTCTCGAATTTCAATTCCGAGAAGTTGGTCAAAGTTGAAAATCGATCGTGTGTTTTCGCTAGAATTGGGCTTAAAGGACGTGAAATTAGCTCGTAATGTCACGAAAATTGTTGTGCGTGCATGTCTACAAATGGGACATCCAAATCTATTCTCAATTTTCAATTCCGAGAAGTTGGTCAAAGATTAAACGCGACCGTGCGTTTTCTCTAGAGTTGGGCTTAAATGGGTAGAAAATAGCTCGGAATGTCACGAAAGTTGGTGTGGATGCTTGTCTACAGATGGGACATCCAAATCTATTCTCAAATTTCAATTCCGAGAAGTTGTTCAAAGCTGAAAATTTACCGTTCGTTTTCGCTAGAATTGGGCTTAAAGGGTGTGAAAATAGCTCGGAACGTCACGAGAGTTGGCGTGCACGCTCGTCTACCAATGTGACATCCAAATCTATTCTCAAATTTATATTCCGAGAAGTTGGTCAAAGTTGAAAATCGACCTTGCATTTTCACTAGACTTGGGCTTAAAGGGTGAGAAAATAGTTCGAAATGTCACGAAAGTTGGCGTGCGCATTTGTCTACCAACGGGACATCCAAATCTATGCTCAATTTTTAATTCCGAGGAGTTGGTCAAATTCGAAACTCGACTGTACGTTTTCGCTATACTTGGGCTTAAAGGGGGAGAAAATAGCTCGGAACGTCACGAAAGTTGGTGTGGACGCCTTTCTACCAATGGGACATCCAAAACTATTCTCAAATTTCAATTCCGAGAAGTTCGTCAAAGTTGAAACTCGATCGTGCGTTTTCGCTAGACTTGGGCTTAAAGGGAGTGAAAATAGCTCGGAACATTACGAAAGTTGGCGTGGACGCTCGTCTAACAATGTGACATCCAAATCCATTCTAAAATTTAAATTCCGAGAAGTTGGTCAAAGTGGAAAATCGACCGTGCATTTTCGCTAGACTTAGGCTTAAAGGGTGAGAAAATAGCTCGGAACGTCACGAAAGTTAGCGTGTGCATTTGTATACCAACGGGACATCTAAATCTATGCTCAATTTTCAATTCCGAGAAGTTGGTCAAATTCGAAACTCGACCGTGCGTTTTCGCTCGACTTGAGCTTAAAGGGTGTGAAATTAGCTCATAATGTGAGGAAAGTTCGTGTGCGCATTTGTCTACCAACGGGACATCCAAATCTGTGCTCAATTTTTAATTTCGAGAAATTGGTCAAATTCGAAACTCGACCGTGCATTTTCGCTAGACTTAGGCTTAAAGGGTGAGAAAATAGCTCGGAACGTCACGAAAGTTAGCGTGTGCATTTGTCTACCAACGGGACATCTAAATCTATGCTCAATTTTCAATTCCGAGAAGTTGGTCAAATTCGAAACTCGACCGTGCGTTTTCGCTCGACTTGAGCTTAAAGGGTGTGAAATTAGCTCGTACTGTGACGAAAGTTGGCGTGCGCATTTGTCTACCAACGGGACATCCAAATCCATGCTCAATTTCTAATTCCGAGAAGTTGGTCAAATTCGAAACTCGACCGTGTGTTTTCGCTAGACTTAGGCTTAAAGGGTGAGAAAATAGCTCGGAACGTCACGAAAGTTGGTGTGGACGCTTGTCTAACAATGGGACATCCAAAACTATTCTCAAATTTCAATTCCGAGAAGTTGGTCAAAGTTGAAACTCGATCGTGTGTTTTCGCTAGACTTGGGCTTAAAGGGGGAGAAAATAGCTCGGAACGTCACGAAAGTTGGCGTGCGCATTTGTCTACCAACAAGACATCCAAATCTATGCTCAATTTTCAATTCCGAGAAGTTGGTCAAATTCGAAACTCGATCGTGCATTTTCGCTCGACTTGAGCTTAAAGGGTGTGAAATTAGCTCATAATGTGAGGAAAGTTGGTGTGCGCATTTGTCTACCAACGGGACATCCAAATCTGTGCTCAATTTTTAATTTCGAGAAATTGGTCAAATTCGAAACTCGACCGTGCATTTTCGCTAGACTTAGGCTTAAAGGGTGAGAAAATAGCTCGGAACATCACGAAAGTTGGCGTGCGCATTTGTCTACCAACGGGACATCCAGATATATGCTCAATTTTCAATTCCGAGAAGTTGGTCAAATTCGAACTCGACCGTGCGTTTTCGCTAGAGTTGGGCTTAAAGCCGAGGAAAATAGCTCGTAACGTCACGAAAGTTGGCATGTGCACTTGTCTACCAACGGGACATCCAAATCTATTTTCAAATTTCAACTCCCAAAAGTTGGTCAAATTCGAAACTCGACCGTGCGTTTTCGCTAGAATTGGGCTTAAAGGGGGAGAAAATAGCTCGGAACGTCATGAAAGTTGGTGTGGACGCTTGTCTACCAATGGGACATCCAAATCTATTTTCAATTTTCAATTCCGAGAAGTTGGTCAAAGATGATACGCGATCGTGCGTTTTCGCTAGAGTTGGGCTTAAATGGGATGAAAATAGCTCGGAATGTCATGAAAGTTGGCGTGGACTCTCGTCTACCAATGGGACATCCAAATCTATTCTCAAATTTAAATTCCGAGAGGTTGGTCAAACTTGAAACTCGATCGTGCGTGTTCGCTAGACTTGGGCTTAAAGGGGGAGAAAATAGCTCGGAACGTCACGAAAGTTGGTGTGGACGCTTGTCTACCAATGGGACATCCAAAACTATTCTCAAATTTCAATTTCGAGAAGTTCGTCAAAGTTGAAACTCGATCATGCGTTTTTGCTAGACTTGGGCTTAAAGGGTGTGAAATTAGCTCGTAATGTCACGAAAGTTGTTGTGCGCGCATGTCTACAAATGGGACATCCAAATCTATTCTCAATTTTCATTTCCGAGAAGTTGGTCAAAGATGAAACGCGACCGTGCGTTTTCTCTAGAGTTGGGCTTAAATGGGAAGAAAATAGCTCGGAATGTCACAAAAGTTGGTGTGGACGCTTGTCTACCAATGGGACATCCAAATCCATGCTCAATTTCTAATTCCGAGAAGTTGGTCAAAGTCGAAACTCGACCGTGTGTTTTCGCTAGACTTAGGCTTAAAGGGTGAGAAAATAGCTCGGAACGTCACGAAAGTTGGTGTGGACGCTTGTCTAACAATGGGACATCCAAAACTATTCTCAAATTTCAATTCCGAGAAGTTGGTCAAAGTTGAAACTCGATCGTGTGTTTTCGCTAGACTTGGGCTTAAAGGGGGAGAAAATAGCTCGGAACGTCACGAAAGTTGGCGTGCGCATTTGTCTACCAACGGGACATCCAAATCTATGCTCAATTTTCAATTCCGAGAAGTTGGTCAAATTCGAAACTCGACCGTGCGTTTTCGCTAGACTTGGGCTTAAAGGGGGAGAAAATAGCTCGGAACGTCACGAAAGTTGGTGTGGACGCTTGTCTACCAATGGGACATCCAAAACTATTCTCAAATTTCAATTTCGAGAAGTTCGTCAAAGTTGAAACTCGATCGTGCGTTTTTGCTAGACTTGGGCTTAAAGGGTGTGAAATTAGCTCGTAATGTCACGAACGTTGCTGTGCGCGCATGTATACAAATGGGACATCCAAATCTATTCTCAATTTTCATTTCCGAGAAGTTGGTCAAAGATGAAACGCGACCGTGCGTTTTCTCTAGAGTTGGGCTTAAATGGGAAGAAAATAGCTCGGAATGTCACAAAAGTTGGTGTGGACGCTTGTCTACCAATGGGACATCCAAATCTATTCTCAAATTTAAATTCCAAGAAGTTGGTCAAAGTTGAAAATTTACCGTGCGTTTTCGCTAGACTTGGGCTTAAAGGGCGAGAAAATAGCTCGGAATGTCACGAAAGTTGTTGTGGACGCTTGTCTACCAATGGAACATCGAAATCTATTCTCAAATTTAAATTCCAAGAAGTTGGTCAAAGTTGAAAATTTACCGTGCGTTTTCGCTAGACTTGGGCTTAAAGGGCGAGAAAATAGCTCGGAATGTCACGAAAGTTGGTGTGGACGCTTGTCTACCAATGGGACATCCAAATCTATTCTCAAATTTAAATTCCAAGAAGTTGGTCAAAGTTGAAAATTTACCGTGCATTTTCACTAGATTTGGGCTTAAAGGGCGAGAAAATAGCTCGGAACGTCACGAAAGCTGGCGTGCGCATTTGTCTACCAACGGGACATCCAAATCTATGCTCAATTTTCAATTCCGAGAAGTTGGTCAAATTCGAAACTCGACCGTGCGTTTTCGCTAGACTTGGGCTTAAAGGGGGAGAAAATAGCTCGGAACGTCACGAAAGTTGGCGTGGACGCTTGTCTACCAATGGGACATCCAAATCCATTCTCAAATTTCAATTCCGAGAAGTTGGTCAAAGTTGAAAATCGACCGTGCGTTTTCGCTAGAATTGGGCTTAAAGGACGTGAAAATAGCTCGGAACGTCACGAATGTTGGCGTGCGCATTTGTCTACAACGGGACATCCAAATCTATTCTCAATTTTCAATTCCGAGAAGTTGGTCAAAGATGAAACGCGACCGTGCGTTTTCTCTAGAGTTGGGCTTAAATGGGAAGAAAATAGCTCGGAATGTCACGAAAGTTGCTGTGGATGCTTGTCTACCAATGGGACATCCAAATCTATTCTCAAATTTCAATTCCGAGAAGTTGTTCAAAGCTGAAAATTTACCGTTCATTTTCGCTAGAATTGGGCTTAAAGGGTGTTAAAATATCTCGGAACGTCACGAGAGTTGGCGTGCACGCTCGTCTACCAATGTGACATCCAAATCTATTCTCAAATTTATATTCCGAGAAGTTGGTCAAAGTTGAAAATCGACCGTGCATTTTCACTAGACTTGGGCTTAAAGGGTGAGAAAATAGTTTGAAATGTCACGAAAGTTGGCGTGCGCATTTGTCTACCAACGGGACATCCAAATCTATGCTCAATTTTTAATTCCGAGGAGTTGGTCAAATTCGAAACTCGACTGTACGTTTTCGCTATACACTGGCTTAAAGGGGGATAAAATAGCTCGGAACGTGACGAAAGTTGGTGTGGATGCTTGTCTACCAATGGGACATCCAAAACTATTCTCAAATTTCAATTCCGAGAAGTTGGTGTGGACGCTTGTCTACCAATGGGACATCCAAAACTATTCTCAAATTTCAATTCCGAGAAGTTGGTCAAAGTTGCAACTCGATCGTGCATTTTCACTAGACTTGGGCTTAAAGGGGGAGAAAATAGCTCAAAACGTCACGAAAGTTGGCGTGCGCATTTGTCTACCAACGAGACATCCAACTCTATGCTCAATTTTCAATTCCGAGCAGTTGGTCAAATTCGAAACTCGACCGTGCATTTTTGCTCGACTTGAGCTTAAAGGGTGTGAAATTAGCTCGTAATGTGACGAAAGTTGGCGTGCGCATTTGTATACCAACGGGACATCCAAATCTGTGCTCAATTTTTAATTCCGAGAAGTTGGTCAAATTCGAAACTCGACCGTGCGTTTTCGCTAGACTTAGGTTTAAAGGGTGAGAAAATAGCTCGGAACGTCACGAAAGTTGGCGTGCGCATTTGTCTACCAATGGGACATCCAGATATATGCTTAATATTCAATTCCGAGAAGTTGGTCAAATTCGAACTCGACCGTGAATTTTCGCTAGAGTTGGGCTTAAAGCCGAGGAAAATAGCTCGTAACGTCACGAAAGTTGGCATGTACACTTGTCTACCAATGGGACATCCAAATCTATTTTCAAATTTCAACTCCCAAAAGTGGGTCAAATTCGAAACTCGACCGTGCGTTTTCGCAAGACTTGGGCTTAAAGGGGGAGAAAATAGCTCGGAACGTCATGAAAGTTGGTGTGGACGCTTGTCTACCAATGGGACATCCAAATCTATTCTCAATTTTGGAATTCCGAGAAGTTGGTCAAAGACGATACGCGATCGTGCGTTTTCGCTAGAGTTGGGCTTAAATGGGATGAAAATAGCTCGGAATGTCATGAAAGTTGGCGTGGACGCTCGTCTACCAATGGGACATCCAAATCTATTCTCAAATTTAAATTCCGAGAGGTTGGTCAAACTTGAAACTCCATCGTGCGTGTTCGCTACACTTGGGCTTAAAGGGGGAGAAAATAGCTCGGAACGTCACGAAAGTTGGTGTGGACGCTTATCTACCAATGGGACATCCAAAACTATTCTCAAATTTCAATTTCGAGAAGTTCGTCAAAGTTGAAACTCGATCATCCGTTTTTGCTAGACTTGGGCTTAAAGGGTGTGAAATTAGCTCGTAATGTCACGAAAGTTGTTGTGCGCGCATGTCTACAAATGGGACATCCAAATCTATTCTCAATTTTCATTTCTGAGAAGTTGGTCAAAGATGAAACACGACCGTGCGTTTTCTCTAGAGTTGGGCTTAAATGGGAAGAAAATAGCTCGGACTGTCACAAAAGTTGGTGTGGACGCTTGTCTACCAATGGGACATCCAAATCTATTCTCAAATTTAAATTCCAAGAAGTTGGTCAAAGTTGAAAATTTACCGTGCGTTTTCGCTAGACTTGGGCTTAAAGGGCGAGAAAATAGCTCGGAATGTCACGAAAGTTGGTGTGGACGCTTGTCTACCAATGGAACATCGAAATCTATTCTCAAATTTAAATTCCAAGAAGTTGGTCAAAGTTGAAAATTTACCGTGCGTTTTCGCTAGACTTGGGCTTAAAGGGCGAGAAAATAGCTCGGAATGTCACGAAAGTTGGTGTGGATGCTTGTCTACCAATGGGACATCCAAATCTATTCTCAAATTTAAATTCCAAGAAGTTGGTCAAAGTTGAAAATTTAACGTGCGTTTTCATTAGAGTTGGGCTTAAAGGGCGAGAAAATAGCTCGGAACGTCACGAAAGCTGGCGTGCGCATTTGTCTACCAACGGGACATCCAAATCTATGCTCAATTTTCAATTCCGAGAAGTTGGTCAAATTCGAAACTCGACCGTGCGTTTTCGCTAGACTTGGGCTTAAAGGGGGAGAAAATAGCTCGGAACGTCACGACAGACGGTGTGGACGCTTGTCTACCAATGGGACATCCAAAACTATTCTCAAATTTCAATTCCGACAAGTTGGTCAAAGTTGAAACTCGATCATGCGTTTTCGCTCGACTTGGGCTTAAAGGGTGTGAAAATAGCTCGGAGCGTCATGAAAGTTGGCCTGGACGCTCGTCGACCAATGTGACATCCAAATCTATTCTCAAATTTAAATTCTGAGAAGTTTGTCAAAGTTGAAAATCGACAGTGCATTTTCGCTAGACTTAGGCTTAAAGGGTCAGAAAATAGCTCGGGATGTAACGAAAGTTGGCGTGCGCATTTGTCTACCAACAGGACATCCAAATCTATGCTCAATTTTCAATTCCGAGAAGTTGGTCAAATTCGAAACTCGACCGTGCGTTTTCGCTAGACTTGGGCTTAAAGGGGGAGAAAATAGCTCGGAACGTCACAAAAGTTGGTGTGGACGCTTGTCTACCAATGGGACGTCCAAAACTATTCTCAAATTTCAAGTCCGAGAAGTTGGTCAAAGTTGAAACTCGATCGTGCATTTTCGCTAGAATTGGGCTTAAAGGACGTGAAATTAGCTCGTAATGTCACGAAAATTGCTGTGCACGCATGTCTACAAATGGGACATCCAAATCTATTCTCAATTTTCAATTCGCAGAAGTTGGTCAAAGATGAAACGCGACCATGCGTTTTCTCTAGAGTTGGGCTTAAATGGGATGAAAATAGATCGGAATGTCACGAAAGTTGGTGTGGATGCTTGTCTACCAATGGGACATCCAAATCTATTCTCAAATTTCAATTCCAAGAAGTTGTTCAAAGCTGAAATTTACCGTTCGTTTTCGCTAGAATTGGGCTTAAAGGGTGTGAAAATAGCTCGGAACGTCACGAGAGTTGGCGTGCACGCTCGTCTACCAATGTGACATCCAAATCTATTCTCAAATTTATATTCCGAGAAGTTGGTCAAAGTTGAAAATCGACCGTGCATTTTCACTAGACTTGGGCTTAAAGGGTGAGAAAATAGTTCGAAATGTCACGAAAGTTGGCGTGCGCATTTGTCTACCAACGGGACATCCAAATCTATGCTCAATTTTTAATTCCGAGGAGTTGGTCAAATTCGAAACTCAACTGTACGTTTTCGCTATACTTGGGCTTAAAGGGGGAGAAAATAGCTCGGAACGTCACGAAAGTTGGTGTGGACGCTTGTCTACCAATGGGACATCCAAAACTATTCTCAAATTTCAATTCCGAGAAGTTGTTCAAAGCTGAAAATTTACCGTTCGTTTTCGCTAGAATTGGGCTTAAAGGGTGTGAAAATAGCTCGGAACGTCACGAGAGTTGGCGTGCATGCTCGTCTACCAATGTGACATCCAAATCTATTCTCAAATTTATATTCCAAGAAGTTGGTCAAAGTTGAAAATCGACCGTGCATTTTCGCTAGACTTGGGCTTAAAGGGTGAGAAAATAGTTCGAAATGTCACGAAAGTTGGCGTGCGCATTTGTCTACCAACGGGACATCCAAATCTATGCTCAATTTTTAATTCCGAGGAGTTGGTCAAATTCGAAACTCGACTGTACGTTTTCGCTATACTTGGGCTTAAAGGGGGAGAAAATAGCTCAGAACGTCACGAAAGTTGGTGTGGACGCTTGTCTACCAATGGGAAATCCAAAACTATTCTCAAATTTCAATTCCGAGAAGTTCGTCAAAGTTGAAACTCGATCGTGCGTTTTCGCTAGACTTGGGCTTAAAGGGAGTGAAAATAGCTCGGAACATTACGAAAGTTGGCGTGGACGCTCGTCTAACAATGGACATCCAAATCCATTCTAAAATTTAAATTCCGAGAAGTTGGTCAAAGTGGAAAATCGACCATGCATTTTCGCTAGACTTAGGCTTAAAGGGTGAGAAAATAGCTCGGAACGTCACGAAAGTTAGCGTGCGCATTTTTCTACCAACGGGACATCCAAATCTATGCTCAATTTTCAATTCCGAGAAGTTGGTCAAATTCGAAACTCGACCGTGCGTTTTCGCTCGACTTGAGCTTAAAAGGTGTGAAATTAGCTCGTAATGTGACGAAAGTTGGCGTGCGCATTTGTCTACCAACGGGACATCCAAATCTATGCTCAATTTCTAATTCCGAAAAGTTGGTCAAATTCAAAACTCGACCGTGTGTTTTCGCTAGACTTAGCCTTAAAGGGTGAGAAAATAGCTCGGAACGTCACGAAAGTTGGTGTGGACGCTTGTCTACCAATGGGACATCCAAAACGATTCTCAAATTTCAATTCCGAGAAGTTGGTCAAAGTTGAAACTCGATCGTGCGTTTTCGCTAGACTTGGGCTTAAAGGGGGAGAAAATAGCTCGGAACGTCACGAAAGTTGGCGTGCGCATTTGTCTACCAACGAGACATCCAAATCTATGCTCAATTTTCAATTCCGAGAAGTTGGTCAAATTCGAAACTCGACCGTGAATTTTCGCTCGACTTGAGCTTAAAGGGTGTGAAATTAGCTCGTAATGTGACGAAAGTTGGCGTGCGCATTTGTCTACCAACGGGACATCCAATTCTGTGCTCAATTTTTAATTCTGAGAAGTTGGTCAAATTCAAAACTCGACTGTGCGTTTTCGCTAGACTTAGGCTTAAAGGGTGAGAAAATAGCTCGGAACGTCACGAAAGTTGGCGTGCGCATTTGTCTACCAACGGGACATCCAGATATATGCTCAATTTTCAATTCCGAGAAGTTGGTCAAATTCGAACTCGACCGTGCGTTTTCGCTAGAGTTGGGCTTAAAGCTGAGGAAAATAGCTCGTAACGTCACGAAAGTTGGCATGTGCACTTGTCTACCAACGGGACATCCAAATCTATTTTCAAATTTCAACTCCCAAAAGTTGGTCAAATTCGAAACTCGACCGTGCGTTTTCGCTAGACTTGGGCTTAAAGGGGGAGAAAATAGCTCGGAACGTCATGAAATTTGGTGTGGACGCTTGTCTACCAATGGGACATCCAAATCTATTCTCAATTTTCAATTCCAAGAAGTTGCTCAAAGATGATACGCGATCGTGCGTTTTCGCTACAGTTGGGCTTAAATGGGATGAAAATAGCTCGGAATGTCATGAAAGTTGGCGTGGACGCTCGTCTACCAATGGGACATCCAAATCTATTCTCAAATTTAAATTCCGAGAGGTTGGTCAAACTTGAAACTCGATCGTGCGTGTTCGCTAGACTTGGGCTTAAAGGGGGAGAAAATAGCTCGGAACGTCACGAAAGTTGGTGTGGACGCTTGTCTACCAATGGGACATCCAAAACTATTCTCAAATTTCAATTTCAAGAAGTTCGTCAAAGTTGAAACTCGATCATGCGTTTTTGCTAGACTTGGGCTTAAAGGGTGTGAAATTAGCTCGTAATGTCACGAAAGTTGCTGTGCGCGCATGTCTACAAATGGGACATCCAAATCTATTCTCAATTTTCATTTCCGAGAAGTTGGTCAAAGATGAAACGCGACCAGGGATGATTTTAGGAGCGAAATTTAGCCCAATGGCGAATTTAGAAGGTTTCTAATTTTTTTTAGGGCGAATTTTTAAGTAAAAGAGGTTTTTGAGAATTAATTTTAATAGCCCACTATTTATTATTTTGTAAATATTAAAAAACTATATAGCCAAAATCGTATTTAGGAAGAATTTATAGGAGAAACCAGTCGCCCGCGATTTTCTTGGAAGAAATAGGGAAAAATCGATTTTCGCCAGTTTATTTTCCGTGATTTTTCCTTGAATGCACCAGTCGCCCCCGATTTTTAGGGATGGTGTTTCCTGGAAACTCATTCGCCCGTGATTTCTGGCATGGCGGTTTTTTGGAGTTGTTGTTCGCCCTCGATTCTGGCATGGGTTTTTTTGAAGCTATGGTTCGCCCTCGATTTGAAGAAATAGCGGTTTTGGAGTCCGATTCGCCCGCGATTTGTCTGCTAGAGTGCCAATACAACCCCTAGCATCGCCCATACGAGGTAAAATTCTTGATATTCACCCATACGAGGCTCAATTACTATTTGTTTCAAATATTACCACTTCGTAGTGTGTATCTGGAGGTTTTGGATGTACATTTCAGATTCTCAGAAGGGTTTCGAGCATTAAGAGGTATGTGACAATGTGAAATATCTGCAATTCAATTTTTGTTGCCATCTTAGACCCTGCGTGTTTCATTTCGATCCATGATTACACTGTGAGTTTAATCCCCAAATTCTTAATGCTGTCAGACTTCGAAAACTTTTATTATAACTCGCCCTCGTTTATAACTCGCCCTTCGAAATCTTTTATTATAACTCGCCCTTCATTTTTCATAGCCGATGGAAAATGAATTGAGTTTGAATTCTACTTGTCGAGCATACCTTGTAGGCATGGAGACATAATTCATGAGGGTTTGCTGGTAAACTTTTTGAAGGTTGTTGATCTGTGCTTGCCTTTCCCTCTGGTACTGCTCAACTTCTTTAGTTCTATGCTTTGCCTCTTTCATTTCTTTTCAATGTGTCGAAGTTGGGCAGATCACAGTTTTTTACTATACTATTAGCTGCTTGATAATGATTTTGGCAGTTTTTGGGCGATGTCTTCTTAAAATTGTATCCGACTTATCTTTTGGATTTAGAACTATAACTAATCCTAGTAAGATGCTGTCACTTTCCTCCCTGATACTTCTGCTGTTGGGGTTTTTATCCACCCAGTATAATATATATCAGGGAGAGAGTGTCTTCCGGAAGGGGTACCTTTTCTCTCTTATAATCTTTATCCACCTGTATTCCCTATGGGATGTTTTCTTGATTTCATAAAGAAGTAAGTGTTCAAATCCTAGCATTACCAGAGCATTGGTATGGATTGGACACGCCGATGTTTAGACTATTAATGAAACTGTAAAACGATCTACTTTCTGCCCGATTTAATTCAGACCTGTATCCAAATTTCTGTAGTGATGGGCGTCTCAGTTCTTTTACCCAACAATTTTCGATCATGAAGAAATCTCTGCATCAAATTCCAATATTGACGGATGTTTAAGTTCAAAGATATGCTACAACTTTTCCATTGCACTCACAGTAAAACATTGCTTTGTTTTTTCAAGCTAAAGAAGTTACTTTTTAGGTCAGATTCCATTCTTACAGATGTACATTAATAGCATCAATAGCCTATAGAGCAAACAAAGGCATGTTCTGTGATAAGCCATAAAAAATGTATACCTTGTGATACCTTGTAGAATCCTGCAATCTTTGGTTGCTAGCAGCTCGTCCTGTTTCAACTTCTCCATATTATAATCATTTCTGTATAGCAAGTATTTAAATTCTCAGTGTAACAAGCTCCAAATTTGACATTTTCCTTGGGAAAGTCATAGCTTCACAATTTTAGGAACTAGTTTCAACTAAGTTGCTATTTTCGCATTTTGAGATACCCCTCAAAGTTGTAACTACACATAATAGTAACCTGCAATAATGCCATAATGTCACCCATCTGTCCAATATTTATTCATAAATTAGAGTCACATATATAATGTCCCAGAAAGAAGAGCAAAGATTTCATTCATTCTAACAGAATTTTCAGATAATTCTATGACAATACACCCTATAGTGAGCAACAATGTTCTGACTCTCAACCTGCTGTCATCTCCTTCTACGAATCATTGCAGTAGGTCTTAGAGTCTCAGAGTCAATGATGATTTTCGAATCACCTGCAATTTGCGAATTAGTAATTTCTTTAAATCTAGCAGAATATACCAGCATCCATAGAGCTAATAACTCACTTCTAGTATTTGTACTGGATCCACAGTTCATTCTCAAATTGTAACAACTTATATCATCCAACCATAAGACTGCTCCCGCACCACAATGCCTACAAATATCTTGAGAGGCCCAATCAAAATATCTCCTAGCCCGGATTAGATTGAAAATAGGAGTCACTAGTCTTTGAATAGGTTTGATCTTGACAACAGTCTGGTCCTACATCAATTCCCTAAGTGTTGCAATTGCTTTGCTTCCCACCCTAGTGGCCGAAAAACCCTTTCCTTGAAACAACAAACCATTTTTGGCCTTCCACACGCCCCAACATACAAAGGGTGGTATTTCCTCCCAATCATGGACATTCTTATTCTCAACCCATGTTATATGTGGAAGCATACATAATCTATTGATTATAATGGTATCCAGAATGTACAAGTAATGATCAAAGTGAAATTCATGTTGATGAGCAATGTTATCTGTTTCTTATCTTATAATAAGCTTAGCAGAAAAATATAGAATGCTCCTCTATCTTAATTGTAATTACCTCTGTTCAAGAGATGAGAATGTGATTAGAATATAAAATGATCCCATTGAAAATCTCAAACCACATGACATGTGGTGGCATGCATAACTCATGAACAATCTTACTTGATATGATTGGGATTTAGCTATAGTGGCCTTTATAATCATATTCATTTACTGATGGAGATCTTGACAGTGCTATTTAGTATTTAGTAGGTTGTGTTGCACAAAAGTTGAGCATTTAATAGAAATCTCTCTATTTGAAGCAAGCTCGCAGACTCAATGACAGCTTAAAAGACCATGTAAAAGTCATCTTGCCATGACAAGATCTCAACATAGTAAAAAATAAAGACCATGTAAAAGTCCTCTTGCCATGTCAAAATCAAAGTTTGACATAAGACAAATCAATTTCATAAGAATTGGCCCTTTCAAACATCAAAATAGATATATGCTTCCGTAAATAGACAAACAATTGTAGACATAGTACCTCAATGATAGTTTATAAAGCCGAATCCCTGAAAATTGATAATGTACAAAGCTGATAGCAGATGATTTACAATTATATAACACAATTTTTCCTTTAAATATTTTTCTTTCTGCTGATTTCAATCTCATTTACAGGGCGTGCAGCCTCTTCCTCAATTAGATCCTCTTCCAATGTACTCGATTTGTTCACATTTATGTTCTGATCAAGTTGATCAGCAGTTGCAACACCTAATGCTTGGGAATTATCCTTTTTTCTTCCAACAGAAATTGGAATTCATCTCCTCCATCAATTTCCAGTTCCTCTATTTTGCTGGAAATTTCATTTGTTTTATGATCTTCAGATTTGATATCTGATATTTTTACTCTCTCTTTCCAGTCCTTCAATGCATCACCAATACTGCGGAAAGGATTTGCATTCATTCTTTCCAATGATTGCAATTCTTTTGCAGATGAAGAGGACAACTTAGGATCAGAACTAGGATCCATTTCCATGGCATTATAAGGGACTGTTGATGGCTCGGAAACACTTTCACTAAATCCACCTTTCGTAAAATCATGCCCCTCTCTATGAATATCTCCAAGAATAATATCATTCTGCAGATCAGAAATAACACCATCTGGTAAGGCTTGGTTCACTGCATTTAGAATTTATAAATCCGAATCCCTGAAAAATTGATAATGTACAAAGCTGATAGCAGATGATTTACAGTTATATAACACAATTTTTCCTTTAAATATTTTTCTTTCTGCTGATAGTTTCATAGAGTACATCCCGTGGGTTTGGGTATGCAGAGGTACCCTGCACCCTCCAGAGGTGCACAGAATTACTCACCCATGGCACCTGTCTTTGAGGATAAATTTTTTAAAAATCATTAAAATTTAGTTACTAGTTTCCTGCCCTTTCTACTTGGTCCCACCAACCCCCTACTATATAAACTGTCAACAAACACAAAAGTAATCACTGATCATTTGCTAGTGCTGGGCCATCATTTTTCTGTTGCTGGGCAGTGGTTTGGTTGCTGAAAACTCATAGCAGCAGTGAATTTGTAGCATATATATATTAAGTTTGTATTAAATTATTAATGATTATTTCTTTAGGATTAAAACTTTTTTTTTCCTTGGAAAAAGTTGTAATTTTATTTCAAAAATAATTGAACAAAATTACATTCTGCACATGTAATAGAATCACTGAGATCCCTACATTTTCACAAATTTTCTGTCCCATATTGACATCAAGTTTACTGCCCCATACGAAAACAAATACCATGGATACGGCTGTCCATTCAGCCCGCATATATCCGATTATATATTCACAAATACAATATCAGAGATTAAAAACTGCTGTCCATACAGCCCGCCTATATCCGAATACAATAAAACATACTGTAATAGGATGTCCATCACCGATCGTTTGAAATATGAGCTAATGCTCAATTCCGTGCCTCCAAAGCTTCATAAAATGGTATGAGTTAATAGCTGTATGTATCAGATATTTAAAAACTGAAAACAACTGTCCATACAGCCCGCCATATCCGAAAACAAATAAGCATACTATTACAGCATATGTATCAGATATTTCTATTGAATTTTAGACATGGATAAATTTTGATGCCTTCCTTATCTTTCTCTCTACTACTATGAAGTGAAGTTCTCACCTTGTATGGTAGCCCTAGAGTCTAATTATATAAATTGAGCATTGGTCTGTCATCGATACTAGTTAGAAATGATTTAGTACATATACCCTAAGGAGTCTAGGCCTTATAGCCTAAAGGAATATTTTAAGCATCTACCTTTAATAATGATTCCTTAATCCTTCACATATGACATCCTAAGCACATCCTTGGCTTATGAGTGAGGATATTGGAATTACTTTAAGGTTTATGAAATAGATTTTAGAATGTGGGCCATATACATGGTTAGGGTGAAAACCTAGGCCTTAGGGCCTAGTACATGAATATTAAAGCAATCCAAGACCAAGAATAATACTTGAGCCAAGTCACCTGATCTCTCAACGTGATATTTTACCTCAAAGTGGGGATGATGAGTTTTAAATCATAATGTATAATTCATAGGATCCTCAACATGATTAAGGGTGTAGCATACAACTTAGGCCCTAAATGAAGCTTTCATGTATCCAATGCCAAAAAAACAACTCAAACTAATGCACATGACCTCACAATGGGATCATTTAACTCTAAGTCGGCATATTAGCACCATTTGATTTTTTTTGAACTAGGTATTGGTTTTGAGGTCTTGACCAAGGTAAATAAATGAAACTTAAAAATATTTTCAAGTAATTGACACCCAAGGCTCTTCCTTCATTAGTGATTCCATCATTAATATTCATCCTTCCATATTATCAATAGAAAGACTAATATTAATACTTCTGAAAGGTGAAAAAGTTTAGAGTGTAGAGGAGTGATCATGTAATTTCTTAATTGAATGGCTAATGAAGATGCATTTAAGAAATCTTGCTTCCTGAATTGTGAAGAAAATGGGGTGGCATTAATTTCATATTGGGGATTGGGGTTTAATTATGTTCATTTTTTGTTCAATTCCAATGATTTAATGAGGTGGTGTTGCAATATGGTACATGGAACATTGCTAGTTCTCTATCATATGGTTAGCAATTCAATCCCACTACCCCTTGTGGTTAGAGTTCGGTTTTCTTTTAATGCTCCTATCACCTTTTGTAGACTTGTTTTCCAATAGGTTTGGTGAAGGGTTGATCCCATACGGATGATGGAATTCAAGGTACTCCTAGGGTGTGTGTAGAAGTGACGTGAAGAAGAAATCTCCTCCTTTTATTTCATTTATGGTGATGGATGGGGTTCATCAGTAGAAAGTGTGTTATCTTGATTTATGTAATTATTATTTTTATTATCAATATTAGGACCATCCTATTTGTTACATACCATTTTGGAAACCATCCATGGTATCCTCTCAAGGTACAGGTGCTACAAAATTGACCACCCAAGTAAAAAAGGGTGGGGTGTCAATTGGCTTAGGCCATTTGACCAAGTAGGTTCATACACAAACCTAAGATGGTGACGCTATATATCATTCATTATAAGGAATGAGAGATAGTACTAATGGGGGGTAGCTCAGGAGCATTCCAAGAATAATAGGGCTTCTATTTCACATCCACTGCAATTTTTTTACCATGGGCCAATTGATAACTCACGTGATAAGAGCACTTTGTTGACTTTTATTCTAAGTGTCTATGTATAGACCTAAGGTATGCATGTTGATGAATATTTCTAGGTCATGACCAATAAAAGGAAGGGGGATTCATATTGAAGTCTTGTGGATAATGCTGATAGAGATGAGCCCCACTCCTTAAGTACAGTCATTCAAGAATGTTTTCTCCCTTTACCCAGACAAGGGAACCTCCTACTTGAGTAATGTAGCATTAAGAAACAGGTTCAATACTCTCACAAACCATCTAAAATTTGCATGAATATTTTTCTTCTCTCTTAGAATGTGAGAGGGGTGACAATCCTAGGTAGGAATCAACTTGTTAGGGGAATTATAAAAAGGTTAGTCCATATTTGATATTTATCTAGGAGATGAAGTTTGTTGGTTTTGATCTTCACTATCATATGAAATATTTTTGGAATAATATCTTTTTGACCTCATACCACATTTAAAATGATGGTGTGGGGTACTTCCTCACTGCATTTAGAATTTATAAATCCGAATCCCTGAAAATTGATAATGTACAAAGCTGATAGCAGATGATTTACAGTTATATAACACAATTTTTCCTTTAAATATTTTTCTTTCTGCTGATAGTTTCATAGAGTACATCCCGTGGGTTTGGGTATGTAGAGGTACCCTGCACCCTCCAGAGGTGAACAGAATTACTCACCCATGGCACCTGTCTTTGAGGATAAATTTTTTAAAAATCATTAAAATTTAGTTACTAGTTTCCTGCCCTTTCTACTTGGTCCCACCAACCCCCTACTATATAAACTGTCAACAAACACAAAAGTAATCACTGATCATTTGCTAGTGCTGGGCCATCATTTTTCTGTTGCTGGGCAGTGGTTTGGTTGCTGAAAACTCATAGCAGCAGTGGATTTGTAGCATATATATATTAAGTTTGTATTAAATTATTAATGATTATTTCTTTAGGCTTAAAACTTTTTTTTTTCCTTGGAAAAAGTTGTAATTTTATTTCAAAAATAATTGAACAAAATTATGTTCTGCACATGTAATAGAATCACTGAGATCCCTACATTTTCACAAATTTTCTGTCCCATATTGACATCAAGTTTATTGCCCCATACAAAAACAAATACCATGGATATGGCTGTCCATTCAGCCCGCATATATCCGATTATATATTCACAAATACAATATCAGAGATTAAAAACTGTTGTCCATACAGCCCGCCTATATCCGAATACAATAAAACATACTGTAACAGGATGTCCATCACCGATCATTTGAAATCTGAGCTAATGCTCAATTCCGTGCCTCCAAAGCTTCATAAAATGGTCTGAGTTAATAGCTGTATGTATCAGATATTTAAAAACTGAAAACAGCTGTCCATACAGCCCGCCATATCCGAAAACAAATAAGCATACTGTTACAGGATATGTATCAGATATTTCTATTGAATTTTAGACATGGATAAATTTTGATGCCTTCCTTATCTTTCTCTCTACTACTATGAAGTGAACTTCTCACCTTGTATGGTATCCCTAGAGTCTAATTATATAAATTGAGCATTGGTCTGTCATCGATACTAGTTAGAAATGATTTAGTACATATACCCTAAGGACATGGAGTCCACGTTATAGCCAAAATTATGGTAGGATAAACAATTAGGGCCATTGAAATGTCTTATAATGCTTAAATCTTGTACTCTACTTCTAATTCCTTATTCTTTCTAATTACCTTTTTGATAAATCTTTGTCTCTTTTTTATAACCCTAATATGCATATTATTTCAATACTAGATCATTCTTGCCCCTGTTCTATTTAGGTTTAGGTTCTAGCTCCCATTCCTCAATTTCCTTACTACCCAAACTGTTGTGGTTAGCATTATTTTCTCCCTTCCTTAACATCAAAATATATACCCCTAAAAATGTCCCTTGGCTCATTTGAACCCTTGTAATGACATCATAGTTCTTGAATGTAAATGTAAACATTTAAAATTGTCTATATACCACTATCAAGGACATAATAAATTAAAAAGTCCCTATGTTTTCCTAGGAGATTTGAATATTTACTTTGATAAGTTCCCAGGATTGGATGAAGGCTACCATAAAATGAGAACATTGTTATCTTTCTGTTTAAATGAAAACTTTCATGAGTATGGCTTAACTCTACACAAATAGTTGTTGTGACCTAATAGTTGCTGTGACCTTTTTTTCCTTGGAAAAAGTCGTAATTTTATTTCAAAAAGATGAACAAAATTACATTCTGCACATGTATTAGGATCACTGTGATCCCTACATTGACACATATTTACTGTCCCGTATTAATATCAAGTCCAAAGTTCCATACCACTTCAAAACAATGAGTCCGGCTGTTCATACAGCCCGCATTTATCCGATTACAGATAGACTACTGTATCAGACCATCACATAGCTGCTATCTACAGCTGGCATATATCCATACAACTAAATAAAAACTGTTACAGAAATTAAAATAGGCATCCATCCCTGGTCATCAAAATCTGAGCTATTGCTCAATTCCGTGCCTCTATAGCTTCATGAAATGGTCTGTGGTAATAACTGTAGGTGCCCCCAATAGAGTGAATAGTAATCCTCCAAGTGGCAAGTGCTAAATGTTGCTGCGTCGCTTCTTTGGAAATCTGATCGGCCATCCCATTCCTCTCCCCGTAGACAAGTGTAAATGTAATATGATTAAATGACTGTTTTAACCGTATTACCTCCTCCAGTATAGGTATGAGTACCATCACATGACAATGAGTAATCTCCTTTTCCCAGTCAATAACTATCCTGGAGTCGCCAAATATCTGAAGAGATAGACATCCTTGTTCAAGTGCAAATAACAGCAACAGCCTAAGAGACATAAGTTCAGCATAGTTGTTAGATCCCCTCCCCAAACCAGCCATGATATGAAAGAAATGAGACTCGGTTTTGAAAAGGACTCCACCCCCACCACACTCCGATCGATGGTCAAGAGAAGCACCATCAAAATATGCCCACGGCATGGTTTTATCGATCATTTCCTCACTCACAGGTCAAGTTCTAATCTCTTTGACAGGTGTCTTGTAGTGTTGGATAACAGCCGCAGCTTGTGCCACTACAGTCTCCTTCAGAATCCTGCAATCTTGAAATATGATCTTATTTCTGGTAATCCATATGCCCCATGCGAAATTACAAGGGGAAGCCCGGATGGTGTATCAGCATTTTGTTTGGCTTCTTGCTTTCGTAGGATAGCCTCATTAACATTGCATCTATCTCCAGTATGTTACATCTTTGAGACCAAGCTTCTCCCATCATGGTGTCATCCATTATCTTGTATGCTTCAAATCATACTGAGTAATATAATATTTTTCATAACATGAATCTCTGCCATAATTGTCTACACGTCCTAGCCTCCTCATGGAAAATATTAGTGGCTATCAATAACGTGCCAGGTAGAACAAACATGTAGTTAACATGAATCAATACTGTATTGGGGAAGAATTTAATCCAGATCGAGTTATATATGTAGAGTGTGCTTTCACCAAGATAAGGTTCCACAGAAGTTAAGGTTTTGTAAATAGGTGTGAACAGTTCTTTTAGTTGCCCTGTATCTAGCCCTCTTATTGGTATGAGGTATCTCTTATCTGTTCCTGGGCTTCACTTAATTTTTGTGAGCATGATAACTTAATCCAAACAAAGAAAAATATATAAAAGGAGATTGCTCTACACTTGAAATGGTATACCCTCAAACACATCAGAAAAATTTAGTCAAGCCTATCAAGTCAGAGTGTAAGGGAAGATGCAAATGTTCAACAGTCATCTCAACTGGCAAGAAGCAAGGATTCAAAGATTGACCACCACAACATGGAATCAAAGATGGCTCATCTCTATCTTTTCAGAGACCTTTTCGTTGACCACCACAACAGGGAACATAGCGTTCCGAGCACAGTAATCACTCACGCTTCCTCTGATTGCTCTGCAAATAGTAAGTTCACAATTATACTTATGAATGTCCAAATTCATTCCTCGAATGGATACAACAGATAGCACAGCAATTAAAACTTAAAAGTACCATAAATGATTACCTGATAAAACTTAAACTCAGCTCCTCTTTTTGATAAATCATCTTATAGTTTGGAATTTTCTCATGGATTTGAATTCGCATTTAGCATTCACTATGCTATTCCATTTCAGTTTTAAAATATGTGGAATGCTATAAGAAATTTATTCACTGGGATTGCTAGTCATTCTATGGTCAGGAAAGTTACTAAGAATTCAATCACTAAACCTGTGGTGTAGCAGCATTTTGTTTGGCTTCTTGCTTTCGTAGGATAGCCTCATTAACATTGCATCTATCTCCAGTATGTTACATCTTTGAGACCAAGCTTCTCCCATCATGGTGTCATCCTAGATCGGAATAGCATTTGATCAGGCCACGAACATAAAGATGCTAGATCGCCTTTTGCGTACTCGGGGAGCAGTTTCCTCAATGCTTCTGATGCTTCTTTGCTTAGAATCATAATTTAGTTGATTGTTCTTTTATTCTTTCCAGTAAATGCATATTAGAATAATTTCATTCCTAGCATTTAGTTCAGCTATTTTTCTTGTTACAAGATACCATAGGATATTTCGTACAATTCCAAAAAAGAAAACAAATTTTTTTTTTTTAAGTAGATTTACTCAGATTTTCAGTTTTGGAAAGAAATGATTGAAAAAATGAAAAAGAGCTTTGTTGTAGAAAGTTTTGATTTTATGGCACTTTTGTTTCCTTGTTGCAACCACGCCACACAAAAGCACTACCCTTTTTGAGTAATAACAGCCCTAAAAACTTTTTAATAAAATGAAATAGAAACATTTTTCTTTTTTAGGGTACACTACACCAACTAGTTTTGGTTAGGATCTTGAGTTTAAATCACCTTAAACCACTCAAGATCACACATTACGCAAAAATCGTAGTGAGACTATCACAGGTAAACCCATTTCACTCAAAACTTGCCTGGGATCTATGCAGTAGGTCATTGCGAGATCAGATTGTTGGGAATACTCCTCCTACTTTCTGTTCGAGCATACGCCAGGATTGGATTGCGTATTGGGGACTCTTTCGAGTTTCGGGCTTAGCTACCCTGCCCACGCTTTCTGATTCGACCGGTGACTGTTCCCCTAGGAGTTTTCGGTGTTGTGGTATCCTTAGTATCTGACTCTAGGTTCATACACAGGTGACAGCAGAGGGTATATCTGTTGTACCTAAGACAGACGTGGGAGGAAATCCCTTGCAGGTCTTTGGGAGGGCGGTTGGGTGATTCCAGCGCTTGCACCCTTAGTCATTGTATTGTGGACCCCGGGTAACTATCTTTCTTCCTTCGTTGATCTGTTCTGGGCCCTCATCATCCCAGACTCTTCTCCGGAAGGCATCTTTGTTTTCCTGGTTTGTATACTTAGGACTTTTTAGTTGGCGTGCTATTTGCCCCCTAGTTGTAGTGGCCACCAGGTTTTAGTCTGTTATTTTATATTTATAATCATGGAGAATCAAGAGCTTCGTAGATCGAGGAGGTTTCAAAACCTTCCACCACTTAGAACCTTTACAGCCAGCTAGACGATAGCGGGTAAACCCCGGTATTTCTTCAGAAACTACTCCTGAAACAGAATTTCCTGAAGAAATTCTTGCAACAGAAAACCTTGAAATAGAGGTTCCTGAGGAACCACTACTAGGTACCACAGATCAGCGACACCCCGTATTCAGCGACAACAAAGTATTCACATGAAGGGGCATGAATGAGTTGTCATTTCCCACAGATGGTGTAAAATCTTTCCTGTTAGAAAACACTCATATCCAATCCAACAAGGGGTGGAATCCCCCAGTTGACTCATACCATTTGGACTATCTAGAGGGATGTGTCAAGTAGAACATCTTGTGTTTCGAACCAGTAATGGTGCCCACCATGAAGGGGCATGTAGCTCAATGGTCAGTCGAGGGTAGGTCATGGGATTGACTCCTAGCCTATCCAGTTTTCAACATGGTATCAAAGCCAAGTAGGTCGAGGTGGCTAGAAAGCCTAAGCCAAAGTGTAGCTTAGTGGGAGAGGGGAGGGTTCAGAGCGGTGTTGGAGGTGGCAATCTGCACCCTTAGATCAAATTGTTAAAGCTGCTCATCATTAAGGGGTATGTAGCTCAATGATACAACAGTTTGTCGACAAGGGTAGTTCTTGAGTTTGATTCATAACTTGCCCAGTTTTCAAAGTGGCAACATACCCAAGTAGGCTTATATGGCTGGAAAGCCCAAGCCAAATTGTGCACTTAAGGGGGGTGTTGGAGCCCGGAGGTAGAAATCCACATCTTTAGAACAAACTGTTGAGGGTGTCCATGATGAAGGGTCATGTAGATCAAATGATAAGGTAGCGCATCATCCAAGAATACGTCATGGGTTTGAATCTTGGCCTGTCTAGTTTTCAACATGGCATCTACAGTAGGTTGAGGTGGCTAGAAGTCCTGGGAAAGTGAGGCTTAAGGGGGTGAGGAACCACTCCGTCTTTCAGTTTCAATACTGGTACATTACGTATGCCAAGTTCAACAACGATGGCATCTATTCCTACACCTACTGTTGGACCTAGCAGTACAGCCAACTTTGCACCACCTCCTGCTTCTCAACCGTTATATCAGATACCTAGTACTTGGATTTCCACACCTGTTGTAGGACCAAGTGCTTCTGCAACCATGCTAGTCATGAGCACCATGACTGCACCGTCCACATCAGCTTCTACTGGTTTCAATACCTTTGTAGGCCCTAACGTGAATCAATGTAGTATGCCTACAGGTAATGTCCCTTTTTCCTTATTCATAATATGTGCATCAAATTTATAGAATTTTATTAGGAAAAGCTGTTCACTAGATATCAATAGTACCCAAGATGTTCACTGTATGTCTCTCTCAAATCCCAAATAGAAATGTGACAGAGACAAGAGGAAACCCTTTGGAAGCATATATCCCAAATTAGATGGTTGAAAGGAGAAAAAAATTCCAAATTATTTCATCGATCAATGATCCAATATTAACATCATAATCATATTAGTTCTCTTCTTAGTAGCCAAGTCAATAAGCTAGTTAAACATGAGGATATATAGAGAGAGTTAGTCTCCTTCTAACAATCTTTACTCAAGGAGCCACCAAGGAACATAATGGAATCCATTCACAAAATTACTCAACGGATCCCCACCACCACAACCTTGGGAAATTTTTTATTGTGGTGTGTTGTTTGTTCCCTGTTGTTCTAGTGGCCCCTAGGTTAATCACTTAGTATATTTTTGGTGCAATTGTGGAGGACCAACCTCCTCGTAGGGAATTGCAGTTGTACTAATTTTATATCATTTTTCTCATGCAGGCCTCCTTATGGTTTCTATATTGATTTGGAATATCAATTGTGGAACATTAAGTAAGAAACAAGATGTCAAACATGGATCATGGAGAGAAAAATAAAACATTAAGACAAAAGGATGTAATGTCATATTTTCAAAAACATCAATCCAATCATCCACATCATATTCATGGTTCAAGCTCTCTTGAGCAAGGTATCGGTGAGAGAGATGTCAACACTTTGGAGGATGCCTCTGCAAAACATACAATGGATGGTAGAATACATTCCTCTAGTGATCAAAGTGAGGAAAATGCATTTTCATCAGAAATTGGTAGCTCAAATGTTGAAGATTTTTCCTTGCAAGGTGACATAGACCATTCACTGAAGAGGAAAAAAGGCCGATGGGACTTCGGGAGACAATTCCAATCTGATTGGGTATCAAGATTCCCATTTATTGAACCGATACCTCCAACAAATAAGAATGAGACCTCACGAGAAGTTAAATGCATTTCATGTAGTTGGAAACTTGGCAAGGTAGTGAAATTGCAAATGAAGCTGGACACAATAGAGAAGCATGTTGGGAAGGTGTATGATAAGAAAACTGGAAATGATGAGAAGAAATCTACTGCTAGATGGAAATCTGATAGCCGACATCTCCAATGTGAAGAGGAATACAATAAATACTTAATAAATAAGAGAAAACTAGATGAAAGTGGAGGAACCATCACTTCTCAATTCGAAAAGATGATGGAAAAAAATTTGTTATCGAAGTCGATACAATTAAGCACTGTATTTCACATCCTATCCAATGGTCGTCCTATGAAGGATTATCCAAAAATGATGAAATATCTATCTTTTATTCAAGTGCCAAATTTTCCATCTTCTCATTGGTCTTTAACGAGTGGTTGGGAATGGGGAAAATATCTAGCTCAAGTAGAAAAGGATGATATGAAAGAGAAAATTGCGAATGCAACATTTTTGTCACTGTCCTTGGATGAAGTTACAGCTGTTGATAATACTGCATGGATTTGCATGAGCATTTATACGGTCAATTACCATATCAGGAATTCCTATCTACTTGGAATTCATAAAATGAGCAAAAGTTCTACAGCAGAAAACATTTATGAACTTGTTATTAATACTTTGAAGGAAACTGGTGGTATGGATCATTCAATGATCGCAAAAAAGTTGGTATGCGTTGGAGCAGATGGGGCATCAGTAATGCAGGGACAAAGGAACGGCCTTTGTGCTAGACTACAACTCTCAGCTTCACCGTATATGATTGGTATTCATTGTATGGCTCACAGAATGAATCTTGCATTTAAAATAGTGAGCAACTTTCCATTGGTTTCAAAAGTTGAATATCTTGTATGTGAGGTTCATGCATACTTTTGTCGGAGTCCCAAACGGTTTTCAGAGTTTAAAAAATTTGCCGACGGTGTTACAAATGGAAACAAACTATTAAAAGATGTTGATACAAGATGGATCTCACTGAAGGGACCAGCTCAAAGACTATTCGATGAATATGCATCCTTGGTAGGGGTGATGTATGAACATCGCCTAAGTGTAGAAAAAGCTCAGACTCTTCTCTTTCTATTAACTGATATAGAGACATATTTAACATTGGCTGGAGTTCTTCCTCTGCTTCATGAAATGAATAGCCTCGTGAAGATGTCTCAGAGTCGCACGATGTATATTGCTGAATACACAAATGCTAGAAAACTAGCATGCCTTGCATTAGATAATTTGTATATGATGGCAGATTCTTTTACAGGTCTAGCATTTACAAATTGGGCTAAGATAATCAATATTGAAAATGATGAAAATTTATTGAAGTTTGATGAAAAAGGGTTTCTATGTATGGCAGTGCGTGGGTATATGGTTCCTTTTTATTATAATGACAAAATAGGAAGAACCACCAAAGAGTGCCCTGTGTCAAGAGAACAATTTGACAATGTTGTGATTTCAGTGAGGCGCAGCTTGATAGAAATTGCAAAATCACTATCATCAGAGATAAGAGAACGATTTCCTCGAGATGAATTGTTGGAGGCCATGTCTGTGGTATACCCTCAATATTGGAACAATCTTCAATGTTCAAAAACTCTAAAGGTTGACTTTATAGCTAAAATCAAGATTTTGCAGAGCCATTTTTGTCGAGAGACCGAGATACAAGGAGAACATATTCAAGGTATTTTAGATGGAAAAAAATTGAAAGATCAAGCCCAATGCTTTGCTGATACAATGTGGGAGCAATTTTCTAAGTTGGATAATGCTCTAGAATATGGTGCAATTACAAAATTGTGGACTACACTCAGTGGTAGTGAATTTCTACTGCAAAATATGTCAGAGTATTTCAAATTAGTAGATTTATGTCAAACCATGATTTTGGGATCAGTGGAGGATGAGAGAATGTTTAGTGCATTAACATTTTTGAAGTCAAAGTTGAGGAATAAGCTTGATAAAAATGTGGATACATGCTTAAGATTATATGTAACAAAGTATGAGGTTGACAATTTTCCATATGAAAGAGCAGTAGCTCTCTGGCGATCAAATTGTGAAAGAAGGGGAGAAAACAATCTGGCAAATTTATCTAATGAATTTGATATGGAACATAATGTTGTTGAGGATCATAATGACGGCTCATTCGAAGGTCATGTTCAGAGTGCCGAAAATGAGGACCAGTCCCAGAATGTGAATTGGGAAATGGATTTTACCTAAGATTGTATATGATCCAATACACATGAGAGACTCTTGAGTCTTATTTTGGTATAGGTGTTCCATGGACCCTTGCGGGTGATCATTATATGTAAATTTGAGCTAGCATTTTAATTAAAAATAGATTCTACATTGTACTTTTTTGTTATAACATTGATGATATGACATACATTTCCTTGATGCAGTTTATTTTAAGATTGATGTTTTTATATTTATCTTTTACATTGTCTCTTTTTTTATGTGATAGGAAATGACACTGGAATTTGACAAAGCTAGGCTTAGGAGCTATCTCTTCACATAGATAGTGTCCTGACATTGAAGGATAAATAACTAATTTGACTACACTTTCGCTAAGCAAGAATGAGCTCATTCAAGTACATGAAACCATGTTGGTGTTTATCTCAAATATTTTTGTGCAAATTTTTATGGTTTGTTTATTGCTTTTATTTGAAACATTTTGTCGATTTGTGGAGTTTGCATGTATTTTGGTTAATTATTGTGTTAGACCCTTGAATGCTTCTAGTTCTCATTTGATGCTTGATTTAGCCCTTTGTTGTAGCTTGAATCAATATTAGATTTAGTTGATTTCCATTGATTTAGGGTTCGAGAAAATAAGTTTTTATTACCTTTTATTTGCATGAATTAATTGTCTTCACTTTTTCGATTTGTTTATGCTGATTGTATATTTTCTTTGTAAATACTTATCGTTATTCAGAAAAATAAATGAGCTCTACATAGCTAAGCGAAGAGAAAAATGGTCTATGCACTAGGTTCCTATGCATTGATCATAGGAGACCTATTGGACGAGACCAACATTCCTCTAGTCCAATTGGCTCAAAATTTTCCTAGCCTCCATGGGCATAATTGGCTAGTGAAGGCCAAAATGATGCATAATGTCTGATTCTATTAGTTTATCGGTTTGTCAAGGTCCAAGTCCCCACATGTCATGGAAACTCTAATCAATAGAAAAAAACAATTTGTAATAAAAGCTCTAACATGGGTTATAATAACATCTACACACCAATATCAACAAACAATACAACATCTACAATCAAAATCAACTACTAGACACATTTAGATATGGTATCAACAAATGGTATAACATTTAGATATGGTACTAGTGTTGAGGAATTTAGATGGAAAAAAGTTACATTGTCCAAAAGTATGACACAACAATAAGATAGCCCCCAATAGTCGACACTACAGGATGCCAACAAAATCACTATAATGTTATTCAAAGTATGTGCCAAGAAAAATACTTAAGGAACATGCCTAGCTTAAAACCTATGTACAAACTTGCCTTGAAGTATCAAAAACAGTCTAGGGTAGCCACACAATCTATTGAAGGATAGTCTGTGGGTGCAATTCCTTTGTTGATTTAAGCAATTCAAAAAAGTCATCTCCCAAGACTATTAAAGAAGAAAAAGAAGAAATCTCTAATAATTGCAGGGAGGACTACAAATAGATTCTAGAAACTCAAGTAGTAGAGGAAAAAATTGTAAGTAAGAAGAAGATGCAATGCTAACGTCATCAGAGCTATGAATGACAATCTCCACCCGAAGAACCCCTCTGATAATGTTCCTCCCTGCCATGTCCATGTTGAGCACATCTTGAAAGCATTGCATTCAATGAGGCTGTATTTCGCTTTGGCACTTGGCCAAACACTTTATGTGCATCCTCCAAACACCCACATTTAGAATACATGTCTCCAAGATCTACTCGGCTTTGCTTGGATATAAAGGCTTCATTAAGGTCACCACCATTTGGTATTGAGACCAAAACTTGAAATAGAGCAATTGAACTCAACATTTGAAGAAGCCTTGAACTCATAATTAACAAGCAGAGTGTCATTCAATGTGTTTTATAGATCAATGAAAGATTCGCCAAATTTTTACAATATTTTATAATTCAGTGAAATATTCGCCAAATTTTTACAATATTTTATAATTTAGTGAAATATTCGTCAACTTTTCACAATATTTTATAATTCAGTAAAATATTCGCCAATATTTTACAATATCTTATAATTTAGTGAAAGATTTGCCAAGATTTTACAATATCATATAATAAAATGAAAGATTCGCCAAAAAATTATATATACATATTATATTATTGATAAAATCGCTTTCAAATTTTCCTATATATCGGGGAGATTCACCAATTTTTTTACCATATAAATTTGGGGGGGGTTCTTAAAATCATCCCTGAACGCGACCGTGCGTTTTCTCTAGAGTTGGGCTTAAATGGGAAGAAAATAGCTCGGAATGTCACAAAAGTTGGTGTGGACGCTTGTCTACCAATGGGACATCCAAATCTATTCTCAAATTTAAATTCCAAGAAGTTGGTCAAAGTTGAAAATTTACCGTGCGTTTTCGCTAGACTTGGGCTTAAAGGGCGAGAAAATAGCTCGGAATGTCACGAAAGTTGGTGTGGACGCTTGTCTACCAATGGAACATCCAAATCTATTCTCAAATTTAAATTCCAAGAAGTTGGTCAAAGTTGAAAATTTACCGTGCGTTTTCGCTAGACTTGGGCTTAAAGGGCGAGAAAATAGCTCGGAATGTCACGAAAGTTGGTGTGGACGCATGTCTACCAATGGGACATCTAAATCTATTCTCAAATTTAAATTCCAAGAAGTTGGTCAAAGTTGAAAATTTACCGTGCGTTTTCACTAGAGTTGGGCTTAAAGGGCGAGAAAATAGCTCGGAACGTCACGAAAGCTGGCGTGCGCATTTGTCTACCAACGGGACATCCAAATCTATGCTCAATTTTCAATTCCGAGAAGTTGGTCAAATTCGAAACTCGACCGTACGTTTTCGCTAGACTTGGGCTTAAAGGGGGAGAAAATAGCTCGGAACGTCATGAAAGACGGTGTGGACGCTTGTCTACCAATGGGACATCCAAAACTATTCTCAAATTTCAATTCCGAGAAGTTGGTCAAAGTTGAAACTCGATCATGCGTTTTCGCTCGACTTGGGCTTAAAGGGTGTGAAAATAGCTCGGAGCGTCATGAAAGTTGGCGTGGACGCTCGTCGACCAATGTGACATCCAAATCTATTCTCAAATTTAAATTCCGAGAAGTTGGTCAAAGTTGAAAATCGACAGTGCATTTTCGCTAGACTTAGGCTTAAAGGGTGAGAAAATAGCTCGGAATGTCACGAAAGCTGGCGTGCGCATTTGTCTACCAACGGGACATCCAAATCTATGCTCAATTTTCAATTCCGAGAAGTTGGTCAAATTCGAAACTCGGTCGTTCGTTTTCGCTAGACTTGGGCTTAAAGGGGGAGAAAATAGCTCGAAACGTCACGAAAGTTGCCGTGGACGCTTGTCTACCAATGGGACATCCAAAACTATTCTCAAATTTCAATTCCAAGAAGTTGCTCAAAGTTGAAAATCGACCGTGCGTTTTCGCTAGAATTGGGCTTAAAGGACGTGAAAATAGCTCGGAACGTCACGAATGTTGGCGTGCGGATTTGTCTACAAATGGGACATCCAAATCTATTCTCAATTTTCAATTCCGAGAAGTTGGTCAAAGATGAAACGCGACCGTGCGTTTTCTGTAGAGTTGGGCTTAAATGGGAAGAAAATAGCTCGGAATGTCACGAAAGTTGGTGTGGATGCTTGTCTACCAATGGGACATCCAAATCTATTCTCAAATTTCAATTTCGAGAAGTTGTTCAAAGCTGAAAATTTACCGTTCGTTTTCGCTAGAATTGGGCTTAAAGGGTGTGAAAATAGCTCGGAACGTCACGAGAGTTGGCGTGCACGCTCTTCTACCAATGTGACATCCAAATCTATTCTCAAATTTATATTCCGAGAAGTTGGTCAAAGTTGAAAATCGACCGTGCATTTTCACTAGACTTGGGCTTAAAGGGTGAGAAAATAGTTCGAAATGTCACGAAAGTTGGCGTGCGCATTTGTCTACCAACGGGACATCCAAATCTATGCTCAATTTTTAATTCCGAGTAGTTGGTCAAATTCCAAACTCGACTGTACGTTTTCGCTATACTTGGGCTTAAAGGGGGAGAAAATAGCTCGGAACATCACGAAAGTTGGTGTGGACGCTTGTCTACCAATGGGACATCCAAAACTATTCTCAAATTTCAATTCCGAGAAGTTCGTCAAAGTTGAAACTCGATCGTGCGTTTTATCTAGACTTGGGCTTAAAGGGAGTGAAAATAGCTCGGAACATTACGAAAGTTGGCGTGGACGCTCGTCTAACAATGTGACATCCAAATCCATTCTAAAATTTAAATTCCAAAAAGTTGGTCAAAGTGGAAAATCGACCGTGCATTTTCGCTAGACTTAGGCTTAAAGGGTGAGAAAATAGCTCGGAACGTCACGAAAGTTAGCGTGCGCATTTGTCTACCAACGGGACATCCAAATCTATGCTCAATTTTCAATTCCGAGAAGTTGGTCAAATTCGAAACTCGATCGTGCGTTTTCGCTCGACTTGAGCTTAAAGGGTGTGAAATTAGCTCGTAATGTGACGAAAGTTGGCGTGCGCATTTGTCTACCAACGGGACATCCAAATCCATGCTAAATTTCTAATTCCGAGAAGTTCGTCAAATTCGAAACTCGACCGTGTGTTTTCGCTAGACTTAGGCTTAAAGGGTGAGAAAATAGCTCGGAACGTCACGAAAGTTGGTGTGGACGCTTGTCTACCAATGGGACATCCAAAACTATTCTCAAATTTCAATTCCGAGAAGTTGGTCAAAGTTGAAACTCGATCGTGCATTTTCGCTAGACTTGGGCTTAAAGGGGGAGAAAATAGCTCGGAACGTCACGAAATTTGGCGTGCGCATTTTTCTACCAACGAGACATCCAAATCTATGCTCAATTTTCAATTCCGAGAAGTTGGTCAAATTCGAAACTCGACCGTGCATTTTCGCTCGACTTGAGCTTAAAGGGTGTGAAATTAGCTCGTAATGTGATGAAAGTTGGCGTGCGCATTTGTCTACCAACGGGACATCCAAATCTGTGCTCAATTTTTAATTCCGAGAAGTTGGTCAAATTCGAAACTCGACCGTGCGTTTTCGCTAGACTTAGGCTTAAAGGGTGAGAAAATAGCTCGGAACGTCACGAAAGTTGGCGTGCGCATTTTTCTACCAACGGGACATCCAGATATATGCTCAATTTTCAATTCCGAGAAGTTGGTCAAATTCGAACTCGACCGTGCGTTTCGCTAGAGTTGGGCTTAAAGCCCAGGAAAATAGCTCGTAACGTCACGAAAGTTGGCATGTGCACTTGTCTACCAACGGGACATCCAAATCTATTTTCAAATTTCAACTCCCAAAAGTTGGTCAAATTCGAAACTCGACCGTGCGTTTTCGCTAGACTTGGGGTTAAAGGGGGAGAAAATAGCTCGGAACGTCATGAAAGTTGGTGTGGACGCTTGTCTACCAATGGGACATCCAAATCTATTCTCAATTTTCAATTACGAGAAGTTGGTCAAAGATGATACGCGATCGTGCGTTTTTGCTAGAGTTGGGCTTAAATGGGATGAAAATAGCTCGGAATGTCATGAAAGTTGGCGTGGATGCTCGTCTACCAATGGGACATCCAAATCTATTCTCAAATTTAAATTCCGAGAAGTTGGTCAAACTTGAAACTCGATCGTGCGTGTTCGCTAGACTTGGGCTTAAAGGGGGAGAAAATAGCTCGGAACGTCACGAAAGTTGGTGTGGACGCTTGTCTACCAATGGGACATCCAAAACTATTCTCAAATTTCAATTACGAGAAGTTCGTCAAAGTTGAAACTCGATCATGCGTTTTTGCTAGACTTGGGCTTAAAGGGTGTGAAATTAGATCGTAATGTCACGAAAGTTGCTGTGCGCGCATGTCTACAAATGGGACATCCAAATCTATTCTCAATTTTCATTTCCGAGAAGTTGGTCAAAGATGAAGCGCGACCGTGCGTTTTCTCTAGAGTTGGGCTTAAATGGGAAGAAAATAGCTTGGAATGTCACAAAAGTTGGTCTGGACGCTTGTCTACCAATGGGACATCCAAATCTATTCTCAAATTTAAATTCCAAGAAGTTGGTCAAAGTTGAAAATTTTACCGTGCGTTTTCGCTAGACTTGGGCTTAAAGGGCGAGAAAATAGCTCGGAATGTCATGAAAGTTGGTGTGGACGCTTGTCTACCAATGGAACATCCAAATCTATTCTCAAATTTAAATTCCAAGAAGTTGGTCAAAGTTGAAAATTTACCGTGCGTTTTCGCTAGACTTGGGCTTAAAGGGCGAGAAAATAGCTCGGAATGTCACGAAAGTTGGTGTGGACGCTTGTCTACCAATGGGACATCCAAATCTATTCTCAAATTTAAATTCCAAGAAGTTGGTCAAAGTTGAAAATTTACCGTGCGTTTTCACTAGAGTTGGGCTTAAAGGGCGAGAAAATAGCTCGGAACGTCACGAAAGCAGGCGTGCGCATTTGTCTACCAACAGGACATCCAAATCTATGCTCAATTTTCAATTCCGAGAAGTTGGTCAAATTCGAAACTCGACCGTGCGTTTTCGCTAGACTTGGGCTTAAAGGGGGAGAAAATAGCTCGGAACATCACGAAAGACGGTGTGGACGCTTGTCTACCAATGGGACATCCAAAACTATTCTCAAATTTCAATTCCGAGAAGTTGGTCAAAGTTGAAACTCGTTCATGCGTTTTCGCTCGACTTGGGCTTAAAGGGTATGAAAATAGCTCGGAGCGTCATGAAAGTTGGCGTGGACACTCGTCGACCAATGTGACATCCAAATCTATTCTCAAATTTAAATTCCGAGAAGTTGGTCAAAGTTGAAAATCGACAGTGCATTTTCGCTAGACTTAGGCTTAAAGGGTGAGAAAATAGCTCGGAACATCACGAAAGTTGGCGTGCGCATTTGTCTACCAACGGGACATCCAAATCTATGCTCAATTTTCAATTCCGAGAAGTTGGTCAAATTCGAAACTCGACCGTGCGTTTTCGCTGGACTTGGGCTTAAAGGGGGAGAAAATAGCTCGGAACGTCACGAAAGTTGGTGTGGACGCTTGTCTACCAATGGGACATCCAAAACTATTTTCAAATTTCAATTTCGAGAAGTTTGTCAAAGTTGAAACTCGATCGTGCGTTTTTGCTAGACTTGGGCTTAAAGGGTGTGAAATTATCTCGTAATGTCACGAACGTTGCTGTGCGCGCATGTCTACAAATGGGACATCCAAATCTATTCTCAATTTTCATTTCCGAGAAGTTGGTCAAAGATGAAACGCGACCGTGCGTTTTCTCTAGAGTTGGGCTTAAATGGGAAGAAAATAGCTCGGAATGTCACAAAAGTTGGTGTGGACGCTTGTCTACCAATGGGACATCCAAATCTATTCTCAAATTTAAATTCCAAGAAGTTGGTCAAAGTTGAAAATTTACCGTGCGTTTTCGCTAGACTTGGGCTTAAAGGGCGAGAAAATAGCTCGGAATGTCACGAAAGATGGTATGGACGCTTGTCTACCAATGGAACATCCAAATCTATTCTCAAATTTAAATTCCAAGAAGTTGGTCAAAGTTGAAAATTTACCGTGCGTTTTCGCTAGACTTGGGCATAAAGGGCGAGAAAATAGCTCGGAATGTCACGAAAGTTGGTGTGGACGCTTGTCTACCAATGGGACATCCAAATCTATTCTCAAATTTAAATTCCAAGAAGTGGTCAAAGTTGAAAATTTACCGTGCATTTTCACTAGAGTTGGGCTTAAAGGGCGAGAAAATAGCTCGGAACATCACGAAAGCTGGCGTGCGCATTTGTCTACCAACGGGACATCCAAATCTATGCTCAATTTTCAATTCCGAGAAGTTGGTCAAATTCGAAACTCGACCGTGCGTTTTCGCTAGACTTGGGCTTAAAGGGGGAGAAAATAGCTCGGAACGTCACGAAAGTTGGTGTGGACGCTTGTCTACCAATGGGACATCCAAAACTATTCTCAAATTTCAATTTCGAGAAGTTCGTCAAAGTTGAAACTCGATCGTGCGTTTTTGCTAGACTTGGGCTTAAAGGGTGTGAAATTAGCTCGTAATGTCACGAACGTTGCTGTGCGCGCATGTCTACAAATGGGACATCCAAATCTATTCTCAATTTTCATTTCCGAGAAGTTGGTCAAAGATGAAACGCGACCGTGCGTTTTCTCTAGAGTTGGGCTTAAATGGGAAGAAAATAGCTCGGAATGTCACAAAAGTTGGTGTGGACGCTTGTCTACCAATGGGACATCCAAATCTATTCTCAAATTTAAATTCCAAGAAGTTGGTCAAAGTTGAAAATTTACCGTTCGTTTTCGCTAGACTTCGGCTTAAAGGGCGAGAAATTAGCTCGGAATGTCACGAAAGTTGGTATGGACGCTTGTCTACCAATGGAACATCCAAATCTATTCTCAAATTTAAATTCCAAGAAGTTGGTCAAAGTTGAAAATTTACCGTGCGTTTTCGCTAGACTTGGGCTTAAAGGGCGAGAAAATAGCTCGGAATGTCACGAAAGTTGGTGTGGACGCTTGTCTACCAATGGGACATCCAAATCTATTCTCAAATTTAAATTCCAAGAAGTTGGTCAAAGTTGAAAATTTACCGTGCATTTTCACTAGAGTTGGGCTTAAAGGGCGAGAAAATAGCTCGGAACATCACGAAAGATGGCGTGCGCATTTGTCTACCAACGGGACATCCAAATCTATGCTCAATTTTTAATTCCGAGCAGTTGGTCAAATTCGAAACTCGACTGTACGTTTTCGCTATACTTGGGCTTAAAGGGGGAGAAAATAGCTCGGAACGCCACGAAAGTTGGTGTGGACGCTTGTCTACCAATGGGACATCCAAAACTATTCTCAAATTTCAATTCCGAGAAGTTCGTCAAAGTTGAAACATGATCGTGCGTTTTCGCTAGACTTGGGCTTAAAGGGAGTGAAAATAGCTCGGAACATTACGAAAGTTGGCGTGGACGCTCGTCTAACAATGTGACATCCAAATCCATTCTAAAATTTAAATTCCGAGAAGTTGGTCAAAGTGGAAAATCGACCGTGCATTTTCGCTAGACTTAGGCTTAAAGGGTGAGATAATAGCTCGGAACGTCACGAAAGTTAGCGTGCGCATTTGTCTACCAACGGGACATCCAAATCTAAGCTCAATTTTCAATTCCGAGAAGTTGGTCAAATTCGAAACTCGACCGTTCGTTTTCGCTCGACTTGAGCTTAAAGGGTGTGAAATTAGCTCGTAATGTGACGAAAGTTGGCGTGCGCATTTGTCTACCAACGGGAAATCCAAATCTATGCTCAATTTCTAATTCCGAGAAGTTGGTCAAATTCGAAACTCGACCGTGTGTTTTCGCTAGACTTAGGCTTAAAGGGTGAGAAAATAGCTCGGAACGTCACGAAAGGTTGTGTGGATGCTTGTCTACCAATGGGACATCCAAAACTATTCTCAAATTTCAATTCCGAGAAGTTGGTCAAAGTTGAAACTCGATCGTGCGTTTTCGCTAGACTTGGGCTTAAAGGGGGAGAAAATAGCTCGGAACGTCACGAAAGTTGCCGTGGACGCCTGTCTACCAATGGCACAGCCAAAACTATTCTCAAATTTCAATTCCAAGAAGTTGCTCAAAGTTGAAAATCGACCGTGCGTTTTCGCTAGAATTGGGCTTAAAGGACGTGAAAATAGCTCGGAACGTCACGAATGTTGGCGTGCGGATTTGTCTACAAATGGGACATCCAAATCTATTCTCAATTTTCAATTCCGAGAAGTTGGTCAAAGATGAAACGCGACCGTGCGTTTTCTCTAGAGTTGGGCTTAAATGGGAAAAAAATAGCTCGGAATGTCACGAAAGTTGGTGTGGATGCTTGTCTACCAATGGGACATCCAAATCTATTCTCAAATTTCAATTCCGAGAAGTTGTTCAAAGCTGAAAATTTACCGTTCGTTTTCGCTAGAATTGGGCTTAAAGGGTGTGAAAATAGCTCGGAACGTCACGAGACTTGGCGTGCACGCTCTTCTACCAATGTGACATCGAAATCTATTCTCAAATTTATATTCCGAGAAGTTGGTCAAAGTTGAAAATCGACCGTGCATTTTCACTAGGCTTGGGCTTAAAGGGTGAGAAAATAGTTCGAAATGTCACGAAAGTTGGCGTGCGCATTTGTCTACCAACGGGACATCCAAATCTATGCTCAATTTTTAATTCCGAGTAGTTGGTCAAATTCCAAACTCGACTGTACGTTTTCGCTATACTTGGGCTTAAAGGGGGAGAAAATAGCTCGGAACGTCACGAAAGTTGGTGTGGACGCTTGTCTACCAATGGGACATCCAAAACTATTGTCAAATTTCAATTCCGAGAAGTTCGTCAAAGTTGAAACTCGATCGTGCGTTTTATCTAGACTTGGGCTTAAAGGGAGTGAAAATAGCTCGGAACATTACGAAAGTTGGCGTGGACGCTCGTCTAACAATGTGACATCAAAATCCATTCTAAAATTTAAATTCCAAAAAGTTGGTCAAAGTGGAAAATCGACCGTGCATTTTCGCTAGACTTAGGCTTAAAGGGTGAGAAAATAGCTCGGAACGTCACGAAAGTTAGCGTGCGCATTTGTCTACCAACGGGACATCCAAATCTATGCTCAATTTTCAATTCCGAGAAGTTGGTCAAATTCGAAACTCGATCGTGCGTTTTCGCTCGACTTGAGCTTAAAGGGTGTGAAATTAGCTCGTAATGTGACGAAAGTTGGCGTGCGCATTTGTCTACCAACAGGACATCCAAATCCATGCTAAATTTCTAATTCCGAGAAGTTCGTCAAATTCGAAACTCGACCGTGTGTTTTCGCTAGACTTAGGCTTAAAGGGTGAGAAAATAGCTCGGAACGTCACGAAAGTTGGTGTGGACGCTTGTCTACCAATGGGACATCCAAAACTATTCTCAAATTTCAATTCCGAGAAGTTGGTCAAAGTTGAAACTCGATCGTGCATTTTCGCTAGACTTGGGCTTAAAGGGGGAGAAAATAGCTCGGAACGTCACGAAATTTGGCGTGCGCATTTTTCTACCAACAAGACATCCAAATCTATGCTCAATTTTCAATTCCGAGAAGTTGGTCAAATTCGAAACTCGACCGTGCATTTTCGCTCGACTTGAGCTTAAAGGGTGTGAAATTAGCTCGTAATGTGACGAAAGTTGGCGTGCGCATTTGTCTACCAACGGGACATCCAAATCTGTGCTCAATTTTTAATTCCGAGAAGTTGGTCAAATTCGAAACTCGACCGTGCGTTTTCGCTAGACTTAGGCTTAAAGGGTGAGAAAATAGCTCGGAACGTCACGAAAGTTGGCGTGCGCATTTTTCTACCAACGGGACACCCAGATATATGCTCAATTTTCAATTCCGAGAAGTTGGTCAAATTCGAACTCGACCGTGCGTTTTCGCTAGAGTTGGGCTTAAAGCCCAGGAAAATAGCTCGTAACGTCACGAAAGTTGGCATGTGCACTTGTCTACCAACGGGACATCCAAATCTATTTTCAAATTTCAACTCCCAAAAGTAGGTCAAATTCGAAACTCGACCGTGCGTTTTCGCTAGACTTGGGGTTAAAGGGGGAGAAAATAGCTCGGAACGTCATGAAAGTTGGTGTGGACGCTTGTCTACCAATGGGACATCTAAATCTATTCTCAATTTTCAATTACGAGAAGTTGGTCAAAGATGATACGCGATCGTGCGTTTTTGCTAGAGTTGGGCTTAAATGGGATGAAAATAGCTCGGAATGTCATGAAAGTTGGCGTGGACGCTCGTCTACCAATGGGACATCCAAATCTATTCTCAAATTTAAATTCCGAGAAGTTGGTCAAACTTGAAACTCGATCGTGCGTGTTCGCTAGACTTGGGCTTAAAGGGGGAGAAAATAGCTCGGAACGTCACGAAAGTTGGTGTGGACGCTTGTCTACCAATGGGACATCCAAAACTATTCTCAAATTTCAATTTCGAGAAGTTCGTCAAAGTTGAAACTCGATCATGCGTTTTTGCTAGACTTGGGCTTAAAGGGTGTGAAATTAGATCGTAATGTCACGAAAGTTGCTGTGCGCGCATGTCTACAAATGGGACATCCAAATCTATTCTCAATTTTATTTTCCGAGAAGTTGGTCAAAGATGAAACGCGACCGTGCGTTTTCTCTAGAGTTGGGCTTAAATGCGAAGAAAATAGCTCGGAATGTCACAAAAGTTGGTCTGGACGCTTGTCTACCAATGGGACATCCAAATCTATTCTCAAATTTAAATTCCAAGAAGTTGGTCAAAGTTGAAAATTTACCGTGCGTTTTCGCTAGACTTGGGCTTAAAGGGCGAGAAAATAGCTCGGAATGTCATGAAAGTTGGTGTGGACGCTTGTCTACTAATGGAACATCCAAATCTATTCTCAAATTTAAATTCCAAGAAGTTGGTCAAAGTTGAAAATTTACCGTGCGATTTCGCTAGACTTGGGCTTAAAGGGCGAGAAAATAGCTCGGAATGTCACGAAAGTTGGTGTGGACGCTTGTCTATCAATGGGACATCCAAATCTATTCTCAAATTTAAATTCCAAGAAGTTGGTCAAAGTTGAAAATTTACCGTGCGTTTTCACTAGAGTTGGGCTTAAAGGGCGAGAAAATAGCTCGGAACGTCACGAAAGCAGGCGTGCGCATTTGTCTACCAACAAGACATCCAAATCTATGCTCAATTTTCAATTCCGAGAAGTTGGTCAAATTCGAAACTCGACCGTGCGTTTTCGCTAGACTTGGGCTTAAAGGGGGAGAAAATAGCTCGGAACATCACGAAAGATGGTGTGGACGCTTGTCTACCAATGGGACATCCAAAACTATTCTCAAATTTCAATTCCGAGAAGTTGGTCAAAGTTGAAACTCGTTCATGCGTTTTCGCTCGACTTGGGCTTAAAGGGTATGAAAATAGCTCGGAGCGTCATGAAAGTTGGCGTGGACGCTCGTCGACCAATGTGACATCCAAATCTATTCTCAAATTTAAATTCCGAGAAGTTGGTCAAAGTTGAAAATCGACAGTGCATTTTCGCTAGACTTAGGCTTAAAGGGTGAGAAAATAGCTCGGAACGTCACGAAAGTTGGCGTGCGCATTTGTCTACCAACGGGACATCCAAATCTATGCTCAATTTTCAATTCCGAGAAGTTGGTCAAATTCGAAACTCGACCGTGCGTTTTCGCTAGACTTGGGCTTAAAGGGGGAGAAAATAGCTCGGAACGTCACGAAAGTTGGTGTGGCCGCTTGTCTACCAATGGGACATCCAAAACTATTCTCAAATTTTAATTTCGAGAAGTTCGTCAAAGTTGAAACTCGATCGTGCGTTTTTGCTAGACTTGGGCTTAAAGGGTGTGAAATTAGCTCGTAATGTCACGAACGTTGCTGTGCGCGCATGTCTACAAATGGGACATCCAAATCTATTCTCAATTTTCATTTCCGAGAAGTTGGTCAAAGATGAAATGCGACCGTGCGTTTTCTCTAGAGTTGGGCTTAAATGGGAAGAAAATAGCTCGGAATGTCACAAAAGTTGGTGTGGACGCTTGTCTACCAATGGGACATCCAAATCTATTCTCAAATTTAAATTCCAAGAAGTTGGTCAAAGTTGAAAATTTACCGTGCGTTTTCGCTAGACTTGGGCTTAAAGGGCGAGAAAATAGCTCGGAATGTCACGAAAGATGGTATGGACGCTTGTCTACCAATGGAACATCCAAATCTATTCTCAAATTTAAATTCCAAGAAGTTGGTCAAAGTTGAAAATTTACCGTGCGTTTTCGCTAGACTTGGGCTTAAAGGGCGAGAAAATAGCTCGGAATGTCACGAAAGTTGGTGTGGACGCTTGTCTACCAATGGGACATCCAAATCTATTCTCAAATTTAAATTCCAAGAAGTTGGTCAAAGTTGAAAATTTACCGTGCATTTTCACTAGAGTTGGGCTTAAAGGGCGAGAAAATAGCTCGGAACATCACGAAAGCTGGCGTGTGCATTTGTCTACCAACGGGACATCCAAATCTATGCTCAATTTTCAATTCCGAGAAGTTGGTCAAATTCGAAACTCGACCGTGCGTTTTCGCTAGACTTGGGCTTAAAGGGGGAGAAAATAGCTCGGAACGTCACGAAAGTTGGTGTGGACGCTTGTCTACCAATGGGACATCCAAAACTATTCTCAAATTTCAATTTCGAGAAGTTCGTCAAAGTTGAAACTCGATCGTGCGTTTTTGCTAGACTTGGGCTTAAAGGGTGTGAAATTAGCTCGTAATGTCACGAACGTTGCTGTGCGCGCATGTATACAAATGGGACATCCAAATCTATTCTCAATTTTCATTTCCGAGAAGTTGGTCAAAGATGAAACGCGACCGTGCGTTTTCTCTAGAGTTGGGCTTAAATGGGAAGAAAATAGCTCGGAATGTCACAAAAGTTGGTGTGGACGCTTGTCTACCAATGGGACATCCAAATCTATTCTCAAATTTAAATTCCAAGAAGTTGGTCAAAGTTGAAAATTTACCGTGCGTTTTCGCTAGACTTGGGCTTAAAGGGCGAGAAAATAGCTCGGAATGTCACGAAAGTTGGTATGGACGCTTGTCTACCAATGGAACATCCAAATCTATTCTCAAATTTAAATTCCAAGAAGTTGGTCAAAGTTGAAAATTTACCCTGCGTTTTCGCTAGACTTGGGCTTAAAGGGCGAGAAAATAGCTCGGAATGTCACGAAAGTTGGTGTGGACGCTTGTCTACCAATGGGACATCCAAATCTATTCTCAAATTTAAATTCCAAGAAGTTGGTCAAAGTTGAAAATTTACCGTGCATTTTCACTAGAGTTGGGCTTAAAGGGCGAGAAAATAGCTCGGAACATCACGAAAGCTGGCGTGCGCATTTGTCTACCAACGGGACATCCAAATCTATGCTCAATTTTTAATTACGAGGAGTTGGTCAAATTCGAAACTCGACTGTACGTTTTCGCTATACTTGGGCTTAAAGGGGGAGAAAATAGCTCGGAACGTCACGAAAGTTGGTGTGGACGCTTGTCTACCAATGGGACATCCAAAACTATTCTCAAATTTCAATTCCGAGAAGTTCGTCAAAGTTGAAACTCGATCGTGCGTTTTCGCTAGACTTGGGCTTAAAGGGAGCGAAAATAGCTCGGAACATTACGAAAGTTGGCGTGGACGCTCGTCTAACAATGTGACATCCAAATCCATTCTAAAATTTAAATTCCGAGAAGTTGGTCAAAGTGGAAAATCGACCGTGCATTTTCGCTAGACTTAGGATTAAAGGGTGAGATAATAGCTCGTAATGTGACAAAAGTTGGCGTGCGCATTTGTCTACCAACGGGAAATCCAAATCTATGCTCAATTTCTAATTCCGAGAAGTTGGTCAAATTCGAAACTCGACCGTGTGTTTTCGCTAGACTTAGGCTTAAAGGGTGAGAAAATAGCTCGGAACGTCACGAAAGGTTGTGTGGATGCTTGTCTACCAATGGGACATCCAAAACTATTCTCAAATTTCAATTCCGAGAAGTTGGTCAAAGTTGAAACTCGATCGTGCGTTTTCGCTAGACTTGGGCTTAAAGGGGGAGAAAATAGCTCGGAACGTCACGAAATTTGGCGTGCGCATTTGTCTACCAACGAGACATCCAAATCTATGCTCAATTTTCAATTCCGAGAAGTTGGTCAAATTCGAAACTCGACCGTGCATTTCCGCTCGACTTGAGCTTAAAGGGTGTGAAATTAGCTCGTAATGTGACGAAAGTTGGCGTGCACATTTGTCTACCAACGTGACATCCAAATCTGTGCTCAATTTTTAATTCCGAGAAGTTGGTCAAATTCGAAACTCGACCGTGCGTTTTCGCTAGACTTAGGCTTAAAGGGTGAGAAAATAGCTCGGAACGTCACGAAAGTTGGCGTGCGCATTTGTCTACCAACGGGACATCCAGATATATGCTCAATTATCAATTCCGAGAAGTTGGTCAAATTCGAACTCGACCGTGCGTTTTCGCTAGAGTTGGGCTTAAAGCCGAGGAAAATAGCTCGTAACGTCACGAAAGTTGGCATGTGCACTTGTCTACCAACGGGACATCCAAATCTATTTTCAAATTTCAACTCCCAAAAGTTGGTCAAATTCGAAACTCGACCGTGCATTTTCGCTAGACTTGGGCTTAAAGGGGGAGAAAATATCTCGGAACGTCATGAAAGTTGGTGTGGACGCTTGTCTACCAATGGGACATCCAAATCTATTCTCAATTTTCAATTCCGAGAAGTTGGTCAAAGATGATACGCGATCGTGCGTTTTCGCTAGAGTTGGGCTTAAATGGGATGAAAATAGCTCGGAATGTCATGAAAGTTAGCGTGGACGCTCGTCTACCAATGGGACATCCAAATCTATTCTCAAATTTAAATTCCGAGAGGTTGGTCAAACTTGAAACTCGATTGTGCGTGTTCGCTAGACTTGGGCTTAAAGGGGGAGAAAATAGCTCGGAACGTCACGAAAGTTGGTGTGGACGCTTGTCTACCAATGGGACATCCAAAACTATTCTCAAATTTCAATTTCGAGAAGTTCGTCAAAGTTGAAACTCGATCATGCGTTTTTGCTAGACTTGGGCTTAAAGGGTGTGAAATTAGCTCGTAATGTCACGAAAGTTGCTGTGTGTGAATGTCTACAAATGGGACATCCAAATCTATTCTCAATTTTCATTTCCGAGAAGTTGGTCAAAGATGAAACGCGACCGTGCGTTTTCTCTAGAGTTGGGCTTAAATGGGAAGAAAATAGCTCGGAATGTCACAAAAGTTGGTGTGGACGCTTGTCTACCAATGGGACATCCAAATCTATTCTCAAATTTAAATTCCAAGAAGTTGGTCAAAGTTGAAAATTTACCGTGCGTTTTCGCTAGACTTGGGCTTAAAGGGCGAGAAAATAGCTCGGAATGTCACGAAAGTTGGTGTGGACGCTTGTCTACCAATGGAAAATCCAAATCTATTCTCAAATTTAAATTCCAAGAAGTTGGTCAAAGTTGAAAATTTACCGTGCGTTTTCGCTAGACTTGGGCTTAAAGGGCGAGAAAATAGCTCGGAATGTCACGAAAGTTGGTGTGGACGCTTGTCTACCAATGGGACATCCAAATCTATTCTCAAATTTAAATTCCAAGAAGTTGGTCAAAGTTGAAAATTTACCGTGCGTTTTCGCTAGACTTGGGCTTAAGGGGTGAGAAAATAGCTCGGAATGTCACGAAAGTTGGTGTGGATGCTTGTCTACCAATGGAACATCCAAATCTATTCTCAAATTTAAATTCCAAGAAGTTGGTCAAAGTTGAAAATTTACCGTGCGTTTTCGCTAGACTTGGGCTTAAAGGGCGAGAAAATAGCTCGGAATGTCACGAAAGTTGGTGTGGACGCTTGTCTACCAATGGGACATCCAAATCTATTGTCAAATTTAAATTCCAAGAAGTTGGTCAAAGTTGAAAATTTACCGTGCGTTTTCACTAGAGTTGGGCTTAAAGGGCGAGAAAATAGCTCGGAACGTCACGAAAGCTGGCGTGTGCATTTGTCTACCAACGGGACATCCAAATCTATGCTCAATTTTCAATTCTGAGAACTTGGTCAAATTCGGAACTTGACCGTGCGTTTTCGCTAGACTTGGGCTTAAAGGGGGAGAAAATAGCTCGAAACGTCTCCAAAGACGGTGTGCACGCTTGTCTACCAATGGGACATCCAAAACTATTCTCAAATTTCAATTCCGAGAAGTTGTTCAAAGTTGAAACTCGATCATGCGTTTTCGCTCGACTTGGGCTTAAAGGGTGTGAAAATAGCTCGGAGCGTCATGAAAGTTGGCGTGGACGCTCGTCGACCAATGTGACATCCAAATCTATTCTCAAATTTAAATTCTGAGAAATTGGTCAAAGTTGAAAATCGACAGTGCATTTTCGCTAGACTTAGGCTTAAAGGGTGAGAAAATAGCTCGGAACGTCACGAAAGCTGGCGTGCGCATTTGTCTACCAACGGGACATCCAAATCTATGCTCAATTTTAAATTCCGAGAAGTTGGTCAAATTCGAAACTCGACCGTGCGTTTTCGCTAGAAATGGTCTTAAAGGGGGAGAAAATAGCTCGGAACGTCACGAAAGTTGGTGTGGACGCTTGTCTACCAATAGGACATCAAAAACTATTCTCAAATTTCAATTCCGAGAAGTTGGTCAAAGTTGAAACTCGATCGTGCGTTTTCGCTAGAATTGGGCTTAAAGGACGTGAAATTAGCTCGTAATATCACGAAAATTGCTGTGCGCGCATGTCTACAAATGGGACATCCAAATCTATTCTCAATTTTCAATTCTGAGAAGTTGGTCAAAGATGAAACGCGACCGTGCGTTTTCTCTAGAGTTGGGCTTAAATGGGAAGAAAATAGCTCGGAATGTCACGAAAGTTGGTGTGGATGCTTGTCTACCAATGGGACATCCAAATCTATTCTCAAATTTCAATTCCGACAAGTTGTTCAAAGCTGAAAATTTACCGTTCGTTTTCGCTAGAATTGGGCTTAAAGGGTGTATAAATAGCTCGGAACGTCACGAGAGTTGGCGTGCACGCTCGTCTACCAATGTGACATCCAAATCTATTCTCAAATTTATATTCCGAGAAGTTGGTAAAAGTTGAAAATCGACCGTGCATTTTCACTAGACTTGGGCTTAAAGGGTGAGAAAATAGTTCGAAATGTAACGAAAGTTGGCGTGCGCATTTGTCTACCAACGGGACATCCAAAAATATGCTCAATTTTTAATTCCGAGGAGTTGGTCAAATTCGAAACTCGACCGTGTGTTTTCGCTAGACTTAGGCTTAAAGGGTGATAAAATAGCTCGGAACGTCACAAAAGTTGGCGTGCGCATTTGTCTACCAACGGGACATCCAAATCTATGCTCAATTTTCAATTCCGAGAAGTTGGTCAAATTCGAAACTCGACAGTGCGTTTTCGCTAGACTTGGGCTTAAAGGGGGATAAAATAGCTCGGAACGTCACGAAAGTTAGTGTGGACGCTTGTCTACCAATGGGACATCCAAATCCATTCTCAAATTTCAATTCAGAGAAGTTGGTCAAATTCGAAACTCGACCGTGCATTTTCGCTCGACTTGAGCTTGAAGGGTGTGAAATTAGCTCGTAATGTGACGAAAGTTGGCGTGCGCATTTGTCTACCAACGGGACATCCAAATCTGTGCTCAATTTTTAATTCCGAGAAGTTGGTCAAATTCGAAACTCGACCGTGCGTTTTCGCTAGACTTAGGCTTAAAGGGTGAGAAAATAGCTCGGAACGTCACGAAAGTTGGTGTGCGCATTTGTCTACCAACAGGACATCCAGATATATGCTCAATTTTGAATTCCGAGAAGTTGGTCAAATTCGAACTCGATCGTGCGTTTTCGCTAGAGTTGGGCTTAAAGACGAGGAAAATAGCTCGTAACGTCACGAAAGTTGGCATGTGCACTTGTCTACCAATGGGACATCCAAATCTATTTTCAAATTTCAACTCCCAAAAGTTGGTCAAATTCGAAACTCGACCGTGCGTTTTCGCTACACTTGGGCTTAAAGGGGGAGAAAATAGCTCGGAACATCATGAAAGTTGGCGTGGACGCTCGTCTACCAATGGGACATCCAAATCTATTCTCAAATTTAAATTCCGAGAGGTTGGTCAAACTTGAAACTCGATCGTGTGTGTTCGCTAGACTTGGGCTTAAAGGGGGAGAAAATAGCTCGGAACGTCACGAAAGTTGGTGTGGACGCTTGTCTACCAATGGGACATCCAAAACTATTCTCAAATTTTAATTTCGAGAAGTTCGTCAAAGTTGTAACTCGATCATGCGTTTTTGCTAGACTTGGGCTTAAAGGGTGTGAAATTAGCTCGTAATGTCACGAAAGTTGCTGTGCGCGCATGTCTACAAATGGGACATCCAAATCTATTCTCAATTTTCATTTCCGAAAAGTTGGTCAAAGATGAAACAAGACCGTGCGTTTTCTCTAGAGTTGGGCTTAAATGGGAAGAAAATAGCTCGGAATGTCACAAAAGTTGGTGTGGACGCTTGTCTACCAATGGGACATCCAAATCTATTCTCAAATTTAAATTCCAAGAAGTTGGTCAAAGTTGAAAATTTACCGTGCGTTTTCGCTAGACTTGGGCTTAAACGGCGAGAAAATAGCTCGGAATGTCACAAAAGTTGGTGTGGACGCTTGTCTACCAATGGAACATCCAAATCTATTCTCAAATTTAAATTCCAAGAAGTTGGTCAAAGTTGAAAATTTACCGTGCGTTTTCGCTAGACTTGGGCTTAAAGGGCGAGAAAATAGCTCGGAATGTCACGAAAGTTGGTGTGGACGCTTGTCTACCAATGGGACATCCAAATCTATTCTCAAATTTAAATTCCAAGAAGTTGGTCAAAGTTGAAAATTTACCGTGCATTTTCACTAGAGTTGGGCTTAAAGGGCGAGAAAATAGCTCGGAACGTCACGAAAGCTGGCGTGCGCATTTGTCTACCAACGGGACATCCAAATCTATGCTCAATTTTCAATTCCGAGAAGTTGGTCAAATTCGAAACTCGACCGTGCGTTTTCGCTAGACTTGGGCTTAAAGGGGGATAAAATAGCTCGGAACGTCACGAAAGACGGTGTGGACGCTTGTCTACCAATGGGACATCCAAAACTATTCTCAAATTTCAATTCCGAGAAGTTGGTCAAAGTTGAAACTCGATCATGCGTTTTCGCTCGACTTGGGCTTAAAGTGTGTGAAAATAGCTCGGAGCGTCATGAAAGTTGGCGTGGACGCTCGTCGATCAATGTGACATCCAAATCTATTCTCAAATTTAAATTCCGAGAAGCTGGTCAAAGTTGAAAATCAACAGTGCATTTTCACTAGACTTAGGCTTAAAGGGTGAGAAAATAGCTCGGAACGTCACAAAAGCTGGCGTGCGCATTTGTCTACCAACGGGACATCCAAATCTATGCTCCATTTTCAATTCCGAGAAGTTGGTCAAATTCGAAACTCGACCGTGCGTTTTCGCTAGACTTGGGCTTAAAGGGGGAGAAAATAGCTCGGAACGTCACGAAAGTTGTCGTGGACGCTTGTCTACCAATGGGACATCCAAATCCATTCTCAAATTTCAATTCCGAGAAGTTTGTCAAAGTTGAAAATCGACCGTGCGTTTTCGCTAGAATTGGGCTTAAAGGACATGAAAATAGCTCGGAACGTCACGAATGTTGGCGTGCGCATTTGTCTACAAATGGGACATCCAAATCTATTCTCAATTTTCAATTCCTAGAAGTTGGTCAAAGATGAAACGCGACCGTGCGTTTTCTCTAGAGTTGGGCTTAAATGGGAAGAAAATAGCTCGGAATGTCACTAAAGTTGGTGTGGATGCTTTTCTACCAATGGGACATCGAAATCTATTCTCAAATTTCAATTCCGAGAAGTTGTTCAAAGCTGAAAATTTACCGTTCGTTTTCGCTAGAATTGGGCTTAAAGGGTGTGAAAATAGCTCGGAACGTCACGAAAGTTGGCGTGCGCATTTGTCTACCAACGAGACATCCAAATCTATGCTCAATTTTCAATTCCGAGAAGTTGGTCAAATTCGAAACTCGACCGTGCATTTTCGCTCGACTTGAGCTTAAAGGGTGTGAAATTAGCTCGTAATGTGATGAAAGTTGGCGTGCGGATTTGTCTACCAACGGGACATCCAAATCTGTGCTCAATTTTTAATTCCGAGAAGTTGGTCAAATTCGAACTCGACCATGCGTTTTCGCTAGAGTTGGGCTTAAAGCCGAGGAAAATAGCTCGTAACGTCACGAAAGTTGGCATGTGCACTTGTCTACCAACGGGACATCCAAATCTATTTTAAAATTTCAACTCCCAAAAGTTGGTCAAATTCGAAACTCGACCGTGCGTTTTTGCTAGACTTGGGCTTAAAGGGGGAGAAAATAGCTCGGAACGTCATGAAAGTTGGTGTGGACGCTTGTCTACCAATGGTACATCCAAATCTATTCTCAATTTTCAATTCCGAGAAGTTGGTCAAAGATGATACGCGATCGTGCGTTTTCGCTAGAGTTGGGCTTAAATGGGATGAAAATAGCTCGGAATGTCATGAAAGTTGGCGTGGACGCTCGTCTACCAATGGGACATCCAAATCTATTCTCAAATTTAAATTCCGAGAGGTTGGTCAAACTTGAAACTCGATCGTGCATGTTCGCTAGACTTGGGCTTAAAGGGGGCGAAAATAGCTCGGAACGTCACGAAAGTTGGTGTGGACGCTTGTCTACCAATGGAACATCCAAATGTATTCTCAAATTTAAATTCCAACAAGTTGGTCAAAGTTGAAAATTTACCGTGCGTTTTCGCTAGACTTGGGATTAAAGGGCGAGAAAATAGCTCGGAATGTCACGCAAGTTGGTGTGGACGCATGTCTACCAATGGGACATCCAAATCTATTCTCAAATTTAAATTCCAAGAAGTTGGTCAAAGTTGAAAATTTACCGTGCGTTTTCACTAGAGTTGGGCTTAAAGGGCGAGAAAATAGCTCGGAACGTCACGAAAGCTGGCGTGCGCATTTGTCTACCAACGGGCCATCCAAATCTATGCTCAATTTTAAATTCCGAGAAGTTTGTCAAATTCGAAACTCGACCGTGCGTTTTCGCTAGACTTGGGCTTAAAGGGGGAGAAAATAGCTTGGAACGTCACGAAAGTCGGTGTGGACGCTTGTCTACCAATGGGACATCCAAAACTATTCTCAAATTTCAATTCCGAGAAGTTGGTCAAAGTTGAAAATCGATCATGCGTTTTTGCTAGACTTGGGATTAAAGGGTGTGAAATTAGCTCGTAATGTGACGAAAGTTGCTGTGTGCGCATGTCTACAAATGGGACATCCAAATCTATTCTCAATTTTCATTTCCGAGAAGTTAGTCAAAGATGAAACGCGACCGTGCGTTTTCTCTAGAGTTGGGCTTAAATGGGAAGAAAATAGCTCGGAATGTCACAAAAGTTGGTGTGGACGCTTGTCTACCAATGGGACATCCAAATCTATTCTCAAATTTAAATTCCAAGAAGTTGGTCAAAGTTGAAAATTTACCGTGCGTTTTCGCTAGACTTGGGTTTAAAGGGCGAGAAAATAGCTCGGAATGTCACGAAAGTTGGTGTGGACGCTTGTCTACCAATGGAACATCCAAATGTATTCTCAAATTTAAATTCCAACAAGTTGGTCAAAGTTGAAAATTTACCGTGCGTTTTCGCTAGACTTGGGATTAAAGGGCGAGAAAATAGCTCGGAATGTCACGCAAGTTGGTGTGGACGCATGTCTACCAATGGGACATCCAAATCTATTCTCAAATTTAAATTCCAAGAAGTTGGTCAAAGTTGAAAATTTACCGTGCGTTTTCACTAGAGTTGGGCTTAAAGGGCGAGAAAATAGCTCGGAACGTCACGAAAGCTGGCGTGCGCATTTGTCTACCAATGGGCCATCCAAATCTATGCTCAATTTTAAATTCCGAGAAGTTTGTCAAATTCGAAACTCGACCGTGCGTTTTCGCTAGACTTGGGCTTAAAGGGGGAGAAAATAGCTTGGAACGTCACGAAAGTCGGTGTGGACGCTTGTCTACCAATGGGACATCCAAAACTATTCTCAAATTTCAATTCCGAGAAGTTGGTCAAAGTTGAAACTCGATCATGCTTTTTCGCTCGACTTGGGCTTAAAGGGTGTGAAAATAGCTCGGAGCATCATGAAAGTTGGCGTGGACGCTCGTCTACCAATGTGACATCCAAATCTATTCTCAAATTTAAATTCCGAGAAGTTGGTCAAAGTTGAAAATCGACAGTGCATTTTCGCTAGACTTAGGCTTAAAGGGTGAGAAAATAGCTCGGAACGTCACAAAAGCTGGCGTGCGCATTTGTCTACCAACGGGACATCCAAATCTATGCTCAATTTTCAATTCCGAGAAGTTGGTCAAATTCGAAACTCGACCGTGCGTTTTCGCTAGACTTGGGCTTAAAGGGGGAGAAAATAGCTCTGAACGTCACGAAAGTTGCCGTGGACGCTTGTCTACCAATGGGACATCCAAAACTATTCTCAAATTTCAATTCCGAGAAGTTGGTCAAAGTTGAAAATCGACCGTGCGTTTTCGCTAGAATTGGGCTTAAAGGACGTGAAAATAGCTCGGAACGTCACGAATGTTGGCGTGCGCATTTGTCTACAAATGGGACATCCAAATCTATTCTCAATTTTCAATTCCGAGAAGTTGGTCAAAGATGAAACGCGACCGTGCGTTTTCTCTAGAGTTGGGCTTAAATGGGAAGAAAATAGCTCGGAATGTCACGAAAGTTGGTGAGGATGCTTGTCTACCAATGGGACATCCAAATCTATTCTCAAATTTCAATTCCGAGAAGTTGTTCAAAGCTGAAAATTTACCGTTCGTTTTCGCTAGAATTGGGCTTAAAGGGTGCGAAAATAGCTCGGAACGTCACGAGAGTTGGCGTGCACGCTCGTCTACCAATGTGACATCCAAATCTATTCTCAAATTTATATTCTGAGAAGTTGGTCAAAGTTGAAAATCGACCGTGCATTTTCACTAGACTTGGGCTTAAAGGGTGAGAAAATAGTTCGAAACGTCACGAAAGTTGGCGTGCGCATTTGTCTACCAACGAGACATCCAAATCTATACTCAATTTTCAATTCCGAGAAGTTGGTCAAATTCGAAACTCGACCGTGCATTTTCGCTCGACTTGAGCTTAAAGGGTGTGAAATTAGCTCGTAATGTGACGAAAGTTGGCGTGCGCATTTGTCTACCAACGAGACATCCAAATCTGTGCTCAATTTTAAATTCTGAGAAGTTTGTCAAATTCGAAACTCGACTGTACGTTTTCGCTATACTTGGGCTTAAAGGGGGAAGAAAATAGCTCGGAACGTCACGAAAGTTGGTGTGGACGGTTGTCTACCACTGGGACATCCAAAACTATTCTCAAATTTCAATTCCGAGAAGTTCGTCAAAGTTGAAACTCGATCGTGCGTTTTCGATAGACTTGGGCTTAAAGGGAGTGAAAATAGCTCGGAACATTACGAAAGTTGGCGTGGACGCTCATCTAACAATGTAACATCCAAATCCATTCTAAAATTTAAATTCCGAGAAGTTGGTCAAAGTGGAAAATCGACCGTGCATTTTCGCTAGACTTAGGCTTAAAGGGTGAGAAAATAGCTCGGAACGTCACGAAAGTTGGCGTGCGCATTTGTCTACCAACGGGACATCCCAATCTATGGTCAATTTTCAATTCCGAGAAGTTGGTCAAATTCGAAACTCGACAGTGCGTTTTCGCTCGACTTGAGCTTAAAGGGTGTGAAATTAGCTCGTAATGTGACGAAAGTTGGCGTGCGCATTTGTCTACCAACGAGACATCCAAATCTATGCTCAATTTCTAATTCCGAGAAGTTGGTCAAATTCGAAACTCGACCGTGTGTTTTCGCTAGACTTAGGCGTAAAGGGTGAGAAAATAGCTCGGAACGTCACGAAAGTTGGTGTGGACGCTTGTCTACCAATGGGACATCCAAAACTATTCTCAAATTTCAATTCCGAGAAGTTGGTCAAAGTTGAAACTCGATCGTGCGTTTTTGCTATACTTGGGCTTAAAGGGGATGAAAATAGCTCGGAACGTCACGAAAGTTGGCGTGCGCATTTGTCTACCAACGAGACATCCAAATCTATGCTCATTTTTCAATTCCGAGAAGTTGGTCAAATTCGAAACTCGACCGTGCATTTTCGCTCGACTTGAGCTTAAAGGGTGTGAAATTAGCTCGTAATGTGACGAAAGTTGGCGTGCGCATTTGTCTACCAACGGGACATCCAAATCTGTGCTCAATTTTTAATTCCGAGAAGTTGGTCAAATTCGAAACTCGACCGTGCGTTTTCGCTAGACTTAGGCTTAAAGGGTGAGAAAATAGCTCGGAACGTCACGAAAGATGGCGTGCGCATTTTTCTACCAACGGGACATCCAGATATATGCTCAATTTTCTATTCCGAGAAGTTGGTCAAATTCGAACTCGACCGTGCGTTTTCGCTAGAGTTGGGCTTAAAGCCGAGGAAAATAGCTCGTAACGTCACGAAAGTTGGCATGTGCACTTGTCTACCAACGGGACATCCAAATCTATTTTCAAATTTCAACTCCCAAAAGTTGGTCGAATTCGAAACTCGACCGTGCGTTTTCGCTAGACTTGGGCTTAAAGGGGGAGAAAATAGCTCGGAACGTCATGAAAGTTGGTGTGGATGCTTGTCTACCAATGGGACATCCAAATCTATTCTCAAATTTAAATTCCGAGAGGTTGGTCAAACTTGAAACTCGATTGTGCGTGTTTGCTAGACTTGGGCTTAAAGGGGGAGAAAATAGCTCGGAACGTCACGAAAGTTGGTGTGGACGCTTGTCTACCAATGGGACATCCAAAACTATTCTCAAATTTCAATTTCGAGAAGTTCGTCAAAGTTGAAACTCGATCATGCGTTTTTGCTAGGCTTGGCCTTAAAGGGTGTGAAATTAGCTCGTAATGTCACGAAAGTTGCTGTGCGCGCATGTCTACAAATGGGACATCCAAATCTATTCTCAATTTTTAATTCCGAGGAGTTGGTCAAATTCGGAACTCGACTGTACGTTTTCGCTATACTTGGGCTTAAAGGGGGAGAAAATAGCTCGGAACGTCACGAAAGTTGGTGTGGACGCATGTCTACCAATGGGACATCCAAAACTATTCTCAAATTTCAATTCCGAGAAGTTCGTCAAAGTTGAAACTCGATCGTGCGTTTTCGATAGACCTGGGCTTAAAGGGAGTGAAAATAGCTCGGAACATTACGAAAGTTGGCGTGGACGCTCGTCTAACAATGTGACATCCAAATCCATTCTAAAATTTAAATTCCGAGAAGTTGGTCAAAGTGGAAAATCGACCGTGCATTTTCCCTAGACTCTGGCTTAAAGGGCGAGAAAATAGCTCGGAATGTCACGAAAGTTGGTGTGGATGCTTGTCTACCAATGGGACATCCAAATCTATTCTCAAATTTAAATTCCAAGAAGTTGGTCAAAGTTGAAAATTTACCGTGCGTTTTCACTAAAGTTGGGCTTAAAGGGCGAGAAAATAGCTCGGAACGTCACGAAAGCTGGCGTGCGCATTTGTCTACCAACGGGACATCCAAATCTATGCTCAATTTTCAATTCTGAGAAGTTGGTCAAATTCGAAACTCGACCGTGCGTTTTCGCTAGACTTGGGCTTAAAGGGGGAGAAAATAGCTCGGAACGTCACGAAAGACGGTGTGGATGCTTGTCTACCAATGGGACATCCAAAACTATTCTCAAATTTCAATTTCGAGAAGTTGGTCAAAGTTGAAACTCGATCATGCGTTTTCGCTCGACTTGGGCTTAAAGGGTGTGAAAATAGCTCAGAGCGTCATGAAAGTTGGCATGGACGCTCGTCGACCAATGTGACATCCAAATCTATTCTCAATTTTGAATTCCGAGAAGTTGGTCAAAGTTGAAAATCGACAGTGCATTTTCGCTAAACTTAGGCTTAAAGGGTGAGAAAATAGCTCGGAACGTCACGAAAGTTGGCGTGCGCATTTGTCTACCAACGGGACATCCAAATCTATGCTCAATTTTCAATTCCGAGAAGTTGGTCAAATTCGAAACTCGACCGTGCGTTTTCGCTAGACTTGGGCTTAAAGGGGGTGAAAATAGCTCGGAACGTCACGAAAGTTGGTGTGGACGCTTGTCTACCAATGGGACATCCAAAAATATTCTCAAATTTCAATTCCGAGAAGTTGGTCAAAGTTGAAACTCGATCGTGCGTTTTCGCTAGAATTGGGCTTAAAGGACGTGAAATTAGCTCGTAATGTCACGAAAATTGCTGTGCGCGCATGTCTACAAATGGGCCATCCAAATCTATTCTCAATTTTCAATTCCGAAAAGTTGGTCAAAGATGAAACGCGACCGTGCGTTTTCTCTAGAGTTGGGCTTAAATGGGAAGAAAATAGCTCGGAATGTCACGAAAGTTGGTGTGGATGCTTGTCTACCAATGGGACATCCAAATCTATTCTCAAATTTCAATTCCGAGAAGTTGTTCAAAGCTGAAAATTTACCGTTCGTTTTCGCTAGAATTGGGCTTAAAGGGTGTGAAAATAGCTCGAAACGTCACGAGAGTTGGCGTGCACGCTCGTCTACCAATGTGACATTCAAATCTATTCTCAAATTTATATTCTGAGAAGTTGGTCAAAGTTGAAAATCGACCGTGCATTTTCACTAGACTTGGGCTTAAAGGGAGTGAAAATAGCTCGGAACATTACGAAAGTTGGCGTGGACGCTCATCTAACAATGTGACATCCAAATCCATTCTAAAATTTAAATTCTGAGAAGTTGGTCAAAGTGGAAAATCGACCGTGCATTTTCGCTAGACTTAGGCTTAAAGGGTGAGAAAATAGCTCGGAACGTCACGAAAGTTAGCATGCGCATTTGTCTACCAACGGGACATCCAAATCTATGCTCAATTTTCAATTCCGAGAAGTTGGTCAAATTCGAAACTCGACCGTGCGTTTTCGCTCGACTTCAGCTTAAAGGGTGTGAAATTAGCTCGTAATGTGACGAAAGTTGGCGTGCACATTTGTCTACCAACGGGACATCCAAATCTATGCTCAATTTCTAATTCCGAGAAGTTGGTCAAATTCGAAACTCGACCGTGTGTTTTCGCTAGACTTAGGCTTAAAGGGTGACAAAATAGCTCGGAACGTCACGAACGTTGGTGTGGATGCTTGTCTACCAATGGGACATCCAAAACTATTCTCGAATTTCAATTCCGAGAAGTTGGTCAAAGTTGAAACTCGATCGTGCGTTTTCGCTAGACTTGGGCTTAAAGGGGGAGAAAATAGCTCGGAACGTCACGAAAGTTGGCGTGCGCATTTGTCTACCAACGAGACATCCAAATCTATGCTCAATTTTCAATTCCGAGAAGTTGGTCAAATTCGAAACTCGACCGTGCATTTTCGCTCGACTTGAGCTTAAAGGGTGTGAAATTAGCTCGTAATGTGACGAAAGTTGGCGTGCCCATTTGTCTACCAACGGGACATCCAAATCTGTGCTCAATTTTTAATTCCGAGAAGTTGGTCAAATTCGAAACTCCACCGTGCGTTTTCACTAGACTTAGGCTTAAAGGGTGAGAAAATAGCTCGGAACGTCACGAAAGTTGGCGTGCGCATTTGGCTACCAACGAGACATCCAAATCTATGCTCAATTTTCAATTCCGAGAAGTTGGTCAAATTCGAAACTCGACCGTGCATTTTCGCTCGACTTGAGCTTAAAGGGTGTGAAATTAGCTCGTAATGTGACGAAAGTTGGCGTGCGCATTTTTCTACCAACGGGAAATCCAAATGTGTGCTCACTTTTTAATTCTGAGAAGCTGGTCAAATTCGAAACTCGACCGTGCGTTTTCGCTAGACTTAGGCTTAAAGGGTGAGAAAATAGCTCGGAACGTCACGAGGAGTTGGTCAAATTCGAAACTCGACTGTTCGTTTTCGCTATACTTGGGCTTAAAGGGGGAGAAAATAGCTCGGAACGTCACGAAAGTTGGTGTGGACGCTTGTCTACCAATGGGACATCCAAAACTATTCTCAAATTTCAATTCCGAGAAGTTCGTCAAAGTTGAAACTCGATCGTGCGTTTTCGCTAGACTTGGGCTTAAAGGGAGTGAAAATAGCTTGAAACATTATGAAAGTTGGCGTGGATGCTCGTCTAACAATGTGACATCCAAATCCATTCTAAAATTTAAATTCCGAGAAGTTGGTCAAAGTGGAAAATCGACCGTGCATTTTCACTAGACTTAGGCTTAAAGGGTGAGAAAATAGCTCGGAACGTCACGAAAGTTAGCGTGCGCATTTGTCTACCAACGGGACATCCAAATCTATGCTCAATTTTCAATTCCGAGAAGTTGGTCAAATTCGAAACTCGACCGTGCGTTTTCGCTCGACTTGAGCTTAAAGGGTTTGAAATTAGCTCGTAATGTGACGAAAGTTGGCGTGCGCATTTGTCTACCAACGGGACATCCAAATCTATGCTCAATTTCTAATTCCGAGAAGTTGGTCAAATTCGAAACTCGACCGTGTGTTTTCGCTAGACTTAGGCTTAAAGGGTGAGAAAATAGCTCGGAACGTCACGAAAGTTTGTGTGGACGCTTGTCTACCAATGGGACATCCAAAACTATTCTCAAATTTCAATTCCGAGAAGTTGGTCAAAGTTGAAACTCGATCGTGCGTTTTCGCTAGACTTGGGCTTAAAGGGGGAGAAAATAGCTCGGAACGTCACGAAAGTTGGCGTGCGCATTTGTCTACCAACGAGACATCCAAATCTATGCTCAATTTTCAATTCCGAGAAGTTGGTCAAATTCGAAACTCGACCGTGCATTTTCGCTCGACTTGAGCTTAAAGGGTGTGAAATTAGCTCGTAATGTGACGAAAGTTGGGGTGCGCATTTGTCTACCAACGGGACATCCAAATCTGTGCTCAATTTTTAATTCCGAGAAGTTGGTCAAATTCGAAACTCGACCGTGCGTTTTCGCTAGACTTGGGCTTAAAGGGGGAGAAAATAGCTCGGAACGTCATGAAAGTTGGTGTGGACGCTTGTCTACCAATGGGACATCCAAATCTATTCTCAATTTTCAATTCCAAGAAGTTGGTTAAAGATGATACGCGATCGTGCGTTTTCGCTAGAGTTGGGCTTAAATGGGATCAAAATAACTCGGAATGTCATGAAAGTTGGCGTGGACGCTCGTCTACCAATGGGACATCCAAATCTATTCTCAAATTTAAATTCTGAGAGGTTGGTCAAACTTGAAACTCGATCGTGCGTGTTCGCTAGACTTGGGCTTAAAGGGGGAGAAAATAGCTCGGAACGTCACGAAAGTTGGTGTGGACGCTTGTCTACCAATGGGACATCCAAAACTATTCTCAAATTTCAATTTCGAGAAGTTCGTCAAAGTTGAAACTCGATCATGCGTTTTTGCTAGACTTGGGCTTAAAGGGTGTGAAATTAGCTCGTAATGTCACAAAAGGTTCTGTGCGCGCATGTCTACAAATGGGACATCCAAATCTATTCTCAATTTTCATTTCCGAGAAGTTGGTCAAAGATGAAACGCGACCGTGCGTTTTCTCTAGAGTTGGGCTTAAATGGGAAAAAAATAGCTCGGAATGTCACAAAAGTTGGTGTGGACGCTTGTCTACCAATGGGACATCCAAATCTATTCTCAAATTTAAATTCCAAGAAGTTGGTCTAAGTTGAAAATTTACCGTGCGTTTTCGCTAGACTTGGGCTTAAAGGGCGAGAAAATAGCTCGGAATGTCACGAAAGTTGGTGTGGACGCTTGTCTACCAATGGAACATCCAAATCTATTCTCAAATTTAAATTCCAAGAAGTTGGTCAAAGTTGAAAATTTACCGTGCGTTTTCGCTAAACTTGGGCTTAAAGGGCGATAAAATAGCTCGGAATGTCACGAAAGTTGGTTTGGACGCTTGTCTACCAATGGGACATCCAAATCTATTCTCAAATTTAAATTCCAAGAAGTTGGTAAAAGTTGAAAATTTACCGTGCGTTTTCACTAGAGTTGGGATTAAAGGGCGAGAAAATAGCTCGGAACGTCACGAAAGCTGGCGTGCGCATTTGTCTACCAACGGGACATCCAAATCTATGCTCAATTTTCAATTCCGAGAAGTTGGTCAAATTCGAAACTCGACCGTGCGTTTTCGCTAGACTTGGTCTTAAAGGGGGAGAAAATAGCTCGGAACGTCATGAAAGACGGTGTGGACGCTTGTCTACCAATGGGACATCCAAAACTATTCTCAAATTTCAATTCCGAGAAGTTGGTCAAAGTTGAAACTCGACCATGCGTTTTCGCTCGACTTGGGCTTAAAGGGTGTGAAAATAGCTCGGAGCGTCATGAAAGTTGACGTGGACGCTCGTCGACCAATGTGACATCCAAATCTATTCTCAAATTTAAATTCCGAGAAGTTGGTCAAAGTTGAAAATCGACAGTGCATTTTCGCTAGACTTAGGCTTAAAGGGTGAGAAAATAGCTCGGAACGTCACAAAAGTTGGCGTGCGCATTTGTCTACCAACGGGACATCCAAATCTATGCTCAATTTTCAATTTCGAGAAGTTGGTCAAATTCGAAACTCGACCGTGCATTTTCGCTAGACTTGGGCTTAAAGGGGGAGAAAATAGCTCGGAACGTCACGAAAGTTGGTGTGGATGCTTGTCTACCAATGGGACATCCAAAACTATTCTCAAATTTCAATTCCGAGAAGTTGGTCAAAGTTGAAACTCGATCGTGCGTTTTCACTAGAATTGGGCTTAAAGGACGTGAAATTAGCTCGTAATGTCACGAAAATTGCTATGCGCGCATGTCTACAAATGGGACATCCAAATCTATTCTCAATTTTCAATTCCGAGAAGTTGGTCAAGGATGAAACGCGACCGTGCGTTTTCTCTAGAGTTGGGCTTAAATGGGAAGAAAATAGCTCGGAATGTCACGAAAGTTGGTGTGGATGCTTGTCTACCAATGGGACATCCAAATCTATTCTCAAATTTCAATTCCGAGAAGTTGTTCAAAGCTGAAAATTTACCGTTCGTTTTCGCTACAATTGGGCTTAAAGTGTGTGAAAATAGCTCGGAACGTCACGAGAGTTGGCGTGCACGAGAGTTGGCGTGCACGCTCGTCTACCAATGTGACATCCAAATCTATTCTCAAATTTATATTCCGAGAAGTTGGTCAAAGTTGAAAATCGACCGTGCATTTTCACTAGACTTGGGCTTAAAGGGTTAGAAAATAGTTCGAAACGTCACGAAAGTTGGCGTGCGCATTTGTCTACCAACGAGACATCCAAATCTATACTCAATTTTCAATTCCGAGAAGTTGGTCAAATTCGAAACTCGACCGTGCATTTTCGCTCGACTTGAGCTTAAAGGGTGTGAAATTAGCTCGTAATGTGACGAAAGTTGGCGTGCGCATTTGTCTACCAACGAGACATCCAAATCTGTGCTCAATTTTAAATTCTGAGAAGTTTGTCAAATTCGAAACTCGACCGTGCATTTTCGCTAGACTTAGGCTTAAAGGGTGAGAAAATAGCTCGGAACGTCACGAAAGTTGGCGTGCGCATTTGGCTACCAACGAGACATCCAAATCTATGCTCAATTTTCAATTCCGAGAAGTTGGTCAAATTCGAAACTCGACCGTCGCATTTTCGCTCGACTTGAGCTTAAAGGGTGTGAAATTAGCTCGTAATGTGACGAAAGTTGGCGTGCGCATTTGTCTACCAACGGGACATCCAAATCTGTGCTCAATTTTTAATTCTGAGAAGCTGGTCAAATTCGAAACTCGACCGTGCGTTTTCGCTAGACTTAGGCTTAAAGGGTGAGAAAATAGCTCGGAACGTCACGAGGAGTTGGTCAAATTCGAAACTCGACTGTTCGTTTTCGCTATACTTGGGCTTAAAGGGGGAGAAAATAGCTCGGAACGTCACGAAAGTTGGTGTGGACGCTTGTCTACCAATGGGACATCCAAAACTATTCTCAAATTTCAATTCCGAGAAGTTCGTCAAAGTTGAAACTCGATCGTGCGTTTTCGCTAGACTTGGGCTTAAAGGGAGTGAAAATAGCTCGAAACATTATGAAAGTTGGCGTGGATGCTCGTCTAACAATGTGACATCCAAATCCATTCTAAAATTTAAATTCCGAGAAGTTGGTCAAAGTGGAAAATCGACCGTGCATTTTCACTAGACTTAGGCTTAAAGGGTGAGAAAATAGCTCGGAACGTCACGAAAGTTAGCGTGCGCATTTGTCTACCAACGGGACATCCAAATCTATGCTCAATTTTCAATTCCGAGAAGTTGGTCAAATTCGAAACTCGACCGTGAGTTTTCGCTCGACTTGAGCTTAAAGGGTTTGAAATTAGCTCGTAATGTGACGAAAGTTGGCGTGCGCATTTGTCTACCAACGGGACATCCAAATCTATGCTCAATTTCTAATTCCGAGAAGTTGGTCAAATTCGAAACTCGACCGTGTGTTTTCGCTAGACTTAGGCTTAAAGGGTGAGAAAATAGCTCGGAACGTCACGAAAGTTTGTATGGACGCTTGTCTACCAATGGGACATCCAAAACTATTCTCAAATTTCAATTCCGAGAAGTTGGTCAAAGTTGAAACTCGATCGTGCGTTTTCGCTAGACTTGGGCTTAAAGGGGGAGAAAATAGCTCGGAACGTCACGAAAGTTGGCGTGCGCATTTGTCTACCAACGAGACATCAAAATCTATGCTCAATTTTCAATTCCGAGAAGTTGGTCAAATTCGAAACTCGACCGTGCATTTTCGCTCGACTTGAGCTTAAAAGGTGTGAAATTAGCTCGTAATGTGACGAAAGTTGGGGTGCGCATTTGTCTACCAACGGGACATCCAAATCTGTGCTCAATTTTCAATTCCGAGAAGTTGGTCAAATTCGAAACTCGACCGTGCATTTTCGCTCGACTTGAGCTTAAAGGGTGTGAAATTAGCTCGTAATGTGACGAAAGTTGGCGTGCGCATTTGTATACCAACGGGACATCGAAATCTGTGCTCAACTTTTAATTCCGAGAAGTTGGTCAAATTCGAAACTCGACCGTGCGTTTTCGCTAGACTTGGGCTTAAAGGGAGTGAAAATAGCTCGGAACATTACGAAAGTTGGCGTGGACGCTCGTCTAACAATGTAACATCCAAATCCATTCTAAAATTTAAATTCCGAGAAGTTGGTCAAAGTGGAAAATCGACCGTGCATTTTCGCTAGACTTAGGCTTAAAGGGAGAGAAAATAGCTCGGAACGTCACGAAAGTTAGCGTGCACATTTGTCTACCAACGGGACATCCAAATCTATGCTCAATTTTCAATTCCGAGAAGTTGGTCAAATTCGAAACTCGACCGTGCGTTTTCGCTCGACTTGAGCTTAAAGGGTGTGAAATTAGATCGTAATGTGACGAAAGTTGGCATGCGCATTTGTCTACCAACGGGTAATCCAAATCTATGCTCAATTTCTAATTCCGAGAAGTTGGTCAAATTCGAAACTCGACCGTGTGTTTTCGCTAGACTTAGGCTTAAAGGGTGAGAAAATAGCTCGGAACGTCACGAAAGTTGGTGTGGACGCTTGTCTACCAATGGGACATCCAAAACTATTCTCAAATTTCAATTCTGAGAAGTTTGTCAAAGTTGAAAATCGATCGTCGCGTTTTCGCTAGACTTGGGCTTAAAGGGGGAGAAAAAATCTCGGAACGTCACGAAAGTTGGCGTGCGCATTTGTCTACCAACGAGACATCCAAATCTATGCTCAATTTTCAATTCCGAGAAGTTGGTCAAATTCGAAACTCGACCGTGCATTTTCGCTCGACTTGAGCTTAAAGGGTGTGAAATTAGCTCGTAATGTGACGAAAGTTGGGGTGCGCATTTGTCTACCAACGGGACATCCAAATCTGTGCTCAATTTTTAATTCCGAGAAGTTGGTCAAATTCGAAACTCGACCGTGCGTTTTCGCTAGACTTGGGCTTAAAGGGGGAGAAAATAGCTCGGAATGTCATGAAAGTTGGTGTGGACGCTTGTCTACCAATGGGACATCCAAATCTATTCTCAATTTTCAATTCCGAGAAGTTGGTTAAAGATGATACGCGATCGTGCGTTTTCGCTAGAGTTGGGCTTAAATGGGATCAAAATAACTCGGAATGTCCTGAAAGTTGGCGTGGGACGCTCGTCTACCAATGGGACATCCAAATCTATTCTCAAATTTAAATTCTGAGAGGTTGGTCAAACTTGAAACTCGATCGTGCGTGTTCGCTAGACTTGGGCTTAAAGGGGGAGAAAATAGCTCGGAACGTCACGAAAGTTGGTGTGGACGCTTGTCTACCAATGGGACATCCAAAACTATTCTCAAATTTCAATTTCGAGAAGTTCGTCAAAGTTGAAACTCGATCATGCGTTTTTGCTAGACTTGGGCTTAAAGGGTGTGAAATTAGCTCGTAATGTCACAAAAGTTGCTGTGCGCGCATGTCTACAAATGGGACATCCAAATCTATTCTCAATTTTCATTTCCGAGAAGTTGGTCAAAGATGAAACGCGACCGTTGCGTTTTCTCTAGAGTTGGGCTTAAATGGGAAGAAAATAGCTCGGAATGTCACAAAAGTTGGTGTGGACGCTTGTCTACCAATGGGACATCCAAATCTATTCTGAAATTTAAATTCCAAGAAGTTGGTCTAAGTTGAAAATTTACCGTGCGTTTTCGCTAGACTTGGGCTTAAAGGGCGAGAAAATAGCTCGGAATGTCACGAAAGTTGGTGTGGACGCTTGTCTACCAATGGAACATCCAAATCTATTCTCAAATTTAAATTCCAAGAAGTTGGTCAAAGTTGAAAATTTACCGTGCGTTTTCGCTAGACTTGGGCTTAAAGGGCGAGAAAATAGCTCGGAATGTCACGAAAGTTGGTTTGGACGCTTGTCTACCAATGGGACATCCAAATCTATTCGCAAATTTAAATTCCAAGAAGTTGGTAAAAGTTGAAAATTTACCGTGCGTTTTCACTAGAGTTGGGATTAAAGGGCGAGAAAATAGCTCGGAACGTCACGAAAGCTGGCGTGCGCATTTGTCTACCAACGGGACATCCAAATCTATGCTCAATTTTCAATTCCGAGAAGTTGGTCAAATTCGAAACTCGACCGTGCGTTTTCGCTAGACTTGGGCTTAAAGGGGGAGAAAATAGCTCGGAACGTCATGAAAGACGGTGTGGACGCTTGTCTACCAATGGGACATCCAAAACTATTCTCAAATTTCAATTCCGAGAAGTTGGTCAAAGTTGAAACTCGATCATGCGTTTTCGCTCGACTTGGGCTTAAAGGGTGTGAAAATAGCTCGGAGCGTCATGAAAGTTGACGTGGACGCTCGTCGACCAATGTGACATCCAAATCTATTCTCAAATTTAAATTCCGAGAAGTTGGTCAAAGTTGAAAATCGACAGTGCATTTTCGCTAGACTTAGGCTTAAAGGGTGAGAAAATAGCTCGGAACGTCACAAAAGTTGGCGTGCGCATTTGTCTACCAACGGGACATCCAAATCTATGCTCAATTTTCAATTTCGAGAAGTTGGTCAAATTCGAAACTCGACCGTGCATTTTCGCTAGACTTGGGCTTAAAGGGGGAGAAAATAGCTCGGAACGTCACGAAAGTTGGTGTGGATGCTTGTCTACCAATGGGACATCCAAAACTATTCTCAAATTTCAATTCCGAGAAGTTGGTCAAAGTTGAAACTCGATCGTGCGTTTTCACTAGAATTGGGCTTAAAGGACGTGAAATTAGCTCGTAATGTCACGAAAATTGCTATGCGCGCATGTCTACAAATGGGACATCCAAATCTATTCTCAATTTTCAATTCCGAGAAGTTGGTCAAGGATGAAACGCGACCGTGCGTTTTCTCTAGAGTTGGGCTTAAATGGGAAGAAAATAGCTCGGAATGTCACGAAAGTTGGTGTGGATGCTTGTCTACCAATGGGACATCCAAATCTATTCTCAAATTTCAATTCCGAGAAGTTGTTCAAAGCTGAAAATTTACCGTTCGTTTTCGCTAGAATTGGGCTTAAAGTGTGTGAAAATAGCTCGGAACGTCACGAGAGTTGGCGTGCACGAGAGTTGGCGTGCACGCTCGTCTACCAATGTGACATCCAAATCTATTCTCAAATTTATATTCCGAGAAGTTGGTCAAAGTTGAAAATCGACCGTGCATTTTCACTAGACTTGGGCTTAAAGGGTTAGAAAATAGTTCGAAACGTCACGAAAGTTGGCGTGCGCATTTGTCTACCAACGAGACATCCAAATCTATGCTCAATTTTCAATTCCGAGAAGTTGGTCAAATTCGAAACTCGACCGTGCATTTTCGCTCGACTTGAGCTTAAAGGGTGTGAAATTAGCTCGTAATGTGACGAAAGTTGGCGTGCGCATTTGTCTACCAACGGGACATCCAAATCTGTGCTCAATTTTAAATTCCGAGAAGTTTGTCAAATTCGAAACTCGACCGTGCGTTTTCGCTAGACTTAGGCTTAAAGGGTGAGAAAATAGCTCGGAACGTCACGAAAGTTGGCGTGCGCATTTGGCTACCAACGAGACATCCAAATCTATGCTCAATTTTCAATTCCGAAAAGTTGGTCAAATTCGAAACTCGACCGTGCATTTTCGCTCGACTTGAGCTTAAAGGGTGTGAAATTAGCTCGTAATGTGACGAAAGTTGGCGTGCGCATTTGTCTACCAACGGGACATCCAAATCTGTGCTCAATTTTTAATTCTGAGAAGCTGGTCAAATTCGAAACTCGACCGTGCGTTTTCGCTAGACTTAGGCTTAAAGGGTGAGAAAATAGCTCGGAACGTCACGAGGAGTTGGTCAAATTCGAAACTCGAGTGTACGTTTTCGCTATACTTGGGCTTAAAGGGGGAGAAAATAGCTCGGAACATCACGAAAGTTGGTGTGGACGCTTGTCTACCAATGGGACATCCAAAACTATTCTCAAATTTCAATTCCGAGAAGTTGGTCAAAGTTGAAACTCGATCGTGCGTTTTCGCTAGACTTGGGCTTAAAGGGAGTGAAAATAGCTCGAAACATTACGAAAGTTGGCGTGGATGCTCGTCTAACAATGTGACATCCAAATCCATTCTAAAATTTAAATTCCGAGAAGTTGGTCAAAGTGGAAAATCGACCGTGCATTTTCGCTAGACTTAGGCTTAAAGGGTGAGAAAATAGCTCGGAACGTCACGAAAGTTAGCGTGCGCATTTGTCTACCAACGGGACATCCAAATCTATGCTCAATTTTCAATTCCGAGAAGTTGGTCAAATTCGAAACTCGACCGTGCGTTTTCGCTCGACTTGAGCTTAAAGGGTTTGAAATTAGCTCGTAATGTGACGAAAGTTGGCGTGCGCATTTGTCTACCAACGGGACATCCAAATCTATGCTCAATTTCTAATTCCGAGAAGTTGGTCAAATTCGAAGTTCGACCGTGTGTTTTCGCTAGACTTAGGCTTAAAGGGTGAGAAAATAGCTCGGAAAGTCACGAAAGTTTGTGTGGACGCTTGTCTACCAATGGGACATCCAAAACTATTCTCAAATTTGAATTCCGAGAAGTTGGTCAAAGTTGAAACTCGATCGTGCGTTTTCGCTAGACTTGGGCTTAAAGGGGGAGAAAATAGCTCGGAACGTGACGAAAGTTGGCGTGCGCATTTGTCTACCAACGAGACATCAAAATCTATGCTCAATTTTCAATTCCGAGAAGTTGGTCAAATTCGAAACTCGACCATGCTTTTTCGCTCGACTTGAGCTTAAAGGGTGTGAAATTAGCTCGTAATGTGACGAAAGTTGGCGTGCGCATTTGTATACCAACGGGACATCGAAATCTGTGCTCAATTTTTAATTACGAGAAGTTGGTCAAATTCGAAACTCGACCGTGCGTTTTCGCTAGACTTGGGCTTAAAGGGAGTGAAAATAGCTCGGAACATTACGAAAGTTGGCCTGGACGCTCGTCTAACAATGTGACATCCAAATCCATTCTAAAATTTAAATTCCGAGAAGTTGGTCAAAGTGGAAAATCGACCGTGCATTTTCGCTAGACTTAGGCTTAAAGGGTGAGAAAATAGCTCGGAACGTCACGAAAGTTAGCGTGCACATTTGTCTACCAACGGGACATCCAAATCTATGCTCAATTTTCAATTCCGAGAAGTTGGTCAAATTCGAAACTCGACCGTGCGTTTTCGCTCGACTTGAGCTGAAAGGGTGTGAAATTAGCTCGTAATGTGACGAAAGTTGGCGTGCGCATTTGTCTACCAACGGGTAATCCAAATCTATGCTCAATTTCTAATTCCGAGAAGTTGGTCAAATTCGAAACTCGACCGTGTGTTTTCGCTAGACTTAGGCTTAAAGGGTGAGAAAATAGCTCGGAACGTCACGAAAGTTGGTGTGGACGCTTGTCTACCAATGGGACATCCAAAACTATTCTCAAATTTCAATTCTGAGAAGTTGGTCAAAGTTGAAAATCGATCGTGCGTTTTCGCTAGGCTTGGGCTTAAAGGGGGAGAAAAAAGCTCGGAACGTCACGAAAGTTGGCGTGCGCATATGTCTACCAACGAGACATCCAAATCTATGCTCAATTTTCAATTCCGAGAAGTTGGTCAAATTCGAAACTCGACCGTGCATTTTTGCTCGACTTGAGCTTAAAGGGTGTGAAATTAGCTCGTAATGTGACGAAAGTTGGGGTGCGCATTTGTCTACCAACGGGACATCCAAATCTGTGCTCAATTTTTAATTCCGAGAAGTTGGTCAAATTCGAAACTCGACCGTGCGTTTTCGCTAGACTTGGGCTTAAAGGGGGAGAAAATAGCTCGGAACGTCATGAAAGTTGGTGTGGACGCTTGTCTACCAATGGGACATCCAAATCTATTCTCAATTTTCAATTCCGAGAAGTTGGTCAAATATGATACGCGATCGTGCGTTTTCGCTAGAGTTGGGCTTAAATGGGATCAAAATAACTCGGAATGTCATGAAAGTTGGCGTGGACGCTCGTCTACCAATGGGACATCCAAATCTATTCTCAAATTTAAATTCTGAGAGGTTGGTCAAACTTGAAACTCGATCGTGCGTGTTCGCTAGACTTGGGCTTAAAGGGGGAGAAAATAGCTCGGAACGTCACGAAAGTTGGTGTGGACGCTTGTCTACCAATGGGACATCCAAAACTATTCTCAAATTTCAATTTCGAGAAGTTTGTCAAAGTTGAAACTCGATCATTCGTTTTTGCTAGACTTGGGCTTAAAGGGTGTGAAATTAGCTCGTAATGTCACAAAAGTTGCTGTGCGCGCATGTCTACAAATGGGACATCCAAATCTATTCTCAATTTTCAATTCCGAGAAGTTGGTCAAAGATGAAACGCGACTGTGCGTTTTCTCTAGAGTTGGGCTTAAATGGGAAGAAAATAGCTCGGAATGTCACAAAAGTTGGTGTGGACGCTTGTCTACCAATGGGACATCCAAATCTATTCTCAAATTTAAATTCCAAGAAGTTGGTCTAAGTTGAAAATTTACCGTGCGTTTTCGCTAGACTTGGGCTTAAAGGGCGAGAAAATAGCTCGGAATGTCACGAAAGTTGGTGTGGACGCTTGTCTACCAATGGAACATCCAAATCTATTCTCAAATTTAAATTCCAAGAAGTTGGTCAAAGTTGAAAATTTACCGTGCGTTTTCGCTAGACTTGGGCTTAAAGGGCGAGAAAATAGCTCGGAATGTCACGAAAGTTGGTTTGGACGCTTGTCTACCAATGGGACATCCAAATCTATTCTCAAATTTAAATTCCAAGAAGTTGGTAAAAGTTGAAAATTTACCGTGCGTTTTCACTAGAGTTGGGCTTAAAGGGCGAGAAAATAGCTCGGAACGTCACGAAAGCTGGCGTGCGCATTTGTCTACCAACGGGACATCCAAATCTATGCTCAATTTTCAATTCCGAGAAGTTGGTCAAATTCGAAACTCGACCGTGCGTTTTCGCTAGACTTGGGCTTAAAGGGGGAGAAAATAGCTCGGAACGTCATGAAAGACGGTGTGGACGCTTGTCTACCAATGGGACATCCAAAACTATTCTCAAATTTCAATTCCGAGAAGTTGGTCAAAGTTGAAACTCGATCATGCGTTTTCGCTCGACTTGGGCTTAAAGGGTGTGAAAATAGCTCGGAGCGTCATGAAAGTTGGCGTGGACGCTCGTCGACCAATGTGACATCCAAATCTATTCTCAAATTTAAATTCCGAGAAGTTGGTCAAAGTTGAAAATCGACAGTGCATTTTCGCTAGACTTAGGCTTAAAGGGTGAGAAAATAGCTCGGAACGTCACAAAAGTTGGCGTGCGCATTTGTCTACCAACGGGACATCCAAATCTATGCTCAATTTTCAATTTCGAGAAGTTGGTCAAATTCGAAACTCGACCGTGCATTTTCGCTAGACTTGGGCTTAAAGGGGGAGAAAATAGCTCGGAACGTCACGAAAGTTGGTGTGGACGCTTGTCTACCAATGGGACATCCAAAACTATTCTCAAATTTCAATTCCGAGAAGTTGGTCAAAGTTGAAACTCGATCGTGCGTTTTCACTAGAATTGGGCTTAAAGGACGTGAAATTAGCTCGTAATGTCACGAAAATTGCTATGCGCGCATGTCTACAAATGGGGCATCCAAATCTATTCTCAATTTTCAATTCCGAGAAGTTGGTCAAGGATGAAACGCGACCGTGCGTTTTCTCTAGAGTTGGGCTTAAATGGGAAGAAAATAGCTCGGAATGTCACGAAAGTTGGTGTGGATGCTTGTCTACCAATGGGACATCCAAATCTATTCTCAAATTTCAATTCCGAGAAGTTGTTCAAAGCTGAAAATTTACCGTTCGTTTTCGCTAGAATTGGGCTTAAAGTGTGTGAAAATAGATCGGAACGTCACGAGAGTTGGCGTGCACGCTCGTCTACCAATGTGACATCCAAATCTATTCTCAAATTTATATTCCGAGAAGTTGGTCAAAGTTGAAAATCGACCGTGCATTTTCACTAGACTTGGGCTTAAAGGGTTAGAAAATAGTTCGAAATGTCACGAAAGTTGGCGTGCGCATTTGTCTACCAACGGGACATCCAAATCTATGCTCAATTTTTAATTCCGAGGAGTTGGTCAAATTCGAAACTCGACTGTACGTTTTCGCTATACTTGGGCTTAAAGGGGGAGAAAATAGCTCGGAACGTCACGAAAGTTGGTGTGGACACTTGTCTACCAACGGCACATCCAAAACTATTCTCAAATTTCAATTCCGAGAAGTTGGTCAAAGTTGAAACTCGATCGTGCGTTTTCGCTAGACTTGGGCTTAAAGGGAGTGAAAATAGCTCGGAACATTACGAAAGTTGGTGTGCGCATTTGTCTAACAATGTGACATCCAAATCCATTCTAAAATTTAAATTCCGAAAAGTTGGTCAAAGTGGAAAATATACCGTGCATTTTCGCTCGACTTACGCTTAAAGGGGGAGAAAATAGCTCGGAACGTCACGAAAGTTGGCGTGCGCATTTGTCTACCAACGAGACATCCAAATCTATGCTCAATTTTCAATTCCGAGAAGTTGGTCAAATTCGAAACACGACCGTGAATTTTCGCTCGGCTTGAGCTTAAAGGGTGTGAAATTAGCTCGTAATGTGACGAAAGTTGGCGTGCGCATTTGTCTACCAACGGGACATCCAAATCTATGCTCAGTTTTCAATTCCGAGAAGTTGGTCAAATTCGAAACTCGACCGTGCGTTTTCGCTAGAATGGGACTTAAAGGGGGAGAAAATAGCTCGGAACGTCACGAAAGTTGGTGTGGACGCTTGTCTACCAATGGGACATCCAAAACTATTCTCAAATTTCAATTCCAAGAAGTTGGTCAAAGTTGAAACCCGATCGTGCGTTTTCGCTAGAATTGGGCTTAAAGGACGTGAAATTAGCTCGTAATGTCACGAAAATTGCTGTGCGCAAATGTCTACAAATGGGACATCCAAATCTATTCTCAATTTTCAATTCCGAGAAGTTGGTCAAAGATGTAACGTGACTGTGCGTTTTCTCTAGAGTTGGGCTTAAATGGGAAGAAAATAGCTCGAAATGTCACGAAAGTTGGTGTGGATGCTTGTCTACCAATGGGACATCCAAATCTATTCTCAAATTTCAATTCCGAGAAGTTGTTCAAAGCTGAAAATTTACCGTTCGTTTTCGCTAGAATTGGGCTTAAAGGGTGTGAAAATAGCTCGGAACGTCACGAGAGTTGGCGTGCACGCTCGTCTACCAATGTGACATCCAAATCTATTCTCAAATTTATATTCCGAGAAGTTGGTCAAAGTTGAAAATCGACCGTGCATTTTCACTAGACTTGGGCTTAAAGGGTGAGAAAATAGTTCGAAATGTCACGAAAGTTGGCGTGCGCATTTGTCTACCAACGGGACATCCAAATCTATGCTCAATTTTTAATTCCGAGGAGTTGGTCAAATTCGAAACTCGACTGTACGTTTTCGCTATACTTGGGCTTAAAGGGGGAGAAAATAGCTCGGAACGTCACGAAAGTTGGTGTGGACGCTTGTCTACCAATGGGACATCCAAAACTATTCTCAAATTTCAATTCCGAGAAGTTCGTCAAAGTTGAAACTCGATCGTGCGTTTTCGCTAGAATTGGGCTTAAAGGGAGTGAAAATAGCTCGGAACATTATGAAAGTTGGCGTGGACGCTCGTCTAACAATGTGACATCCAAATCCATTCTAAAATTTAAATTCCGAGAAGTTGGTCAAAGTGGAAAATCGACCATGCATTTTCGCTAGACTTAGGCTTAAAGGGTTTGAAAATAGCTCGGAACGTCACGAAAGTTAGCGTGCGCATTTGTCTACCAACGGGACATCCAAATCTATGCTCAATTTTCAATTCCGAGAAGTTGGTCAAATTCAAAACTCGACCATGCGTTTTCGCTCGACTTGAGCTTAAAGGGTGTGAAATTAGCTCGTAATGTGACAAAAGGTTGCTTGCGCATTTGTCTACCAACGGGACATCCAAATCTATGCTCAATTTCTAATTCCGAGAAGTTGGTCAAATTCGAAACTCGACCGTGTGTTTTCGATAGACTTAGGCTTAAAGGGTGAGAAAATAGCTCGGAACGACATGAAAGTTGGTGTGGATGCTTGTCTACCAATGGGACATCCAAAACTATTCTCAAATTTCAATTCCGAGAAGTTGGTCAAAGTTGCAACTCGATCGTGCGTTTTCGCTAGACTTGGGCTTAAAGAGGGAGAAAATAGCTCGGAACATCACGAAAGTTGGCGTGCGCATTTGTCTACCAACGAGACATCCAAATCTATGCTCAATTTTCAATTCCGAGAAGTTGGTCAAATTCGAAACTCGACCGTGCATTTTCGTTCGACTTGAGCTTAAAGGGTGTGAAATTAGCTCGTAATGTGACGAAAGTTGGCGTGCGCATTTGTCTATCAACGGGACATTCAAATCTGTGCTCAATTTTTAATTCCGAGAAGTTTGTCAAATTCGAAACTCGACCGTGCATTTTCGCTAGACTTAGGCTTAAAGGGTGAGAAAATAGCTCGGAACGTCACGAAAGTTGGCGTGCGCATTTGTCTACCAACGGGACATCCAGATATTTGCTCAATTTTCAATTCCGAGAAGTTGGTCAAATTCGAACTCGACCGTGCGTTTTCGCTAGAGGTGGGATTAAAGCCGAGGAAAATAGCTCGTAACATCACGAAAGTTGGCATGTGCACTTGTCTACCAACGGGACATCCAAATCTATTTTCAAATTTCAACTCCCAAATGTTGTTCAAATTCGAAACTCGACCGTGCGTTTTCGCTAGACTTGGGCTTAAAGGGGGAGAAAATAGCTCGAAACGTCATGAAAGTTGGTGTGGACGCTTGTCTACCAATGGGACATCCAAATCTATTCTCAATTTTCAATTCCGAGAAGTTGGTCAAAGATGATACGCGATCGTGCGTTTTCGCTAGAGTTGGGCTTAAATGGGATGAAAATAGCTCGGAATGTCATGAAAGTTGGCGTGGACGCTCGTCTACCAATGGGACATCCAAATCTATTCTCAAATTTAAATTCCGAGAGGTTGGTCAAGCTTGAAACTCGATCGTGCGTGTTCGCTAGACTTGGGCTTAAAGGGGGAGAAAATAGCTCGGAACGTCACGAAAGTTGGTGTGGACGCTTGTCTACCAATGGGACATCCAAAACTATTCTCAAATTTAAATTTCGAGAAGTTCGTCAAAGTTGAAACTCCATCATGCGTTTTTGCTAGACTTGGGCTTAAAGGGTGTGAAATTAGCTTGTAATGTCACGAAAGTTGCTGTGCGCGCATGTCTACAAATGGGACATCCAAATCTATTCTCAATTTTCATTTCCGAGAAGTTGGTCAAAGATGAAACGCGACCGTGCGTTTTCTCTAGAGTTGGGCTTAAATGGGAAGAAAATAGCTCGGAATGTCACAAAAGTTGGTGTGGACGCTTGTCTACCAATGGGACATCCAAATCTATTCTCAAATTTAAATTCCAAGAAGATGGTCAAAGTTGAAAATTTACCGTGCGTTTTCGCTAGACTTGGGCTTAAAGGGCGAGAAAATAGCTCGGAATGTCACGAAAGTTGGTGTGGACGCTTGTCTACCAATGGAACATCCAAATCTATTCTCAAATTTAAATTCCAAGAAGTTGGTCAAAGTTGAAAATTTACCGTGCGTTTTCGCTAGACTTGGGCTTAAAGGGCGAGAAAATAGCTCGGAATGTCACGAAAGTTGGTGTGGACGCTTGTCTTCCAATGGAACATGCAAATCTATTCTCAAATTTAAATTCCAAGAAGTTGGTCAAAGTTGAAAATTTACCGTGCGTTTTCACTAGAGTTGGGCTTAAAGGGCGAGAAAATAGCTCGGAACGTCACGAAAGCTGGCGTGCGCATTTGTTTACCAACGGGACATCCAAATCTATGCTCAATTTTCAATTCCGAGAAGTTGGTCAAATTCGAAACTTGACCGTGCGTTTTCGCTAGACTTGGGCTTAAAGGGGGAGAAAATAGCTCGGAACGTCACGAAAGACGGTGTGGACGCTTGTCTACCAATGGGACATCCAAAACTATTCTCAAATTTCAATTCCGAGAAGTTGGTCTAAGTTGAAACTCGATCATACGTTTTCCCTCGACTTGGGCTTAAAGGGTGTTAAAATAGCTCGGAGCGTCATGAAAGTTGGCGTGGACGCTCGTCGACCAATGTGACATCCAAATCTATTCTCAAATTTAAAATCTGAGAAGTTGGTCAAAGTTGAAAATCGACAGTGCATTTTCGCTAGACTTAGGCTTAAAGGGTGAGAAAATAGCTCGGAACGTCACGAAAGTTGGCGTGCGCATTTGTCTACCAACGGGACATCCAAATCTATGCTCAATTTTCAATTCCGAGAAGTTGGTCAAATTCGAAACTCGACCGTGCGTTTTCGCTAGACTTGGGCTTAAAGGGGGAGAAAATAGCTCGGAACGTCACGAAAGTTGGTGTGGACGCTTGTCTACCAATGGGACATCCAAAACTATTCTCAAATTTAAATTTCGAGAAGTTCGTCAAAGTTGAAACTCGATCATGCGTTTTTGCTAGACTTGGGCTTAAAGGGTGTGAAATTAGCTCGTAATGTCACGGAAGTTGCTGTGCGCGCATGTCTACAAATGGGACATCCAAATCTATTCTCAATTTTCATTTTCGATAAGTTGGTTAAAAGATGAAATGCGACCGTGCGTTATCTCTAGAGTTGGGCTTAAATGGGAAGAAAATAGCTCGGAATGTCAACAAAGTTGGTGTGGACGCTTGTCTACCAATGGGACATCCAAATCTATTCTCAAATTTAAATTCCAAGAAGTTGGTCAAAGTTGAAAATTTACCGTGCGTTTTCGCTAGACTTGGGCTTAAAGGGCGAGAAAATAGCTCGGAATGTCACGAAAGTTGGTGTGGACGCTTGTCTACCAATGGAACATCCAAATCTATTCTCAAATTTAAATTCCAAGAAGTTGGTCAAAGTTGAAAATTTACTGTGCGTTTTCGCTAGACTTGGGCTTAAAGGGCGAGAAAATAGCTCGGAATGTCACGAAAGTTGGTGTGGACGCTTGTCTACCAATGGGACATCCAAATCTATTCTCAAATTTAAATTCCAAGAAGTTGGTCAAAGTTGAAAATTTACCGTGCGTTTTCACTAGAGTTGGGCTTAAAGGGCGAGAAAATAGCTCGGAACGTCACGAAAGCTGTCGTGCGCATTTGTCTACCAACGGGACATCCAAATCTATGCTCAATTTTCAATTCCGAGAAGTTGGTCAAATTCGAAACTCGACCGTGCGTTTTCGCTAGACTTGGGCTTAAAGGGGGAGAAAATAGCTCGGAACGTCACGAAAGACGGTCTGGACGCTTGTCTACCAATGGGACATCCAAAACTATTCTCAAATTTCAATTCCGAGAAGTTGGTCAAAGTTGAAACTCGATCATGCGTTTTCACTCCACTTGGGCTTAAAGGGTGTGAAAATAGCTCGGAGCGTCATGAAAGTTGGCGTGGACGCTCGTCGACCAATGTGACATCCAAATCTATTCTCAAATTGAAATTCCGAGAAGTTGGGCAAAGTTGAAAATCGACAGTGCATTTTCGCTAGACTTAGGCTTAAAGGGTGAGAAAATAGCTCGGAACGTCACGAAAGCTGGCGTGCGCATTTGTCTACCAACGGGACATCCAAATCTATGCTCAATTTTCAATTCCGAGAAGTTGGTCAAATTCGAAACTCGACTGTGCGTTTTCGCTAGACTTGGGCTTATAGGGGGAGAAAATAGCTCGGAACGTCATGAAAGTTGGCCTGGACGCTTGTCTACCAATGGGACATCCAAATCCATTCTCAAATTTCAATTCCGAGAAGTTGGTCAAAGTTGAAAATGGACCGTGCGTTTTCGCTAGAATTGGGCTTAAAGGGTGTGAAAATAGCTCGGAACGTCACGAGAGTTGGCGTGCACGCTCGTCTACCAATGTGACATCCAAATCTATTCTCAAATTTATATTCCGAGAAGTTGGTCAAACTTGAAACTCGATCGTGCGTGTTCGCTAGACTTGGGCTTAAAGGGGGAGAAAATAGCTCAGAACGTCACGAAAGTTGGTGTGGACGCTTGTCTACCAATGGGACATCCAAAACTATTCTCAAATTTCAATTTCGAGAAGTTCGTGAAAGTTGAAACTCGATCATGCGTTTTTGCTAGACTTGGGCTTAAAGGGTGTGAAATTAGCTCGTAATGTCACGAAAGTTGCTGTGCGCGCATGTCTACAAATGGGACATCCAAATCTATTCTCAATTTTCATTTCCGAGAAGTTGGGCTTAAATGGGAAGAAAATAGCTCGGAATGTCACAAAAGTTGGTGTGGACGCTTGTCTACCAATGGGACATCCAAATCTATTCTCAAATTTAAATTCCAAGAAGTTGGTCAAAGTTGAAAATTTACCGTGCGTTTTCTCTACAGTTGGGCTTAAAGGGCGAGAAAATAGCTCGGAATGTCATGAAAGTTGGTGTGGACGCTTGTCTACCAATGGAACATCCAAATCTATTCTCAAATTTCAATTCCGAGAAGTTGGTCAAAGCTGAAAATTTACCGTTCGTTTTCGCTAGAATTGGGCTTAAAGGGTGTGAAAATAGCTCGGAACGTCACGAGAGTTGGCGTGCACGCTCGTCTACCAATGTGACATCCAAATCTATTCTCAAATTTATATTCCGAGAAGTTGGTCAAAGTTGAAAATCGACCGTGCATTTTAACTAGACTTGGGCTTAAAGGGTGAGAAAATAGTTCGAAATGTCACGAAAGTTGGCGTGCCAATTTGTCTACCAACGGGACATCCAAATCTATGCTCAATTTTTAATTCCGAGGAGTTGGTCAAATTCGAAACTCGACTGTACGTTTTCGCTAGACTTGGGCTTAAAGGGGGAGAAAATAGCTCGGCACATCACGAAAGATGGTGTGGACGCTTGTCTACCAATGGGACATCCAAAACTATTCTCAAATTTCAATTCCGAGAAGTTGGTCAAAGTTGAAACTCGATCGTGCGTTTTCGCTAGACTTGGGCTTAAAGGGAGTGAAAATAGCTCGGAACATTACGAAAGTTGGCGTGGACGCTCGTCTAACAATGTGACATCCAAATCCATTCTAAAATTTAAATTCCGAGAAGTTGGTCAAAGTGGAAAATCGACCGTGCATTTTCGCTAGACCTAGGCTTAAAGGGTGAGAAAATAGCTCGGAACGTCACGAAAGTTAGCGTGCGCATTTGTCTACCAACGGGACATCCACATCTATGCTCAATTTTCAATTCCGAGAAGTTGGTCAAATTCGAAACTCGACCGTGCGTTTTCGCTCGACTTGAGCTTAAAGGGTGTGAAATTAGCTCGTAATGTGACGAAAGTTGACGTGCGCATTTGTCTACCAACGGGACATCCAAATCTATGCTCAATTTCTAATTCTGAGAAGTTGGTCAAATTCGAAACTCGACCGTGTGTTTTCGCTAGACTTAGGCTTAAAGGGTGAGAAAATAGCTCGGAGTGTCACGAAAGTTGGTGTGGACGCTTGTCTACCAATGGGACATCCAAAACTATTCTCAAATTTCAATTCCAAGAAGTTGGTCAAAGTTGAAACTCGATCGTGCGTTTTCGCTAGACTTGGGCTTAAAGGGGGAGAAAATAGCTCGGAACGTCACGAAAGTTGGCGTGCGCATTTGTCTACCAACGAGACATCCAAATCTATGCTCAATTTTCAATTCCAAGAAGTTGGTCAAATTCGAAACTCGACCGTGCATTTTCGCTCGACTTGAGCTTAAAGGGTGTGAAATTAGCTCGTAATGTGACGAAAGTTGGCGTGCGCATTTGTCTACCAATGGGACATCCAAATCTGTGCTCAATTTTTAATTCCGAGAAGTTGGTCAAATTCGAAACTCGACCGTGCGTTTTCGCTAGACTTAGGCTTAAAGGGTGAGAAAATAGCTCGGAACGTCACGAAAGTTGGCGTGCGCATTTGTCTACCAACGGGACATCCAGATATATGCTCAATTTTCAATTCCGAGAAGTTGGTCAAATTCGAACTCGACCGCGCGTTTTCGCTAGAGTTGGCCTTAAAGCCGAGGAAAATGTTGAAATATTGTAACTTCAAAGAATATTATATTTGTATACTATAAATCCGGAGATGTTCCATACCTCCGATGTGATTATACTATAAATCCGGAGATGTTTATTCCTCCAAGTTGGTTGTGGTAACTAGGGTTATTAGACCCACCATGTGGGGGTCGGCCCAGTGATTTATAATGGGGTATTTAACCTAATGGTTAAATACGAGCCTACATGTACTTGTGTAAAATACATATCAGAGTAGTGTATAAATAGAGGAGGTGTGTTCCTCATTTGATACACTCACTCACTTGAGGATAGTGCACTTGTGGAGAAGAGGTCTGCTATTGTGGAGGAGGAGATCATGTCTCAGGGTTTCATCTTTGTATATTCCTGGTCATCTATATTGAGGAAGCTTTGCTGGGTTTTCTACCCCATGAGGGTTTCCCAGGATAAATCTCTGTCTCTTGTGTTTATGCTATGCTTGTTGTTTCTTCAGTGATCCTGTATATGCTATTATTGTGAAATGGAATGTAATGCTTCTATTTTATGTCTTAGCATATTGAATTCTAACATGGTATCAGAGCTAACCTGAAGGAAGACAAGGTATGGCACTAACGACACTTGCTTTACTTACGACAATTTGAAGGATAGGGTTTTACATAGCAAAAACCAGTCATCGTAGAACTTTCGCTATAAATCCGTTTTGGCGAAGTTTTCGGATCTGAAATTGTTATAGGACGAATATTAAATCTCCAGGTACCTTGCATTCAAAGGACAACCTCTAATTCGTTGTACTTTGTGATTTATGATCTGTACAATATAGGGTTTCTGCCTCTTCCAGATCTGAGTCAACATCAGGTGACCTTGGGAAAAAGGTCATATCTTGGGCTAGGAAGCTCCAAATGAAATTTAGTAAAAAGTGACAGGTAGTACACAGTCGTTACTATCTCAGAAAACTTTTTCAGAGGCCGAAGTTGAACCAGTGACACGTGGCACTCCGTACAAGTTTGCTCTCCTGTTTTATCCCATAAACAGGTCACGTTGCGACACTTGGCATAACTCTCTCTCAGAGAGTCCAATTGAGGTCAGACCTGTCAGGATGGAAATATAACAGGTCGAGCTATCTCATGAAAAGTTTTCATAGGCCGAAGGTCAAACAGTGACACGTGGCATGCCGTACAAGTTCGCTCTCCTGTTTTATCCCATAAACAGGTCATGTTGCGACACTTGGCATAACTCTCTTTCAGAAAACCCAATTGAGGTCAGACCTGTCAGGATGGAAAGATGACAGGTCAGGCTACTGCATAAAAAGGGTTTCAGACACTGTGGAGCAAAATTTTTAGAGTTATAGCAGAAACAATCAGGTGCATATTTCTGTCAAAACAGAATTATTTTTGGAGCACCTTTATTCATGGCTTCCGAAATTTAGGGTTTCGGATAAAGTTAGAATTTTTGGAATCGGAGTCCACGTCTGAATGCTACTCAGGAAAATCGAAATTTAGAGACCAAGATCGAATTTTTTGGTTGGGTGGAAGACCGGGCTTGATCAAACCCCAGTTCGGGATTTTGATCGGAAAGATGGAAAATTAGGGCTTCAGCAAAAGTTGGAATTTTTGAAGTCTGTAACCACGGCTGGAAGCTCCTAAGAAAAATAAGAGTTTAGAGCCTTGGATCGAACCTTTTTTTTGGGCAGAAGGATGGGATTCATCAAACCCTAGTTCGGGATCCTGTCCAGAAGATCCAGAAGTTTCAAAGGCAATTTTGAGGGGTCAAATTTTGGAAATTACAAAATTGAAGTATGCTAGTTTGATCAGCTCAGCAAGACATATTCTTTCATCCATTCAGAAGTGTGAAAGTCAAAGATTGAATTTTTAGGGTTTCTCTAGAAAACCCTAATTAAGCTCCAGATCAAGTTTCAGGGGGAGTTGAGGCTAAGGCCTTACATAAGAAGACTACAAGAAGTCTCGACAGGTATGACTTGAGGTTGATGTTGTCTGCTAACAAGGCTCAGGTACATCACAAAAGACAAATCAGATTCCATGACCATGAAAACATGAAGACAAAGACTCATCCATAATCTTTGTTCTACTTACGAGGTATGTTGTACATAACTAAGTAGGTATACTAATCCAGGTATGTTTCCCATGAATCTTACCTTGTGTTAGGATCCCTTATATAAGTATACTTGGTATGATTGGTTATGCTTATTCATAAAGTTAGTAATCAAGGGATTATGCATATTATGTCTTTTATCTTGATTGATGATATGCATGAGTAAAAGAAGACTTCCCTGAAATCTTGAATACTAATGTTTATTAACTATAATAATGACTATACATTCTCAAGATTATTTAGAACTATAATGTTTTGATAACATTTAGAACATACTAATGGGTGTATGTTTGTGTATGAGATCATGAGGATGACACTTGAACATGCACAGTGGTACATAATGAATAGAAGTTCAAAAGACATACAGAAGATCAAGCGGGAGGCAACCACACAAACATAAAAGATAAGTATTTGAGTTGTTATTTGAAATAGTAAATGATATTGCCTGTAATAGGTTGTATGCATATTTGTATTCCTATAATATATCATGCTAAGTGTAAATATTCATAGAACATTGAACAGTATACTACTAATTTGCATATGATTGGTAAGTTGGACAAACATTCCATTGTTGCTTGTCTAGAATGAAACCTCTTTGCTGACATGCTGAGAGTTGTGCACACTCTCGATAGTATGTTCTGGTAGAGATGGAAGGCATCTAGATAGCCACTGTATGCATACAGGATATGGGAAAATGTTGTGCCAAAGTATTGGTCAAGATAGTTGCATAACTATGTAAATGATATCTGTATGCATAATAGGTTATCATGTCAATATGATTTGATGTTTATGTAGTATTACTAATCATATACCTAATTTTGATTTGTAGAAAAAAAATCATGATGAATGATGAACAAGCGATGGATGTTCAACAAAAGGATTTACAAATCAAACACACTATAGAAGGCTTGTGGCTAGAAGATTCTCTTAGAAAAGAGAAAGAGAATCATGATGAGATGTTTGTTCCAAGAGAAATAGATCATGAAAAGAAAGAAGAAGATGGCTGCAGAAATGAAAAATGAAAGATCTCGGATTGATGCATTACTTCCTAAGTCTGGAAGTATGGCAAGGCTTAGAAGGAATCTTTCTCAACCAAGGTAAGTATGTTGTGAAGTTTCTAAAAAGATTTGATATGTTGGAGTATAAAGCCATGGCCACTCCCATGGACTCCAACTTGAAGTTGTTAGTTAATGACTCATCGTATTTAGTGGACCTAACCCTATATAGACAAATCATTGGGTCCTTGATGTATTTAACAAATACTAGGCCAGATATAAGCTTTGCTGCAAATACCCTAAGTCAGTGTCTAGTAGAACCTAGAAAGGTTCACTTAATAACTACAAAGCATGTAGTGAGGTACCTAAAAGGTACAATAGATTTTGGTCTATATTATCTTGGAGGTCATGAACTCCGTTTACATGGTTACTCAGATTCTGATTGGGCAGCAAGTGCCTCAGACAGAAAGAGTACATCAGGTGGATGTTATAGTCTTGAATCTGCCATGATCTCATGGTTCAGCAAGGAACAATCTAGTGTGGCTCTCAGTACTGCTGAAGCAGAATATATATATAGCTGTCTGCTCTGCCAGCTGTGAAGCAGTGTGGCTTCAGAAGCTATTATATGGAGTGTTTGACTTAGAAATGAATCAAGATAGAAAATCTTGTATTCCACGATAAGTCAATAACACATATAGATCCGATACTTCTATATACGAGATATGGTGCAGAGAGGAGCTATCAAGCTCGAGTATATAAGCACTGAGGATCAGATTGCTAATATCTTGACTAAACCTCTGTCTCGAGTAAAGTTTAAATACTTCCGAGACAAGCTATAGTCCAGAAGGACCCTCCTCGAAAGGGGGAGTAGCATAGTATCTGATAACAAGTCTGTCTCATCAATGATGAGGTTACCTATTTACTGCACTTAGCTACTTAGAATTATTTAGATTTAGAACTCTTATATATCTTTTATTTTAGATGTATACATGTTTTTGATGTGATGTATACATGTTTTGATGTTAGATGTATTAGTGAGAATACATGCTAGATGTATACATGTTTTGATTAGTGATGTATACATGTTTTGATGTTAGATGTATTAGTGAGAATACATGCTAGATGTATACATGTTTTTGATGTGATGTATACATGTTTTGATTAGTGATGTATACATGTTTTGATGTGATACATGCTCTTGGATATTTGTACCTATATAGATGAGAATACAGATAAGGATTGGATCATCCTTGAACTTAAGTTCTAAAGTGAGCCGTAGACATGAGGTCTCCGAGAATGAAGTCCTTAGTGGACAGTTGAGGGGATTGGATCATCCCTGGACTTTCAGTCCTAAAAAGAGCCGTAGACGTGAGGTCTCCGAGAATGAAGTCCTTGGTGGACTTGAGGGGATTGGATCATCCCTGGACTTTCAGTCCTAAAGAGAGCCGTAGACGTGAGGTCTCCGAGAATGAAGTCCTTGGTGGACTTGAGGGGATTGGATCATCCCTGGACTTTCAGTCCGAAAGAAGAGCCGTAGACGTATGTCTTTGAAAATGAAGTTCTTGGTGAACATGTGAAGGGATTGGATCATTCCTGGACGTCAGTCCGAAAGAAGAACCGTAGACGTATGTCTTCGAAAATGAAGTTCTTGGTGAACATGTGAAGGGATTGGATCATTCCTGGACTTCAGTCCGAAAGAAGAGCCGTAGACGTATGTCTTCGAAAATGAAGTTCTTGGTGAACATGTGAAGGGATTGGATCATTCCTGGACGTCAGTCCGAAAGAAGAACCGTAGACGTATGTCTTCGAAAATGAAGTTCTTGGTGAACATGTGAAGGGATTGGATCATTCCTGGACTTCAGTCCGAAAGAAGAGCCGTAGAAGTATGTCTTCGAAAATGAAGTTCTTGGTGAACATGTGAAGGGATTGGATCATTCCTGGACGTCAGTCCAAAAGAAGAACCGTAGACGTATGTCTTCGAAAATGAAGTTCTTGGTGAACATGTGAGGGGATTGGATCATTCCCGGACTTCAGTCCTAAAGAAGAGCCGTAGACATGAGGTCTCCGATAACTGAACGAAAGGACTGGATCGTCCCTGGACTTCGGTTCAAAAGGTACACGATAGGACTGGATCGTCCCTGGACCTCGGTTCAAAATGTACGTGACAAATCCTAGAATTGCTCTAGGTTACATCCAGCATGAAACAGGGTTGGCTCTGTAGTTGTGATACATCCAGCATGAAACAGGGCTGGCTCTGTAGTTGTGATACATCCAGCATGAAACAGGGCTGGCTCTGTAGTTGTGATACATCCAGCATGAAACAGGGCTGGCTCTGTAGTTGTGATACATCCAGCATGAAACAGGGCTGGCTCTGTAGTTGTGATACATCCAGCATGAAACAGGGCTGGCTCTGTAGTTGTGATACATCCAGCATGAAACAGGGCTGGCTCTGTAGTTGTGATACATCCAGCATGAAACAGGGCTGGCTCTATAGTTGTGATACATCCAGCATGAAACAGGGCTGGCTCTGTAGTTGTGATACATCCAACATGAAATAGGGCTGGCTCTGTAGATGTGATACATCCAGCATGAAACAGGGCTGGCTCTGTAGATGTGATACATCCAGCATGAAACAGGGCTGGCTCTGTAGACGTGACACATCCAGTATGAAAGAGGACTGGCTCTGTGGCGGTAAATCCTAGATCTGATCTAGGTCACATCCAGTATGAAAAAGGACTGGCACTGTCCTAGACATGAGACTTGTCTTAAAGAGATAAGGATTGATCATCCTGGAACTTGATCTGGATTGTATCATCCATGGACCTATGTCCTAAAGAGAGCAGGATTGATCATCCTGTAATATGATCGTGTGATGACGATGCTGATGATCGATGCTGATGATCGTGTGATGACAATGCTGTTGATCGTATGATGACGATGCTGATCGTGTGATGACGATGCTGTTGATCGTATGATGACGATGCTAATCGTGTGATGACGATGCTGATGATCGTGTGATGACGATGCTGCTGATCGTGTGATGACGATGTTGCTAATCGTGATATGACGATGTTGATGATCGTGTGATGACGATGCTGCTGATCGTGTGATGACGATGTTGATGATCGTGAGATGACGATGCTGATGATCGTGTGATGACGATGTTGATGATCGTGAGGATCCAGACGTTGATGTTGCTATAGTTGTTCGAGTGCTGCAGAAGATAAAGACTCAGTACTGAAGATGTTGATGTTCCAGTAACTGGTTGAGTTACTGATGATGTTAAGAAAGCTTCCAATGATTTATAGATGTATCATGTATGATGTTGATGACTCCTTGCTCGTGCAGATACTATTATAATATCCTTCTCGTTAAGGGGGAGTGTTGAAATATTGTAACTTCAAAGAATATTATTTTTTGTATATTATTTATTCCGGAGATGTTCCATACCTCCGATGTGATTATACTATAAATCCGGAGATGTTTATTCCTCCAAGTTGGTTGTGGTAACTAGGGTTATTAGACCCACCATGTGGGGGTCGGCCCAGTCAGTTATAATGGGGTATTTAACCTAATGGTTAAATACGAGCCTACATGTACTTGTGTAAAATACATATCAGAGTAGTGTATAAATAGAGGAGGTGTGTTCCTCATTTGATACACTCACTCACTTGAGGATAGCGCACTTGTGGAGAAGAGGTCTGCTATTGTGGAGGAGGAGATCATGTCTCAGGGTTTCATCTTTGTATATTGCTGGTCATCTATATTGAGGAAGCTTTGCTGGGTTTTCTACCCCATGAGGGTTTCCCAGGATAAATCTCTGTCTCTTGTGTTTATGCTATGCTTGTTGTTTCTTCAGTGATCCTGTATATGCTATTATTGTGAAATGGAATGTAATGCTTCTATTTTCTGTCTTAGCATATTGAATTCTAACATAAAATAGCTTGTAACATCACGAAAGTTGGCATGTGCACTTGTCTACCAACGGGACATCCAAATCTATTTTCAAATTTCAACTCCCAAAAGTTGGTCAAATTCGAAACTCGACCGTGCGTTTTCGCTAGACTTGGGCTTAAAGGGGGAGAAAATAGCTCGGAACGTCATGAAAGTTGGTGTGGACGCTTGTCTACCACTGGGACATCCAAATCTATTCTCAATTTTCAATTCCGAGAAGTTGGTCAAGGATGATACGCGATCGTGCGTTTTAGTTGGGCTTAAATGGGATGAAAATAGCTCGGAATGTCACGAAAGTTGGTGTGGATACTTGATTACCAATGGGACATCCAAATCTATTCTCAAATTTCAATTCCGAGAAGTTGTTCAAAGCTGAAAATTTACCGTTCGTTTTCGCTAGAATTGGGCTTAAAGGGTGTGAAAATAGCTCGGAACGTCATGAGAGTTGGCGTGCACGCTCGTCTACCAATGTGACATCCAAATCTATCCTCAAATTTATATTCCGAGAAGTTGGTCAAAGTTGAAAATCGACGGTGCATTTTCACTAGACTTGGGCTTAAAGGGTGAGAATATAGTTCGAAATGTCACGAAATTTGGCGTGCGCATTTGTCTACCAACGGGACATCCAAATCTATGCTCAATTTTTAATTCCGAGGAGTTGGTCAAATTCGAAACTCGACTGTACGTTTTCGCTATACTTGGGCTTAAAGGGGGAGAAAATAGCTCGGAACGTCACGAAAGGTTGTGTGGACGCTTGTCTACCAATGGGACATCCAAAACTATTCTCAAATTTCAATTCCGAGAAGTTCGTCAAAGTTGAAACTCGATCGTGCGTTTTCGCTAGAATTGGGCTTAAAGGGAGTGAAAATAGCTCGGAACATTACGAAAGTTGGCGTGGACGCTCATCTAACAATGTGACATCCAAATCCATTCTAAAATTTAAATTCAGAGAAGTTGGTCAAAGTAGAAAATCAACCGTTCATTTTCGCTAGACTTAGGCCTAAAGGGTGAGAAAATAGCTCGGAACGTCACGAAAGTTAGCATGCGCATTTGTCTACCAACGGGACATCCAAATCTATGCTCAATTTTCAATTCCGAGAAGTTGGTCAAATTCAAAACTCGACCGTGCGTTTTCGCTCGACTTGAGCTTAAAGGGTGTGAAATTAGATCCTAATGTGACGAAAGTTGGCGTGCGCATTTGTCTACCAACGGGACATCCAAATCTATGCTCAATTTCTAATTCCGAGAAGTTGGTCAAATTCGAAACTCGACCGTGTGTTTTTGCTAGACTTAGGCTTAAAGGGTGAGAAAATAGCTCGGAACGTCACGAAAGTTGGTGTGGACGCTTGTCTACCAATGGGACATCCAAAACTATTCTCAAATTTCAATTCCGAGAAGTTGGTCAAATTTGAAACTCGATCGCGCATTTTCGCTAGACTTTGGCTTAAAGGGGGAGAAAATAGCTCGGAACGTCACGAAAGTTGGCGTGCGCATTTGTCTACCAACGAGACATCCAAATCTATGCTCAATTTTCAATTCCGAGAAGCTGGTCAAATTCGAAACTCGACCGTGCATTTTCGCTCGACTTGAGCTTAAAGGGTGTGAAATTAGCTCGTAATGTGACGAAAGTTGGCGTGCGCATTTGTCTACCAACGGGACATCCAAATCTGTGCTCAATTTTTAATTCCGAGAAGTTGGTCAAATTCGAAACTCGACCGTGCATTTTCGCTAGACTTAGGCTTAAAGGGTGAGAAAATAGCTCGGAACGTCACAAAAGTTGGCGTGCGCATTTGTCTACCAACGGGACATCCAGATATATGCTCACTTTTCAATTCCGAGAAGTTGGTCAGATTCGAACTCGACCGTGCGTTTTCGCTAGAGTTGGGCTTAAAGCCGAGGAAAATAGCTCGTAACGTCATGAAAGTTGGCATGTGCACTTGTCTACCAACGGGACATCCAAATCTATTTTCAAATTTCAACTCCCAAAAGTTGGTCAAATTCGAAACTCGACCGTGCGTTTTCGCTAGACTTGGGCTTAAAGGGGGAGAAAATAGCTCGGAACGTCATGAAAGTTGGTGTGGACGCTTGTCTACCAATGGGACATCCAAATCTATTCTCAATTTTCAATTCCGAGAAGTTGGTCAAAGATGATATGCGATCGTGCGTTTTCGCTAGAGTTGGGCTTAAATGGGATGAAAATAGCTCGGAATGTCATGAAAGTTGGCGTGGACGCTCGTCTACCAATGGGACATCCAAATCTATTCTCAAATTTAAATTCCGAGAGGTTGGTCAAACTTGAAACTCGATCGTGCGTGTTCGCTAGACTTGGGCTTAAAGGGGGAGAAAATAGCTCGGAACGTCACGAAAGTTGGTGTGGACGCTTGTCTACCAATGGGACATCCAAAACTATTCTCAAATTTCAATTTCGAGAAGTTCGTCAAAGTTGAAACTCGATCATGCGTTTTTGCTAGACTTGGGCTTAAAGGGTGTGAAATTAGCTCGTAATGTCACGAAAGTTGCTGTGCGCTCATGTCTACAAATGGGACATCCAAATCTATTCTCAATTTTCATTTCCGAGAAGTTGGTCAAAGATGAAACGCGACCGTGCGTTTTCTCTAGAGTTGGGATTAAATGGGAAGAAAATAACTCGGAATGTCACAAAAGTTGGTGTGGACGCTTGTCTACCAATGGGACATCCAAATCTATTCTCAAATTTAAATTCCAAGAAATTGGTCAAAGTTGAAAATTTACCGTGCGTTTTCGCTAGACTTGGGCTTAAAGGGCGAGAAAATAGCTCGGAATGTCACGAAAGTTGGTGTGGACGCTTGTCTACCAATGGAACATCCAAATCTATTCTCAAATTCAAATTCCAAGAAGTTGGTCAAAGTTGAAAATTTACCGTGCGTTTTCGCTAGACTTGGGCTTAAAGGGCGAGAAAATAGCTCGGAATGTCACGAAAGTTGGTGTGGATGCTTGTCTACCAATGGGACATCCAAATCTATTCTCAAATTTCAATTCCGAGAAGTTGTTCAAAGCTGAAAATTTACCGTTCGTTTTCGCTAGAATTGGGCTTAAAGGTTGTGAAAATAGATCGGAACGTCACGAGAGTTGGCGTGCGCGCTCGTCTACCAATGTGACATCCAAATCTATTCTCAAATTTATATTCCTAGAAGTTGGTCAAAGTTGAAAATCGACAGTGCATTTTCACTAGACTTGGGCTTAAAGGGTGAGAAAATAGTTCGAAATGTCACGAAAGTTGGCGTGCGCATTTGTCTACCAACGGGACATCCAAATCTATGCTCAATTTTTAATTCCGAGGAGTTGGTCAAATTCAAAACTCGACTGTACGTTTTCGCTATACTTGGGCTTAAAGGGGGAGAAAATAGCTCAGAACGTCACGAAAGTTGGTGTGGACGCTTGTCTACCAATGGGACATCCAAAACTATTCTCAAATTTCAATTCCGAGAAGTTCGTCAAAGTTGAAACTCGATCGTGCGTTTTCGCTAGATTTGGGCTTAAAGGGAGTGAAAATAGCTCGGAACATTACGAAAGTTGGCGTGGACACTCGTCTAACAGTGTGACATCCAAATACATTCTAAAATTTAAATTCCGAGAAGTTGGTCAAAGTGGAAAATCAACCGTGCATTTTCGCTAGACTTAGGCTTAAAGGGTGAGAAAATAGCTCGGAACGTCACGAAAGTTAGCGTGCGCATTTGTCTACCAACGGGACATCCAAATCTATGCTCAATTTTCAATTCCGAGAAGTTTGTCAAATTCAAAACTCGACCGTGTGTTTTCGCTAGACTTAGGCTTAAAGGGTGAGAAAATAGCTCGGAACGTCACGAAAGTTAGCGTGCGCATTTTTCTACCAACGGGACATCCAAATCTATGCTCAATTTCTAATTCCGATAAGTTGGTCAAATTCGAAACTCGGCCGTGTGTTTTCGCTAGACTTAGGCTTAAAGGGTGAGAAAATAGCTCGGAATGTCACGAAAGTTGGTGTGGACACTTGTCTACCAATGGGACATCCAAAACTATTCTCAAATTTCAATTCCGAGAAGTTGGTCAAAGTTGAAACTCGATCGTGCATTTTCGCTAGACTTGGGCTTAAAGGGGGAGAAAATAGCTCGGAACGTCACGAAAGTTGGCATGCGCATTTGTCTACCAACCAGACATCCAAATCTATGCTCAATTTTCAATTCCGAGAAGTTGGTCAAATTCGAAAGTCGACCGTGCATTTTCGCTCGACTTGAGCTTAAAGGGTGTGAAATTAGCTCGTAATGTGACGAAAGTTGGCGTGCGCATTTGTCTACCAACGGGACATCCAAATCTGTGCTCAATTTTTAATTCCGAGAAGTTGGTCAAATTCGAAACTCGACCGTGCGTTTTCGCTAGACTTAGGCTTAAAGGGGGAGAAAATAGCTCGGAACTTCACGAAAGTTGGCATGCGCATTTGTCTACCAACGGGACATCCAGATATATGCTCAATTTTCAATTCCGAGAAGTTGGTCAAATTCGAACTTGACCGTGCGTTTTCGCTAGAGTTGGGCTTAAAGCCGAGAAAAATAGCTCGTAACGTCACGAAAGTTGGCATGTGCACTTGTCTACCAACGGGACATCCAAATCTATTTTAAAATTTCAACTCCCAAAAGTTGGTCAAATTCGAAACTCGACCGTGCGTTTTCGCTAGACTTGGGCTTAAAGGGGGAGAAAATAGCTCGGAACGTCATGAAAGTTGGTGTGGACGCTTGTCTACCAATGGGACATCCAAATCTATTCTCAAATTTAAATTCCAAGAAGTTGGTCAAAGTTGAAAATTTACCGTGCGTTTTCGCTAGACTTGGGCATAAAGGGCGAGGAAATAGCTCGGAATGTCACGAAAGTTGGTGTGGACGCTTGTCTACCAATGGAACATCCAAATCTATTCTCAAATTTAAATTCCAAGAAGTTGGTCAAAGTTGAAAATTTACCGTGCGTTTTCGCTAGACTTGGGCTTAAAGGGCGAGAAAATAGCTCGGAATGTCACGAAAGTTGGTGTGGACGCTTGTCTACCAATGGGACATCCAAATCTATTCTCAAATTTAAATTCCAAGAAGTTGGTCAAAGTTGAAAATTTACCGTGCGTTTTCACTAGAGTTGGGCTTAAAGGGTGAGAAATTAGCTCGTAATGTCACGAAAGTTGCTGTGCGCGCATGTCTACAAATGGGAAATCCAAATCTATTCTCAATTTTCATTTCCGAGAAGTTGGTCAAAGATGAAACGCGACCGTGCGTTTTCTCTAGAGTTGGGCTTAAATGGGAACAAAATAGCTCGGAATGTCACAAAAGTTGGTGTGGACGCTTGTCTACCAATGGGACATCCAAAACTATTCTCAAATTTAAATTCCAAGAAGTTGGTCAAAGTTGAAAATTTACCGTGCGTTTTCGCTAGACTTGGGCTTAAAGGGCGAGAAAATAGCTCGGAATGTCACGAAAGTTGGTGTGGGCGCTTGTCTACCGATGGAACATCCAAATCTATTCTCAAATTTAAATTCCAAGAAGTTGGTCAAAGTTGAAAATTTACCGTGCGTTTCGCTAGACTTGGGCTTAAAGGGCGAGAAAATAGCTCGGAATGTCACGAAAGTTGGTGTGGACGCTTGTCTACCAATGGGACATCCAAATCTATGCTCAATTTTTAATTCCGAGGAGTTGGTCAAATTCGAAACTCGACTGTACGTTTTCGCTATACTTGGGCTTAAAGGGGGAGAAAATAGCTCGGAACGTCACGAAAGTTGGTGTGGACGCTTGTCTACCAATGGGACATCCAAAACTATTCTCAAATTTCAATTCCGATAAGTTCGTCAAAGTTGAAACTCGATCGTGTGTTTTCGCTAGACTTGGGCTTAAAGGGAGTGAAAATAGCTCGAAACATTACGAAAGTTGCCGTGGACGCTCGTCTAACAATGTGACATCCAAATCCATTGTAATATTTAAATTCCGAGAATTGGTCAAAGTGGAAAATCAACCGTGCATTTTCGCTAGACTTAGGCTTAAAGGGTGAGAAAATAGCTCGGAACGTCACGAAAGTTAGCGTGCGCATTTCTCTACCAACAGGACATCCAAATCTATGCTCAATTTTCAATTCCGAGAAGTTGGTCAAATTCAAAACTCGACCGTGCGTTTTCGCTCGACTTGAGCTTAAAGGGTGTGAAATTAGCTCGTAATGTGACGAAAGTTGGCGTGCGCATTTGTCTACCAACGGGACATCCAAATCTATGCTCAATTTCTAATTCCGAGAAGTTGGTCAAATTCGAAACTCGACTGTGTGTTTTCGCTAGACTTAGGCTTAAAGGGTGAGAAAATAGCTCGGAACGTCACGAAAGTTGGTGTGGACGCTTGTCTACCAATGGGACATCCAAAACTATTCTCAAATTTCAATTCCGAGAAGTTGGTCAAAGTTGAAACTCGATCGTGCATTTTCGCTAGACTTGGGCTTAAAGGGGTGGAAAATAGCTCGGAACGTCACGAAAGTTGGCGTGCGCATTTGTCTACCAACGAGACATCCAAATCTATGCTCAATTTTCAATTCCGAGAAGTTGGTCAAATTCGAAACTCGACCGTGCATTTTCGCACGACTTGAGCTTAAAGGGTGTGAAATTAGCTCGTAATGTGACGAAAGTTGGCGTGCGCATTTGTCTACCAACGGGACATCCAAATCTGTGCTAAATTTTTAATTCCGAGAAGTTGGTCAAATTCGAAACGCGACCGTGCGTTTTCGCTAGACTTAGGCTTAAAGGGGGAGAAAATAGCTCGGAACGTCACGAAAGTTGGCGTGCGCATTTGTCTACCAACGAGACATCCAGATATATGCTCAATTTTCAATTCCGAGAAGTTGGTCAAATTCGAACTCGACCGTGCGTTTTCACTAGAGTTGGGCTTAAAGCCGAGGAAAATAGCTCGTAACGTCACGAAAGTTGGCAGAAGCACTTGTCTACCAACGGGACATCCAAATCTATTTTCAAATTTAAACTCCCAAAAGTTGGTCAAATTCGAAACTCGACTGTGCGTTTTCGTTAGACTTGGGCTTAAAGGGGGAGAAAATAGCTCGGAACGTCATGAAAGTTGGTGTGGACGCTTGTCTCCTAATGGGACATCCAAATCTATTCTCAAATTTAAATTCCAAGAAGTTGGTCAAAGTTGAAAATTTACCGTGCGTTTTCGCTAGACTTGGGCTTAAAGGGCTAGAAAATAGCTCGGAATGTCCAGAAAGTTGGTGTGGACGCTTGTCTACCAATGGAACATCCAAATCTATTCTCAAATTTAAATTCCAAGAAGTTGGTCAAAGTTGAAAATTTACCGTGCGTTTTCGCTAGACTTGGGCTTAAAGGGCGAGAAAATAGCTCGGAATGTCACGAAAGTTGGTGTGGACGCTTGTCTACCAATGGGACATCCAAATCTATTCTCAAATTTAAATTCCAAGAAGTTGGTCAAAGTTGAAAATTTACCGTGCGTTTTCACTAGAGTTGGGCTTAAAGGGTGAGAAATTAGCTCGTAATGTCACGAAAGTTGCTGTGCGCGCATGTCTACAAATGGGACATCCAAATCTATTCTCAGTTTTCATTTCCGAGAAGTTGGTCAAAGATGAAACGCGACCGTGCGTTTTCTCTAGAGTTGGGCTTAAATGGGAAGAAAATAGCTCGGAATGTCACAAAAGTTGGTGTGGACTCTTTTCTACCAATGGGACATCCAAATCTATTCTCAAATTTAAATTCCAAGAAGTTGGTCAAAGTTGAAAATTTACCGTGCGTTTTCGCTAGACTTGGGCTTAAAGGGCGAGAAAATAGCTCGGAATGTCACGAACGTTGGTGTGGACGCTTGTCTACCAATGGAACATCCAAATCTATTCTCAAATTTAAATTCCAAGAAGTTGGTCAAAGTTGAAAATTTACCGTGCGTTTCGCTAGACTTGGGCTTAAAGGGCGAGAAAAAAGCTCGGAATGTCACGAAAGTTGGTGTGGACGCTTGTCTACCAATGGGACATCCAAATCTATTCTCAAATTTAAATTCCAAGAAGTTGGTCAAAGTTGAAAATTTACCGTGCGTTTTCACTAGAGTTGGGCTTAAAGGATGAGAAAATAGCTCGGAACGTCACGAAAGCTAGCGTGCGCATTTGTCTACCAACGGGACATCCAAATCTATGCTCAATTTTCAATTCCGAGAAGTTGGTCAAATTCAAAACTCGACCGTGCGTTTTCGCTCGACTTGAGCTTAAAGGGTGTGAAATTAGCTTGTAATGTGACGAAAGCTGGCGTGCGCATTTGTCTACCAACGGAACATCCAAATCTATGCTCAATTTCTAATTCCGAGAAGTTGGTCAAATTCGAAACTCGACCGTGTGTTTTCGCTAGAATTAGGCTTAAAGGGTGAGAAAATAGCTCGGAACGTCACGAAAGTTGGTGTGGACGCTTGTCTACCAATGGGACATCCAAAACTATTCTCAAATTTCAATTCCGAGAAGTTGGTCAAAGTTGAAACTCGATCGTGCATTTTCGCTAGACTTTGGCTTAAAGGGGGAGAAAATAACTCGGAACGTCACGAAAGTTGGCGTGCGCATTTGTCTACCAACGAGACATCCAAATCTATGCTCAATTTTCAATTCCGAGAAGTTGGTCAAATTCGAAACTCGACCGTGCATTTTCGCTCGACTTCAGCTTAAAGGGTGTGAAATTAGCTCGTAATGTGACGAAAGTTGGCGTGCGCATTTGTCTACCAATGGGACATCCAAATCTGTGCTCAATTTTTAATTCCGAGAAGTTGGTCAAATTCGAAACTCGACCGTGCGTTTTCGGTAGACTTAGGCTTAAAGGGTGAGAAAATAGCTCGGAACGTCACAAAAGTTGGCGTGCGCATTTGTCTACCAACGGGACATCCAGATATATGCTCAATTTTCAATTCCGAGAAGTTGGTCAAATTCGAACTCGACCGTGCGTTTTCGCTAGAGTTGGGATTAAATCCGAGCAAAATAGCTCGTAACGTCAGGAAAGTTGGCATGTGCACTTGTCTACCAACGGGACATCCAAATCTATTTTCAAATTTCAACTCCCAAAAGTTGGTCAAATTCAAAACTCGACCGTGCGTTTTCGCTAGACTTGGGCTTAAAGGGGGAGAAAATAGCTCGGAACGTCATGAAAGTTGGTGTGGACGCTTGTCTACCAATTGGACATCCAAATCTATTCTCAATTTTCAATTCCGAGAAGTTGGTCAAAGATGATACGCGATCGTGCGTTTTCGCTAGAGTTGGGCTTAAATGGGATGAAAATAGCTCGGAATGTCATGAAAGTTGGCGTGGACGCTCGTCTACCAATGGGACATCCAAATCTATTCTCAAATTTAAATTCCGAGAGGTTGGTCAAACTTGAAACTCGATCGTGCGTGTTCGCTAGACTTGGGCTTAAAGGGGGAGAAAATAGCTCGAAACGTCACGAAAGTTGGTGTGGACGCTTGTCTACCAATGGGACATCCAAAACTATTCTCAAATTTCAATTTCGAGAAGTTCGTCAAAGTTGAAACTCGATCGTGCATTTTTGCTAGACTTGGGCTTAAAGGGTGTGAAATTAGCTCGTAATGTCACGAAAGTTGCTGTGCGCGCATGTCTACAAATGGGACATCCAAATCTATTCTCAATTTTCATTTCCTAGAAGTTGGTCAAAGATGAAACGCGACCGTGCGTTTTCTCTAGAGTTGGGCTTAAATGGGAAGAAAATAGCTCGGAATGTCACGAAAGTTGGTGTGGACGCTTGGCTACCAATGGGACATCCAAATCTATTCTCAAATTTAAATTCCAAGAAGTTGGTCAAAGTTGAAAATTTACCGTGCGTTTTCGCTAGACTTGGGCTTAAAGGGCAAGAAAATAGCTCGGAATGTCACGAAAGTTGGTGTGGACGCTTGTCTACCAATGGAACATCCAAATCTATTCTCAAATTTAAATTCCAAGAAGTTGGTCAAAGTTGAAAATTTACCGTGCGTTTTCGCTAGACTTGGGCATAAAGGGCGAGAAAATAGCTCGGAATGTCACGAAAGTTGGTGTGGATGCTTGTCTACCAATGGGACATCCAAATCTATTCTCAAATTTCAATTCCGAGAAGTTGTTTAAAGCTGAAAATTTACCGTTCGTTTTCGCTAGAATTGGGCTTAACGGTTGTGAAAATAGCTCGGAACGTCACGAGAGTTGGAGTGCACGCTCGTCTACCAATGTGACATCCAAATCTATTCTCAAATTTATATTCCGAGAAGTTGGTCAAAGTTGAAAATCGACCGTGCATTTTCACTAGACTTGGGCTTAAAGGGTGAGAAAATAGTTCGAAATGTCTTGAAAGTTGGCGTGCGCATTTGTCTACCAACGGGACATCCAAATCTATGCTCAATTTTTAATTCCGAGGAGTTGGTCAAATTCGAAACTCGGTGTGGACGCTTGTCTACCAATGGAATGTCACGAAAGTTGGTGTGGACGCTTGTCTACCAATGGGACATCCAAAACTATTCTCAAATTTCAATTCCGAGAAGTTCGTCAAAGTTGAAACTCGATCATGCGTTTTCGCTAGACTTGGGCTTAAACGGAGTGAAAATAGCTCGGAACATTACGAAAGTTGGTGAGGACGCTCGTCTAACAATGTGACATCCAAATCCATTCTAAAATTTAAATTCCGAGAAGTTGGTCAAAGTGGAAAATCAACCGTGCATTTTCGCTAGACTTAGGCTTAAAGGGTGAGAAAATAGCTCGGAACGTCACGAAAGTTAGCGTGCGCATTTGTCTACCAACGGGACATCCAAATCTATGCTCAATTTTCAATTCCGAGAAGTTGGTCAAATTCAAAACTCGACCGTGCGTTTTCGCTCGACTTGAGCTTAAAGGGTGTGAAATTAGCTCGTAATGTGACGAAAGTTGGCGTGCGCATTTGTCTACCAACAGGACATCCAAATCTATGCTCAATTTCTAATTCCGAGAAGTTGGTCAAATTCGAAACTCGACCGTGTGTTTTCGCTAGACTTAGGCTTAAAGGGTAAGAAAATAGCTCGGAATGTCACGAAAGTTGGTGTGGATGCTTGTCTACCAATGGGACATCCAAAACTATTCTCAAATTTCAATTCCGAGAAGTTGGTCAAAGTTGAAACTCGATCGTGCATTTTCGCTAGACTTGGGCTTAAAGGGGGAGAAAATAGCTCGGAACGTCACGAAAGTTGGCGTGCTCATTTGTCTACCAACGAGACATCCAAATCTATGCTCAATTTTCAATTCCGAGAAGTTGGTCAAATTCGAAACTCGACCGTGCATTTTCGCTCGACTTGAGCTTAAAGGGTGTGAAATTAGCTCGTAATGTGACGAAAGTTGGCGTGCGCATTTGTCTACCAACGGGACATCCAAATCTGTGCTCAATTTTTAATTCCGAGAAGTTGGTCAAATTCGAGACTCGACCGTGCGTTTTCGCTAGACTTAGGCTTAAAGGGTGAGAAAATAGCTCGGAACGTCACGAAAGTTGGCGTGCGCATTTGTCTACCAACGGGACATCCAGATATATGCTCAATTTTCAATTCCAAGAAGTTGGTCAAATTCGAACTCGACCGTGCATTTTCGCTAGAGTTGGGCTTAAAGCCGAGGAAAATAGCTCGTAACGTCACGAAAGTTGGCATGTGCACTTGTCTACCAACGGGACATCCAAATCTATTTTCAAATTTCAACTCCCAAAAGTTGGTAAAATTCGAAACTCGACCGTGCGTTTTCGCTAGACTTGCGCTTAAAGGGGGAGAAAATAGCTTGGAACGTCATGAAAGTTGGTGTGGACGCTTGTCTACCAATGGGACATCCAAATCTATTCTCAATTTTCAATTCCGAGAAGTTGGTCAAAGATGATACGCGATCGTGCGTTTTCACTATTGTTGGGCTTAAATTGGATGAAAATAGCTCGGAATGTCATGAAAGTTGGCGTGGACGCTCGTCTACCAATGGGACATCCAAATCTATTCTCAAATTTAAATTCCGAGAGGTTGGTCAAACTTGAAACTCGATCGTGCGTGTTCGCTAGACTTAGGCTTAAAGGGTGAGAAAATAGCCCGGAACATCACGAAAGTTGGCGTGCGCATTTGTATACCAACGGGACATCCAAATCTATGCTCAATTTTCAATTCCGAGAAGTTGGTCAAATTCGAAACTGGACCATGCGTTTTCGCTAGACTTGGGCTTAAAGGGGGAGAAAATAGCTCGGAACGTCACAAAAGTTGGCGTGGACGCTTGTCTACCAATGGGACATCCAAATCCATTCTCAAATTTCAATTCCGAGAAGTTTGTCAAAGTTGAAAATCGACCGTGCGTTTTCGCTAGAATTGTGCTTAAAGGACGTTAAAATAGCTCGGAACGTCACGAATGTTGGCGTGCGCATTTGTCTACAAATGGGACATCCAAATCTATTCTCAATTTTCAATTCCGAGAAGTTGGTCAAAGATGAAACGCGACCGTGCGTTTTCTCTAGAGTTGGGCTTAAATGGGAAGAAAATAGCTCGGAATGTCACGAAAGTTGGTGTGGATGCTTGTCTACCAATGGGACATCCAAATCTATTCTCAAATTTCAATTCCGAGAAGTTGTTCAAAGCTGAAAATTTACTGTTCGTTTTCGCTAGAATTGGGCTTAAAGGGTGTGAAAATAGCTCGGAACGTCACGAGAGTTGGCGTGCACGCTCCTATACCAATGTGACATCCAAATCTATTCTCAAATTTATATTCCGAGAAGTTGGTCAAAGTTGAAAATCGACTGTGCATTTTCACTAGACTTGGGCTTAAAGGGTGAGAAAATAGTTCGAAATGTCACGAAAGTTGGCGTGCGCATTTGTCTACCAACGGGACATCCAAATCTATGCTCAATTTTTAATTCCGAGGAGTTGGTCAAATTCAAAACTCGACTGTACGTTTTCGCTATACTTGGGCTTAAAGGGGGAGAAAATAGCTCGGAACGTCACGAAAGTTGGTGTGGACGCTTGTCTACCAATGGGACATCCAAAACTATTCTCAAATTTCAATTCCGAGAAGTTCGTCAAAGTTGAAACTCGATCGTGCGTTTTCGCTAGACTTGGGCTTAAAGGGAGTGAAAATAGCTCGGAACATTACGAAAGTTGGCGTGGACGCTCGTCTAACAATCTGACATCCAAATCCATTCTAAAATTTAAATTCCGAGAAGTTGGTCAAAGTGGAAAATCGACCGTGCATTTTCGCTAGACTTAGGCTTAAAGGGTGAGAAAATAGCTCGGAACGTCACGAAAGTTAGCGTGCGCATTTGTCTACCAACGGGACATCCAAATATATGCTCAATTTTCAATTCCGAGAAGTTGGTCAAATTCGAAACTCGACCGTCGCATTTTCGCTCGACTTGAGCTTAAAGGGTGTGAAATTAGCTCGTAATGTGACGAAAGTTGGCGTGCGCATTTGTCTACCAACGGGACATCCAAATCTATGCTCAATTTCTAATTCCGAGAAGTTGGTCAAATTTGAAACTCGACCGTGTGTTTTCGCTAGACTTAGGCCTAAAGGGTGAGAAAATAGCTCGGAACGTCACGAAAGTTGGTGTGGACGCTTGTCTACCAATGGGACATCCAAAACTATTCTCAAATTTCAATTCCGAGAAGTTGGTAAAAGTTGAAACTGGATCGTGCGTTTTCGCTAGACTTGGGCTTAAAGGGCGAGAAAATAGCTCGGAATGTCACGAAAGTTGGTGTGGACGCTTGTCTACCAATGGGACATCCAAAACTATTCTCAAATTTCAATTCCGAGAAGTTGGTCAAACTTGAAACTCGATCGTGCGTGTTCGCTAGACTTGGGCTTAAAGGGGGAGAAAATAGCTCGGAACGTCACGAAAGTTGGTGTGGACGCTTGTCTACCAATGGGACATCCAAATCTATTCTCAATTTTCAATTCCGAGAAGTTGGTCAAAGATGATACGCGATCGTGCGTTTTCGCTAGAGTTGGGCTTAAATGGGAAGAAAATAGCTCGGAATGTCATGAAAGTTGGCGTGGACGCTCGTCTACCAATGGGACATCCAAATCTATTCTCAAATTTAAATTCTGAGAGGTTGGTCAAACTTGAAACTCGATCGTGTGTGTTCGCTAGACTTGGGCTTAAAGGGGGAGAAAATAGCTCGGAACGTCACGAAAGTTGGTGTGCGCGCATGTCTGCAAATGGGACATCCAAATCTATTCTCAATTTTCATTTCCGAGAAGTTGGTCAAAGATGAAACGCGACCGTGCGTTTTAACTAGATTTGGGCTTAAATGGGAAGAAAATAGCTCGGAATGTCACAAAAGTTGGTGTGGACGCTTGTCTACCAATGGGACATCCAAATCTATTCTCAAATTTAAATTCCAAGAAGTTGGTCAAAATTGAAAATTTACCGTGCGTTTTCGCTAGACTTGGGCTTAAAGGGCAAGAAAATAGCTCGGAATGTCACGAAAGTTGGTGTGGACGCTTGTCTACCAATGGGACATCCAAATCTATTCTCAAATTGAAATTCCAAGAAGTTGGTCAAAGTTGAAAATTTACCGTGCGTTTTCAATAGAGTTGGGCTTAAAGGGCGAGAAAATAGCTCGGAACGTCACGAAAGCTAGCGTGCGCATTTGTCTACCAACGGGACATCCAAATCTATGCTCAATTTTCAATTCCGAGAAGTTGGTCAAATTCGAAACACGACCGTGCGTTTTCGCTACACTTGGGCTTAAAGGGGGAGAAAATAGCTCGGAACGTCACGAAAGACGGTGTGGGCGCTTGTCTACCAATGGGACATCCAAAACTATTCTCAAATTTCAATTCCGAGAATTTGGTCAAAGTTGAAACTCGATCATGCGTTTTCGCTCGACTTGGGCTTAAAGGGTGTGAAAATAGCTCGGAGCGTCATGAAAGTTGGCGTGGACGCTCGTCGACCAATGTGACATCCAAACCTATTCTCAAATTGAAATTCCGAGATGTTGGTCAAAGTTGAAAATCGACAGTGCATTTTCGCTAGACTTAGTCTTAAAGGGTGAGAAAATAGCTCGGAACGTCACGAAAGTTGGCGTGCGCATTTGTCTACCAACGGGACATCCAAATCTATGCTCAATTTTCAATTCCGAGAAGATGGTCAAATTCGAAACTCGACCGTGTGTTTTCGCTAGACTTGGGCTTAAAGGGGGAGAAAATAGCTCGGAACGTCACGAAAGTTGGTTTGGACGCTTGTCTACCAATGGGACATACAAAACTATTCTCAAATTTCAATTCCGAGAAGTTGGTCAAAGTTGAATCTCGATCGTGCGTTTTCGCTAGAATTGGGCTTAAAGGACGTGAAATTAGGTCGTAATGTCACGAAAATTGCTGTGCGCGCATGTCTACAAATGGCACATCCAAATCTATTCTCAATTTTCAATTCCGAGAAGTTGGTCAAAGATGAAATGCGACAGTGCGTTTTCTCTAGAGTTGGGCTTAAATGGGAATAAAATAGCTCGGAATGTCACGAAAGTTGGTGTGGATGCTTGTCTACCAATGGGACATCCAAATCTATTCTCAAATTTCAATTCCGAGAAGTTGTTCAAAGCTGAAAATTTACCGTTCGTTTTCGCTAGAATTGGGCTTAAAGGGTGTGAAAATAGCTCGGAACGTCACGAGAGTTGGCGTGCACACTCGTCTACCAATGTGACATCCAAATCTATTCTCAAATTTATATTCCGAGAAGTTGGTCAAAGTTGAAAATCGACCGTGCATTTTCACTAGACATGGGCTGAAAGGGTGAGAAAATAGTTCGAAATGTCACGAAAGTTGGCCTGCGCATTTGTCTACCAACGGGACATCCAAATCTATGCTCAATTTTTAATTCCGAGGAGTTCGTCAAATTCGAAACTCGACTGTACGTTTTCGCTATACTTGGGCATAAAGGGGGAGAAAATAACTCGGAACGTCACGAAAGTTGGTGTGGACGCTTGTCTACCAATGGGACATCCAAATCTATTCTCAAATTTCAATTCCTAGAAGTTGGTCAAAGATGATACGCGATCGTGCGTTTTCGCTAGAGTTGGGCTTAAATGGGATGAAAATAGCTCGGAATGTCATGAAAGTTGGCGTGGACGCTCGTCTACCAATGGGACATCCAAATCTATTCTCAAATTTAAATTCCGAGAGGTTGGTCAAACTTGAAACTCGATCGTGCGTGTTCGCTAGACTTGGGCTTAAAGGGGGAGAAAATAGCTCGGAACATCACGAAAGTTGGTGTGGACGCTTGTCTACCAATGGGACATCCAAAACTATTCTCAAATTTCAATTTCGAGAAGTTCGTCAAAGTTGAAACTCGATCATGCGTTTTTGCTAGACTTGGGCTTAAAGGGTGTGAAATTAGCTCGTAATGTCACGAAAGTTGCTGTGCGCGCATGCCTAGAAATGGGACATCCAAATCTATTCTCAATGTTCATTTCCGGGAAGTTGGTCAGAGATGAAACGCGACTGTGCGTTTTCTATAGAGTTGGGCTTAAATGGGAAGAAAATAGCTCGGAATGTCACAAAAGTTTGTGTGGATGCTTGTCTACCAATGGGACATCCAAATCTATTCTCATAATTAAATTCCAAGAAGTTGGTCAAAGTTGAAAATTTACCGTGCGTTTTCACTAGACTTGGGCTTAAAGGGCGAGAAAATAGCTCGGAATGTCACCAAAGTTGGTGTGGACGCTTGTCTACCAATGGAACATCCAAATCTATTCTCAAATTTAAATTCCAAGAAGTTGGTCAAAGTTGAAAATTTACCGTGCGTTTTCGCTAGACTTGAGCTTAAAGGGCGAGAAAATAGCTCGGAATGTGAGCAAAAGTTGGTGTGGACGCTTGTCTACCAATGGGACATCCAAATCTATTCTCAAATTTAAATTGAAAGAAGTTGGTCAAAGTTGAAAATTTACCGTGCGTTTTCACTAGAGTTGGGCTTAAAGGGCGAGAAAATAGCTCGGAACGTCACGAAAGCTGGCGTGCGCATTTGTCTACCAACGGGACATCCAAATCTATGCTCAATTTTCAATTCCGAGAAGTTGGTCAAATTCGAAACTCGACAGTGCGTTTTCGCTAGACTTGGGCTTAAAGGGGGAGAAAATAGCTCGGAACGTCACGAACGACGGTGTGGACGCTTGTCTACCAATGGGACATCCAAAACTATTCTCAAATTTCAATTCCGAGAAGTTGGTCAAAGTTGAAACTCGATCATGCGTTTTCGCTCGACTTGGGCTTAAAGGGTGTGAAAATAGCTCGGAGCGTCATGAAAGTTGGCGTGGACGCTCGTCGACCAATGTGACATCCAAATCTATTCTCAAATTTAAATTCCGAGAAGTTGGTCAAAGTTGAAAATCGACAGTGCATTTTCGCTAGACTTAGGCTTAAAGGGTGAGAAAATAGCTCGAAACGTCACGAAAGCTGGCGTGCGCATTTGTCTACCAACGGGACATCCAAATCTATGCTCAATTTTCAATTCCGAGAAGTTGGTCAAATTCGAAACTCGACCGTGCGTTTTCGCTAGACTTGGGCTTAAAGGGGGAGAAAATAGCTCGAAACGTCACGAAAGTTGGCGTGGACGCTTGTATACCAATGGGACATCCAAATCCATTCTCAAATTTCAATTCCGAGAAGTTGGTCAAAGTTGAAAATCGACCGTGCGTTTTCGCTAGAATTGGGCTTAAAGGACGTGAAAATAGCTCGGAACGTCACGAATGTTGGCGTGCGCATTTGTCTACAAATGGGACATCCAAATCTATTCTCAATTTTCAATTCCGAGAAGTTGGTCAAAGATGAAACGCGACCGTGCGTTTTCTCTAGAGTTGGGCTTAAATGGGAAGAAAATAGCTCGGAATGTCACGAAAGTTGGTGTGGATGCTTGTCTACCAATGGGACATCCAAATCTATTCTCAAATTTCAATTCCGAGAAGTTGTTCAAAGCTGAAAATTTACCCTTCGTTTTCGCTAGAATTGGGCTTAAAGGGTGTGAAAATAGCTCGGAACGTCACAAGAGTTGGCGTGCACGCTCGTCTACCAATGTGACATCCAAATCTATTCTCAAATTTATATTCCGAGAAGTTGGTCAAAGTTGAAAATCGACCATGCATTTTCACTAGACTTGGGCTTAAAGGGTGAGAAAATAGTTCGAAATGTCACGAAAGTTGGCGTGCGCATTTGTCTACCAACGGGACATCCAAATCTATGCTCAATTTTTAATTCCGAGGAGTTGGTCAAATTTGAAACTCGACTGTACGTTTTCGCTATACTTGGGCTTAAAGGGGGAGAAAATAGCTCGGAACGTCACGAAAGTTGGTGTGGACGCTTGTCTACCAATGGGACATCCAAAACTATTCTCAAATTTCAATTCCGAGAAGTTCGTTAAAGTTGAAACTCGATTGTGCGTTTTCGCTAGACTTGGGCTTAAAGGGAGTGAAAATAGCTCGGAACATTACGAAAGTTGGCGTGGACGCTCGTCTAACAATGTGACATCCAAATCCATTCTAAAATTTAAATTCCGAGAAGTTGGTCAAAGTGGAAAATCGACCGTGCATTTTCGCTAGACTTAGGCTTAAAGGGTGAGAAAATACCTCGGAACGTCACGAAAGTTAGCGTGCGCATTTGTCTACCAACGGGACATCCAAATCTATGCTCAATTTTCAATTCCGAGAAGTTGGTCAAATTCGAAACTCGACCGTGCGTTTTCGCTCGACTTGAGCTTAAAGGGTGTGAAATTAGCTCGTAATGTGACGAAAGTTGGCGTGCGCATTTGTCTACCAACGGGACATCCAAATCTATGCTCAATTTCTAATTCTGAGAAGTTGGTGAAATTCGAAAATCGACCATGTGTTTTCGCTAGACTTAGGCTTAAAGGGTGAGAAAATAGCTCGGAACGTCACGAAAGTTGGTGTGGACGCTTGTCTACCAATGGGACATCCAAAACTATTCTAAAATTTCAATTCCGAGAAGTTGGTCAAAGTTGAAACTCGATCGTGCGTTTTCGCTAGACTTGGGCTTAAAGGGGGAGAAAATAGCTCGGAACGTCATGAAAGTTGGCGTGCGCATTTGTCTACCAACGAGACATCCAAATCTATGCTCAATTTTCAATTCCGAGAAGTTGGTCAAATTCGAAACTCGACCGTGCATTTTCGTTCGACTTGAGCTTAAAGGGTGTGAAATTAGCTCGTAATGTGACGAAAGTTGGCGTGCGCATTTGTCTACCAACGGGACATCAAAATCTGTGCTCAATTTTTAATTCCGAGAAGTTGGTCAAATTCGAAACTCGACCGTGCGTTTTCGCTAGACTTAGGCTTAAAGGGTGAGTAAATAGCTCGGAACGTCACGAAAGTTGGCGTGCGCATTTGTCTACCAACGGGACATCCAGATATATGCTCAATTTTCAATTCCGAGAAGTTGGTCAAATTCGAACTCGACCGTCGCGTTTTCGCTAGAGTTGGGCTTAAAGCCGAGGAAAATAGCTCGTAACGTCACGAAATTTGGCATGTGCACTTGTCTACCAACGGGACATCCAAATCTATGTTCAAATTTCAACTCCCAAAAGTTGGTCAAATTCGAAACTCGACCGTGCGTTTTCGCCAGACTTGGGCTTAAAGGGGGAGAAAATAGCTCGGAACGTCATGAAAGTTGGTGCGGACGCTTGTCTACCAATGGGACATACAAATCTATTCTAAAATTTCAATTCCTAGAAGTTGGTCAAAGTTGAAAATTTACCGTGCGTTTTCGCTAGACTTGGGCTTAAAGGGCGAGAAAATAGCTCAGAATGTCACGAAAGTTGGTGTGGACGCTTGTCTACCAATGGAACATCAAAATCTATTCTCAAATTTAAATTCCAAGAAGTTGGTCAAAGTTGAAAATTTACCGTGCGTTTTCGCTAGACTTGGGCTTAAAGGGCGAGAAAATAGCTCGGAATGTCACGAAAGTTGGTGTGGACACTTGTATACCAATGGGACATCCAAATCTATTCTCAAATTTAAATTCCAAGAAGTTGGTCAAAGTTGAAAATTTACCGTGCGTTTTCACTAGAGTTGGGCTTAAAGGGCGAGAAAATAGCTCAGAACGTCACGAAAGCTGGCGTGCGCATTTGTCTACCAACGGGACATCCAAATCTATGCTCAATTTTCAACTCCGAGAAGTTGGTCAAATTCGAAACACGACCGTGCGTGTTCGCTAGACGTTGGCTTAAAGGGGGAGAAAATAGCTCGGAACGTCACGAAAGACGGTGTGGACGCTTGTCTACCAATGGGACATCCAAAAGAATTCTCAAATTTCAATTCCGAGAAGTTGGTCAAAGTTGAAACTCGATCATGCGTTTTTCGCTCGACTTGGGCTTAAAGGGTGTGAAAATAGCTCGGAGCGTCATGAAAGTTGGCGTGGATGCTCGTCGACCAATGTGACATCCAAATGTATTCTCAAATTTAAATTCCGAGAAGTTGGTCAAAGTTGAAAATCGACAGTGCATTTTCGCTAGACTTAGGCTTAAAGGGTGAGAAAATAGCTCGGAACGTCACGAAAGCTGGCATGCGCATTTGTCTACCAACGGGACATCCAAATCTATGCTCAATTTTCAATTCCGAGAAGTTGGTCAAATTCGAAACTCGACCGTGCGTTTTCGCTAGACTTGGGCTTAAAGGGGGAGAAAATAGCTCGGAACGTCACGAAACTTGGCGTGGACGCTTGTATACCAATGGGACATCCAAATCCATTCTCAAATTTCAATTCCGAGAAGTTGGTCAAAGTTGAAAATCGACCGTCGCGTTTTCGCTAGAATTGGGCTTAAAGGACGTGAAAATAGCTCGGAACGTCACGAATGTTGGCGTGCGCATTTTTCTACAAATGGGACATCCAAATCTATTCTCAATTTTCAATTCCGAGAAGTTGGTCAAAGATGAAATGCGACCGTGCGTTTTCTCTAGAGTTGGGCTTAAATGGGAAGAAAATAGCTCGGAATGTCACGAAAGTTGGTGTGGATGCTTGTCTACCAATGGGACCTCCAAATCTATTCTCAAATTTCAATTCCGAGAAGTTGTTCAAAGCTGAAAATTTACCCTTCGTTTTCGCTAGAATTGGGCTTAAAGGGTGTGAAAATAGCTCGGAACGTCACAAGAGTTGGCGTGCACGCTCGTCTACCAATGTGACATCCAAATCTATTCTCAAATTTATATTCCGAGAAGTTGGTCAAAGTTGAAAATCGACCGTGCATTTTCACTAGACTTGGGCTTAAAGGGTGAGAAAATAGTTCAAAATGTCACGAAAGTTGGCGTGCGCATTTGTCTACCAACGGGACATCCAAATCTATGCTCAATTTTTAATTCCGAGGAGTTGGTCAAATTTGAAACTCGACTGTACGTTTTCGCTATACTTGGGCTTAAAGGGGGAGAAAATAACTCGGAACGTCACGAAAGTTGGTGCGGACGCTTGTCTACCAATGGGACATCCAAAACTATTCTCAAATTTCAATTCCGAGAAGTTCATTAAAGTTGAAACTCGATCGTGCGTTTTCGCTAGACTTGGGCTTAAAGGGAGTGAAAATAGCTCGAAACATTACGAAAGTTGGCGTGGACGCTCGTCTAACAATGTGACATCCAAATCCATTCTAAAATTTCAATTCCTAGAAGTTGGTCAAAGTGGAAAATCGACCATGCATTTTCGCTAGACTTAGGCTTAAAGGGTGAGAAAATAGCTCGGAACGTCACGAAAGTTAGCGTGCGCATTTGTCTACCAACGGGACATCCAAATCTATGCTCAATTTTTAATTCCGAGAAGTTGGTCAAATTCGAAACTCGACCGTGCGTTTTCGCTCGACTTGAGCTTAAAGGGTGTGAAATTAGCTCGTAATGTGACGAAAGTTAGCGTGCGCATTTGTCTACCAACGGGACATCCAAATCTATGCTCAATTTCTAATTCTGAGAAGTTGGTCAAATTCGAAACTCGACCGTGTGTTTTCGCTAGACTTAGGCTTAAAGGGTGAGAAAATAGCTCGGAACGTCACGAAAGTTGGTGTGGACGCTTGTCTACCAATGGGACATCCAAAACTATTCTCAAATTTCAATTCCGAGAAGTTGGTCAAAGTTGAAACTCGATCTTGCGTTTCGCTAGACTTGGGCTTAAAGGGGGAGAAAATAGCTCGGAACGTCATGAAAGTTGGCGTGCGCATTTGTCTACCAACGAGACATCCAAATCTATGCTCAATTTTCAATTCCAAGAAGTTGGTCAAATTCGAAACTCGACCGTGCATTTTCGTTCGACTTGAGCTTAAAGGGTGTGAAATTAGCTCGTAATGTGACGAAAGTTGGCGTGCGCGTTTGTCTACCAACGGGACATCAAAATCTGTGCTCAATTTTTAATTCCGAGAAGTTGGTCAAATTCGAAACTCGACCGTGCGTTTTCGCTAGACTTAGGCTTAAAGGGTCAGTAAATAGCTCGGAACGTCACGAAAGTTGGCGTGCGCATTTGTCTACCAACGGGACATCCATATATATGCTCAATTTTCAATTCCGAGAAGTTGGTCAAATTCGAACTCGACCGTGCGTTTTCGCTAGAGTTGGGCTTAAAGCCGAGGAAAATAGCTCGTAACGTCACGAAAGTTGGCATGTGCACTTGTCTACCAACGGGACATCCAAATCTATTTTCAAATTTCAACTCCCAAAAGTTGGTCAAATTCGAAACTCGACCGTGCGTTTTCGCTAGACTTGGGCTTAAAGGGGGAGAAAATAGCTCGGAACGTCATGAAAGTTGGTGTGGACCCTTTTTTACCAATGGGACATCCAAATCTATTCTCAATTTTCAATTCCGAGAAGTTGGTCAAAGATGATACGCGATCGTGCGTTTTCGCTAGTGTTGGGCTCAAATGGGATGAAAATAGCTCGGAATGTCATGAAAGTTGGCGTGGACGCTCGTCTACCAATGGGAAATCCAAATCTATTCTCAAATTTAAATTCCGAGAGGTTGGTGAAACTTGAAACTCGATCGTACGTGTTCGCTAGACTTGGGCTTAAAGGGTGAGAAAATAGCTCGGAACGTCACGAAAGTTGGTGTGGACGCTTGTCTACCAACGGGACATCCAAATCGATGCTCAATTTTCAATTCCGAGAAGTTGGTCAAATTCGAAACTCGACCGTGCGTTTTCGCTAGACTTGGGCTTAAAGGGGGAGAAAATAGCTTGGAACGTCACGAAAGACACTGTGGACGCTTGTCTACCTGTTATGTGGAATTCTGCCCTACGGATAAGTCAAAATTCCCTTAGACTAAAGCAGACTTTAACTAACTCTAGGCTAAGAACAAAACAAAACAAATGCTACCTTGAATCCCTAGATCTAACGAACATCTCAGGATTAGAATGCTAAAGAGAGTAGAAGGAGTTTAACTGACCTTCTATCCAAACGCTTATTTTTGGTATTTGCTCCAAGCTCCAAGCCCTCACAAGTGAACCTGTCAAGATGGAACCAAGACACAAAAATGCACTATTCTCTAGCAACCTGAAACATGAGTTAGAATCTAAATCTATGCAAGATACAAATTATATCATTAAAACAAGATTAACACAAATGATTTGGGAAAACAAGACAAGTTATTCCATTACAACTTGAAGAGTACTTACAAAAGGTGCTTGATGTCCAAGCCAATCTTCCAACTCCAAGTGTCTTCTCCTCTAGCTATCTCCACAACGCTGCAAGACCATAAGTTTGGTGCTCTCAAGAGTCCTCCCCCTTTTTCCAATGGCATGCCTCTTTTTTATAGTAAATGGTGAGGTTAACCAACAAGAGAGATGGGTGGATCTAAGGAGAGATAAGTGGATCAGGGTTTCTAATCGAAGGAGATGAGTTGAGATCGAATCAAGGAACCTAATCTTCCATTATCTTCGAAAATCCAAAATCCCACGAGCCAAGGGAAAAAAGCTATTAAAAGAGTACCGCGCTTTGCAAAGACTGCAGAACGCGGCACTGCCGCGTTTTGGTGAAAAAGCAGAACGCGGTAGTGTATAGTACCGCGTTTTGGGAAAATAGCAAGGCGCGGTAGTGTGTGAAAATAAAGTCCAAGGTGGGTCAAAACTTGGCAGGGTGGATTCACCTTCAAAGTTGACTCATCATCTGTCTCTTCTGGATGGTTTAAAACAGTAGGGAAAGTGTCGTCAACTTGTTTTGTGATGGGGATGCGACACTGTGAAATATAGAGGTATAAAAGATGCCCCCCTAAAGTGTGAGGTCAAAAGGGACTGATGGCCGAAAGACTTTACGAATATAATGTGCAGAGATAGCATCGAGGAGAGCGACACGGAGCTGAAATAGAAACAAAGTGTTAGATATACCACCGAGGCGGGCATTCCCATGCTCGGAAACAGATGACTCAAAGCATGGCTGCCGACCAATACATTGCAGATCCATGAGTACTGAGATAATGTAAACTGTGGACAGATCATGAGTACTATGAACAATCGTAGATCCATGAGACAATAATGACACAGCCACGACCAATACAATAAGTGGATCTGTGTGACAATACAAGAGACATCTCCATCGCAGCCTAGACGCAGTCGAGATACAGTGATGTGCCCAGGGTCTTCTACCCGATCGCATAAAGATATGAATCTAACCATGTGATTACAAGGTGTTGAAGTCGAACATGGAAGAAACCATTTGATTACCGGTCAATGACGTGGACCGTTAACAAATGCGAGGGAGATCACCAATAATGACAATGATTCCCAAGGTATCAATAGTACATCTCAACGAAATGCGAATGAAATGAGTTGATGTCGAGCATCCGAGAGATCGTTTGATCAGAGGTCAATGATGTGAGCCTGCTGTCAAACACGAGGAAACCTGCCATTGAGGCATGCAGGTACCAAGGTACTAATGGTTGATCTCGAAGTCTAATTCCTGGATAGTGATTTGGTGTCGACAGGAATAGACTCGTCGAAGGTGGGCCATGATGATTCCCACATCATCGACACGAAATCGGCACATATGATAGGATGATGAAGCAATGGAGTATGTACTGACACAGCGGAGGCCTGACACAATGAATGACTCGATACACTGCAACCCTTTGAACATATAACGGCATGTAACAAGACTTGGCAGCAGGGATTATTGATAAATAGAGGACAGACACCGGGATGAGCGGACTCGTGGCCAGGGAGACGACCCATGATGATGACTATAACTCAATGAAAGACGGATACCCAAATATAGACAAGAGATGGACACATGCCATGTTCAAAGGTAACGACTGACAAGCTGCCATAGATAAACTTGACTTGTTCCCCCATATTTCCTCGACATGATGGACGAGTACCTCTTTCTTGTTTTACGAGCTCGAAGAGGATAACAGATGCTCGGTGTAGCTCATCTTGCGGATGAGTCCAATCTCACATGTTTTACGAACCTGAGAAAGGAGGGGTTCGTCCCAAAGTGGGTCCTTCGATGTTAATATTTTAACGAGTCCAAGGAAGGAAAACTCGGTAGTTTTTCATATTTAGAGAGCCTAAAAAACTTAAAGGAAGCTCCATAATGTACTTTTTCGTAAAATTTAGTCCCTCGATCCCGAAAAAGTGTAAAACAATTCCCGAGAGAACTCTCCCAGCCAAGATTGACTGAGGTATACCTTTCTCGTAAATAGTCTAGACGGGCCGAAAAAGGGGTAACCTATCACCGAATAGATGACCTTTCAAATACTTTTACAAGTGTGAAAGAGTCAAGATCACTTGGCAATCTTTTCAATTTTAAGGAGTCTGAAAAGAGCTTAACTATGGACTCCTATGGTCTTTTTCGTAAATTTTAAATTATTCTGGTCCGAAAAAAGAATAAAATACAACCAGGATAATACTTTCCTCATCTTTTAACGAGCATGAGTAAAGCTGACCGTACTCGACACCGTTTACTTGAGTTTGACAAGCACGACACAGGTGTGAAAGCGCTTGGAATCTTTTTCAAGTTTTAAATCCAGAGCACGAAAAAGATAAAGTGGGCTCAAAATGAAGGTCAAATTACGAATAAACACCGGTCTGAATGCATCCCATTCCTACCGCGGATCCTGTCAATAAATGCTCAACAACTGGACATTAGCAATGTGAACAAGGGTTTATTTATTTGAAATAGTAATTAATTAATTAAAAAATATGAAAAAATGCTATATAAGGCATGGTAAAAATAGAAATTACTATTCATTTGTGTTTTTTACCCAAAGGAGACATTTTTACCCATTTTGGAGCAAAATTTCAAGGATCGATACCGGGAGTTCTGGGACACCATTTCGACCACCGTCTGCGTCAGGTAAGAGTGCTTGAGCCCTTCTTTCATTTCATGTAAGAAATTTTTGCTTTCACCAGGGAAAAATTAATTTTTTGGCAAGCCCTTTTGGGCAAGAATCGCTCACCGTACTACCGCGCGGGGGCCCTATCGAAAGGCGCGGTACTTATAAATAGTGCCGCGCTGTAACCCCAAAATGAGGCGCGGCACTGTGGACTGCCGCGCGGTAGGGTGTCCTCCAGGCGCGGCACGTGCGAAATTTAAGTTCAAAAAATCAAATTTTCTCCAATTTTTTGCTGGAAGTAAGTTGTTAAATAGTTACTAATTACTTTGTTTGCCCTTTTGCAGGGATTTGCAACTTATTTGGAGCAAAATGGTGAGTTGGAAAGAGAGAGAGCACGAAGCGGATGATTTTGCAGCCGAAAATGACTTACCAACCGTGACCGCATTGCGAGAATGTGGTTTGCTAAAGTTTTTCAAGACCAAAGGGATCTGCCAACAACCTAAGCTCCTTACTCACCTTGTCCAATTGTGGGACCCTGACATCCAAGCTTTCCGAGTGGGAGAGCATGTGCTTGAAATCCAACTCGAGGATATTTACTTCCTCACGGGCGTCTCGAAGAGAGGGGCCCGGCCGAACTTTACCGGGTACACAGCTTCAGAATCAAGCACAGATGATTTGATTGCTCGATATTGCCAGGCAGGTTCGAGTAAGAAAAGTGGGAAGGTGGCCATAAAAGAGGTCACAAATCTTCCTTTCAAAACCTTGCTGTTCACTATCACGCGTGCAGCGGGAAGCGTGAGTCCACATCAGGCATCCCGCACGCAGGTGAATCTCGCAGCAGAGTGCATGGGAGGAACATTTTTCAACTGGTGTGATGCAGTGTTGTCCAATCTGAAGGAACAGGTGCACAAGTGTAGGACTGGGAAAAAATACCCAGTTTGGCTATGGGAGCATCCTGGTCACTTTCTTCTTAGCTAGGGTGCCATTACTGCGTCCACAGATATCTATGCATCCTCGTCCACCTACTGATCCATGGATGGCTCGATGGAGCGACTACGCTGGACGCCTTGGGGGACCTCAGCGGCTAGCCTTTGGAGAGGACTTTTTCTCTTGGCTAGAGGAGCAGATAGTCATGATTGACGACTATCCCTATTCAGGGGTAGATTTTCGTGAGGATATCGACTTGGCTTTGCCGGAAGATGATGACTGGGACAACTCTGGTATGACCTTCATGGATATGTATTTTTTCTTTTTGAATATTTAATTTTTATTGCTTTTTTAGAATGTGTAAAAGACTTCTAATGTATATTCGCATGCATGTTGCAGACCGCGGACCACAGAGGCCAGCTGGATACTCTCCACTACGTCGTGGCGGTGTGGATCGTCAAGCTGATCCTATCGAAGAGGAAGATGAAGACGAGGCAGGAGGCGTCCGGGACATTGAGAGGAACCTGCAGGGATTGACTCATGGTATCCCTGCTATGCGGATGGATGATGTCCCCTACCACCTCCAGCGGCATACTGTGGGTGTACCTGGACGTATTAGTCGACTTCTTCGCAAGGTGGTTCGAGCTGTGATGTGTTACCACCAGCAGCGGGAGGAGTCCGATGAGGGACATGATAGGTCTCCTAGATCTCCATAGATGGTCTTTCGATCTTTTTGCGGCATGTACACGATATGTAGGCTTTGAGGGCCAATTTTGTATATGGGATTTGATCCCCAATTTTGTCTTTGACACAAACTTTATGTATTTTGGAAAAAACACTTTTATATACAGTGATATGGACCTATTTATGATCTAAATATTTACAATGACTTGTGCATTTTATTTTTTATGATGTGTTTATGTATGGGCAAGATGCCAATCCAAAATGTAATTAGCCAATGAATCGGAAATACAATTGAATTCTCTCGGTATGTGTTGATATGTGATAAAATCAAATGACCGTTCCAAGAGGCGTACTCTTCGAAATAAACGAAGTAATGTAGGATCGCGAACTGTGTAAACACGATTTAGATGAGAAACCACGAGCTGAGAGTCTAAAAAGACCGATAAGGAGTCAATCCCGAGTGAAGCAACCTCTGTCAAGAGACCAATGACTGCATGGTACTCTGCGATATTGTTGGTTGCAGGACCTAAACAACTGGCTCCTGAAGAAATCAACTCGCCAGTGGGGGAATAAATCACCCATGCTGCGGAAGCGAGGTTCCGGGTATGTCGGCTTGCACCGTCGGCGAATCCAAAGTAGGTAGACATCTGCGCATAAAGGCATGAGTCAAAGTAAGAGTAGATACATGAGGTCCACGCGCACACTAAAAAGAAAGCAAAAAGAAAACTAAGTACATTATGTACAAGAAGTAACCCGCGTAGGGTAATCTCAGGCGTAGAAACGCTTGAGGTATAGCCCGTTGCGGGGCCGTGCCAATGGCGTACCATCACAATCGATTAGTTCATAGGCTCCTTTTTCTAAGACACGTTTTACAATGAAGGGGCCGTACCACATAGATTCAAGTTTACCTTTTCCAACCTTATCATGCATCTGATCATATGTAAGTACGAGGTCACCCTCATTGAAGATCCGAGGTTGAACGGATTTGTCGTATTGAGCTTTGACGCGTTTTTTGTGAGCTTCATTAGCCAAAGCGGCGTCGCGGCGGGTTTCATCTAGCTTAGCTAGGTATAAAAACCGTTCTTCTTCGGAAGTAGTGTGTGGAAGTAGCTCTATGGTTATCTTGAGTGATGGAATTTCACATTCAATCGGGAGAATGGCTTCCAGGCCGTACACCAATTGAAATGGTGTAAACCCATTAGCACTTTTCACTGAGGTTCGGTATGCCCACAGTGCTGAGAACAGAGCTGAGTGCCAATTGGATTTTTGGGTACCCACAATGCGCTGAATCATTCGTTTCAGGACCTTATTGATGGCTTCAACTTGGCCATTAGCTTGTGGGTAATACGGGGTTGAGTTTTCGTGGCGAAAACCCAGCTTGGCACTTAGTTCTTCGATCATATAGTTCCTAAAATGGGAACCATGATCGGTCACAATAGACTGTGGGACACCGAATCTAGCTATGATATGATTGAATATGAACTGCGCTGCTGTTTTGCCGTCTTCAGCATATGTAGGCATCGCTTCAGCCCATTTTGTAAAATAGTCGACAGCTACTATGACATAGCTATGCCCCCCGGCTGAAGTGGGCTTACAGTGCATAAAATCGATGCCCCATTTGGAGAAGGGGCCGACGGCAATGACAGGATGGAGTGGAGCAGGATGCGAGCGCGTTTTGCTATGAAAGAATTGACATGGCGGACACTTCTTGACTGTTTCAATGCAGTCTTTGAAAATTGAGGGCCAGAAGTATCCCGCTCGCAGTATTTTCTGGGCCGTAGCCATCCCAGAGAGATGACCACCACATGCTCCAGCGTGGTAGTCATTGAGAACGCGTTCCGCCTCATCTAAGGTCAAACAGCGTCGAAGGACAGTGTCGACACCACGTCGATACAAAGTATCGTTCACGATAATGTAATATTTTGCGTGATGTCTGATACGTCGTCGTTCATCGCGGGTGAGATCGGGACGGAAGCGTTGGGTTTGGAGATATAAGAGAATATCCCCATACCATGGATCAGACGTGCTAATGAGGAACAATGATTCGTCGGGAAGAGAATCAATGGGCTCGGATTGCTCGGTAGCACAGGGCAGGTGACAAATTAACTCAGCAAAGACCAGAGATTTCTTAGACTTGGCTTTGACAAATTCCAAGTCAAACTCTTGAAGGATGACAATCCAACGGGAGTACTTGCCCCCAAGCACTTGTCGTGTGAGGATATAGTACATTGGATTGAAATCGGCAATGACGGTGGTCCGACGGAGTAAGATGTAGTGACGGAATCTCTGGACAGCAAATACTGTTGCCAGAGCCAGCTTTTCAACATGTGAGTAGCGAGTTTCAGAGTCGAGAAGACTCTTGCTAAGATAGTACACCACATGTTCTATGCCGTTGTGGTCTTCCTGGACTAACACCATACCAATGGTGGAAATCGAGGCTGCGAGATAAAGGATGTAGTCCTGTGTGTAATTGGGGGGTTGAATCACAGGATCTTTGGTTAAGGCTGCCTTTAAATTGTCAAAGGAGCGTTGGGCTTCATCATCCCATATGAAGGGAACATTCTTCTTGAGAAGCCGCATGTAGCCTTTTGTTATCTCGGACAGATTGCAGATAAAACGGCGTAGAAAGTTTGCATGCCCTTGCAAACATTGAAGTTCTGGAATATTGGTAGGTGAAGGCAGGGCTATGATAGCTGCTACCTTTGCGGGATCTAGACGTATCCCGTTTTTGGAGACTATGAAGCCCAACAGTTTTCCGGCTTCTACACAGAAGACGCACTTATGCGGGTTCAAACGTATATTGTAGCGCCGGCACCTTTCTAAAATGGCAGTTAAGTGGTCTGGATGTTCTTCCCGAGTTCGAGAATGAGCGGGAAGGTCATCAAGATATGGCTCTACGATATGTTTGATGTCATGAAATGCGTAGGACATCGCCCGTTGGAAAGTTGCCCCGGCATTTTTGAGGCCAAAAGGTAACTTCCGATATGCAAAGATCCCCCAAGGGCAGATAAAGGCCGTTTTGTGCTGGTCGGCTGGGAGGATATCGATCTGCTTATAGCCAGAAAAGCCATCCATAAATGAAAAGATAACACTTCCGGCACAGTTATCGATGATCTGGTCAATAAACGGAGTTGGGTAGTTGTCCTTGGGACAAGATTTGTTCAAATCACGGTAATCAACACAGACTCTGATCGTTCCCTGTTTCTTGGCTACGGGAACGATGTTGGATACCCATTCTGTCAATGGGACAGGATAGATAAAACCAACACGCAAAAGTTTTTCTACTTCTGCTTTAATGGCGGCTGCCTTACGAGGATGAACGGGTCGAAGCTTTTGCCGAACAGGTCGGGCGCCAGGGAAAGTTGGGATTTCGTGGACCACGATCGAGGGGTCTATCCCTGGCATTTCTTCATAACTCCAAGCGAAAACATCGCGGAAAGTTTTAAAGTGGGCATTATAGAACTTCGTTTCGAGGGGAGTACATGTTTTGCCGATGTGTACGTTTTCCACGATACCAGGCTTCACTGAAATATCGATGGTGGTTGCCATAAGATTGGCCAAGTTTCCTTCTGAAAATACTTCGTCGAGGGAAGTGGGGAACCTGGTTTGCACCATCCCAAGTGAAGGACTGGATTTGGTATCAGGCTCAATTGACTGAATGGTGGGGAATGAGGATCGATGATGAAAATCTCCCCAAGGTGGCTCATCACCGCACATAACCTCTATGATTGATTCGTCAGTGGGAAAAATCAAGTTGAGAGGATCAAAAAATGGTGGGTGAGTTTCAGTCGAGAGTTGTGCCACTGTGTGATCAGTAGAACAGTCGACCCAATCTGTGGCTGATTGGATCGCGTCATATGCTGCAAGGTTTCTGTTCAAAGGCATGGAATTGCCATAGCCTTGGATCTGAGTAGGACTCGGAATCACCCATGAATCATCGGAAGGGGTGACATGTGATGAAATCATGTTGACTGGTTGAAGATGGGTTCCCAGCTCTGGAAAAACTCCAATGAGGGACGAATCCTTCATGAGACCAACACCTATGTCTTGGAACCGGTACCGAGGTTGATCCAATAACGGGACGGTATTGGTGGAGTTCGGATGGGAGTCTGGGATACAGTAATCCAGTTGATCAATAGTGACAATTTTCCCTTCATGAGGAAATTGTACAATCCAGAAGACTGTAGATGCTATGGCGGTCATGGCGTAGAACCAGTTCCGACCAAGTAGGAGATTGTAATCCAAAGGTGCATCTACGACTTCGATGTGTACGGATACTGTTTTGCCCCCCAGTTCAACACCGATTGAGGGAATGAGTCCATATGGTTGAAAACCATGTCCATCAAACGCCCTAAGAGTAGTGGGAGAATTTGTGACCTCGGGTGAGCCTAAGGCTCTCCAGCAGTTCAAAGACATAATCGACGTGGAAGCACCCTCATCTAACACAGTGCGGTGGATGACATTTCCACGGATTTTTGTATGCACCTGGAAGGCTAACTGGTGAGAAAGCCTAGGTTTAGCGTGCTCCAAGTTAAACATGATGGAGTTTGAAGTATCTGGGTCCAGTGCCCCCAGTGCTGAAAGTAGGGTTCTATGCTGCGTGGGGCAGTGTTGGAGAACCTCGAGAGTTGACATAGCGCAAGGTGCTTGAGCCAAATCCTCAACAATGTTGTAGTTTTGGGCAGCTCGCGCATTCGGATTGAATGTCGCCTTTCGTATGGTGCCCTTGGGTGGGCATAGCACTGTATCCATCAGTGGTCTCTCGATATGGAGATGACCATTAGGAGGGGGAATAGGAATCGGATCTTCAACAGGAGATTTGCCTTTGGCTATCTCCGATTGTTTGTTTGAACTTGGAGGATTGTCATACGTCTTTGAACGAGTGGTGATATTAATCTCCTCATTACTTGTCATTAGGATTTCGCGGTTTGTGGACGTCTCTCCACGGGAAGGATTGGTCGGGTTGCCCCCTTGTGGGGATTCTTGGGCAACCATTTGCTGTTGCTGTTGGGGGAAAGGGTCAGTTAGCACTGCCGGGCGAGAGGATCCTTTAACGAACTTGTGGACCTCGTCCTTGTAGGGACAGTCACGCGTATAATGATCATCTTGACAAATCAGGCAGGGAAACTTAGCTTTTCGACGTGGTTTCTGGTCATTCTGGGTAGGTTGTGGCTTGGGGTTCTCCTGCTGGTTCTTCTTGGGTTTGCCACGATTGTTTTTCTTCTTTCCTCCGGATGGTTGTGAGGTAGATTGAACTGCATTCACTTCGGAGGAGACAGCAGGAGAGGTGGAAGCTTTTGAAGCGGCCTGGGTAAAAGCGGGGGAAGCAGAAGCTTGTTGTCCCGTCGAGTTGGTAGCAGGCTGAGCTTTAACTAAACCGACAATACCGTCAATGGGTGGTTCAGTGGTAGGTTTTGTAGGATCAGTGTGAACGCGGGAGGCATGTGGCAGAAGTTCATGTAAAGTACCGGATTGAGTATATACCAAATCCATGTATTGTGCTGCCGAGATGGCTTGTTCTTCTGTAACCGATCCGCGCATAGCGATATCTCTGGCTATGGGAGGCAAAAAGGATTTTGTAAACCAATCAGCAAGTAGCTGATCCGGAATAGGTGCCTTTATCAGCCTACAGCGTCTTCGCCACTCGTGGATGTGATCCGAGATGTGTGTGGAAGTGGTTTGACGCAGTGAAGCTAGCAGTTCTGTTCCAGTCTCATACCGGATGGGAAGCTGGAAATGTGTCAGAAACTGCATAGCCAAAGTATTGAAATCACGAAAAGAGTGCTGTGGCAGCTCGATGTACCATTTTGCTGTCGTTCCGGTAAGCGTACGTTGGAAGAGCCGAAGTCAGATGGAATCATCCATCAAGGAGTTGGATGAACACCAAAGATGGAAGGTCATCACGTGGTTCTTGGGGTCTTCCCCGGGCTTCGCATCGAACTTGGGAATGTCCGATGGTAGTTTGGCTGGAATAGGTGGCCAATGAGGTTCATGCCATATAGGATCGTTGATAAGCCTCGAAAAATCTGGTAAGTCAAGTGTGGCCAAGAAGGGAAGTTGACGGTTGGTCTGCGGGTATGAGTAATAACCATGTGGTGCAGAGAACCCTGGAGGGCCCTGCATAGCATGCTGCTGTGTGTTATACCCATATGTGTTTCCCGCGGGATACTGCTGGAAGTTCTGCGGATAGTAAGCCATCTGGTTAACCGGTTGATTGTAAGCAGACGGTTGGTAAGTGTTCTGCTGAGTGGGTATGGTACCCTGAGGTTGTTGATACCCAGGAATGGTTGATGTTCCTTGTTGGGGAAAAGTTCCTTGGAATTGTTGTGTTCCAGGGATGTTACCACTATATTGTGTAAGTGGCAGATTTCCCATAGCGGGGTTGGGGGGGTGGCTGCGACGGTGGTGTCCATGGAAGACTCGTTCCTGCTTGAGGGAAGAGTGGAAATTGAAGTGATGGGTTCCATGGAGTTGTAGCAGCTGAAGGGTAAGGGAAGCCGGAATTCAGGTTGGGGGAAATCTGAGATTGCCCCCCAGCTTGGTTCCAGTTTCCAAAAAGTGAGTACCCCCCACTCTGTGGGATTTGATGATCCCAAGAAGGAAGCATGCATGACGGGGGTTGTTGAGAGTGAGGCCCGGTTGGAACACCGGAATAAGGTTTCCCACTGCCAGGTGGATTGTACATACCAAACTGAGTAGACACTGCTGGTTGGGAAGCTTGTTGGATCGAGCCAATAGGTTGTCCGCCAGCAGTTAGGTTGAATGGCCCTATATGAGGAGGCTGTAGACTGGGAACTGGGTTCCCAGCAAAAGGTTGTCCTCCGACTGGTTGGGTTGATGGCCCACCAGTTGGAGGTTGTTGACTAACAATGGGGTTCCCAACAAAAGGCTGTCCCCCAGCTGGTTGGGTTGATGGCCCACCAGGGAGGGTTTGTATGTTGGAGTTAGGGACCATTGCAGTCGGTTGTCCACCTCCTGAAATAGTATAAATGTTGGCTGAAGGTGATCCTCCGGTTGAAACGGAAGATCCAGCAGTATGACTAGGTGTTCTTCCGCCGCTAGCCAAATATGATAGCATGGATTGGCCAACGGCGCCAAAAGTACCAATTTGCGGAGGAGGTCGTCCATATTGGACAGGTGAGGACGGAGAAAAAACTGGGTTATCCCTCATAGAATGTGCACCAAACATTGGTGATGACAGCAAATGTGGGGAATTTAGCCCAGGGGTATCGGCGTCGTCCATAACGTGTTCAATGATAAGAGGACCAACGAGTACTGGGTCCGAGTTCACATCCTGAAAGAGATTTTGGGGATCCGGCAGGAACCTAGGTATAGTAAAGTCCGAAGGTCCTGAGCCGTCTGCAAAGGAATGATGAAATTCTGTGCTAGACGGGACGTTGGGATCCCTATAGTCAGAAGGTCGAGAAACGGGGGGTATCTAGACGCTGTCGAAAGCATTTGCTCTGTGCTGCGTCTAAATTGTGCCGATGCTAACGGAGAGTTCGCTAGGCTAACCATACTAGACTGGATGGAAGCCATGATTTCATGTCCCGGTGGGAGGTTGGGTAGATGTAAAGTACGAGGTATGTTGCTAGAAGAACCTGTCTCCTAAGGATGAACACTGGGTGACGTAGTAATAACAGGCGGAAGTTCTGCCTGGGAAGTAATGAAGCCATAATCAGGTTCAAAAGGTGTGTCAAGTAGACGAGTATCTTCAACAATTTCAACGTATCCGCCTGGGACTGAAATTAGGCCAGGTATGTCCTGGTCGGACCCTTCTGTGGTGCCAATAGATCCGTCTATATCATCGTGAAAAGTGTCTGATGGACGGGAAGTGTTGGCATCCGGTAGAAGGATGACCTCTGGGCTAGTACTCTGGGTTGTGCTAGGTTCAGCTGCTGTAACTGTGTCCACTGTAACAGATAAATATGGAATGACAGTGGAAGTCTCAGACATGCTAGTGGTTGCAGAAGCTAAAATAGATTCTGAGACTGTGCTGTGTGTGGCAGTTACGGGCGTAACTGAAGATGTTGTACGTATCGGCGGTGGAATGTTGCCTCGACCAACACCGCGGCCAGGAGGAGCAGGAATGCGTGATGCAGGCAGACCAGAAGTCCGTGGCGGTGGTGGTGGTGGAGGGCTTAGGCCCTGTTGTCTTCGTGATCTTCGTGGTTGATCTGACATGATGACAGGAAAATGAAAATCGGGGGCAGTACCGTAAACAAAGAACTCAAAAACTCTAATGCAGCCGAGTGTGCAAAAGAGGAGCTAGAAAAAAGCAAGGCTCACAGGCCAAAAAAGCAAGCTCTAAAATCTATACTGAGACCGGTGTCTCAATAAGCGAGCTGATCAACAAACAGGGCCAGAATGCCAACAAGCAGTCCCTACAAAGAAAAAATGACCCTCTACAAAGATGAGACGCCAAGCAAACTCCTAACTAAGAGCTGGAGACCTCAACAGGCTGTATCCTTCGCAAGGTGATGAAATCCAAGTCGAACAATACAACATGAGAGACCGATATAAGAAGGATATCCCTCTACCGAAAGGGATCCTGGGTAAAAGAGCCCTAGTAGAATAGATACTAAGCCACCTCATTCATGACACGTCGGAAAAGGTTTTGGGCACTTCAGCCTTCCGAAGAAGACAGCGATCGATGTTGCCTTAGGGCTAAGTGGAGTGCGGTATTCCACAGAGTCCGTCCGGTTCTCAATCTCGCGGCCGTTTAACCCCTGAAAGTTGGAAACAGTCAGGAGGACCCTCCACAAACTAGCTGTGACCGTGTCAATAAGTACTAGAGGATTTTAGTTCCCTAAAGACAACGACTATGTCTCAGATGAAAATGACAAGGGGGAATTATTTTGATGCCTATCCCCGGTGTCCTACCTAACTACCAAATTCTTTTGATTTCCTCAAGTGAGGTTAAAATTGGTTTAATTAGGGTGATTAATTTTAGTGGCTGCCTTACTCAATCGGGTAGTGGACGTGAAACTTGATGGTGTTATGACGACTCAAACCATGCAAATGAGAATGAATCATAAATAAGCCTTTGTCTTCGATGAAATCTAGCTAAGATAAAGATAGAGGTTCTTCGATCAAATATGCATAAAAATTTTCACAAGCAATCAATAGTAAAAGATTTTTCTTTTCTTTTCAATTTATAAACAAAGCCAAACTGAAGTAAACACTCTCTTCAATGCACTGATTTTACAATCTACAATGCTTCTACAATTAGAATTTCTATGGCAAAATCAATGGTTCATTTCCCTATGCAAAATACTACTAGACTTTTTCAATTTAAACAACAAAATTGCTCTCAACTAATGATCTTTTTAATTTACTGAAAATGATAATGATAATATGACTGTAAAGACTACAGTATTCAGTAAAAGAGAATAAGGATGTTGAGTTGGTTGTGGTGAAAAAATCAAGTCAATGCAATCAAACTGGAAAAATGACCCATATGTTAAAAGTGCCACTAATTCAATCAACAATCAAGCTCACAAACTAGGTAATAAGCACACCATACAGACTGTAAATTAACCAGAATACTAACAGGCAACAGTAAAGAGTACCTAAGGCAGAGAGGAACTCAGGAAACCAAGCAAAGATAAAAAATTTAAACACTTGCAGACACTACCGCGGGCTATAGTCTGGCTGAAACGCGGCACTGTGACAGTACCGCTCTGGTACTAAGTCCTGGGACGCGGTACTACCGCGCTGGAAACAGCTATGAGGGCGCGGTACTATGACAAGGGAAAGAAAAAGCGCAACTTGAGAAGAAAAGATAAAAATTTCAGGGTTGTTGCTAACCCAGGGGACTCAGTAATTAAACAGGGAGATAAATACTGCGAGGAGGGGTGAATAAGGGTCAAAAAGGACCAAGATTCAAACTGGTTTGAAGTGCAACAAAAACTCACAATTCAAAGATAAATGACTGTGAATTAAATCAATCAAGCAGTAATCAAAACCAGCGGAGTCGCCATTCTTGTTATGTGGAATTCTTCCCTACGGATAAGTCAAAATTCCCTTAGACTAAAGCAGACTTTAACTAACTCTAGGCTAAGAACAAAACAAAACAAATGCTACCTTGAATCCCTAGATCTAACGAACATCTCAGGATTAGAATGCTAAAGAGAGTAGAAGGAGTTTAACTGACCTTCTATCCAAACGCTTATTTTTGGTATTTGCTCCAAGCTCCAAGCCCTCACAAGTGAACCTGTCAAGATGGAACCAAGACACAAAAATGCAATATTCTCTAGAAACCTGAAACATGAGTTAGAATCTAAATCTATGCAAGATACAAATCATATCATTAAAACAAGATTAACACAAATGATTTGGGAAAACAAGACAAGTTATTCCATTACAACTTGAAGAGTACTTACAAAAGGTGCTTGATGTCCAAGCCAATCTTCCAACTCCAAGTGTCTTCTCCTCTAGCTATCTCCACAACGCTGCAAGACCATAAGTTTGGTGCTCTCAAGAGTCCTCCCCCTTTTTCCAATGGCATGCCTCTTTTTTATAGTAAATGGTGAGGTTAACCAACAAGAGAGATGGGTGGATCTAAGGAGAGATAAGTGGATCAGGGTTTCTAATCGAAGGAGATGAGTTGAGATCGAATCAAGGAACCTAATCTTCCATTATCTTCGAAAATCCAAAATCCCACGAGCCAAGGGAAAAAAGCTATTAAAAGAGTACCGCGCTTTGCAAAGACTGCAGAACGCGGCACTGCCGCGTTTTGGTGAAAAAGCAGAATGCGGTAGTCTATAGTACCGCGTTTTGGGAAAATAGCAAGGCGCGGTAGTGTGTGAAAATAAAGTCCAAGGTGGGTCAAAACTTGGCAGGGTGGATTCACCTTCAAAGTTGACTCATCATCTGTCTCTTCTGGATGGTTTAAAACAGTAGGGAAAGTGTCGTCAACTTGTTTTGTGATGGGGATGCGACACTGTGAAATATAGAGGTATAACAGATTTAAAACAGTAGGGAAAGTGTCGTCAACTTGTTTTGTGATGGGGATGCGACACTGTGAAATATAGAGGTATAACACTACCAATGGGACATCCAAAACTATTCTCAAATTTCAATTCCGAGAAGTTGGTCAAAGTTGAAACTCGATCATGCGTTTTCGCTCGACTTGGGCTTAAAGGGTGTGAAAATAGCTCGGAGCGTCATGAAAGTTGGCGTGGATGCTCGTCGACCCATGTGACATCCAAATCTATTCTCAAATTTAAATTCTGAGAAGTTGGTCAAAGTTGAAAATCGACAGTGCATTTTCGCTAGACTTAGGCTTAAAGGATGAGAAAATAGCTCAGAACGTCACGAAAGCTGGCGTGCGCATTTGTCTACCAACGGGACATCCAAATCTATGCTCAATTTTAAATTCCGAGAAGTTGGTCAAATTCGAAACTCGACCGTGCGTTTTCGCTAGACTTGGGCTTAAAGGGGGAGAAAATAGCTCGGAACGTCACGAAAGTTGGCGTGGATGCTTTTCTACCAATGGGACATCCAAATCCATTCTCAAATTTCAATTCCGAGAAGTTGGTCAAAGTTGAAAATCGACCGTGCGTTTCTGCTAGAATTGGGCTTAGAGGACGTGAAAATAGCTCGGAACGTCACGAATGTTGGCGTGCGCATTTGTCTACAAATGGGACATCCAAATCTATTCTCAATTTTCAATTCCGAGAAGTTGGTCAAAGATGAAACGCGACCGTGCGTTTTCTCTAGAGTTGGGCTTAAATGGGAAGAAAATAGCTCGGAATGTCACGAAAGTTGGTGTGGATGCTTGTCTACCAATGGGACATCCAAATCTATTCTCAAATTTCAATTCCGAGAAGTTGTTCAAAGCTGAAAATTTACCGTTCGTTTTCGCTAGAATTGGGCTTAAAGGGTGTGAAAATAGCTCAGAACGTCACAAGAGTTGGCGTGCACACTCGTCTACCAATGTAACATCCAAATCTATTCTCAAATTTGTATTCTGAGAAGTTGGTCAAAGTTGAAAATCGACTGTGCATTTTCACTAGACTTGGGCTTAAAGGGTGAGAAAATAGTTCGAAATGTCACGAAAGTTGGCGTGCGCATTTGTCTACCAACGGGACATCCAAATCTATGCTCAATTTTTAATTCTGAGGAGTTGGTTAAATTCGAAACTCGACTGTACGTTTTCGCTATACTTGGGCTTAAAGGGGGAGAAAATAGCTCGGAACGTCACGAAATTTGGTGTGGACGCTTGTCTACCAATGGGACATCCAAAACTATTCTCAAATTTCAATTCCGAGAAGTTCGTCAAAGTTGAAACTCGATCGTGCGTTTTCGCTAGACTTGGGCTTAAAGGGAGTTAAAATAGCTCGGAACATTACGAAAGTTGGCGTGGACGCTCGTCTAACAATGTGACATCCAAATCCATTCTAAAATTTAAATTCCGAGAAGTTGGTCAAAGTGGAAAATCGACCGTGCATTTTCGCTAGGCTTAGGCTTAAAGGGTGAGAAAATAGCTCGGAACGTCACGAAAGTTAGCGTGCGCATTTGTCTACCAACGGGACATCCAAATCTATGCTCAATTTTCAATTCTGAGAAGTTGGTCAAATTCGAAACTCGACCTTGCGTTTTCGCTCGACTTGAGCTTAAAGGGTGTGAAATTAGCTCGTAATGTGACGAAAGTTGGCATGCGCATTTGTCTACCAACGGGACATCCAAATCTATGCTCAATTTCTATTTCCGAGAAGTTGGTCAAATTCGAAACTCGACCGTGTGTTTTCGCTAGACTTGGGCTTAAAGGGGGATAAAATAGCTCGGAACGTCACGAAAGTTGGCATGCGCATTTGTCTACCAACGAGACATCCAAATCTATGCTCAATTTTCAATTCCGAGAAGTTGGTCAAATTTGAAACTCGACCGTGCATTTTCGCTCGACTTGAGCTTAAAGGGTGTGAAATTAGCTCGTAATGTGACGAAAGTTGGCGTGCACATTTGTCTACCAACGGGACATCCAAATCTATGCTCAATTTTTAATTCCGAGAAGTTGGTCAAATTCGAAACTCGACCGTGCGTTTTAGCTAGACTTAGGCTTAAAGGGTGAGAAAATAGCTCGGAACGTCACGAAAGTTGGCGTGCGCATTTGTCTACCCACGGGACATCCAGATATATGCTCAATTTTCAATTGCGATAAGTTGGTCAAATTCGAACTCGACCGTGCGTTTTCGCTAGAGTTGGGCTTAAAGCCGAGGAAAATAGCTCGTAACGTCACGAAAGTTGGCATGTGCACTTGTCTACCAACGGGACATCCAAATCTATTTTCGAATTTCAACTCGCAAAAGTTGGTCAAATTCGAAACTCGACCGTGCGTTTTCGCTAGACTTGGGCTTAAAAGGGGAGAAAATAGCTCGGAACGTCATGAAATTTGGTGTGGACGCTTGTCTACCAATGGGACATCCAAATCTATTCTCAATTTTCAATTCCGAGAAGTTGGTCAAAGATGATACGCGATCGTGCATTTTCGCTAGAGTTTGGCTTAAATGGTGTGAAAATAGCTCAGAATGTCATGAAAGTTGGCGTGGACGCTCGTCTACCAATGGGACATCCAAATCTATTCTCAAATTTAAATTCCGAGAGGTTGGTCAAACTTGAAACTCGATCGTGCGTGTTCGCTAGACTTGGGCTTAAAGGGGGAGAAAATAGCTCGGAACGTCACGAAAGTTGGTGTGGACGCTTGTCTACCAATGGGACATCCAAAACTATTCTCAAATTTCAATTTCGAGAAGTTCGTCAAAGTTGAAACTCGGTCATGCGTTTTTTCTAGACTTGGGCTTAAAGGGTGTGAAATTAGCTCGTAATGTCACGGAAGTTGCTGTGCGCGCATGTCTACAAATGGGACATCCAAATCTATTCTCAATTTTCATTTCCGAGAAGTTGGTCAAAGATGAAACGCGACCGTGCGTTTTCTCTAGAGTTGGGCTTAAATGGGATTAAAATAGCTCGGAATGTCACAAAAGTTGGTGTGGACGCTTGTCTACCAATGGGACATCCAAATCTATTCTCAAATTTAAATTCCAAGAAGTTGGTCAAAGTTGAAAATTTACCGTGCGTTTTCGCTAGACTTGGGCTTAAAGGGCGAGAAAATAGCTCGGAATGTCACGAAAGTTGGTGTGGACGCTTGTCTACCAATGGAACATCCAAATCTATTCTCAAATTTAAATTCCAAGAAGTTGGTCAAAGTTGAAAATTTACCGTGCGTTTTCGCTAGACTTGGGCTTAAAGGGCGAGAAAATAGCTCGGAATGTCACGAAAGTTGGTGTGGACGCTTGTCTACCAATGGGACATCCAAATCTATTCTCAAATTTAAATTCCAAGAAGTTGGTCAAAGTTGAAAATTTACCGTGCGTTTTCACTAGAGTTGGGCTTAAAGGGCGAGAAAATAGCTCGGAACGTCACGAAAGCTGGCGTGCGCATTTGTCTACCAACGGGACATCCAAATCTATGCTCAATTTTCAATTCCGAGAAGCTGGTCAAATTCGAAACTCGACCGTGCGTTTTCGCTAGACTTGGGCTTAAAGGGGGAGAAAATAGCTCGGAACGTCACGAAAGTTGGCGTGCGCATTTGTCTACCATCGAGACATCCAAATCTATGCTCAATTTTCAATTCCGAGAAGTTGGTCAAATTCGAAACTCGACCGTACATTTTCGCTCGACTTGAGCTTTAAGGGTGTGAAATTAGTTTGTAATGTGACGAAAGTTGGCGTGCGCAATTGTCTACCAACGGGACATCCAAATCTGTGCTCAATTTTTAATTCCGAGAAGTTGGTCAAATTCGAACTCGACCGTGCGTTTTCGCTAGAGTTGGGCTTAAAGCCGAGGAAAATAGCTCGTAACGTCACGAAAGTTAGCATGTGCACTTGTCTACCAACGGGACATCCAAATCTATTTTCAAATTTCAACTACCAAAAGTTGGTCAAATTCGAAACTCGACCGTGCGTTTTCGCTAGACTTGGGCTTAAAGGGGGAGAAAATAGCTCGGAACGTCATGAAAGTTGGTGTGGACGCTTGTCTACCAATGGGACATCCAAATCTATTCTCAAATTTCAATTCCGAGAAGTTGGTCAAAGTTGAAACTCGATCGTGCGTTTTCGCTAGAATTGGGCTTAAAGGACGTGAAATTAGCTTGTAATGTCACGAAAATTGCTGTGCGCGCATGTCTACAAATGGGACATCCAAATCTATTCTCAATTTTCAATTCCGAGAAGTTGGTCAAAGATGAATCGCGACCGTGCGTTTTCTCTAGAGTTGGGCTTAAATGGGAAGAAAATAGCTCGAAATGTCACGAAAGTTGGTGTGGATACTTGTCTACCAATGGGACATCCAAATCTATTCTCAAATTTCAATTCCGAGAAGTTGTTCAAAGCTGAAAATTTACCGTTCGTTTTCGCTAGAATTGGGCTTAAAGGGTGTGAAAATAGCTCGGAACGTCATGAGAGTTGGCGTGCACGCTCGTCTACCAATGTGACATCCAAATCTATTCTCAAATTTATATTCCGAGAAGTTGGTCAAACTTGAAAATCGACCGTGCATTTTCACTAGACTTGGGCTTAAAGGGTGAGAAAATAGTTCGAAATGTCACGAAAGTTGGCGTGCGCATTTGTCTTCCAGCGGGACATCCAAATCTATGCTCAATTTCTAATTCCGAGGAGTTGGTCAAATTCGAAACTCGACTGTACGTTTTCGCTATACTTGGGCTTAAAGGGGGAGAAAATAGCTCGGAACGTCACGAAAGTTGGTGTGGACGCTTGTCTACCAATGGGACATCCAAAACTATTCTAAAATTTCAATTCCGAGAAGTTCGTCAAAGTTGAAACTCGATCGTGCGTTTTCGCTAGACTTGGGCTTAAAGGGAGTGAAAATAGCTCGGAACATTACGAAAGTTGGCGTGGACGCTCGTCTAACAATGTGACATCCAAATCCATTCTAAAATTTAAATTCCGAGAAGTTGGTCAAAGTGGAAAATCGACCGTGCATTTTCGCTAGACTTAGGCTTAAAGGGTGAAAAAATAGCTCGGAACATCACGAAAGTTAGCGTGCGCATTTGTCTACCAACGGGACATCCAAATCTATGCTCAATTTTCAATTCCGAGAAGTTGGTCAAATTCGAAACTCGACCGTGCGTTTTCTCTCGACTTGAGCTTAAAGGGTGTGAAATTAGCTCCTAATGTGACGAAAGTTGGCGTGCGCATTTGTCTACCAACGGGACATCCAAATGTATGCTCAATTTCTAATTACGAGAAGTTGGTCAAATTCGAAACTCGACCGTGTGTTTTCGCTAGACTTAGGCTTAAAGGGTGAGAAAATAGCTCGGAACGTGACGAAAGTTGGTGTGGACGCTTGTCTACCAATGGGACATCCAAAACTATTCTCAAATTTCAATTCCGAGAAGTTGGTCAAAGTTGAAACTCGATCGTGCGTTTTCGCTAGACTTGGGCTTAAAGGGGGAGAAAATAGCTCGGAACGTCACTAAAGTTGGCGTGCGCATTTGTCTACCAACGAGACATCCAAATCTATGCTCAATTTTCAATTCTGAGAAGTTGGTCAAATTCGAAACTCGACCGTGCATTTTAGCTCGACTTGAGCTTAAAGGGTGTGAAATTAGCTCGTAATGTGACGAAAGTTGGCGTGCGCATTTGTCTACCAACGGGACATGCAGATATATGCTCAATTTTCAATTCCGAGAAGTTGGTCAAATTCGAACTCAACCGTGCGTTTTCGCTAGAGTTGGGCTTAAAGCCGAGGAAAATAGCTCGTAACGTCAGGAAAGTTGGCATGTGCACTTGTCTACCAACGGGACATCCAAATCTATTTTCAAATTTCAACTCCCAAAAGTTGGTCAAATTCGAAACTCGACCGTGCGATTTCGCTAGACTTGGGCTTAAAGGGGGAGAAAATAGCTCGGAACGTCATGAAAGTTGGTGTGGACGCTTGTCTACCAATGGGACATCCAAATCTATTCTCAATTTTCAATTCCAAGAAGTTGGTCAAAGATGATACGCGATCGTGCGTTTTTGCTAGAGTTGGGCTTAAATGGGATGAAAATAGCTCGGAATGTCATGAAAGTTGGCGTGGACGCTCGTCTACCAATGGGACATCCAAATCTATTCTCAAATTTAAATTCCGAGAGGTTGGTCAAACTTGAAACTCGATCGTGCGTGTTCGCTAGACTTGGGCTTAAAGGGTGAGAAAATAGCTCGGAACGTCTCGAAAGTTGGTGTGGATGCTTGTCTACCAATGGGACATCCAAAACTATTGTCAAATTTCAATTTCGAGAAGTTCGTCAAAGTTGAAACTCAATCATGCGTTTTTGCTAGGCTTGGGCTTAAAGGGTGTGAAATTAGCTCGTAATGTCATGAAAGTTGCTGTGCGCGCATGTCTACAAATGGGACATCCAAATCTATTCTCAATTTTCATTTCCGAGAAGTTGCTCAAAGATGAAACGCGACCGTGCGTTTTCTCTAGAGTTGGGCTTAAATGGGAAGAAAATAGCTCGGAATGTCACAAAAGTTGGTGTGGACGCTTGTCTACCAATGGGACATCCAAATCTATTCTCAAATTTAAATTCCAAGAAGTTGGTCAAAGTTGAAAATTTACCGTGCGTTTTCGCTAGACTTGGGCTTAAAGGGTGAGAAAATAGCTCGGAATGTCACGAAAGTTGGTGTGGACGCTTGTCTACCAATGGGACATCCAAATCTATTCTCAAATTTAAATTCCAAGAAGTTGGTCAAAGTTGAAAATTTACCGTGCGTTTTCACTAGAGTTGGGCTTAAAGGGCGAGAAAATAGCTCGGAACGTCACGAAAGCTGGCGTGCGCATTTGTCTACCAACGGGACATCCAAATCTACGCTCAATTTTCAATTCGGAGAAGTTGGTCAAATTCGAAACTCGACCGTGCGTTTTCGCTAGACTTGGGCTTAAAGGGGGAGAAAATAGCTCGGAACGTCACGAAAGACGGTGTGGATGCTTGTCTACCAATGGGACATCCAAAACTATTCTCAAATTTCAATTCCGAGAAGTTGGTCAAAGTTGAAACTCGATCATGTGTTTTCGCTCGACTTGGGCTTAAAGGGTGTGAAAATAGATCGGAGCGTCATGAAAGTTGGCGTGGACGCTCGTCGACCAAAGTGACATCCAAATCTATTCTCAAATTTAAATTCCGAGAAGTTGGTCAAAGTTGAAAATCGACAGTGCATTTTCGCTAGACTTAGGCTTAAAGGGTGAGAAAATAGCTCGGAACGTCACGAAAGCTGGCGTGCGCATTTGTCTACCAACGGGACATCCAAATCTATGCTCAATTTCTATTCCGAGAAGTTGGTCAAATTCGAAACTCGACCGTGTGTTTTCGCTAGACTTAGGCTTAAAGGGTGAGAAAATAGCTCGGAACGTCACGAAAGTTGGTGTGGACGCTTGTCTACCAATGGGACATCCAAAACTATTCTCAAATTTCAATTCCGAGAAGTTGTTCAAAGTTGAAACTCGATCGTGCGTTTTCGCTAGACTTGGGCTTAAAGGGGGAGAAAATAGCTCGAAATGTCACGAAAATTGGCGTGCGCATTTGTCTAAAAACGAGACACCAAATCTATCCTCAATTTTCAATTCCAAGAAGTTGGTCAAATTCGAAACTCGACCGTGCATTTTCGCTCGACTTGAGCTTAAAGGGTGTGAAATTAGCTCGTAATGTGACGAAAGTTGGCGTGCACATTTGTCTACCAACGGGACATCCAAATCTGTGCTCAATTTTTAATTCCGAGAAGTTGGTCAAATTCGAAACTCGACCGTGCGTTTTCGCTAGACTTAGGCTTAAAGGGTGAGAAAATAGCTCGGAACGTCACGAAAGTTGGCGTGCGCATTTGTCTACCAACGGGACATCCAGATATATGCTCAATTTTCAATTCCGAGAAGTTGGTCAAATTCGAACTCGACCGTGCATTTTCGCTAGAGTTGGGCTTAAAGCCGAGGAAAATAGCTCGTAACGTCACGAAAGTTGGCATGTGCACTTGTCTACCAACGGGACATCAAAATCTATTTTCAAATTTCAACTCCCAAAAGTTGGTCAAATTCGAAACTCGACCGTGTGTTTTCGCTAGACTTGGGCTTAAAGGGGGAGAAAACAGCTTGGAACGTCATGAAAGTTGGCGTGGACGCTCGTCTACCAATGGGACATCCAAATCTATTCTCAAATTTAAATTCCGAGAGGTTGTTCAAACTTGAAACTCGATCGTGCGTGTTCGCTAGACTTGGGCTTAAAGGGGGAGAAAATAGCTCGGAACGTCACGAAAGTTGGTGTGGACGCTTGTCTACCAATGGGACATCCAAAACTATTCTCAAATTTCAATTTCGAGAAGTTCGTCAAAGTTGAAACTCGATCATGCGTTTTTGCTAGACTTGGGCTTAAAGGGTGTGAAATTAGCTCGTAATGTCACGGAAGTTGCTGTGCGCGCATGTCTACAAATGGGACATCCAAATCTATTCTCAATTTTCATTTCCGAGAAGTTGGTCAAAGATGAAATGCGACCGTGCGTTTTCTCTAGAGTTGGGCTTAAATGGGAATAAAATAGCTCGGAATGTCACAAAAGTTGGTGTGGACACTTGTCTACCAATCGGACATCCAAATCTATTCTCAAATTTAAATTCCAAGAAGTTGCTCAAATTTGAAAATTTACCGTGCATTTTCTCTAGACTTGGGCTTAAAGGGCGAGAAAATAGCTCGGAATGTCACGAAAGTTGGTGTGGACGCTTGTCTACCAATGGAACATCCAAATCTATTCTCAAATTTAAATTCCAAGAAGTTGGTCAAAGTTGCAAATTTACCGTGCGTTTTCGCTAAACTTGGGCTTAAAGGGCGAGGAAAATAGCTCGGAATGTCACGAAAGTTGGTGTGGACGCTTGTCTACCAATGGGACATCCAAATCTATTCTCAAATTTAAATTCCAAGAAGTTGGTCAAAGTTGAAAATTTACCGTGCGTTTTCACTAGAGTTGGGCTTAAAGGGCGAGAAAATAGCTCGGAACGTCACGAAAGCTGGCGTGCGCATTTGTCTACCAACGGGACATCCAAATCTATGCTCAATTTTCAATTCCGAGAAGTTGGTCAAATTCGAAACTCGACCGTGCGTTTTGGCTAGACTTGGGCTTAAAGGGGGAGAAAATAGCTCGGAACGTCACGAAAGACGGTGTGGACGCTTGTCTACCAATGGGACATCGAAAACTATTCTCAAATTTCAATTCCGAGAAGTTGGTCAAAGTTGAAACTCGATCATGCGTTTTCGCTCGACTTGGGCTTAAAGGGTGTGAAAATAGCTCGGAGCGTCATGAAAATTGGCGTGGACGCTCGTCGACCAATGTGACATCCAAATCTATTCTCAAATTTAAATTCCGAGAAGTTGGTCAAAGTTGAAAATCGACAGAGCATTTTCGCTAGACTTAGGCTTAAAGGGTGAGAAAATAGCTCGGAACGTCACGAAAGTTGGCGTGCGCATTTGTCTACCAAAGGGACATCCAAATTTATGCTCAATTTCTAATTCCGAGAAGTTGGTTAAATTCTAAACTCGACCGTGTGTTTTCGCTAGACTTAGGCTTAAAGGGTGAGAAAATAGCTCGGAACGTCACGAAAGTTGGTGTGGACGCTTGTCTACCAATGGGACATCCAAAACTATTCTCAAATTTCAATTCCGAGAAGTTGGTCGAAGTTGAAACTCGATCGTGCGTTTTCGCTAGACTTGGACTTAAAGGGGGAGAAAATAGCTCGGAACGTCACGAAAGTTGGCGTGCGCATTTGTCTACCAACGAGACATCCAAATCTATGGTCAATTTTCAATTCCGAGAAGTTGGTCAAATTTGAAACTCGACCGTGCGTTTTCGCTCGACTTGAGCTTAAAGGGTGTGAAATTAGCTCGTAATGTGACGAAAGTTGGCGTGCGCATTTGTCTACCAACGGGACATCCAAATCTATGCTCAATTTCTAATTCCGAGAAGTTGGTCAAATTCGAAACTCGACCGTTGTGTTTTCGCTAGACTTAGGCTTAAAGGGTGAGAAAATAGCTCCGAACGTCATGAAAGTTGGTGTGGACGCTTGTCTACCAATGGGACATCCAAAACTATTCTCAAATTTCAATTCCGAGAAGTTGGTCAAAGTTGAAACTCGATCGTGCGTTTTCGCTAGACTTGGGCTTAAAGGGGGAGAAAATAGCTCGGAACGTCCGGAAATTTGGCGTGCGCATTTGTCTACCAACGAGACATCCAAATCTATGCTCAATTTTCAATTCCGAGAATTTGGTCAAATTCGAAACTCGACCGTGCATTTTCGCTCGACTTTAGCTTAAAGGGTGTGAAATTAGCTCGTAATGTGACGAAAGTTGGCGTGCGCATTTGTCTACCAACGGGACATCCAAATCTGTGCTCAATTTTTTAATTCCGAGAAGTTGGTCAAATTCGAAACTCGACCGTGCGTTTTCGCTAGACTTAGCCTTAAAGGGTGAGAAAATAGCTCGGAACGTCACGAAAGTTGGCGTGCGCATTTGTCTACCAACGGGACATCCAGATATATGCTCAATTTTCAATTCCGAGAAGTTGGTCAAATTCGAACTCGACCGTGCGTTTTCGCTAGAGTTGGGCTTAAAGCCGAGGAAAATAACTCGTAACGTCACGAAAGTTGGCATGTGCACTTGTCTACCAACGGGACATCCAAATCTATTTTCAAATTTCAACTCCCAAAAGTTGGTCAAACTCGAAACTCGACCGTGCGTTTTCGCTAGAGCTTGGGCTTAAAGGGGGAGAAAATAGCTCGGAACGTCATGAAAGTTGGTGTGGACGCTTGTCTACCAATGGGACATCCAAATCTATTCTCAATTTTCAATTCCGAGAAGTTGGTCAAAGATGAAACGCGACCGTGCGTTTTCTCTAGAGTTGAGCTTAAATGGGAAGAAAATAGCTCGGAATGTCACGAAAGTTGGTGTGGATGCTTGTTCAAAGCTGAAAATTTACCGTTCGTTTTCGCTAGAATTGGGCTTAAAGGGTGTGAAAATAGCTCGGAACGTCACGAGGGTTGGCGTGCACGCTCGTCTACCAATGTGACATCCAAATCTATTCTCAAATTTATATTCCGAGCAGTTGGTCAAAGTTGAAAATCGACCGTGCATTTTCACTAGACTTGGGCTTAAAGGGTGAGAAAATAGTTCGAAATTCCGTGCATTTTCGTTCCGAGAAGTTGGTCAAAGATGATACGCGATCGTGCGGTTTCGCTAGAGTTGGGCTTAAATGGGATGAAAATAGCTCGGAATGTCATGAAAGTTGGCGTGGATGCTCATCTACCAATGGGACATCCAAATCTATTCTCAAATTTTAATTCCGAGAGGTTGGTCAAACTTGAAACTCGATCGTGCGTGATCGCTAGACTTGGGCTTAAAGGGTGAGAAAATAGCTCGGAACGTCACGAAAGTTCGTGTGGACGCTTGTCTACCAATGGGACATCCAAAACTATTCTCAAATTTCAATTTCGAGAAGTTCGTCAAAGTTGAAACTCGATCATGCTTTTTTGCTAGGCTTGGGCTTAAAGGGTGTGAAATTAGCTCGTAATGTCATGAAAGTTGCTGTGCGCGCATGTCTACAAATGGGACATCCAAATCTATTCTCAATTTTCATTTCCGAGAAGTTGGTCAAAGATGAAACGCGACCGTGCGTTTTCTCTAGAGTTGGGCTTAAATGGGAAGAAAATAGCTCGGAATGTCACAAAAGTTGGTGTGGACGCTTGTCTACCAATGGGACATCCAAATCTATTCTCAAATTTAAATTCCAAGAAGTTGGTCAAAGTTGAAAATTTACCGTGCGTTTTCGCTAGACTTGGGCTTAAAGGGCGAGAAAATAGCTCGGAATGTCACGAAAGTTGGTGTGGACGCTTGTCTACCAATGGAACATCCAAATCTATTCTCAAATTTAAATTCCAAGAAGTTGGTCAAAGTTGAAAATTTACCGTGCGTTTTCTCTAGACTTGGGCTTAAAGGGCGAGAAAATAGCTCGGAATGTCACGAAAGTTGGTGTGGACGCTTGTCTACCAATGGGACATCCAAATCTATTCTCAAATTTAAATTCCAAGAAGTTGGTAAAAGTTGAAAATTTACCGTGCGTTTTCACTAGAGTTGGGCTTAAAGGGCGAGAAAATAGCTCGGAACGTCACGAAAGCTGGCGTGCGCATTTGTCTACCAACGGGACATCCAAATCTATGCTCAATTTTCAATTCCGAGAAGTTGGTCAAATTCGAAACTCGACCGTGCGTATTCTCTAGACTTGGGCTTAAAGGGGGAGAAAATAGCTCGGAACGTCACGAAAGACGGTGTGGACGCTTGTCTACCAATGGGACATCCAAAACTATTCTCAAATTTCAATTCCGAGAAGTTGGTCAAAGTTGAAACTCGATCATGCGTTTTCATTCGACTTGGGCTTAAAGGGTGTGAAAATAGCTCAGAGCGTCATGAAAGTTGGCGTGGACGCTCGTCGACCAATGTGACATCCAAATCTATTCTCAAATTTAAATTCTGAGAAGTTGGTCAAAGTTGAAAATCGACAGTGCATTTTCGCTAGACTTAGGCTTAAAGGGTGAGAAAATAGCTCGGAACGTCACGAAAGCTGGCGTGCGCATTTGTCTACCAACGGGACATCCAAATCTATGCTGAATTTTCAATTCCGAGAAGTTGGTCAAATTCGAAACTCGACCGTGCGTTTTCGCTAGACTTGGGCTTAAAGGGGGAGAAAATAGCTCGGAACGTCAAGAAAGTTGGCGTGGATGCTTGTCTACCAATGGGACATCCAAATCCATTCTCAAATTTCAACTCCGAGAAGTTGGTCAAAGTTGAAAATCGACCGTGCATTTTCACTAGACTTGGGCTTAAAGGGTGAGAAAATAGTTCGAAATGTCACGAACGTTGGCGTGCGCATTTGTCTACCAACGGGACATCCAAATCTATGCTCAATTTTTAATTCCGAGGAGTTGGTCAAATTCGAAACTCGACTGTACTTTTTCGCTATACTTGGGCTTAAAGGGGGAGAAAATAGCTCGGAACGTCACGAAAGTTGGTGTGGACGCTTGTCTACCAATGGGACATCCAAAACTATTCTCAAATTTCAATTCCGAGAAGTTCGTCAAAGTTGAAACTCGATCGTGCGTTTTCGCTAGACTTGGGCTTAAAGGGAGTCAAAATAGCTCGGAACATTACGAAAGTTGGCGTGGACGCTCGTCTAACAATGTGACATCCAAATCCATTCTAAAATTTAAATTCCGAGAAGTTGGTCAAAGTGGAAAATCGACCGTGCATTTTCGCTAGACTTAGGCTTAAAGGGTGAGAAAATAGCTCGGAACGTCACGAAAGTTAGCTTGCGCTTGTCTACCAACGGGACATCCAAATCTATGCTCAATTTTCAATTCCGAGAATTTGGTCAAATTCGAAACTCGACCGTGCGTTTTCGCTCGACTTGAGCTTAAAGGGTGTGAAATAAGCTCGTAATGTGATGAAAGTTGGCGTGCGCATTTGTCTACCAACGGGACATCCAACTCTATGCTCAATTTCTATTCCGAGAAGATTGGTCAAATTCGAAACTCGACCGTGTGTTTTCGCTAGACTTAGGCTTAAAGGGTGAGAAAATAGCTCGGAACGTCACGAAAGTTGGTGTGGACGCTTGTCTACCAATGGGACATCCCAAAACTATTCTCAAATTTCAATTCCGAGAAGTTGGTCAAAGTTGAAACTCGATCGTGCGTTTTCGCTAGACTTGGGCTTAAAGGGGGAGAAAATAACTCAGAACGTCACGAAAGTTGGCGTGCGCATTTGTCTACCAACGAGACATCCAAATCTATGCTCAATTTTCAATTCCGAGAAGTTGGTCAAATACGAAACTCGACCCTGCATTTTCGCTCGACTTGAGCTTAAAGGGTGTGAAATTAGCTCATAATGTGACGAAAGTTGGCGTGCACATTTGTCTACCAATGGGACATCCAAATCTGTGCTCAATTTTTAATTCCGAGAAGTTGGTCAAATTTGAAACTCGACCGTGCGTTTTCGCTAGACTTAGGCTTAAAGGGTGAAAAAATAGCTCGGAACGTCACAAAAGTTGGCGTGCGCATTTGTCTACCAACGGGACATCTAGATATATGCTCAATTTTCAATTCCGAGAAGTTGGTCAAATTCGAACTCGACCGTGCGTTTTCGCTAGAGTTGGGCTTAAAGCCGAGGAAAATAGCTCGTAACATCACGAAAGTTGGCATGTGCACTTGTCTACCAACGGGACATCCAAATCTATTTTCAAATTTCAACTCCCAAAAGTTGGTCAAATTCGAAACTCGACCGTGTGTTTTCGCTAGACTTGGGCTTAAAGGGGGAGAAAATAGCTCGGAACGTCATGAAAGTTGGTGTGCACGCTTGTCTACCAATGGGACATCCAAATCTATTCTCAATTTTCAATTCCGAGAAGTTGGTCAAAGATGATACGCAATCGTGCGTTTTCGCTAGAGTTGGGCTTAAATGGGCTGAAAATAGCTCGGAATGTCATGAAAGTTGGCATGGACGCTCGTCTACCAATGGGACATCCAAATCTATTCTCAAATTTATATTCCGAGAGGTTGGTCAAACTTGAAACTCGATCGTGCGTGTTCGCTAGACTTGGGCTTAAAGGGGGAGAAAATAGCTCAGAACGTCACGAAAGTTGGTGTGGACGCTTGTCTACCAATGGGACATCCAAATCTATTCTCAATTTTCAATTCCGAGAAGTTGGTCAAAGATGAAACGCGACCGTGCGTTTTCTCTAGAGTTGAGCTTAAATGGGAAGAAAATAGCTCGGAATGTCACGAAAGTTGGTGTGGATGCTTGTTCAAAGCTGAAAATTTACCGTTCGTTTTCGCTAGAATTGGGCTTAAAGGGTGTGAAAAATAGCTCGGAACGTCACGAGAGTTGGCGTGCACGCTCGTCTACCAATGTGACATCCAAATCTATTCTCAAATTTATATTCCGAGCAGTTGGTCAAAGTTGAAAATCGACCGTGCATTTTCACTAGACTTGGGCTTAAAGGGTGAGAAAATAGTTCGAAATGTCACGAAAGTTGGCCTGCGCATTTGTCTACCAACGGGACATCCAAATCTATGCTCAATTTTTAATTCCGAGGAGTTGGTTAAATTCGAAACTCGACTGTACGTTTTCGCTATACTTGGGCTTAAAGTGGGAGACAATAGCTCGGAATGTCACGAAAGTTGGTGTGGACGCTTGTCTACCAATGGGACATCCAAAAACTATTCTAAAATTTCAATTCCGAGAAGTTCGTCAAAGTTGAAACTCGATCGTGCGTTTTCGCTAGACTTGTGCTTAAAGGGAGTGAAAATAGCTTGGAACATTACGAAAGTTGGCGTGGACGCTCGTCTAACAATGTGACATCCAAATCCATTCTAAAATTTAAATTCCAAGAAGTTGGTCAAAGTGGAAAATCGACCGCGCATTTTCGCTAGACTTAGGCTTAAAGGGTGAGAAAATAGCTTGTAACGTCACGAAAGTTAGCGTGCGCATTTGTCTACCAACGGGACATCCAAATCTATGCTCAATTTTCAATTCCGAGAAGTTGGTCAAATTCGAAACTCGACCGTGCGTTTTCGCTCGACTTGAGCTTAAAGGGTGTGAAATTAGCTCGTAATGTGACGAAAGTTGGCGTGCGCATTTGTCTACCAACGGGACATACAAATCTATGCTCAATTTCTAATTCTGAGAAGTTGGTCAAATTCGAAACTCGACCGTGTGTTTTCGCTAGACTTAGGCTTAAAGGGTGAGAAAATAGCTAGGAACGTCACGAAAGGATGTGTGGACGCTTGTCTACCAATGGGACATCCAAAACTATTCTCAAATTTCAATTCTGAGAAGTTGGTCAAAGTTGAAACTCGATCGTGCGTTTTCGCTAAACTTGGGCTTAAAGGGGGAGAAAAATAGCTCGGAACGTCACGAAAGTTGGCGTGCGCATTTGTCTACCAACGGGACATCCAAATATATGCTCAATTTTCAATTCCGAGAAGTTGGTCAAATTCGAACTCGACCGTGCGTTTTCTCTAGAGTTGGGCTTAAAGCCGAGGAAAATAGCTCGTAACGTCACGAAAGTTGGCATGTGCACTTGTCTACCAACGGGACATCCAAATCTATTTTCAAATTTCAACTCCCAAAAGTTGGTCAAATTCGAAACTCGACCGTGCGTTTTCGCTAGACTTGGGCTTAAAGGGCGGGAAAATAGCTCGGAACGTCATGAAAGTTGGTGTGGATGCTTGTCTACCAATGGGACATCCAAATCTATTCTCAAATTTAAATTCCGAGAGGTTGGTAAAACTTGAAAGTCGATCGTGCGTGTTCGCTAGACTTGGGCTTAAAGGGGGAGAAAATAGCTCGGAATGTCACGAAATTTGGTGTGGACGCTTGTCTACCAATGGGACATCCAAAACTATTCTCAAATTTCAATTTCGAGAAGTTCGTCAAAGTTGAAACTCGATCATGCGTTTTTGCTAGACTTGGGCTTAAAGGGTGTGAAATTAGCTCGTAATGTCACGAAAAGTTGCTGTGCGCGCATTGTCTACAAATGGGACATCCAAATCTATTCTCAATTTTCATTTCCGAGAAGTTGGTCAAAGATGAAACGCGACTGTGCGTTTTCTCTAGAGTTGGGATTAAATGGGAAGAAAATAGCTCGGAATGTCACAAAAGTTGGTGTGGACACTTGTCTACCAATGGGACATCCAAATCTATACTCAAAGTTAAATTCCAAGAAGTTGGTCAAAGTTGAAAATTTACCGTGCGTTTTCGCTAGACTTGGGCTTAAAGGGCGAGAAAATAGCTCGAAATGTCACGAAAGTTGGTGTGGACGCTTGTCTACCAATGGAACATCCAAATCTATTCTCAAATTTAAATTCCAAGAAGTTGGTCAAAGTTGAAAATTTACCGTGCGTTTTCGCTAGACTTTGGCTTAAAGGGCGAGAAAATAGCTCGGAATGTCACGAAAGTTGGTGTGGACGCTTGTCTACCAATGGGACATCCAAATCTATTCTCAAATTTAAATTCCAAGAAGTTGGTCAAAGTTGAAAATTTACCGTGCGTTTTCACTAGAGTTGGGCTTAAAGGGCGAGAAAATAGCTCAGAACGTCACGGAAAGCTGGCGTGCGCATTTGTCTACCAACGGGACATCCAAATCTATGCTCAATTTTCAATTCCGAGAAGTTGGTCAAAGATGAAACGCGACCGTGCGTTTTCTCTAGAGTTGGGCTTAAATGGGAAGAAAATAGCTCGGAATGTCACGAAAAGTTGGTGTGGACGCTTGTCTACCAAGTGGACATCCAAATCTATTCTCAAATTTCAATTCCGAGAAGTTGTTCAAAGCTGAAAATTTACCGTTCGTTTTCGCTAGAATTGGGGCTTAAAGGGTTGTGAAAATAGCTCGGAACGTCACGAGAGTTGGCGTGCACGCTCGTCTATAAATGTGACATCCAAATCTATTCTCAAATTTATATTCCGAGCAGTTGGTCAAAGTTGAAAATCGACAGTGCATTTTCACTAGACTTGGGCTTAAAGGGTGAGAAAATAGTTCGAAATGTCACGAAAGTTCGCGTGGGCATTTGTCTACCAACGGGACATCCAAATCTATGCTCAATTTTTAATTCTGACGAGTTGGTCAAATCGAAACTCGACCGTACGTTTTCGCTATACTTGGGCTTAAAGGGGGGAGAAAATAGCTCGGAACGTCACGAAAGTTGGTGTGGACACTTGTCTAACAATGGGACATCCAAAACTATTTTCAAATTTCAATTCCGAGAAGTTCGTCAAAGTTGAAACTCGATCGTGCATTTTTGCTAGACTTGGGCTTAAAGGGAGTGAAAATAGCTCGGAACATTACGAAAGTTGGCGTGGACGCTCGTCTAACAATGTGACATCCAAATCCATTCTAAAATTTAAATTCTAAGAAGTTGGTCAAAGTGGAAAATCGACCGTAGCATTTTCGCTAGACTTAGGCTTAAAGGGTCAGAAAATAGCTCAGAACGTCACGAAAGTTAGCGTGCGCATTTGTCTACCAACGAGACATCCAAATCTATGCTCAATTTTTAATTCCGAGAAGTTGGTCAAATTCGAAACTCGACCGTGTGTTTTCGCTAGACTTAGGCTTAAAGGGTGAGAAAATAGCTCGGAACGTCACGAAAGTTGGTGTGGACGCTTGTCTAACAATGTGACATCCAAAACTATTCTCAAATTTCAATTCCGAGAAGTTCGTCAAAGTTGAAACTCGATCGTGCATTTTCACTAGACTTGGGCTTAAAGGGAGTGAAAATAGCTCGGAACATCACGAAAGTTGGCGTGGACGCTTGTCTAACAATGTGACATCCAAATCCATTCTAAAATTTAAATTCCGAGGAAGTTGGTCAAAGTGGAAAATCGACCGTGCATTTTCGCTAGACTTAGGCTTAAAGGGTGAGAAAAATAGCTCGGAACGTCACGAAAGTTAGCGTGCGCATTTGTCTACCAACGGGACATCCAAATCTATGCTCAATTTTCAATTCCGAGAAGTTGGTCAAATTCGAAACTCGACCGTGCATTTTCGCTCGACTTGAGCTTAAAGGGTATGAAATTAGCTCGTAATGTGACGAAAGTTGGCGTGCGCATTTGTCTACCAACGGGACATCCAAATCTGTGCTCAATTTTTAATTCCGAGAAGTTGGTCAAATTCAAAACTCGACCGTGCGTTTTCGCTAGACTTAGGCTTAAAGGGTAAGAAAATAGCTCAGAACGTCACGAAAGTTGGCGTGTGCATTTGTCTACCAACGGGACATCCAGATAAATGCTCAATTTTTCAATTCCGAGAAGTTGGTCAAATTCGAACTCGACCGTGCGTTTTCGCTAGAATTGGGCTTAAATCCGAGGAAAATAGCTCGTAACGTCACGAAAGTTGGCATGTGCACTTGTCTACCAACGGGACATCCAAATCTATTTTCAAATTTCAACACCCAAAAGTTGGTCAAATTCGAAACTCGACCGTGCGTTTTCGCTAGACTTGGGCTTAAAGGGGGACAAAATAGCTCGGAACGTCATGAAAGTTGGTGTGGACGCTTGTCTACCAATGGGACATCCAAATCTATTCTCAATTTTCAATTCCGAGAAGTTGGTCAAAGATGATACGCGATCGTGCCTTTTCGCTAGAGTTGGGCTTAAATGGGATGAAAATAGCTCGGAATGTCATGAAAGTTGGCATGGACGCTCGTCTACCAATGGGACATCCAAATCTATTCTCAAATTTAAATTCCGAGAGGTTGATCAAACTTGAAACTCGATCGTGCGTGTTCGCTAGACTTGGGCTTAAAGGGGGAGAAAATAGCTTGGAACGTCACGAAAGTTGGTGTGGACGCTTGTCTACCAATGGGACATCCAAAACTATTCTCAAATTTCAATTTCGAGAAGTTCGTCAAAGTTGAAACTCGATCCTGCGTTTTTGCTAGGCTTGGGCTTAAAGGGTGTGAAATTAGCTCGTAATGTCACGAAAGTTGCTGTGCGCGCATGTCTACAAATGGGACATCCAAATCTATTCTCAATTTTCATTTCCGAGAAGTTGGTCAAAGATGAAACGCGACCGTGCGTTTTCTCTAGAGTTGGGCTTAAATGGGAAGAAAATAGCTCGGAATGTCACAAAAGTTGGTGTGGACGCTTGTCTACCAATGGGACATCCAAATCTATTCTCAAATTTAAATTCCAAGAAGTTGGTCAAAGTTGAAAATTTACCGTGTGTTTTCGCTACACTTGGGCTTAAAGGGCGAGAAAATAGCTCGAAATGTCACGAAAGTTGGTGTGGACGCTTGTCTACCAATGGGACATCCAAAACTACTCTCAAATTTCAATTCTGAGAAGTTGGTCAAAGTTGAAACTCGATCGTGCGTTTTCGCTAGACTTGGGCTTAAAGGGGGAGAAAATAGCTCGGAACGTCACGAAAGTTGGCGTGCGCATTTGTCTACCAACGAGACATCCAAATCTATGCTCAATTTTCAATTCCGAGAAGTTGGTCAAATTTGAAACTCGACCGTGCATTTTCGCTCGACTTGAGCTTAAAGGGTGTGAAATTAGCTCGTAATGTGACGAAAGTTGGCGTGCGCATTTGTCTACCAACGGGACATCCAAATCTGTGCTCAATTTTTAATCCGAGAAGTTGGTCAAATTCGAAACTCGACCGTGCGTTTTCGCTAGACTTAGGCTTAAAGGGTGAGAAAATAGCTCGGAACGTCACGAAAGTTGGCATGCGCATTTGTCTACCAACGGGACAACCAGATATATGCTCAATTTTCAATTCCGAGAAGTTGGTCAAATTCGAACTCGACCGTGCGTTTTCGCTAGAATTGGGCTTAAAGCCGAGGAAAATAGCTCGTAACGTCACGAAAGTTGGCATGTGCACTTGTCTACCAACGGGACATCCAAATCTATTTTCAAATTTCAACTCCCAAAAGTTGGTCAAATTCGAAACTCGACCGTGCGTTTTCGCTAGACTTGGGCTTAAAGGGGGAGAAAATAGCTCGGAACATCATGAAAGTTGGTGTGGACGCTTGTCTACCAATGGGACATCCAAATCTATTCTCAATTTTCAATTTCGAGAAGTTGGTCAAAGATGATACGCGATCGTGCATTTTCGCTAGAGTTGGGCTTAAATGGGATGAAAATAGCTCGAAATGTCATGAAAGTTGGCGTGGACGCTCGTCTACCAATGGGACATCCAAATCTATTCTCAAATTTAAATTCCGAGAGGTTGGTCAAACTTGAAACTCGATCGTGCGTGTTCGCTAGACTTGGGCTTAAAGGGGGAGAAAATAGCTCGGAATGTCACGAAAGTTGGTGTGGACGCTTGTCTACCAATGGGACATCCAAAACTATTCTCAAATTTCAATTTCGAGAAGTTCGTCAAAGTTGAAACTCGATCATGCGTTTTTGCTAGACTTGGGCTTAAAGGGTGTGAAATTAGCTCATAATGTCAGGAAAGTTGCTGTGCGCGCATGTCTACAAATGGGACATCCAAATCTATTCTCAATTTTCATTTCCGAGAAGTTGGTCAAAGATGAAACGCGACCGTGCGTTTTCTCTAGAGTTGGGCTTAAATGGGAAGAAAATAGCTCGGAATGTCACAAAAGTTGGTGTGGACGCTTGTCTACCAATGGGACATCCAAATCTATACTCAAATTTAAATTCCAAGAAGTTGGTCAAAGTTGAAAATTTACCGTGCGTTTTCGCTAGACTTGGGCTTAAAGGGCGAGAAAATAGCTCGGAATGTCACGAAAGTTGGTGTGGACGCTTGTCTACCAATGGAACATCCAAATCTATTCTCAAATTTAAATTCCAAGAAGTTGGTCAAAGTTGAAAATTTACCGTGCGTTTTCGCTAGACTTGGGCTTAAAGGGCGAGAAAATAGCTCGAAATGTCACGACAGTTGGTGTGGACGCTTGTCTACCAATGGGACATCCAAATCTATTCTCAAATTTAAATTCCAAGAAGTTGGTCAAAGTTGAAAATTTACCGTGCGTTTTCACTAGAGTTGGGCTTAAAGGGCGAGAAAATAACTCGGAACGTCACGAAAGCTGGCATGCGCATTTGTCTACCAACGGGACATCCAAATCTATGCTCAATTTTCAATTCCGAGAAGTTGGTCAAAGATGAAACGCGACCGTACGTTTTCTCTAGAGTTGGGCTTAAATGGGAAGAAAATAGCTCGGAATGTCATGAAAGTTGGTGTGGACGCTTGTCTACCAATTGGACATCCAAATCTATTCTCAAATTTCAATTCCGAGAAGTTGTTCAAAGCTGAAAATTTACCGTTCGTTTTCGCTAGAATTGGGCTTAAAGGGTGTGAAAATAGCTCGGAACGTCACGAGAGTTGGCGTGCACGCTCGTCTACCAATGTGACATCCAAATCTATTCTCAAATTTATATTCGGAGAAGTTGGTCAAAGTTGAAAATCGACTGTGCATTTTCACTAGACTTGGGCTTAAAGGGTGAGAAAATAGTTCGAAATGTCACGAAAGTTGGCGTGCGCATTTGTCTACAAACGGGACATCCAAATCTATGCTCAATTTTTAATTCCGAGGAGTTGGTCAAATTCGAAACTCGATTGTACGTTTTCGCTTTACTTGGGCTTAAAGGGGGAGAAAATAGCTCGGAACGTCACGAAAGTTGGTGTGGACGCTTGTCTAACAATGGGACATCCAAAACTATTCTCAAATTTCAATTCCGAGAAGTTCGTAAAAGTTGAAACTCGATCGTGCGTTTTCGCTAGACTTGGGCTTAAAGGGAGGGAAAATAGCTCGGAACATTACGAAAGTTGGCGTGGACGCTCGTCTAACAATGTGACATCCAAATACATTCTAAAATTTAAATTCCGAGAAGTTGGTCAAAGTGGAAAATCGACCGTGCATTTTCGCTAGACTTAGGCTTAAAGGGTGAGAAAATAGCTAGGAACGTCACGAAAGTTAGCGTGCGCATTTGTCTACCAACGGGACATCCAAATCTATGTTCAATTTTCAATTCCGAGAAGTTGGTCAAATTCGAAACTCGACCGTGCGTTTTCGCTCGACTTGAGCTTAAAGGGTGTGAAATTAGCTCGTAATGTGACGAAAGTTGGCGTGCGCATTTGTCTACCAACGGGACATCCAAATCTATGCTCAATTTTTAATTCCGAGAAGTTGGTCAAATTCGAAACTCGACCGTGTGTTTTCGCTAGACTTAGGCTTAAAGGGTGAGAAAATAGCTCGGAACGTCACAAAAGTTGGTGTGGACGCTTGTCTAACAATGTGACATCCAAAACTATTCTCAAATTTCAATTCTGAGAAGTTCGTCAAAGTTGAAACTCGATCGTGCGTTTTCGCTAGACTTGGGCTTAAAGGGAGTGAAAATAGCTCAGAACGTCACGAAAGTTGGCGTGGACGCTCGTCTAACAATGTGACAGCCAAATCCATTCTAAAATTTAAATGCCGAGAAGTTGGTCAAAGTGGAAAATCGACCGTGCATTTTCGCTAGACTTAGGCTTAAAGGGTGAGAAAATAGCTCGGAACGTCACGAAAGTTAGCGTGCGCATTTGTCTACCAACGGGACATCCAAATCTATGCTCAATTTTCAATTCCGAGAAGTTGGTCAAATTCGAAACTTGACCGTGCATTTTCGCTCGACTTGAGCTTAAAGGGTGTGAAATTAGCTCGTAATGTGACGAAAGTTGGCGTGCGCATTTGTCTACCAACGGGACATCCAAATCTGTGCTCAATTTTTAATTTCGAGAAGTTGGTCAAATTCGAAACTCGACCGTGCGTTTTCGCTAGACTTAGGCTTAAAGGGTGAGAAAATATCTCGGAACGTCACGAAAGTTGGCGTGTGCATTTGTCTACCAACGGGACATCCAGATATATGCTCAATTTTCAATTCCGAGAAGTTGGTCAAATTCGAACTCGACCGTGCGGTTTCGCTAGAGTTGGGCTTAAAGCCGAGGAAAATAGCTCGTAACGTCACGAAAGTTGGCATGTGCACTTGTCTACCAACGGGACATCCAAATCTATTTTCAAATTTCAACTCCCAAAAGTTGGTCAAATTAGAAACTCGACCGTGCGTTTTCGCTAGACTTGGGCTTAAAGGGGGAGAAAATAGCTCGGAACGTCATGAAAGTTGGTGTGGACGCTTGTCTACCAATGGGACATCCAAATCTATTCTCAATTTTCAATTCCGAGAAGTTGGTCAAAGATGATACGCGATCGTGCGTTTTCGCTAGAGTTGGGCTTAAATGGGATGAAAATAGCTCGGAATGTCATGAAAGTTGGCATGGACGCTCGTCTACCAATGGGACATCCAAATCTATTCTCAAATTTAAATTCCGAGAGGTTGATCAAACTTGAAACTCGATCGTGCGTGTTCGCTAGACTTGGGCTTAAAGGGTGTGAAATTAGCTCGTAATGTCACGAAAGTTGCTGTGCGCGCATGTCTACAAATGGGACATCCAAATCTATTCTCAATTTTCATTTCCGAGAAGTTGGTCAAAGATGAAACACGACCGTGCGTTTTCTCTAGAGTTGTGCTTAAATGGGAATAAAATAGCTCGGAATGTCACAAAAGTTGGTGTGGACGCTTGTCTACCAATGGGACATCCAAATCTATTCTCAAATTTAAATTCCAAGAAGTTGGTCAAAGTTGAAAATTTACCGTGTGTTTTCGGTAGACGTGGGCTTAAAGGGCGAGAAAATAGCTCGGAATGTCACGAAAGTTGGTGTGGACGCTTGTCTACCAATGGAAAATCCAAATCTATTCTCAAATTTAAATTCCAAGAAGTTGGTCAAAGTTGAAAATTTAACGTGCGTTTTCGCTAGACTTGGGCTTAAAGGGAGAGAAAATAGCTCGGAATGTCAGGAAAGTTGGTGTGGACGCTTGTCTACCAATGGGACATCCAAATCTATTCTCAAATTTAAATTCCAAGAAGTTGGTCAAAGTTGAAAATTTACCGTGCGTTTTCACTAGAGTTGGGCTTAAAGGGCGAGAAAATAGCTCGGAACATCACGAAAGCTGGCGTGCGCATTTGTCTACCAACGGGACATCCAAATCTATGCTCAATTTTCAATTCCGAGAAGTTGGTCAAATTCGAAACTCGACCATGCGTTTTCGCTAGACTTCGGCTTAAAGGGGGAGAAAATAGCTCGGAACGTCACGAAAGACGGTGTGGACGCTTGTCTACCAATGGGACATCCAAAACTATTCTCAAATTTCAATTCCGAGAAGTTGGTCAAAGTTGAAACTCGATCATGCGTTTTTGCTCGACTTGGGCTTAAAGGGTGTGAAAATAGCTCGGAGCGTCATGAAAGTTGGCGTGGACGCTCGTCGACCAATGTGACATCCAAATCTATTCTCAAATTTAAATTCCGAGAAGTTGGTCAAAGTTGAAAATCGACAGTGCATTTTCTCTAGACTTAGGCTTAAAGGGTGAGAAAATAGCTCGGAACGTCACGAAAGCTGGCGTGCGCATTTGTCTACCAACGGGACATCCAAATCATATGCTCAATTTTCAATTCCGAGAAGTTGGTCAAATTCGAAACTCGACCGTGCGTTTTCGCTAGACTTGGGCTTAAAGGGGCAGAAAATAGCTCGGAACGTCACGAAAGTTGGTGTGGACGCTTGTCTACCAATGGGACATCCAAAACTATTCTCAAATTTCAATTCCGAGAAGTTGGTCAAAGTTGAAACTCGATCGTGCGTTTTCGCTAGAATTGGGCCTAAAGGACGTGAAATTAGCTCGTAATGTCACGAAAATTGTTGTGCGCGCATGTCTACAAATGGGACATCCAAATCTATTCTCAATTTTCAATTCCGAGAAGTTGGTCAAAGATGAAACGCGACCGTGCGTTTTCTATAGAGTTGGGCTTAAATGGGAAGAAAATAGCTCGGAATGTCACGAAAGTTGGTGTGGATGCTTGTCTACCAATGGGACATCCAAATCTATTCTCAAATTTCAGTTCCGAGAAGTTGTTCAAAGCTGAAAATTTACCGTTCATTTTCGCTAGAATTGGGCTTAAAGGGTGTGAAAATAGCTCGGAACGTCACGAGAGTTGGCGTGCACGCACGTCTAACAATGTGACATCCAAATCTATTCTCAAATTTATATTCCGAGAAGTTGGTGAAAGTTGAAAATCGACCGTGCATTTTCACTAGACTTGGGCTTAAAGGGTGAGAAAATAGTTCGAAATGTCACGAAAGTTGGCGTGCGCATTTGTCTACCAACGGGACATCCAAATCTATGCTCAATTTTTAATTCCGAGGAGTTGGTAAAATTCGAAACTCGACTGTACGTTTTCGCTATACTTGGGCTTAAAGGGGGATAAAATAGCTCGTAACGTCACGAAAGTTGGCGTGGACGCTCGTTCTACCAATGGGACATCCAAATCTATTCTCAAATTTAAATTCCGAGAGGTTGGTCTAACTTGAAACTCGATTGTGCGTGTTCGCTAGACTTGGGCTTAAAGGGGGAGAAAATAGCTCGGAACGTCACGAAAGTTGGTGTGGATGCTTGTCTACCAATGGGACATCCAAAACTATTCTCAAATTTCAATTTCGAGAAGTTTGTCAAAGCTGAAACTCGATCATGCGTTTTTGCTAGACTTGGGCTTAAAGGGTGTGAAATTAGCTCGTAATGTCACGAAAGTTGCTGTGCGCGCATGTCTACAAATGGGACATCCAAATCTATTCTCAATTTTCATTTCCGAGAAGTGGGTCAAAGATGAAACGCGACCGTGCGTTTTCTCTAGAGTTGGGCTTAAATGGGAAGAAAATAGCTCGGAATGTCACAAAAGTTGGTGTGGACGCTTGTCTACCAATGGGACATCCAAATCTATTCTCAAATTTAAATTCGAAGAAGTTGGTCAAAGTTGAAAATTTACCGTGCGTTTTCGCTAGACTTGGGCTTAAAGGGCGAGAAAATAGCTCGGAATGTCACGAAAGTTGGTGAGGACGCTTGTCTACCAATGGAACATCCAAATCTATTCTCAAATTTAAATTCCAAGAAGTTGGTCAAAGTTGAAAATTTACAGTGCGTTTTCGCTAGACCTGGGCTTAAAGGGCGAGAAAATAGCTCGGAATGTCACAAAAGTTGGTGTGGACGCTTGTCTACCAATGGGACATCCAAATCTATTCTCAAATTTAAATTCCAAGAAGTTGGTCAAAGTTGAAAATTTACCGTGCGTTTTCACTAGAGTTGGGCTTAAAGGGCGAGAAAATAGCTCGGAACGTCATGAAAGACGGTGTGGACGCTTGTCTACCAATGGGACATCCAAAACTATTCTCAAATTTCAATTCCGAGAAGTTGGTCAAAGTTGAAACTCGATCATGTGTTTTCGCTCGACTTGGGCTTAAAGGGTGTGAAAATAGCTCGGACCGTCATGAAAGTTGGCGTGGACGCTCGTCGACCAATGTGACATCGAAAGCTATTCTCAAATTTTAATTCCGAGAAGTTGGTCAAAGTTGAAAATCGACAGTGCATTTTCGCTAGACTTAGGCTTAAAGGGTGAGAAAATAGCTCGGAACGTCACGAAAGCTGGCGGTGCGCATTTGTCTACCAACGGGACATCCAAATCTATGCTCAATTTTCAATTCCGAGAAGTTGGTCAAATTCGAAACTCGACCGTGCGTTTTCGCTAGACTTGGGCTTAAAGGGGGAGAAAATAGCTCGGAACGTCACAAAAGTTGGTGTGGAAGCTTCTCTACCAATGGGACATCCAAATCCATTCTCAAATTTAAATTCTGAGAAGTTGGTCAAAGTTGAAACTCGATCGTGCGTTTTCGCTAGAATTGGGCTGAAAGGACGTGAAATTAGCTCGTAATGTCACGACAATTGCTGTGCGCGCATGTCTACAAATGGGACATCCAAATCTATTCTCAATTTTCAATTCCGAGAAGTTGGTCAAAGATGAAACGCGACCGTGCGTTTTCTCTAGAGTTTGGCTTAAATGGGAAGAAAATAGCTCGGAATGTCACGAAAGTTGGTGTGGATGCTTGTCTACCAATGGGACATCCAAATCTATTCTCAAATTTCAATTCCGAGAAGTTGTTCAAAGCTGAAAATTTACCGTTCGTTTTCGCTAGAATTGGGCTTAAAGGGTGTGAAAATAGCTCGGAAAGTCACGAGAGTTGGCGTGCACGCTCGTCTACCAATGTGACATCCAAATATATTCTCAAATTTATATTCCGAGAAGTTGGTCAAAGATGAAACGCGACCGTGCGTTTTCTCTAGAGTTGGGCTTAAATGGGAAGAAAATAGCTCGGAATGTCACGAAAGTTGGTGTGGATGCTTGTCTACCAATGGGACATCCAAATCTATTCTCAAATTTAAATTCCGAGAAGTTGTTCAAAGCTGAAAATTTACCGTTCGTTTTCGCTAGAATTGGGCTTAAAGGGTGTGAAAATAGCTCGGAAAGTCACGAGAGTTGGCATGCACGCTCGTCTACCAATGTGACATCCAATTCTATTCTCAAATTTATATTCCGAGAAGTTGGTCAAAGTTGAAAATCGACCGTGCATTTTCACTAGACTTGGGCTTAAAGGGTGTGAAAATAGCTCGGAAAGTCACGAGAGTTGGCGTGCACGCTCGTCTACCAATGTGACATCCAAATCTATTCTCAAATTTATATTCCGAGAAGTTGGTCAAACTTGAAACTCAATCGTGCGTGTTCGCTAGACTTGGGCTTAAAGGGGGAGAAAATAGCTCGGAACATCACGAAAGTTGGTGTGGACGCTTGTCTACCAATGGGACATCCAAAACTATTCTCAAATTTCAATTTCGAGAAGATCGTCAAAGTTGAAACTCGATCATGCGTTTTTGCTCGACTTGGGCTTAAAGGGTGTGAAATTAGCTCGTAATGTCAGGAAAGTTGCTGTGCGCGCATGTCTACAAATGGGACATCCAAATCTATTCTCAATTTTCATTTCCGAGAAGTTGGTCAAAGATGAAACGCGACCGTGCGTTTTCTCTAGAGTTGGGCTTAAATGGGAAGAAAATAGCTCGGAATGTCACAAAAGTTGGTGTGGACGCTTGTCTACCAATGGGACATCCAAATCTATAATCAAATTTAAATTCCAAGAAGTTGGTCAAAGTTGAAAATTTACCGTGCGTTTTCGCTAGACTTGGGCTTAAAGGGCGAGAAAATAGCTCGGAATGTCACGAAAGTTGGTGTGGACACGTTTCTACCAATGGAACATCCAAATCTATTCTCAAATTTAAATTCCAAGAAGTTGGTCAAAGTTGAAAATTTACCGTGCGTTTTCGCTAGACTTGGGCTTAAAGGGCGAGAAAATAGCTCGGAATGTCACGAAAGTTGGTGTGGACGCTTGTCTACCAATGGGACATCCAAATCTATTCTCAAATTTAAATTCCAAGAAGTTGGTCCAAGTTGAAAATTTACCGTGCGTTTTCACTAGAGTTGGGCTTAAAGGGCGAGAAAATAGCTCGAAACGTCACGAAAGCTAGCGTGCGCATTTGTCTACCAACGGGACATCCAAATCTATGCTCAATTTTCAATTCCGAGAAGTTGGTCAAATTCGAAACTCGACCGTGCGTTTTCGCTAGACTTGGGCTTAAAGGGGGAGAAAATAGCTCGGAACGTCACTAAAGACGGTGTGGACGCTTGTCTACCAATGGGACATCCAAAACTATTCTCAAATTTCAATTCCGAGAAGTTGGTCAAAGTTGAAACTCGATCATGCGTTTTCGCTCGACTTGGGCTTAAAGGGTGTGAAAATAGCTCGGAGCGTCATGAAAGTTGGCGTGGACGCTCGTCGACCAATGTGACATCCAAATCTATTCTCAAATTTAAATTCCGAGAAGTTGGTCAAAGTTGAAAATCGACAGTGCATTTTCGCTAGACTTAGGCTTAAAGGGTGAGAAAATAGCTCGGAACGTCACGAAAGTTGGCGTGCGCATTTGTCTACCAACGGGACATCCAAATCTATGCTCAATTTGCAATTCCGAGAAGTTGGTCAAATTCGAAACTCGACCGTGCGTTTCCGCTAGATTGGGCTTAAAGGGGGAGAAAATAGCTCGGAACGTCATGAAAGTTGCTGTGCACGCTTGTCTACCAATGGGACATCCAAAACTATTCTCAAATTTCAATTCCGAGAAGTTGGTCAAAGTTGAAACTCGATCGTGCGTTTTCGCTAGAATTGGGCTTAAAGGACGTGAAATTAGCTCGTAATGTCACGAAAATTGCTGCGCGCGCATGTCTACAAATGGGACATCCAAATCTATTCTCAATTTTCAATTCCGAGAAGTTGGTCAAAGATGAAACGCGACCGTGCGTTTTCTCTAGAGTTGGGCTTAAATGGGAAGAAAATAGCTCGGAATGTCACGAAAGTTGGTGTGGATGCTTGTCTACCAATGGGACATCCAAATCTATTCTCAAATTTCAATTCCGAGAAGTTGTTCAAAGCTGAAAATTTACCGTTCGTTTTGGCTAGAATTGGGATTAAAGGGTGTGAAAATAGCTCGGAACGTCACGAGAGTTGGCTTGCACGCTCGTCTACCAATGTGACATCCAAATCTATTCTCAAATTTATATTCCGAGAAGTTGGTCAAAGTTGAAAATCGACCGTGCATTTTCACTAGACTTGGGCTTAAAGGGTGAGAAAATAGTTCGAAATGTCACGAAATTTGGCGTGCGCATTTGTCTACCAACGGGACATCCAAATCTATGCTCAATTTTTAATTCTGAGGAGTTGGTCAAATTCGAAACTCGACTGTACGTTTTCGCTATACTTGGGCTTAAAGGGGGAGAAAATAGCTCGAAACGTCACGAAAGTTGGTGTGGACGCTTGTCTACCAATGGGACATCTAAAACTATTCTCAAATTTCAATTCCAAGAAGTTCGTCAAAGTTGAAACTCGATCGTGCGTTTTCGCTAGACTTGGGCTTAAAGGGAGTGAAAATAGCTCGGAACATTACGAAAGTTGGCGTGGACGCTCGTCTAACAATGTGACATCCAAATCCATTCTAAAATTTAAATTACAAGAAGTTGGTCAAAGTGGAAAATCGACCGTGCATTTTCGCTAGACTTAGGCTTAAAGGGTGAGAAAATAGCTCGGAACGTCACGAAAGTTAGCGTGCGCATTTGTCTACCAACGGGACATCCAAATCTATGCTTAATTTTCAATTCCGAGAAGTTCGTCAAATTCGAAACTCGACTGTGCGTTTTCGCTCGACTTGAGCTTAAAGGGTGTGAAATTAGCTCGTAATGTGACGAAAGTTGGCGTGCGCATTTGTCTACCAACGGGACATCCAAATCTATGCTCAATTTCTAATTCCGAGAAGTTGGTCAAATTCGAAACTCGACCGTGTGTTTTCGCTAGACTTAGGCTTAAAGGGTGAGAAAATAGCTCGGAACGTCACGAAAGTTGGTGTCGACGCTTGTCTACCAATGGGACATCCAAAACTATTCTCAAATTTCAATTCCGAGAAGTTGGTCAAAGTTGAAACTCGATCGTGCGTTTTCGTTAGACTTGGGCTTAAAGGGGGAGAAAATAGCTCGGAACGTCACGAAAGTTGGCGTGCGCATTTGTCTACCAACGAGACATCCAAATCTATGCTCAATTTTCAATTCCGAGAAGTTGGTCAAATTCGAAACTCGACCATGCATTTTCGCTCGACTTGAGCTTAAAGGGTGTGAAATTAGCTCGTAATGTGACGAAAGTTGGCGTGCGCATTTGTCTACCAACGGGACATCCAAATCTGTGCTCAATTTTTAATTCCGAGAAGTTGGTCAAATTCGAAACTCGACCGTGCGTTTTCGCTAGACTTAGGCTTAAAGGGTGAGAAAATAACTCGGAACGTCACAAAAGTTGGCGTGCGCATTTGTCTACCAACGGGACATCCAAATCTATTTTCAAATTTCAACTCCCAAAAGTTGGTCAAATTCGAAACTCGACCGTGCGTTTTCGCTAGACTTTGGATTAAAGGGGGATTAAATAGCTCGGAACGTCATGAAAGTTGGTGTGGACGCTTGTCTACCAATGGGACATCCAAATCTATTCTCAATTTTCAATTACGAGAAGTTGGTCAAAGATGATACGCGATCGTGCGTTTTCGCTAGAGTTGGGCTTAAATGGGATAAAAATAGCTCGGAATGTCATGAAAGTTGGCGTGGACGCTCGTCTACCAATGGGACATCCAAATCTATTCTCAAATTTAAATTCCGAGAGGTTGGTCAAACTTGAAACTCGATCATGCATGTTCGCTAGACTTGGGCTTAAAGGGGGAGAAAATAGCTCGGAACGTCACGAAAGTTGGTGTGGACGCTTGTCTACCAATGGGACATCCAAAACTATTCTCAAATTTCAATTTCGAGAAGTTCGTCAAAGTTGAAACTCGATCATGCGTTTTTGCTAGACTTGGGCTTAAAGGGTTTGAAATTAGCTCGTAATGTCAAGAAAGTTGCTGTGCGCGCATGTCTACAAATGGGACATCCAAATCTATTCTCAATTTTCATTTCCGAGAAGTTGGTCAATGATGAAACGCGACCGTGCGTTTTCTCTAGAGTTGGGCTTAAATGGGAAGAAAATAGCTCGGAATGTCACAAAAGTTGGTGTGGATGCTTGTCTACCAATGGGACATCCAAATCTATTCTCAAATTTAAATTCCAAGAAGTTGGTCAAAGTTGAAAATTTACCGTGCGTTTTCGCTAGACTTGGGCTTAAAGGGCGAGAAAATAGCTCGGAATGTCACGAAAGTTGGTGTGGATGCTTTTCTACCAATGGAACATCCAAATCTATTTTCAAATTTAAATTCCAAGAAGTTGGTCAAAGTTGAAAATTTACCGTGCGTTTTCGCTAGACTTGGGCTTAAAGGGCGAGAAAATAGCTCGGAATGTCACGAAAGTTGGTGTGGACGCTTGTCTACCAATGGGACATCCAAATCTATTCTCAAATTTAAATTCCAAGAAGTTGGTCAAAGTTGAAAATTTACCGTGCGTTTTCACTAGAGTTGGGCTTAAAGGGCGAGAAAATAGCTCGGAACGTCACGAAAGCTGGCGTGCGCTTTTGTCTACCAACGGGACATCCAAATCTATGTTCAATTTTCAATTCCGAGAAGTTGGTCAAATTCGAAACTCGACCATGTGTTTTCGCTAGACTTGGGCTTAAAGGGGGAGAAAATAGCTCGTAACGTCACGAAAGACGGTGTGGACGCTTGTCTACCAATGGGACATCCAAAACTATTCTCAAATTTCAATTCTGAGAAGTTGGTCAAAGTTGAAACTCGATCATGTGTTTTCACTCGACTTGGGCTTAAAGGGTGTGAAAATAGCTCGGAGCGTCATGAAAGTTGGCGTGGACGCTCGTCGACCAATGTGACATCCAAATCTATTCTCAAATTTAAATTCCGAGAAGTTGGTCAAAGTTGAAAATCGACAGTGCATATTCGCTAGACTTAGGCTTAAAGGGTGAGAAAATAGCTCGGAACGTCACGAAAGCTGGCGTGCGCATTTGTCTACCAACGGGACATCCAAATCTATGCTCAATTTTCAATTCCGAGAAGTTGGTCAAATTCGAAACTCGACCATGCGTTTTCGCTAGACTTGGGCTTAAAGGGGGAGAAAATAGCTCGGAACATCACGAAAGTTGGCGTGGACACTTGTCTACCAATGGGACATCCAAATCCATTCTCAAATTTCAATTCCGAGAAGTTGGTCAAAGTTGAAAATCGACCGTGCGTTTTCGCTAGATTTGGGCTTAAAGGACGTGAAAATAGCTCGGAACGTCATGAATGTTGGCGTGCGCATTTGTCTACAAATGGGACATCCAAATCTATTCTCAATTTTCAATTCCGAAAAGTTGGTCAAAGATGAAACGCGACCGTGCGTTTTCTCTAGATTTGGGCTTAAATGGGAAGAAAATAGCTCGGAATGTCACGGAAGTTGGTGTGGATGCTTGTCTACCACTGGAACATCCAAATCTATTCTCAAATTTAAATTCCAAGAAGTTGGTCAAAGTTGAAAATTTACCGTGCTTTTTCGCTAGACTTGGGCTTAAAGGGCGAGAAAATAGCTCGGAATTTCACGAAAGTTGGTGTGGACGCTTGTCTACCAATGGGACATCCAAATCTATTCTCAAATTTAAATTCCAAGAAGTTGGTCAAAGTTGAAAATTTACTGTGCGTTTTCACTAGAGTTGGGCTTAAAGGACGAGAAAATAGCTCGGAACGTCACGAAAGCTGGCGTGCGCAATTGTCTACCAACGGGACATCCAAATCTATGCTCAATTTTCAATTCCGAGAATTTGGTTAAATTCGAAACTCGGCCGTGCGTTTTCGCTAGACTTGGGCTTAAAGGGGGAGAAAATAGCTCGGAACGTCATGAAAGACGGTGTGGACGCTTGTCTACCAATGGGACATCCAAAACTATTCTCAAATTTCAATTCCGAGAAGTTGGTCAAAGTTGAAACTCGATCATGCGTTTTCGCTCAACTTGGGATTAAAGGGTGTGGAAATAGCTCGGAGCGTCATGAAAGTTGGCGTGGACGCTCGTCGACCAATGTGACATCCAAATCTATTCTCAAATTTAAATTCTGAGAAGTTGGTCAAAGTTGAAAATCGACAGTGCATTTTCGCTAGACTTAGGCTTAAAGGGTGAGAAAATAGCTCGGAACGTCACGAAAGTTGGCGTGCGCATTTGTCTACCAACGGGACATCCAAATCTATGCTCAATTTTCAATTCCGAGAAGTTGGTCAAATTCGAAACTCGACCGTGCGTTTTCGCTAGACTTGGGCTTAAAGGGGGAGAAAATAGCTCGGAATGTCACGAAAGTTGGTGTGGACGCTTGTCTACCAATGGGACATCCAAATCCATTCTCAAATTTCAATTCCGAGAAGTTGGTCAAAGTTGAAACTCGATCGTGCGTTTTCGCTAGAATTGGGCTTAAAGGACGTGAAATTAGCTCGTAATGTCACGAAAATTGCTGTCCGCGCATGTCTACAAATGGGACATCCAAATCTATTCTCAGATTTCAATTCCGAGAAGTTGGTCAAAGATGAAACGCGACCGTGCGTTTTCTCTAGAGTTGGGCTTAAATGGGAAGAAAATAGCTCGGAATGTCACGAAAGTTGGTGTGGATGCTTGTCTACCAATGGGACATCCAAATCTATTCTCAAATTTCAATTCCGAGAAGTTGTTCAAAGCTGAAAATTTACCGTTCGTTTTCGCTAGAATTGGGCTTAAAGGGTGTGAAAATAGCTCGGAACGTCACGAGAGTTGGCGTGCACGCTCGTCTACCAATGTGACATCCAAATCTATTCTCAAATTTATATTCCGAGAAGTTGGTCAAAGTTGAAAATCGACCGTGAATTTTCACTAGACTTGGGCTTAAAGGGTGAGAAAATAGTTCGAAATGTCACGAAAGTTGGCGTGCGCATTTGTCTACCAACGGGACATCCAAATCTATGCTCAATTTTTAATTCCGAGGAGTTGGTCAAATTCGAAACTCGACTGTACGTTTTCGCTATACTTGGGCTTAAAGGGGGAGAAAATAGCTCGGAACGTCACGAAAGTTGGTGTGGACGCTTGTCTACCAATGGGACATCCAAAACTATTCTCAAATTTCAATTCCGAGAAGTTCGTCAAAGTTGAAACTCGATCGTGCGTTTTCGCTAGACTTGGGCTTAAAGGGAGTGAAAATAGCTCGGAACATTACGAAAGTTGGCGTGGACGCTCGTCTAACAATGTGACATCCAAATCCATTCTAAAATTTAAATTCCGAGAAGTTGGTCAAAGTGGAAAATCGACCGTGCATTTTCGCTAGACTTAGGCTTAAAGGGTGAGAAAATAGCTCGGAACGTCACGAAAGTTAGCGTGCGCATTTGTCTACCAACGGTACATCCAAATCTATGCTCAATTTTCAATTCCGAGAAGTTGGTCAAATTCGAAACTCGACCGTGCATTTTCGCTCGACTTGAGCTTAAAGGGTGTGAAATTAGCTCGTAATGTGACGAAAGTTGGCGTGCGCATTTGTCTACCAACGGGACATCCAAATCTATGCTCAATTTCTAATTCCGAGAAGTTGGTCAAATTCGAAACTCAACCGTGTGTTTTCGCTAGACTTAGGATTAAAGGGTGAGAAAATAGCTCAGAACATCACGAAGGTTGTTGTGGACGCTTGTCTACCAATGGGACATCCAAAACTATTCTCAAATTTCAATTCCGAGAAGTTGGTCAAAGTTGAAACTCGATCGTGCGTTTTCGCTAGACTTGGGCTTAAAGGGGGTGAAAATAGCTCGGAACGTCACGAAAGTTGGCGTGCGCATTTGTCTACCAACGAGACATCCAAATCTATGCTCAATTTTCAATTCCGAGAAGTTGGTCAAATTCGAAATCGACCGTGCATTTTCGCTCGACTTGAGCTTAAAGGGTGTGAAATTAGCTCGTAACGTGACGAAAGTTGTCATGCACATTTGTCTACCAACGGGACATCCAAATCTGAGCTCAATTTTTAATTCTGAGAAGTTGGTCAAATTCGAAACTCGACCGTGCATTTTCGCTAGACTTAGGCTTAAAGGGTGAGAAAATAGCTCGGAACGTCACGAAAGTTGGCGTGCACATTTGTCTACCAACGGGACATCCAAATATATGCTCAATTTTCAATTCTGAGAAGTTGGTCAAATTCGAACTCGACCGTGCGTTTTCGCTAGAGTTGGGCTTAAAGACGAGGAAAATAGCTCGTAACGTCATGAAAGTTGGCATGTGCACTTGTCTACCAACGGGACATCCAAATCTATTTTCAAATTTCAACTCCCAAAAGTTGGTCAAATTCGAAACTCAACCGTGCGTTTTCGCTAGACTTGGGCTTAAAGGGGGAGAAAATAGCTCGGAACGTCATGAAAGTTGGTGTGGACGCTTGTCTACCAATGGGACATCCAAATCTATTCTCAATTTTCAATTCCGAGAAGTTGGTCAAAGATGATACGCGATTGTGCGTTTTCGCTAGAGTTGGGCTTAAATGGGATGAAAATAGCTCGGAATGTCATGAAAGTTGGCGTGGACGCTCGTCTACCAATGGCACATCCAAATCTATTCTCAAATTTAAATTCCGAGAGGTTGGTCAAATTCGAAACTCGATCGTGCGTGTTCGCTAGACTTGGGCTTAAAGGGGGAGAAAATAGCTCGGAACGTCACGAAAGTTGGTGTGGACGCTTGTCTACCAATGGGACATCCAAAACTATTCTCAAATTTTAATTTCGAGAAGTTCGTCAAAGTTGAAACTCGATCATGCGTTTTTGCTAGACTTGGGCTTAAAGGGTGTGAAATTAGCTCGTAATGTCACGAAAGTTGCTGTGTGCGCATGTCTACAAATGGGACATCCAAATCTATTCTCAATTTTCATTTCCGAGAAGTTGGTCAAAGATGAAACGCGACCGTGCGTTTTCTCTAGAGTTGGGCTTAAATGGGAAGAAAATAGCTCGGAATGTCACAAAAGTTGGTGTGGACGCTTGTCTACCAATGGGACATCCAAATCTATTCTCAAATTTAAATTCCAAGAAGTTGGTCAAAGTTGAAAATTTACTGTGCGTTTTCGCTACACTTGGGCTTAAAGGGCGAGAAAATAGCTCGGAATGTCACGAAAGTTGGTGTGGACGCTTGTCTACCAATGGAACATCCAAATCTATTCTCAAATTTAAATTCCAAGAAGTTGGTCAAAGTTGAAAATTTACCGTGCGTTTTCGCTAGACTTGGGCTTAAAGGGCGAGAAAATAGCTCGGAATGTCACGAAAGTTGGTGTGGACGCTTGTCTACCAATGGGACATCCAAATCTATTCTCAAATTTAAATTCCAAGAAGTTGGTCAAATTTGAAAATTTACCGTGCGTTTTCACTAGAGTTGGGCTTAAAGGGCGAGAAAATAGCACGGAATGTCACGAAAGCTGGCGTGCGCATTTGTCTACCAATGGGACATCCAAATCTATGCTCAATTTTCAATTCCGAGAAGTTGGTCAAATTCGAAACTCGACCGTGCGTTTTCGCTAGACTTGGGCTTAAAGGGGGAGAAAATAGCTCGGAACGTCACGAAAGACGGTGTGGACGCTTGTCTACCAATGGGACATCCAAAACTATTCTCAAATTTCAATTCCGAGAAGTTGGTCAAAGTTGAAACTCGATCATGCGTTTTCGCTCGACTTGGGCTTAAAGGGTGTGAAAATAGCTCGGAGCGTCATGAAAGTTGGCGTGGACGCTCGTCGACCAATGTGACATCCAAATCTATTCTCAAATTTAAATTCCGAGAAGTTGGTCAAAGTTGAAAATCGACAGTGCATTTTCGCTAGACTTAGGCTTAAAGGGTGAGAAAATAGCTCGAAACGTCACGAAAGTTAGCGTGCGCATTTGTCTACCAACGGGACATCCAAATCTATGCTCAATTTTCAACTCCGAGAAGTTGGTCAAATTCGAAACTCGACCGTGCGTTTTCACTCGACTTGAGCTTAAAGGGTGTGAAATTAGCTCGTAATGTGATGAAAGTTGGCGTGCGCATTTGTCTACCAACGGGACATCCAAATCTATGCTCAATTTCTAATTCCGAGAAGTTGGTCAAATTCGAAACTCGACCGTGTGTTTTCACTAGACTTAGGCTTAAAGGGTGAGAAAATAGCTCGGAACGTCACGAGAGTTGGTGTGGTCGCTTGTCTACCAATGGGACATCCAAAACTATTCTCAAATTTCAATTCCGAGAAGTTGGTCAAAGTTGAAACTCGATCATGCGTTTTCGCTCGACTTGGGCTTAAAGGGTGTGAAAATAGCTCGGAGCGTCATGAAAGTTGGCGTGGACGCTCGTCGACCAATGTGACATCCAAATCTATTCTCAAATTTAAATTCCGAGAAGTTGGTCAAAGTTGAAAATCGACAGTGCATTTTCGCTAGACTTAGGCTTAAAGGGTGAGAAAATAGCTCAGAACGTCACGAAAGCTGGCGTGCGCATTTGTCTACCAACGGGACATCCAAATCTATGCTCAATTTTCAATTCCGAGAAGTTGGTCAAATTCGAAACTCGACCGTGCATTTTCGCTAGACTTGGGCTTAAAGGGGGAGAAAATAGCTCGGAACGTCACGAAAGTTGGTGTGGACGCTTGTATACCAATGGGACATCCAAATCCATTCTCAAATTTCAATTCCGAGAAGTTGGTCAAAGTTGAAAATCGACCGTGCGTTTTCGCTAGGATTGGGCTTAAAGGACGTGAAAATAGCTCGGAAAGTCACGAATGTTGGCGGTGCGCATTTGTCTACAAATGGGACATCCAAATCTATTCTCAATTTTCAATTCTGAGAAGTTGGTCAAAGATGAAATGCGACCGTGCGTTTTCTCTAGAGTTGGGCTTAAATGGGAAGAAAATAGCTTGGAATGTCACGAAAGTTGGTGTGGATGCTTGTCTACCAATGGGACATCCAAATCTATTCTCAAATTTCAATTCCGAGAAGTTGTTCAAACCTGAAAATTTACCGTTCGTTTTCGCTAGAATTGGGCTTAAAGGGTGTGAAAGTAGCTCGGAACATCACGAGAGTTGGCGTGCACGCTCGTCTACCAATGTGACGTCCAAATCTATTCTCAAATTTATATTCCGAGAAGTTGGTCAAAGTTGAAAATCGACCGTGCATTTTCACTAGACTTGGGCTTAAAGGGTGAGAAAATAGTTCGAAATGTCACGAAATTTGGCGTGCGCATTTGTCTACCAACGGGACATCCAAATCTATGCTCAATTTTTAATTCCGAGGAGTTGGTCAAATTCGAAACTCGACTGTACGTTTTCGCTATATTTGGGCTTAAAGGGGGAGAAAATAGCTCGAAACGTCACGAAAGTTGGTGTAGACGCTTGTCTACCAATGGGACATCCAAAACTATTCTCAAATTTCAATTCCGAGAAGTTCGTCAAAGTTGAAACTCGATCGTGCGTTTTCGCTAGACTTGGGATTAAAGGGAGTGAAAATAGCTCGGAACATTACGAAAGTTGGCGTGGACGCTCGTCTAACAATGTGACATCCAAATCCATTCTAAAATTTAAATTCCGAGAAGTTGGTCAAAGTGGAAAATCGACCGTTCATTTTCGCTAGACTTAGGCTTAAAGGGTGAGAAAATAGCTCGGAACGTCACGAAAGTTGGCGTGCGCATTTGTCTACCAACGAGACATCCAAATCTATGCTCAATTTTCAATTCCGAGAAGTTGGTCAAATTCGACACTCGACCGTGCATTTTCGCTCGACTTGAGCTTAAAGGGTGTGAAATAAGCTCGTAATGTGACGAAAGTTGGCGTGCGCATTTGTCTACCAACGGGACAACCAAATCTGTGCTCAATTTTTAATTCCGAGAAGTTGGTCAAATTCGAAACTCGACCGTGCGTTTTCGCTAGACTTACGCTTAAAGGGTGAGAAAATAGCTCGGAACGTCACGAAAGTTGGCGTGCGCATTTGTCTACCAACGGGACATCCAGATATGTGCTCAATTTTCAATTCCGAGAAGTTGGTCAAATTCGAACTCGACCCTGCGTTTTCGCTAGAGTTGGGCTTAAAGCCGAGGAAAATAGCTCGTAACGTCACGAAAGTTGGCATGTGCACTTTTCTACCAACGGGACATCCAAATCTATTTTCAAATTTCAACTCCCAAAAGTTGGTCAAATTCGAAACTCGACCGTGCGTTTTCGCTAGACTTGGGCTTAAAGGGGGAGAAAATAGCTCGGAACGTCATGAAAGTTGGTGTGGACGCTTGTCTACCAATCGGACATCCAAATCTATTCTCAATTTTCAATTCCGAGAAGTTGGTCAAAGATGATACGCGATCGTGCGTTTTCGCTAGAGTTGGGCTTAAATGGGATGAAAATAGCTCGGAATGTCATGAACGTTGGCGTGGACGCTCGTCTACCAATGGGACATCCAAATCTATTCTCAAATTTAAATTCCGAGTGGTTGGTCAAACTTGAAACTCGATCGTGCGTGTTCGCTAGACTTGGGCTTAAAGGGGGAGAAAATAGCTCGGAACGTCACGAAAGTTGGTGTGGACGCTTGTCTACCAATGGGACATCCAAAACTATTCTCAATTTTCAATTTCGAGAAGTTCGTCAAAGCTGAAACTCGATCATGCGTTTTTGCTAGACTTGGGCTTAAAGGGTGTGAAATTAGCTCGTAATGTCACGAAAGTTGCTATGCGCGCATGTCTACAAATGGGACATCCAAATCTATTCTCAATTTTCATTTCCGAGAAGTTGGTCAAAGATGAAACGCGGCCGTGCGTTTTCTCTAGAGTTGGGCTTAAATGGGAAGAAAATAGCTCGGAATGTCACAAATGTTGGTGTGGATGCTTGTCTACCAATGGGACATCCAAATCTATTCTCAAATTTCAATTCCGAGAAGTTGTTCAAAGCTGAAAATTTACCGTTTGTTTTCGCTAGAATTGGGCTTAAAGGGTGTGAAAATAGCTCGGAACGTCACGAGAGTTGGCGTGCACGCTCGTCTACCAATGTGACATCCAAATCTATTCTCAAATTTATATTCCGAGAAGTTGGTCAAAGTTGAAAATCGACCGTCCATTTTCACTAGACTTGGGCTTAAAGGGTGAGAAAATAGTTCGAAATGTCACGAAAGTTGGCGTGCGCATTTGTCTACCAACGGGACATCCAAATCTATGCTCAATTTTTAATTCCAAGGAGTTGGTCAAATTCGAAACTCGACTGTACGTTTTCGCTATACTTGGGCTTAAAGGGGGAGAAAATAGCTCGGAACGTCACGAAAGTTGGTGTGGATGCTTGTCTACCAATGGGAGATCCAAAACTATTCTCAAATTTCAATTCCGAGAAGTTCGTCAAAGTTGAAACTCGATCGTGCGTTTTCGCTAGACATGGGCTTAAAGGGAGTGAAAATAGCTCGGAACATTACAAAAGTTGGCGTGTACGCTCTTCTAACAATGTGACATCCAAATCCATTCTAAAATTTAAATTCCGAGAAGTTGGTCAAAGTGGAAAATCGACCGTGCATTTTCGCTAGACTTAGGCTTAAAGGGTGAGAAAATAGCTCGAAACGTCACGAAAGTTAGCGTGCGCATTTGTCTACCAACGGGACATCCAAATCTATGCTCAATTTTCAACTCCGAGAAGTTGGTCAAATTCGAAACTCGACCGTGCGTTTTCACTCGACTTGAGCTTAAAGGGTGTGAAATTAGCTCGTAATGTGATGAAAGTTGGCGTGCGCATTTGTCTACCAACGGGACATCCAAATCTATGCTCAATTTCTAATTCCGAGAAGTTGGTCAAATTCGAAACTCGACCGTGTGTTTTCACTAGACTTAGGCTTAAAGGGTGAGAAAATAGCTCGGAACGTCACGAGAGTTGGTGTGGTCGCTTGTCTACCAATGGGACATCCAAAACTATTCTCAAATTTCAATTCCGAGAAGTTGGTCAAAGTTGAAAATCGATCGTGCGTTTTTGCTAGACTTGGGCTTAAAGGGGGAGAAAATAGCTCGGAACGTCACGAAAGTTGGCGTGCGCATTTGTCTACCAACGAGACATCCAAATCTATGCTCAATTTTCAATTCCGAGAAGTTGGTCAAATTCGAAACTCGACCGTGCATTTTCGCTCGACTTGAGCTTAAAGGGTGTGAAATTAGCTCGTAATGTGACGAAAGTTGGCGTGCGCATTTGTCTACCAACGGGACATCCAAATCTGTTTTCAATTTTTAAGTCCGAGAAGTTGGTCAAATTCGAAACTCGACCGTGCGTTTTCGCTAGACTTAGGCTTAAAGGGTGAGAAAATAGCTCGGAACGTCACGAAAGTTGGCGTGCGGATTTGTCTACCAACGGGACATCCAGATATATGCTCAATTTTCAATTCCGAGAAGTTGGTCAAATTCGAACTTGACCGTGCGTTTTCGCTAGAGTTGGGCTTAAAGCCGAGGAAAATAGCTTGTAACGTCACGAAAGTTGGCATGTGCACTTGTCTACCAACGGGACATCCAAATCTATTTTCAAATTTCAACTCCCAAAAGTTGGTCAAATTCAAAACTCGACCGTGCGTTTTCGCTAGACTTGGGCTTAAAGGGGGAGAAAATAGGTCGGAACGTCATGAAAGTTGGTGTGGACGCTTGTCTACCAAACGTCACGAAAGTTGGCATGTGCACTTGTCTACCAACGGGACATCCAAATCTATTTTCAAATTTCAACTCCCAAAAGTTTGTGAAATTGGAAACTCGACCGTGCGTTTTCGCTAGACTTGGGCTTAAAGGGGGAGAAAATAGCTCGGAACGTCATGAAAGTTGGTGTGGACGCTTGTCTACCAATGGGACATCCAAATCTATTCTCAATTTTCAATTCCGAGAAGTTGGTCAAAGATGATATGCGATCGTGCGTTTTCGCTAGAGTTGGGCTTAAATGGGATGAAAATAGCTCATAATGTCACGAAAGTTGCTGTGCGCGCATGTCTACAAATGGGAAATCCAAATCTATTCTCAATTTTCATTTTCGAGAAGTTGGTCAAAGATGAAACGCGACCGTGCGTTTTCTCTAGAGTTGGGCTTAAATGGGAAGAAAATAGCTCGGAATGTCACAAAAGGTTGTGTGGACGCTTGTCTACCAATGGGACATCCAAATCTATTCTCAAATTTAAATTCCAAGAAATTGGTCAAAGTTGAAAATTTACCGTGCGTTTTCACTAGAGTTGGGCTTAAAGGGCGAGAAAATAGCTCGGAACGTCACGAAAGCTGGCGTGCGCATTTGTCTACCAACGGGACATCCAAATCTATGCTCAATTTTCAATTCCGAGAAGTTGGTCAAATTCGAAACTCGACCGTGCGTTTTCGCTAGACTTGGGCTTAAAGGGGGAGAAAATAGCTCGGAACGTCACGAAAGACGGTGTGGACGCTTGTCTACCAATGGGACATCCAAAACTATTCTCAAATTTCAATTCCGAGAAGTTAGTCAAAGTTGAAACTCGATCATGCGTTTTCGCTCGACTTGGGCTTAAATGGTGTGAAAATAGCTCGGAGCGTCATGAAAGTTGGCGTGGACGCTCGTCGACCAATGTGACATCCAAATCTATTCTCAAATTTAAATTCCGAGAAGTTGGTCAAAGTTGAAAATCGACAGTGCATTTTCGCTAGACTTAGGCTTAAAGGGTGAGAAAATAGCTCGGAACGTCACGAAAGCTGGCGTGCGCATTTGTCTACCAACGGGACATCCAAATCTATGCTCAATTTTCAATTCCGAGAAGTTGGTCAGATTCGAAACTCGACCGTGCGTTTTCGCTAGACTTGGGCTTAAAGGGGGAGAAAATAGCTCGGAACGTCACGAAAGTTGGCGTGGACGCTTGTCTACCAATGGGACATCCAAATCCATTCTAAAATTTCAATTCCGAGAAGTTGGTCAAAGTTGAAAATCGACCGTGCGTTTTCGCTAGAATTGGGCTTAAAGGACGTGAAATTAGCTCGGAACGTCACAAATGTTGGCATACGCATTTGTCTACAAATGGGACATCCAAATCTATTCTCAATTTTCAATTCCGAGAAGTTGGTCAAAGATGAAACGCGATCGTGCGTTCTCCCTAGAGTTGGGCTTAAATGGGAAGAAAATAGCTCGGAATGTCACGAAAGTTGGTGTGGACGCTTGTCTACCAATGGGACATCCAAATCTATTCTCAAATTTTGAAATCCGAGAAGTTGTTCAAAGCTGAAAATTTACCGTTCTTTTTCGCTAGAATTGGGCTTAAAGGGTGTGAAAATAGCTCGGAACGTCACGAGAGTTGGCGTGCACGCTCGTCTACCAATGTGACATCCAAATCTATTCTCAAATTTATATTCCGAGAAGTTGGTCAAAGTTGAAAATCGACTGTGCATTTTCACTAGACTTGGGCTTAAAGGGTGAGAAAATAGTTCGAAATGTCACGAAAGTTGGCGTGCGGATTTGTCTACCAATGGGACATCCAAATCTATGCTTGTTGGCTTGGTTTTGCAACCAAGCTTAGTGCTATGGGCACCTACTAACTAGTAGTAGCAGTTTCAATAGAAATAAAAACAATTAAACTAAATAAACAATACTTTTCATGGATCTAAGCAAGAATCTAAGCAAATAATTTAAATATTTCAAAAATCAAGAACAAGAAACATAAGAAATAATTTTTGTATTGAAAAGTGGGGGGCAAGCAAGTGCTTGCGATATTACCTCCAATGGTGAAGGTTGATGTTGAGCAACTCCCAAGATGAGTAGCTCCAAACTCCAATAGGTCTCTTTCTCCAAGGTTGCTTCAATGGCTAAAAGTGCTCATGGGAGATTTCAGCAGCATAAGGATGAGATAATGGAAGGATCATGAAATGAGGAGCCCCTACCACCTTTTTATAGGTTTTGGTGGTGGGAAATACCATTTGTGGTTTTGTGGAAACCAAATGGTATTGACCAACATGGTTTAGGTACTTTTCCCTCCTTTTTCCTTTTTTGAATAAAAATAATATTTTAATTCCCTTTTTAATATTTTTGGGAATTTGGACCCTTTTTGAGGGTTTTTTATGATTTTCTTGGAAAAATAATCTTTTTTAATGGAAAAAAGGGGTGTACTAAGGTCTTTTGGTGACCTTTTGTTGGTTTCAGAGGCTCAGATGGTGAAAAAGTGGACAAATGGGTCATGTGAATAGGGGAATGAGCTAGTGAGCACTTTTTAGGTGTTAACAGATTGCCCCCTGATGTGTGAGGGCAGGAGCTCATCGTATGGCCGATAGACATCATAGTTCTTTTGTCCTTTTTCTGGGTTTTAGGGGGGAGAAGAGACCGTTTGGAGACTGGAGCCACGGCCCTTGGAAGCTGCAAAAACAAAAAATATTACATGGCCTCAATATGAATGAGGTATAATCTCTGATAAAGGACGAGGCGGGCATTCCCATGCTCGTATCAAGGCATATACAAAACAATTAGTCCCAAGAAGGGGGATCTAATACGTGAAGAAATATACTGGTACATCATAATGGTCCAGAGGGGACATGATTGTGGGATATACTCATGATCATGAATGATCGCAATAAGAATGATCTCAATAACTGATACACTGGATCAACTGTGGAACTGCTGAAACTGAAGGTGTCCAACATCTGTAGGGACTCAAGGACTATGAGTCAAATCTGGGAATAAATGTAACTGTATACTCAAGGGAGTATGAATCAGGTGTGAATCTGAATATCATCGCCATGCGCAGCCCGGATAACTATAGGAAAAGTGTAACTGATATTATCCATAGGAAGACTCTCAAATGTGGAGGAGTCAGGAGGTATCCGGGGTCTTCGACTAATAACTGAACGGACCAATACCCTGTGCGAGTCTCAACGATGCGATCAAGGTGTTGAAGTCGAGCATGTGAGAAACAACCATTTGGAGAGGCAGTAATGATTCCTCTCGAAATGATTCGTAGGCACTCATCATAAATGGTAATGAGTCCAAGACACAGGGGCCTCTAGGTCTATCCTCTGGAATAAATGTGGTTGTCGTCGACAGAGGGAGACCAGCAACTAACAAGGCAATGATGTTTCCTTGCTAGGAGCGCGAGGTGTAAACTGAAGTGATGTAGTACTGCTGGTAGGACTGACATACTTGTGGGGATGGAAAATAGCTGGGTCAAAAAATGGGTAGACTCAAACTTCCTTTGTTCAGAGCATGATGACATGGTTGACCTGGCAGCGTAGGGAACTGACTTGTAGGTGCAGGGATCATAGCTTTGACTGAATGGTATATATTGACTCTGGGGGGGGAGGACAAGCTGATGGTAGCTGTCGAGGGAGTTTCAGGGTGACATACTGCAGAATACTCTGAACAAAGGCGACCAAAAGGGGAAGCTGCTATGCGAGTAGATATGATCTGTCGTGGCGCCAAGAGGCACCCTTCTTCCTTCTTCATAGTTTTAATGAGCTTCAAGAAGGGATAAAAGTGTGCTCTGAAATGGTACGGTCCTGTGGATTTTGTGAGCCCAGGACAGCGCATGCTCATGGTTGCTATCATGTTTTAGAGAGTCTGAAAGCGGTAAGTGGACTCTGTTGGTGTTTCTTTTTCGTAAGTTTAGTCTCCAAGGACCGAAAAAGGATAAAATGATGCGGATGGAGAACTCTTCTAGCCGATGTGACTAGAGTATACCTTTTTCGTAATTAGTCTACGAGGTCCGGAAAAGGGATAAACTTATACCAGGTAGACGCCCTTTCAGATACGTTTATCGAGCATGAAAGGAAGCAAGATTGCTCGGCGATCTTTTCATTGTTTTAGGAGTCAGAAAAGAGCTTAACAGAAACTCCCTAAGTGCCTTTTTCGTAAAAGGGTTTGCTCGGCCCGAAAAAGGGATAAAATTATACCGAACAAAAATGGATTGATGAGGGTGAGAAACGGTCTCAAGCATCGTCATCTGTGCGGAAAACTGGATCCGGTGACATAAGGATTGTCGAAAACGGAGAACGGTCGATGTGGCATGCATACCGAGGTGACGAGGGGGCGTGGAAAAAATGCCCGGAAAATCTAAAGGTGAGGGCGAGAAATGGTCTCAAGCATCATCATGAGCGCGGAAAACTGAATCCGGCTATATAAGGCACGTCTAAAACGGAGAACGGCCGATGTGGCACGCAAACCGAGGTGACAAGGGGGCGTGGAAACAAATGCCCAAAAAATCTAGGCGCGAGAGCGAGAAATGATCTCAAGCATCATCACGAGCGCGGAAAACTGAATCCGGCGGTATAAGACACTTCGAAAACGGAGAACGTCCGAAGTGGTACGCAAACTGGGGCGACAAGGTGTCGGGACACAATGTTGATATTGGTCCTGGTGAGAGCGAGAAATGATCTCAAGCATCATCACGGGCACGGAAATATGAATCCGGCAGTGCAATTGGTGCGAAAAACGGAGGTCATAAGGACTCCGGAATGGTTAAAGGAAAGAACTAGGTTAAAAAATTGCTACAAATAAAGGTGATCTCACCAAGCGAAGGATGCAGTGGTGGGGAGAAATGATGACCCGTGGGGGCAAAATACTAGGTGTATCAAATCAACTGAAATATACAAGTGACACGTGACCTCAAAAATGGTTGAGATCACGAATATGAAAAAGTGAGCAGGGTTAATGACCTGCCCCCATGCTATGTGCACGGGGTTTGTGATTGTGGATCACATATGTGTTGGTTTGAACGATGGGCTCATTGAGGTGTTGAGATAGAGATGATGGGGAAGGTTCAAAATGATTGATCATGCCCCCTATCCCGGGGTCGAGGTAATCTATTATGCCCCCTAACTCAGAGGTGTCAATGCGGTGCAGATGTTGTCTCAGAGAGAGATCAATAGGGCATTGAGCAACTGCTAGCGGGGTGTTATACCATGAGGCTGTGGGTCGTGGTGGCATACTGAAGTGATGATATGATGATGGGGGATTCCCTTTGTGGGGTGGATGCCCCCAGTATCTCCGACGAGGATGACGATGATGATGAGTAGGCAAGGTTTTGGGCCTGCCCCCATGTTGTGGACATGTGGTTTCCTGGTCGATTTGAAAGGGTTGAACCTGTGTGTCAAAGGGATCAATGAAAGGGGCCGAGCGGACAGAGGGGTATCCAGTGGAGATCGTATAAATGGCAGGGTCAAGGCCAGGCATTTCGGTATCTGACCAAGTAAAGACATCAGTGAATTCTTGGAACAGTTGTTGGTATTCTCCGATCTCATGCTCACTGTGGGAGGTTCCTAATGTGATGGTATGAAGGGCACCAAGTGGGTCAGAGATGTCAATGTGGATGACGGGAGAAATATCGGCCATGGGATCCGTTAACCAGTCGATCTTAGTTGGAAGGAAAACCTTGGACTCAACCGCAGATTGGGTAGCGGTGGTGGATGAAGTCTCTTCCGGGAGGAAGTATGGACGATGGTGCATGTCTTCCCTGGGATAATCAAAGGTAGTAGGAGTCTCGAGAACCTCTTCATCATTGCGGGAGCTTTGAGTGGTCAAATCGAGTGATGAGGTAGTGGTAGTCGAAGAGATCATGTAGATGGTGTTAATCTCTCCGGATGAGGATGATGCAGGAGGGTAGATCTCCTCGATAGTAGGGGGTGCCGTCTCTAGGTCCAAATTGTTCATCTCGTAGAGAGCTGCTCTGTAGTTTGGGATGTCAGGACAGTTGTGGGAGTAGTGGCCGTAAATACCGCATATTGCACATGGGTGGTTGGTATGCAGTGATTTATCACGAGGCATAGGGTTTGGATCTAGTTTGACCACCGGGATGTTGGGGTCGTCGTCCAACATTTGCATGTGTTCCTGCAATGCAGGTAACTGTGGACACTGATGGGTTGGATGGCCTAACTCATCACACAGCGAGCATTTTGGAGGAGCACGGAATACGGGGGGAGGTTTAACTGCCTTGGGTGGGGGTACCGCAGTGTATGGTTGTGGGCCTCTGCCCCCAGTGGGCCTGACGAATGGAGGGGGGTTCGTCGACGACGAAGGAGTCGTGATACCGGGAGGTGGTTGGGTAGAAGTAACAATGGGTTGCACCGGTTGCAGGATGACATTTGGTGTCGGTGGAGGAATGGGAGGCGTAATATACCACACGGGTAATCCCAATGTTAACCCGGGGAGACTAAGGGTAGCCATAACCGGGGCGCTCACTACACCCGAAGGAGGAAATAGAAAGGGGATTGTGTGGATGGGTGTAACCCCAATGTGACTAGGGACTAATGGTGGTTTGGGTAACAAGGAGGGTTGATTACCGGGTGTTTGTGAAAGAGTGCAGAGGTTAGCGACCTGGGTCTCCGGTGACGGTGGTGGAATGGCCTGGAATGTAGAGGTCATCGGTGCCTCGGAGTAAAGTCCGGGTCCTACTGAGGAAATGAATGAGGTAGTTGCACCACAAACAGGTTGTTCAACCATGGGGAGAACATTTTCAGGTGTGGCGGGGGATTTGGGATCGTAATAGGTGAGTTGGTCGACCTTGACCACGCGTCCCTCATGGGGGAACTGCATGGTGCGAAATACGGATGAGGCAACAGCCCGCATGGCATACATGTAGTTGCGACCAAGTAAAAGGTTATAGTCTAGTTGGGCATTGATGACCTCAATGTCAATGAGGACGGTTTTACCCGCCAGCTGGATGGGGACATTAGCTAATAGACCTTGGGGTTGTGCTGAACGGCCGTCATAGGCTCGCAATGCAGTGGTGGACTGTTGGAGAGTAGGGGATCCCAAGTTTTTCCAAACGAAAGTGGACATGACGCATGTAGAGGCCCCTTCATCGATAATGCACCGATGGATAACAAGATTCCGAACAGAAACGAAAACTTGGAATGCTAAAGAGGAAGGCAGGCGTGGTTCAGACTGGTCTGAATCGAACGCGATCAGCTCTGAATCATTGGGGTCAATGGCGCCAATGGCAGAGAGCAAAGTTTTGCGCTGCGAAGGACAGTTTTTCAAAACTTCTAAAGCAGACATGGCTGCAGGAGACTGGGCTAAGTCATCTACGATGTTGTAATTCGACGCAGCACGAGCATTGGGATTACTGTTGATGCGACGAAGTGGGAAGTGAGGTGCTTTAGAAGCACCATCAAGTGGAGCCGGAGGTATACGTAACGTTTGATCTGTGGGATTAACGTTAGTGTTTTTGTCGGTGGGAGGGGCTTCAGAGGTGGAGCCATATTGGTTCCGACGGGTTTGGAGGTTGGCAGCAGCAGTCGACATCATCAACAAATGGTGAGTACCTGAATCGAACATGGGTTGATCGGGGGCTGCATAAGTGATCTGCTGTGGTGGCACGTTGCCCTGAGGGGGGGCTAACGGCTGAGTGTTCACTACACCCTGGTTTGGAAAGGGGTTTTGTAGCACCAAGGGTTGATGTTGAGGTGGTGGAGGGTTGGGTGGCGGCTGAGGAGCCACTTGCCCTTGACGATGTGCATCGTCGGTCCAAAGTTGCCGAGCTCGCTCCAAATGTGGGCAAGAATGCGTGTAATGACCATAGACTCCGCAGATAGAACAAGGGTGGTTTGTTCTGAGGTTATTATTTCTAGGCTGCTTAGGATTCCGATCCGGATTGCGATTGGGAGGAGCAGCATTGTTATTCTGCGGAGGATAGGGAGGTGGAGGACCTTGCTGATGTTGTTGGTTATTACCGTGGTTATGACCTATACCACGGTTCTGTAGCGCACCTTGGTTGCGCTGGTTATTTTGGTATTGGGGCTGATGTTGTTGTGCGTACACATGCCCTTGAGCATTGGGGGGATTCTGGGGAGCCGCAAGTGCAGGAGCAGGTTGCGGTGGATAGTATGCAGGTGGAGCTGGAGGTGGTCCAGTTGCCTGTTGGGGTTGTTGGTATCCCTGAGCTGGTGGAGGTGTGAGGTTAGCTGGTGCAACCGGTTGTGGGTAATGCATGGGCTGTTGTGGGAACTGCATGGGGGTCTGAACCGTAGGTTGAGCATAGTATGTAGGAGGTACATATGCTGATGGCGCTTGGCCATAACAATGTTGTGGACAAGAGGGTCCATGAACGTGATGGGCCTGGTTTGTTGGAGCATAGGAAGTCGTCGCTCTGGAACTAGATGTAGCCCTAGAAAGGTCTGGGGCGGGCATGGTGCTCACCATACTGAAAGGTTTTGCTTGCGGTGTAATTTGGCCAATAATGCCATCAGCGGCATGTGATGCCCCCGGTGTGTCACCGCGTGCAGAGTCACCTCGTGGGGCGTCCGGTATGATCGTGTATAGGTAACCCGACTGGGCGTAGATGAGATCAAACTGTTGGGCCTTGAGGATGGCCTCTTCCTCAGACTGAGGTCTTTCAGATGCTACATCCTTCGCAATGAGAGGAAGGAGGGATTTAAGGAACCAGTCTAAAAAGATTCGGTCGTCTAATTTAATCTTGCATAGGCTTCGGCGCCGACGCCAATCATGGATATGGTCAGTGATATGCGTGGCCGTGTTCTGTCTGCAAGACAGTAGGATTTCGACGCCCGCATCATAGCGGACTGGTAGCTGAAAGAACTGCAGGAAGGTCGAGGCAAGGGAGGTAAATGTGGAATGCGTCCCATGGGGTTGCTCGATATACCATTTGGCTGCAGAGCCAGTGAAGGTGCGCTGTAATAAACGGAGGCGGACTGAGTCGTCCACTATGGAGTTGGAGGAACACCATAAATGGAAGGACATGATGTGGTTCTGGGGGTCTTCTCCGGCCTTTCCCTCAAACTTAGGGATGTCAGAGGGAAGCTTAGTGGGCATATGGGGCCAAGCAGGATCATGCCTAATGGGGTCATTCGTAAGCCTAGCTAAATCTGGCAAGTTGAGACTTGCCATGTATGGTAGACTAGCGGATGTGGTGACCGGAACCGGGATTTGCCTAGCCATTGTGGTATGGTGTAGGGGTCCAGTAGCTCCTATAGGTATGCTAGGTATGGCGGGTATGTGCCCTCCAACAGGTGTGGCCTGATATGGGTTAGTACTCCCAAGTGCAACTTGGGTTACACTTGGGTTAGGAATCGCACTAGGGATTCCTGGTATATTACTACCGAGTGCAACGTGGGTTACACTTGGGTTAGGGATCGCACTAGGGATTCCTGGGATAGCATTCCCAAGTACAACAGGAGTGACACTTGGGTTAGGAATCGTACTAGGGATTCCTGGGATAGGGTTTGTGGAAACCGAAGGGGGTATGACCCCCATGTTGGGCATGCCCATGACAGGTTGTGGTCCTGTGCTAGGCATTCCTAAATGTGGAGTGTTACCCATATTGGGCATACCCAAGGGGGTGGGTGTTGTCATGGATGGTATCCCCGCAGAAAGGTCTGCGGATGTCTGACCTATGGTTAATGTAAATTGTGGATCTTCTGGTGTTCCAGACATAATTGTGGTAGGTGGTAACTCTGTGGGGTTTTCGGATTCTACCTCCAAATCAAAGGTGAAGTGGGGTATGTCAGAATCGGATGACCGTCTAGATGATCGACGATGTGTCGAATCAAGGGATAATGCTCTGCGTCCGTGACATGGAGAGCCAAGTGGACTAAACTCTGGGAGTTCGCCCTGTAGACGACGAGAACGTCTAGAATTCTCAATGGTGAGAATATGTTTTTTATGTAAAAATTTGTTTTAAGTATCAGGTGGTGATATATGTATGTAAAAGACTCAAAACCCTAATGCAACCAAGGGTGCAAAAAGGGGAGTGAAAAAAGAAGGCTCACAGGCCAAAAAATCAATCCTCAAAAAATGCACTTATTCTAGCAGTTGTGCTACAATAAGTGGAGGAATGCAACAACCGGTCAGAATACCAACATGCAAGCGGCTCCTAGAAAAAAATAGGTGTAACTAGACTCAAAAGGTGGTAAAGATCATGCAAACACCTAATCTAAAAGTATTGTGACTCAAACAGACGATATCCCCTGCAAGGTGATGAAATCCAAGTCAGACAATATGAATGTAGAGACAACGGCTAGATATCCCCCTACCGGGAGGGACACCGGGTAATCAATCCTAAAAAGACAGGCTACTAGGATACTCCGTTCATGACGCGTCGAGAAAAGGTAAATCTGCCGTTTGGTCCTTTGATCGCAATATCCCAATACAGGGATATCCCGAGAACTGCGAATGGTAGCCCTTCGGTTACTGAATGGGTTTCGGTATCCCACTCAGGCTTCCGGAACCATCCTCGCGACTTCAACCCTCCTAGGGGAGAGGCCTTCCCACAAACCGGTTGTGACCGCGCCAAAAAGTACTAAGAGATTTTAGCTCCCTAATTGGACAACTTCTATGTCTCAGATGTATGAACTGAGGGGTGTTATTGGAACACCTATCCCCCCAATACTACCTAGCTACAAGAATTCTTTTCGTGTTCCCCAAGTGGGGTTAAGAGTGTGTTCAAATTAGGGTAAGTTTTAAGTCTTAGTTCAATTAAGTGATCGTGTGAGTGCACGTGAGGTGTTATAAACTGAACTTGAAAAAATTAAATGCTTTAAGGGAAATTTTTCAAAAAATAAAGGACTTTTCGAAAAATAACGAGCAAATATTTAAGACTTTTTTCACTATAAAGAAATTAATTTGTTTTTTCAAAAATAACTCAAAAAATAATGGATTTTTTGGATTTATGAAAGCAAATAATAAACTTCTAAAAGAAATAAATGGATTTCTTCGTTTCAATAAAATTTGCTAAGGGCAAGATTCTAAAGAAGTAAACAAGAAAAAATTTGAATCTAGATAAAGAATGCAAAATGAATCTTTCTTTCACTTTCTTGAAAATTTTTAAAAAGATATATGTATGCACTTTTAAATAGTAAAAAAATTTTCTAAATCTGGAAAATATGCAGGATTTTATACTGTAAAAAATATGCTATGGGCAGAAAGTACAGTAAAAAATATTTTTCAAAATCGGGACGGCCGAATGAAAAAATTCAGCCGCGCGGGTTTTGGACGAACAGCCGCGATGGGCAGCGCGGGTTTTGGCCGAACAGTCGCGATGGACCGCGCGGGTTTTGGACGCACAGTCGCGATGGACCGCGCAGGTTTTGGGCGCACAGTCGCGATGGACCGCGCAGGTTTTGGGCGCACAGTCGCGATGGACAGCGCGGAAAAAGGCCGCGAAGCCGCGGTGTGCAGCGCGGAAAAACACAGAAAAGTCGCGATGGACCGCGCGACTGTCTGGAAAAAGGCCACGATGGACCGCGCGGAAAAATGCAGAAAAGTCACGATGGACCGCGCGACTGTCTGGCAAAAAGCCGCGAGGCGGAAGCCGTGCACGGAAAACGAGAAACGAACTCGAAAATTTAAAATTTAGGGCTGTTTTTTTGGGGCCAAATCTCAGAACAGCAATGGATCTGCTGTCTAAGATGGCAGATCTATGGATCTAATGGTTAAAAACTCATAAAAACTAAGATTTAATGGCAAAGCTAGAGATCTAAAGTTCAAACCAAAGCGGAGTCGCCAAAAACTGTTGGCTCGGTTTTGCAACCAAGCTTAGTGCTATGGGCACCTACTAACTAGTAGTAGCAGTTTCAATAGAAATAAAAACAATAAACTAAATAAACAATACTTTTCATGGATCTAAGCAAGAATCTAAGCAAATAATTTAAATATTTCAAAAATCAAGAACAAGAAACATAAGAAATAATTTTTGTATTGAAAAGTGGGGGGCAAGCAAGTGCTTGCGATATTACCTTCAATGGTGAAGGTTGATGTTGAGCAACTCCCAAGATGAGTAGCTCCAAACTCCAATAGGTCTCTTTCTCCAAGGTTGCTTCAATGGCTAAAAGTGCTCAGGGGAGATTTCAGCAGCATAAGGATGAGATAATGGAAGGATGTTGAAATGAGGAGCCCCTACCACCTTTTTATAGGTTTTGGTGGTGGGAAATACCATTTGTGGTTTTGTGGAAACCAAATGGTATTGACCAACATGGTTTAGGTACTTTTCCCTCCTTTTTCCTTTTTTGAATAAAAATAATATTTTAATTCCCTTTTTAATATTTTTGGGAATTTGGACCCTTTTTGAGGGTTTTTTATGATTTTCTTGGAAAAATAATGTTTTTTAATGGAAAAAGGGGTGTACTAAGGTCTTTTGGTGACCTTTTGTTGGTTTCAGAGGCTCAGATGGTGAAAAAGTGGACAAATGGGTCATGTGAATAGGGGAATGAGCTAGTGAGCACTTTTTAGGTGTTAACAATGCTCAATTTTTAATTCCGAGGAGTTGGTCAAATTCGAAACTCGACTGTACGTTTTCTCTATACTTGGGCTTAAAGGGGGAGAAAATAGCTCGGAACGTCACGAAAGTTGGTGTGGACGCTTGTCTACCAATGGGACATCCAAAACTATTCTCAAATTTCAATTTCGAGAAGTTCGTCAAAGTCTAAACTCGATCGTGCGTTTTCGCTAGACTTGGGCTTAAAGGGAGTGAAAATAGCTCGGAACATTACGAAAGTTGGCGTGGACGCTCGTCTAACAATGTGACATCCAAATCCATTCTAAAATTTAAATTCCGAGAAGTTGGTCAAAGTGGAAAATCGACCGTGCATTTTCACTAGACTTGTGCTTAAAGGGTGAGAAAATAGTTCAAAATGTCACGAAAGTTGGCGTGCGCATTTGTCTACCAACGGGACATCCAAATCTATGCTCAATTTTCAATTCCGAGGAGTTGGTCAAATTCGAAACTCGACTGCACGTTTTCGCTATACTTGGGCTTAAAGGGGGAGAAAATAGCTCGGAACGTCACGAAAGTTGGTGTGGACGCTTGTCTACCAATGGGACATCCAAAACTATTCTCAAATTTAATTTCCGAGAAGTTCGTCAAAGTTGAAACTCGATCGTGCGTTTTCGCTAGACTTGGGCTTAAAGGGAGTGAAAATAGCTTGGAACATTACGAAAGTTGGCGTGGACGCTCGTCTAACAATGTGACATCCAAATCCATTCTAAAATTTAAATTCCGAGAAGTTGGTCAAAATGGAAAATCGACCATGCATTTTCGCTAGACATAGGCTTAAAGGTTGAGAAAATAGCTCGGAACGTCACGAAAGTTAACGTGCGCATTTGTCTACCAACGGGACATCCAAATCTATGCTCAATTTTCAATTCCGAGAAGTTGGTCAAATTCGAAACTCGACCGTGCGTTTTCTTTCGACTTGAGCTTAAAGGGTGTGAAATTAGCTCGTAATGTGACGAAAGTTGGCGTGCGCATTTGTCTACCAACGGGACATCCAGATATATGCTCAATTTTCAATTCCGAGAAGTTGGTCAAATTCGAACTCGACCGTGCGTTTTCGCTAGAGTTGGGCTTAAAGCCGAGGAAAATAGCTCGTAACGTCACGAAAGTTGGCATGTGCACTTGTCTACCAACGGGACATCCAAATCTATTTTCAAATTTCAACTCCCGAAAGTTGGTCAAATTCGAAACTCGACCGTGTGTTTTCGCTAGACTTGGGCTTAAAGGGGGAGAAAATAGCTCGGAACGTCACGAAAGACGGTGTGGACGCTTGTCTACGAATGGGACATCCAAAACTATTCTCAAATTTCAATTCCGAGAAGTTGGTCAAAGTTGAAACTCGATCATGCATTTTCGCTCGACTTGGGCTTAAAGGGTGTGAAAATAGCTCGGAGCGTCATGAAAGTTGGCGTGGACGATCGTCGACCAATGTGACATCCAAATCTATTCTCAAATTTAAATTCCGAGAAGTTGGTCAAAGTTGAAAATCGACAGTGCATTTTCGCTAGACTTAGGCTTAAAGGGTGAGAAAATAGCTCGGAACGTCACGAAAGCTGGCGTGCGCATTTGTCTACCAACGGGACATCCAAATCTATGCTCAATTTTCAATTCCGAGAAGTTGGTCAAATTCGAAACTCGACCGTGCGTTTTCGCTAGAATTGGGCTTAAAGGGGGAGAAAATAGCTCGGAACGTCACGAAAGTTGGCATGGACGCTTGTCTACCAATGGGACATCCAAATCCATTCTCAAATTTCAATTCCGAGAAGTTGGACAAAGTTGAAAATCGACCGTGCATTTTCGCTAGAATTGGGCTTAAAGGACGTGAAAATAGCTCGGAACGTCACGAATGTTGGCGTGCGCATTTGTCTACAAATGGGACATCCAAATCTATTCTCAATTTTCAATTCCGAGAAGTTGGTCAAAGATGAAACGCGACCGTGTGTTTTCTCTAGAGTTGGGCTTAAATGGGAAGAAAATAGCTCGGAATGTCACGAAAGTTGGTGTGGATGCTTGTCTACCAATGGGACATCCAAATCTATTCTCAAATTTCAATTCCGAGAAGTTGTTCAAAGCTCAAAATTTACCGTTCGTTTTCGCTAGAATTGGGCTTAAAGGGTGTGAAAATAGCTCGGAACGTCACGAGAGTTGGCGTGCACGCTCGTCTTCCAATGTGACATCCAAATCTATTCTCAAATTTATATTCCGAGAAGTTGGTCAAAGTTGAAAATCGACCGTGCATTTTCACTAGACTTGGGCTTAAAGGGTGAGAAAATAGTTCGAAATGTCACGAAAGTTGGCGTGCGCATTTGTCTACCAACGGGACATCCAAATCTATGCTCAATTTTTAATTCCGAGGAGTTGGTCAAATTCGAAACTCAACTGTACATTTTCGCTATACTTGGGCTTAAATGGGGAGAAAATAGCTCGGAACGTCACGAAAGTTGGTGTGGACGCTTGTCTACCAATGGGACATCCAAAACTATTCTCAAATTTCAATTCCGAGAAGTTCGTCAAAGTTGAAACTCGATCGTGCGTTTTCACTAGACTTGGGCTTAAAGGGAGTGAAAATAGATCGGAACATTACGAAAGTTGGCGTGGACGCTCGTCTAACAATGTGACATCCAAATCCATTCTAAAATTTAAATTCCGAGAAGTTGGTCAAAGTGGAAAATCGACCGTGCATTTTCGCTAGACTTAGGCTTAAAGGGTGAGAAAATAGCTCGGAACGTCACGACAGTTAGCGTGCGCATTTGTCTACCAACGGGACATCCAAATCTATGCTCAATTTTCAATTCCGAGAAGTTGGTCAAATTCGAAACTCGACCGTGCGTTTTCACTCGACTTGAGCTTAAAGGGTGTGAAATTAGCTCGTAATGTGACGAAAGTTGGCGTGCGCATTTGTCTACGAACGGGACATCCAAATCTATGCTCAATTTCTAATTCCGAGAAGTTGGTCAAATTCGAAACTCGACCGTGTGTTTTCGCTAGACTTAGGCTTAAAGGGTGAGAAAATAGCTCGGAATGTCATGAAAGTTGGTGTGGACGCTTGTCTACCAATGGGACATCCAAAACTATTCTCAAATTTCAATTCCGAGAAGTTGGTCAAAGTTGAAACTCGATCGTGCGTTTTCGCTAGACTTGGGCTTAAAGGGGGAGAAAATAGCTCGGAACGTCACGAAATTTGGCGTGCGCATTTGTCTAACAACGAGACGTCCAAATCTATGCTCAATTTTCAATTCCGAGAAGTTGTTCAAATTCGAAACTCGACCGTGCATTTTCGCTCGACTTGAGCTTAAAGGGTGTGAAATTAGCTCGTAATGTGACGAAAGTTGGTGTGCGCATTTGTCTACCAACGGGACATCCAAATCTGTGCTCAATTTTTAATTCCGAGAAGTTGGTCAAATTCGAAACTCGACCGTGCGTTTTCTCTAGACTTAGGCTTAAAGGGTGAGAAAATAGCTCGGAACGTCACGAAAGTTGGCGTGCGCATTTGTCTACCAACGGGACATCCAGATATATGCTCAATTTTCAATTCCGAGAAGTTGGTCAAATTCGAACTCGACCGTGCGTTTTCGGTAGAGTTGGGCTTAAAGCCGAGGAAAATAGCTCGTAACGTCACGAAAGTTGGCATGTGCACTTGTCTACCAACGGGACATCCAAATCTATTTTCAAATTTCAACTCCCAAAAGTTGGTCAAATTCGAAACTCGACCGTGCGTTTTCGCTAGACTTGGGCTTAAAGCGGGAGAAAATAGCTAGGAACGTCATGAAAGTTGGTGTGGACGCTTGTCTACCAATGGGAAATCCAAATCTATTCTCAATTTTCAATTCCAAGAAGTTGCTCAAAGATGATACGCGATCGTGCGTTTTCGCTAGAGTTGGGCTTAAATGGGATGAAAATAGCTCGGAATGTCATGAAAGTTGGCGTGGACGCTCCTCTACCAATGGGACATCCAAATCTATTCTCAAATTTAAATTCCGAGAGGTTGGTCAAACTTGAAACTCGATCGTGCGTGTTCGCTAGACTTGGGCTTAAAGGGGGAGAAAGTTGGCGTGTGCATTTGTCTACCAACGGGACATCCAAATCTATGCTTAATTTTTAATTCCGAGGAGTTGGTCAAATTCGAAACTCGACCGTGCGTTTTCGCTAGACTTGGGCTTAAAGGGGGAGAAAATAGCTCGGAACGTCATGAAAGTTGGTGCGGACGCTTGTCTACCAATGGGACATCCAAATCTATTCTCAATTTTCAATTCCGAGAAGTTGGTCAAAGATGATACACGATCATGCGTTTTCGCTAGAGTTGGGCTTAAATGGGATGAAAATAGCTCGGAATGTCATGAAAGTTGGCGTGGACGCTCGTCTACCAATGGGACATCCAAATCTATTCTCAAATTTAAATTCCGATAGGTTGGTCAAACTTGAAACTCGATCGTGCGTGTTCGCTAGACTTGGGCTTAAAGGGGGAGAAAATAGCTCGGAACGTCACGAAAGTTGGTGTGGACGCTTGTCTACCAATGGGACATCCAAAACTATTCTCAAATTTCAATTTCGAGAAGTTCGTCAAAGTTGAAACTCGATCATGCGTTTTTGCTAGACTTGGGCTTAAAGGGTGTGAAATTAGCTCGTAATGTCACGAAAGTTTTTGTGCGCGCATGTCTACAAATGGGACATCCAAATCTATTCTCAATTTTCATTTCCGAGAAGTTGGTCAAAGATGAAACGCGACTGTGTGTTTTCTCTAGAGTTGGGCTTAAATGGGAAGAAAATAGCTCGGAATGTCACAAAAGTTGGTGTGGACGCTTGTCTACCAATGGGACATCCAAATCTATTCTCAAATTTAAATTCCAAGAAATTGGTCAAAGTTTAAAATTTACCGTGCGTTTTCGCTAGAATTGGGCTTAAAGGGCGAGAAAATAGCTCGGAATGTCACGAAAGTTGGTGTGGACACTTGTCTACCAATGGAACATCCAAATCTATTCTCAAATTTAAATTCCAAGAAGTTGGTCAAAGTTGAAAATTTACCGTGCGTTTTCACTAGAGTTGGGCTTAAAGGGCGAGAAAATAGCTCAGAACGTCACGAAAGATGGCGTGCGCATTTGTATACCAACGGGACATCCAAATCTATGCTCAATTTTCAATTCCGAGAAGTTGGTCAAATTCGAAACTCGACCGTGCGTTTTCGCTAGACTTGGGCTTAAAGGGGGAGAAAATAGCTCGGAACGTCACGAAAGACGGTGTGGACGCTTGTCTACCAATGGGACATCCAAAACTATTCTCAAATTTCAATTCCGAGAAGTTGGTCAAAGTTGAAACTCGATCATGTGTTTTCGCTCGACTTGGGCTTAAAGGGTGTGAAAATAGCTCGGAGCGTCATGAAAGTTGGCGTGGGCGCTTGTCGACCAATGTGACATCCAAATCTATTCTCAAGTTTAAATTCCGAGAAGTTGGTCAAAGTTGAAAATCGACAGTGCATTTTCGCTAGACTTAGGCTTAAAGGGTGAGAAAATAGCTCGGAACATCACGAAAGCTGGCATGCGCATTTGTCTACCAACGGGACATCCAAATCTATGCTCAATTTTCAATTCCGAGAAGTTGGTCAAATTCGAAACTCTACCGTGCGTTTTCGCTAGACTTGGGCTTAAAGGGGGAGAAAATAGCTCGGAACGTCACGAAAGTTGGCGTGGACGCTTGTCTACCAATGGGTCATCCAAATCCATTCTCAAATTTCAATTCCGAGAAGTTGGTCAAAGTTGAAAATCGACCGTGCGTTTTCGCTAGAATTGGGCTTAAAGGATGTGAAAATAGCTCGGAACGTCACGAATGTTGGCGTGCGCATTTGTCTACAAATGGGACATCCAAATCTATTCTCAATTTTCAATTCCGAGAAGTTGGTCAAAGATGAAACGCGACCGTGCGTTTTCTCTAGAGTTGGGCTTAAATGGGAAGAAAATAGCTCGGAATGTCACGAAAGTTGGTGTGGATGCTTGTCTACCAATGGGACATCCAAATCTATTCTCAAATTTCAATTCCGAGAAGTTGGTCAAAGTTGAAAATCGACCGTGCATTTTCACTAGACTTGGGCTTAAAGGGTGAGAAAATAGTTCGAAATGTCAAGAAAGTTGGCGTTCGCATTTGTCTACCAACGGGACATCCAAATCTATGCTCAATTTTTAATTCCGAGGAGTTGGTCAAATTCGAAACTCGACTGTACGTTTTCGCTATACTTGGGCTTAAAGGGGGAGAAAATAGCTCGAAACGTCACGAACGTTGGTGTGGACGCTTGTCTACCAATGGGACATCCAAAACTATTCTCAAATTTCAATTCCGAGAAGTTCGTCAAAGTTGAAACTCGATCGTGCATTTTCGCTAGACTTGGGCTTAAAGGGAGTGAAAATAGCTCGGAACATTACGAAAGTTGGCGTGGACGCTCGTCTAACAATGTGACATCCAAATCCATTCTAAAATTTAAATTCCGAGAAGTTGGTCAAAGTGGAAAATCGACCGTGCATTTTCGCTAGACTTAGGCTTAAAGGGTTAGAAAATAGCTCGGAACGTCACGAAAGTTAGCGTGCGCATTTGTCTACCAACGGGACATCCAAATCTATGCTCAATTTTCAATTCCGAGAAGTTGGTCAAATTCGAAACTCGACCGTGCGTTTTCGCTCGACTTGAGCTTAAAGGGTGTGAAATTAGCTCGTAATGTGACGAAAGTTGGCGTGCGCATTTGTCTACCAACGGGACATCCAGATATATGCTCAATTTTCAAATTCGAACTCGACCGTGCGTTTTGGCTAGAGTTGGGCTTAAAGCCGAGGAAAATAGCTCGTAACGTCACGAAAGTTGGCATGTGCACTTGTCTACCAACGGGACATCCAAATCTAGTTTCAAATTTCAACTCCCAAAAGTTGGTCAAATTCGAAACTCGACCGTGCGTTTTCGCTAGACTTGGGCTTAAAGGGGGAGAAAATAGCTCGGAACGTCATGAAAGTTGTTGTGGACGCTTGTCTACCAATGGGCATCCAAATCTATTCTCAATTTTCAATTCTGAGAAGTTGGTCAAAGATGATACGCGATCTTGCGTTTTCGCTAGAGTTGGGCTTAAATGGGATGAAAATAGCTCGGAATGTCATGAAAGTTGGCGTGGACGCTCGTCTACCAATGGGACATCCAAATCTATTCTCAAATTTAAATTCCGAGAGGTTGGTCAAACTTGAAACTCGATCGTGCGTGTTCGGTAGACTTGGGCTTAAAGGGGGAGAAAATAGCTCGGAACGTCACGAAAGTTGGTGTGGACGCTTGTCTACCAATGGGACATCCAAAACTATTCTCAAATTTCAATTCGACGAAGTTGGTCAAAGTTGAAAATTTACCGTGCGTTTTCGCTAGACTTGGGCTTAAAGGGCGAGAAAATAGCTCGGAATGTCACGAAAGTTGGTGTGGACGCTTGTCTACCAATGGAACATCCAAATCTATTCTCAAATTTAAATTCCAAGAAGTTGGTCAAAGTTGAAAATTTGCCGTGCGTTTTCGCTAGACTTGGGCTTAAAGGGTGAGAAAATAGCTCGGAATGTCACGAAAGTTGGTGTGGATGCTTGTCTACCAATGGGACATCCAAATCTATTCTCAAATTTCAATTCCGAGAAGTTGTTCAAAGCTGAAAATTTACCTTTCGTTTTCGCTAGAATTGGGCTTAAAGGGTGTGAAAATAGCTCGGAACGTCACGAGAGTTGGGGTGCACGCTCGTCTACCAATGTGACATCCAAATCTATTCTAAAATTTATATTCCGAGAAGTTGGTCAAAGTTGAAAATCGACCGTGCATTTTCACTAGACTTGGGCTTAAAGGGTGAGAAAATAGTTCGAAATGTCACGAAAGTTGGCGTACGCATTTGTCTACCAACGGGACATCCAAATCTATGCTCAATTTTCAATTCCAAGAAGTTGGTCAACTTCAAAACTCGACCGTGCGTTTTCGCTCGACTTGAGGTTAAAGGGTGTGAAATTAGCTCGTAATGTGACGAAAGTTGGCGTGCGCATTTGTCTACCAACGAGACATCCAAATCTATGCTCAATTTCTAATTCCGAGAAGTTGGTCAAATTCGAAACTCGACCGTGTGTTTTCGCCACACTTAGGCTTAAAGGGTGAGAAAATAGCTCGGAACGTCACGAAAGTTGGTGTGGACGCTTGTCTACCAATGGGACATCCAAAGCTATTCTCAAATTTCAATTACGAAAAGTTGGTCAAAGTTGAAACTCGATCGTGCGTTTTCGCTAGACTTGGTCTTAAAGGGGGAGAAAATAGCTCGGAACGTCACGAAAGTTGGCGTGCGCATTTGTGTACCAACGAGACATCCAAATCTATGCTCAATTTTCAATTACGAGAAGTTGGTCAAATTTGAAACTCGACCATGCATTTTCGCTCGACTTGAGCTTAAAGGGTGTGAAATTAGCTCGTAATGCGACAAAAGTTGGCGTGCGCATTTGTCTACCAACGGGACATCCAAATCTGTGCTCAATTTTTAATTCCGAGAAGTTGGTCAAATTCGAAACTCGACCGTGCGTTTTCGCTAGACTTAGGCTTAAAGGGGGAGAAAATAGCTCGGAACGTCACGAAAGTTGGCGTGCGCATTTGTCTACCAACGGGACATCCATATATATGCTCAATTTTCAATTCCGAGAAGTTGGTCAAATTCGAACTCGACTGTGCGTTTTCGGTAGTGTTGGGCTTAAAGCCGAGGAAAATAGCTCGTAACGTCACGAAAGTTGGCATGTGCACTTGTCTACCAACGGGACATCCAAATCTATTTTCAAATTTCAACTCCCAAAAGTTGGTCAAATTCGAAACTCGACCGTGCGTTTTCGCTAGACTTGGGCTTAAAGGGGGAGAAAATAGCTCAGAACGTCAGGAAAGTTGGTGTGGACGCTTGTCTACCAATGGGACATCCAAATCTATTCTCAATTTTCAATTCTGAGAAGTTGGTCAAAGATGATACGCGATCGTGCGTTTTCGCTAGAGTTGGGCTTAAATGGGATGAAAATAGCTCGGAATGTCATGAAAGTTGGCGTGGACGCTCGTCTACCAATGGGACATCCAAATCTATACTCAAATTTAAATTCCGAGAGGTTGGTCAAACTTGAAACTCGATCGTGCGTGTTCGCTAGACTTTGGCTTAAAGGGGGAGAAAATAGGTCGGAACGTCACGAAAGTTGGTGTGGACGCTTGTCTACCAATGGGACATCCAAAACTATTCTCAAATTTCAATTTCGAGAAGTTCGTCAAAGTTGAAACTCGATCATGCATTTTTGCTAGACTTGGGCTTAAAGGGTGTGAAAATAGCTCGTAATGTCACGAAAGTTGCTGTGCTCGCATGTCTACAAATGGGACATCCAAATCTATTCTCAATTTTCAATTCCGAGAAGTTGGTCAAAGATGAAACGCGACCGTGCGTTTTCTCTAGAGTTGGGCTTAAATGGGAAGAAAATAGCGCGGAATGTCACGAAAGTTGGTGTGGATGCTTGTCGACCAGTGGGACATCCAAATCTATTCTCAAATTTCAATTCCGAGAAGTTGTTCAAAGCAGAACATTTACCGTTCGTTTTCGCTAGAATTGGGCTTAAAGGGTGTGAAAATAGCTCGGAACGTCACGAGAGTTGGCGTGCACGCTCTTCTACCAATGTGACATCCAAATCTATTCTCAAATTTATATTTCGAGAAGTTGGTCAAAGTTGAAAATCGACCGTGCATTTTCACTAGACTTGGGCTTAAAGGGTGAGAAAATAGTTCGAAATGTCACGAAAGTTGGCGTGCGCATTTGTCTACCAACGGGACATCCAAATCTATGCTCAATTTTTAATTCCGAGGAGTTGGTCAAATTCGAAACTCGACTGTACGTTTTCGCTATAATTGGGCTTAAAGGGGGAGAAAATAGCTCGGAACGTCACGAACGTTGGTGTGGACGCTTGTCTACCAATGGGACATCCAAAACTATTCTCAAATTTCAATTCCGAGAAGTTCGTCAAAGTTGAAACTCGATCGTCCGTTTTCGCTAGACTTGGGCTTAAAGGGAGTGAAAATAGCTCGGAACATTACGAAAGTTGGCGTGGACGCTCGTCTAACAATGTGACATCCAAATCCATTCTAAAATTTAAATTCTGAGAAGTTGGTCAAAGTGGAAAATCGACCGTGCATTTTCGCTAGACTTAGGCTTAAAGGGTGAGAAAATAGCTCGGAACATCACGAAAGTTAGCGTGCGCATTTGTCTACCAACGGGACATCCAAATATATGCTCAATTTTCGATTCCGAGAAGTTGGTCAAATTCGAAACTCGACCGTGCGTTTTCGCTCGACTTGAGCTTAAAGGGTGTGAAATTAGCTCGTAATGTGACGAAAGTTGGCGTGCGCATTTCTCTACCAACGGGACATCCAAATCTATGCTCAATTTCTAATTCCGAGAAGCTGGTCAAATTCGAAACTCGACCGTGTGTTTTCGCTAGACTTAGGCTTAAAGGGTGAGAAAAAAGCTCGGAACGTCACGAAAGTTGGTGTGGACGCTTGTCTACCAATGGGACATCCAAAACTATTCTCAGATTTCAATTCCGAGAAGTTGGTCAAAGTTGAAACTCGATCGTGCGTTTTCTCTAGACTTGGGCTTAAAGGGGGAGAAAATAGCTCGGAACGTCACGAAAGTTGGCATGCGCATTTGTCTACCAACGAGACATCCAAATCTATGCTCAATTTTCAATTCCGAGAAGTTGGTCAAATTCGAAACTCGACCGTGCATTTTCGCTCGACTTGAGCTTAAAGGTTGTGAAATTAGCTCGTAATGTGACGAAAGTTGGCGTGCGCATTTGTCTACCAACGGGACATCCAAATCTGTGCTCAATTTTTAATTCCGAGAAGTTGGTCAAATTCGAAACTCGACCGTGCGTTTTCGCTAGACTTAGGCTTAAACGGTGAGAAAATAGCTCGGAACGTCACGAAAGTTGGCGTGCGCATTTGTCTACCAACGGGACATCCAGATATATGCTCAATTTTCAATTCCGAGAAGTTGGTCAAATTCGAACTCGACCGTGCGTTTTCGCTAGAGTTGGGCTTAAAGCGGAGGAAAATAGCTCGTAACGTCACGAAAGTTGGCATGTGCACTTGTCTACCAACGGGACATCCAAATCTATTTTAAAATTTCAACTCCCAAAAGTTGGTCAAATTCGAAACTCGACCGTGCGTTTTCGCTAGACTTGGGCTTAAATGGGGAGAAAATAGCTCGGAACGTCATCAAAGTTGGTGTGGACACTTGTCTACCAATGGGACATCCAAATCTATTCTCAATTTTCAATTCCTAGAAGTTGGTCAAAGATGATACGCAATCTTGCGTTTTCGCTAGAGTTGGGCTTAAATGGGATGAAAATAGCTCGGAATGTCATGAAAGTTGGCGTGGACGCTCGTCTACCAATGGGACATCCAAATCTATTCTCAAATTTAAATTCTGAGAGGTTGGTCAAACTTGAAACTCGATCGTGCGTGTTCGCTAGACTTGGGCTTAAAGGGGGAGAAAATAGCTCGGAACGTCACGAAAGTTGGTGTGGACGCTTGTCTACCAATGGGACATCCAAAACTATTCTCAAATTTCAATTTCGAGAAGTTCGTCAAAGTTGAAACTCGATCATGCGTTTTTGCTAGACTTGGGCTTAAAGGGTGTGAAATTAGCTCGTAATGTCACGAAAGTTGCTGTGCGCGCATGTCTACAAATGGGACATCCAAATCTATTCTCAATTTTCATTTCCGAGAAGTTGGTCAAAGATGAAACGCGACCGTGCGTTTTCTCTAGAGTTGGGCTTAAATGGGAAGAAAATAGCTCGGAATGTCACAAAAGTTGGTGTGGACGCTTGTCTACCAATGGGACATCCAAATCTATTCTCAAATTTAAATTCCAAGAAGTTGGTCAAAGTTGAAAATTTACCGTGCTTTTTCGCTAGACTTGGGCTTAAAGGGCGAGAAAATAGCTCGGAATGTCACGAAAGTTGGTGTGGACGCTTGTCTACCAATGGAACATCCAAATCTATTCTCAAATTTAAATTCCAAGAAGTTGGTCAAAGTTGAAAATTTACCGTGCGTTTTCGCTAGACTTGGACTTAAAGGGCGAGAAAATAGCTCGGAATGTCACGAAAGTTGGTGTGGACGCTTGTCTACCAATGGGACATCCAAATCTATTCTCAAATTTAAATTCCCAGAAGTTGGTCAAAGTTGAAAATTTACCGTGCGTTTTAACTAGAGTTGGGCTTAAAGGGCGAGAAAATAGCTCGGAACGTCACGAAAGCTGGCGTGCGCATTTGTCTACCAACGGCACATCCAAATCTATGCTCAATTTTCAATTCCGAAAAGTTGGTCAAATTCAAAACTCGACCGTGCGTTTTCGCTAGAATTGGCCTTAAAGGGGGAGAAAATAGCTCGGAACGTCACGAAAGACGGTGTGGACGCTTGTCTACCAATGGGACATCCAAAACTATTCTCAAATTTCAATTCCGAGAAGTTGGTCAAAGTTGAAACTCGATCATGCGTTTTCGCTCGACTTGGGCTTAAAGGGTGTGAAAATAGCTCGGAGCATCATGAAAGTTGGCGTGGACGCTCGTCGACCAATGTGACATCCAAATCTATTCTCAAATTTAAATTCCGAGAAGTTGGTCAAAGTTGAAAATCGACAGTGCATTTTCACTAGACTTAGGCTTAAAGGGTGAGAAAATAGCTCGGAACGTCGCGAAAGTTGGCGTGCGCATTTGTCTACCAACGGGACATCCAAATCTATGCTCAATTTTCAATTCCGAGAAGTTGGTCAAATTCGAAACTCGACCGTGCGTTTTCGCTAGAATTGGGCTTAAAGGGGGAGAAAATAGCTCGGATCGTCACGAAAGTTGGCGTGGACGCTTGTCTACCAATGGGACATCCAAATCCATTCTCAAATTTCAATTCTGAGAAGTTGGTGAAAGTTAAAAATCGACCGTGCGTTTTCGCTAGAATTGGGCTTAAAGGACGTGAAAATAGCTCGGAACGTCACGAATGTTGGCGTGCGCATTTGTCTACAAATGGGACATCCAAATCTATTCTCAATTTTCAATTCCGAGAAGTTGGTCAAAGATGAAACGCGACCGTGCGTTTTCTCTAGAGTTGGGCTTAAATGGGAAGAAAATAGCTCAGAATGTCACGAAAGTTGGTGTGGATGCTTGTCGACCAATGGGACATCCAAATCTATTCTCAAATTTCAATTCCGAGAAGTTGTTCAAAGCTGAAAATTTACCATTCGTTTTCGCTAGACTTGGGCTTAAAGGGAGTGAAAATAGCTCGGAACATTACGAAAGTTGGCGTACACGCTCGTCTAACAATGTGACATCCAAATCCATTCTCAAATTTATATTCCGAGAAGTTGGTCAAAGTGGAAAATCGACCGTGCATTTTCGCTAGACTTAGGCTTAAAGGGTGAGAAAATAGCTCGGAACGTCACGAAAGTTGGCGTGCGCATTTGTCTACCAACGGGACATCCAGATATATGCTCAATTTTCAATTCCGAGAAGTTGGTCAAATTCGAACTCGACCGTGCGTTTTCGCTATTGTTGGGCTTAAAGCCGAGGAAAATAGCTCGTAACGTCACGAAAGTTGGCATGTGCACTTGTCTACCAACGGGACATCCAAATCTATTTTCAAATTTCAACTCCCAAAAGTTGGTCAAATTCGAAACTCGACCGTGCGTTTTCGCTAGACTTGGGCTTAAAGGGGGAGAAAATAGCTCGGAACGTCATGAAAGTTGGTGTGGACGCTTCTCTACCAATGGGACATCCAAATCTATTCTCAATTTTCAATTCCGAGAAGTTGGTCAAAGATGATACGCGATCGTGCGTTTTCGCTAGAGTTGGGCTTAAATGGGATGAAAATAGCTCAGAATGTCATGAAAGTTGGCGTGGACACTCGTCTACCAATGGGACATCCAAATCTATTCTCAAATTAAAATTTCGAGAGGTTGGTCAAACTTGAAACTCGATCGTGCGTGTTCGCTAGACTTGGGCTTAAAGGGGGAGAAAATAGCTCGGAACGTCACGAAAGTTGGTGTGGACGCTTGTCTAGCAATGGGACATCCAAATCTATTCTCAATTAGCTCGTAATGTCATGGAAGTTGCTGTGCGCGCATGTCTACAAATGGGACATCCAAATCTATTCTCAATTTTCATTTCCGAGAAATTGGTCAAAGATGAAACGCGACCGTGCGTTTTCTCTAGAGTTGGGCTTAAATGGGAATAAAATAGCTCGGAATGTCACAAAAGTTGGTGTGGACGCTTGTCTACCAATGGGACATCCAAATCTATTCTCAAATTTAAATTCCAAGAAGTTGGTCAAAGTTGAAAATTTACCGTGCGTTTTCGCTAGACTTGGGCTTAAAGGGCGAGAAAATAGCTCGGAATGTCACGAAAGTTGGTGTGGACGCTTTTCTACCAATGGAACATCCAAATCTATTCTCAAATTTAAATTCCAGGAAGTTGGTCAAAGTTGAAAATTTACCGTGCGTTTTCGCTAGACTTGGGCTTAAAGGGCGAGAAAATAGCTCGGAATGTCACGAAAGTTGGTGTGGACGCTTGTCTACCAATGGGACATCCAAATCTATTCTCAAATTTAAATTCCAAGAAGTTGGTCAAAGTTGAAAATTTACCGTACGTTTTCACTAGAGTTGGGCTTAAAGGGCGAAAAAATAGCTCGGAACGTCACGAATGCTGGCGTGCGCATTTCTCTACCAACGGGACATCCAAATCTATGCTCAATTTTCAATTCCGAGAAGTTGGTCAAATTCGAAACTCGACATTGCGTTTTCGCTCGACTTGAGCTTATAGGGTGTGAAATTAGCTCGTAATGTGACGAAAGTTGGCGTGCGCATTTGTCTACCAACGGGACATCCAAATCTGTGCTCAATTTTTAATTCCGAGAAGTTGGTCAAATTCGAAACTCGACCATGCGTTTTCGCTAGACTTAGGCTTAAAGGGTGAGAAAATAGCTCGGAACGTCACGAAAGTTGGCGTGCGCATTTGTCTACCAACGGGACATCCAGATATATGCTCAATTTTCAATTCCGAGAAGTTGGTCAAATTCGAACTCGACCGTGCGTTTTCGCTAGAGTTGGGCTTAAAGCCGAGGAAAATAGCTCGTAACGTCACGAAACTTGGCATGTGCACTTGTCTACCAACGGGACATCCAAATCTATTTTCAAATTTCAACTCCCAAAAGTTGGTCAAATTCGAAACTCAACCGTGCGTTTTCGCTAGACTTGGGCTTAAAGGGGGAGAAAATAGCTCGGAACGTCATGAAAGTTGGTGTGGATGCTTGTCTACCAATGGGACATCCAAATCTATTCTCAATTTTCAATTCCGAGAAGTTGGTCAAAGATGATACGCGATCGTGCGTTTTCGCTAGAGTTGGGCTTAAATGGGATGAAAATAGCTCGGAATGTCATGAAAGTTGGCGTGGACGCTCATCTACCAATGGGACATCCAAATCTATTCTCAAATTTAAATTCCGAGAGGTTGGTCAAACATGAAACTCGATCGTGCGTGTTCGCTAGACTTGGGCTTAAAGGGGGATAAAATAGCTCGGAACGTCACGAAAGTTGGTGTGGACGCTTGTCTACTAATGGGACATCCAAAACTATTCTCAAATTTCAATTTCGGGAAGTTCGTCAAAGTTGAAACTCGATCATGCGTTTTTTCTAGGCTTGGGCTTAAAGGGTGTGAAATTAGCTCGTAATGTCACGAAAGTTGTTGTGCGCGCATGTCTACAAATGGGACATCCAAATCTATTCTCAATTTTCATTTCCGAGAAGTTGGTCAAAGATGAAACGCGACTGTGCATTTTCTCTAGAGTTGGGCTTAAATGGGAAGAAAATAGCTCGGAATGTCACAAAAGTTGGTGTGGACGCTTGTCTACCAATGGGAAATCCAAATCTATTCTCAAATTTAAATTCCAAGAAGTTGGTCAAAGTTGAAAATTTACCATGCGTTTTCTCTAGACTTGGGCTTAAAGGGCGAGAAAATAGCTCGGAATGTCACAAAAGTTGGTGTGGACGCTTGTCTACCAATGGAACATCCAAATCTATTCTCAATTTAAATTCCAAGAATTTGGTCAAAGTTGAAAATTTACCGTGCGTTTTCGCTAGACTTGGGCTTAAAGGGCGAGAAAATAGCTCAGAATGTCACGAAAGTTGGTGTGGACGCTTGTCTACCAATGGGACATCCAAATCTATTCTCAAATTTAAATTCCAAGAAGTTGGTCAAAGTTGAAAATTTACCGTGCGTTTTCACTAGAGTTGGGCTTAAAGGGCGAGAAAATAGCTCGGAACATCATGAAAGCTGGCGTGCGCATTTGTCTACCAACGGGACATCCAAATCTATGCTCAATTTTCAATTCCGAGAAGTTGGTCAAATTCGAAACTCCACCATGCGTTTTCGCTAGACTTGGGCTTAAAGGGGGAGTAAATAGCTCGGAACGTCACGAAAGACGGTGTGGACGCTTGTCTACCAATGGGACATCCAAAACTATTCTCAAATTTCAATTCCGAGAAGTTGGTCAAAGTTGAAACTCGATCATGCGTTTTCGCTCGACTTGGGCTTAAAGGGTGTGAAAATAGCTCGGAGCGTCATGAAAGTTGGCGTGGACGCTCGTCGACCATCATGACATCCAAATCTATTTTCAAATTTAAATTCCGATAATTTGGTCAAAGTTGAAAATCGACAGTGCATTTTCGCTAGGCTTAGGCTTAAAGGGTGAGAAAATAGCTCGGAACGTCACGAAATTTGGCGTGCGCATTTGTCTACCAACGAGACATCCAAATCTATGCTCAATTTTCAATTCTGAGAAGTTGGTCAAATTCGAAACTCGACCGTGCGTTTTCGCTAGACTTGGGCTTAAAGGAGGAGAAAATAGCTCGGAACGTCACGAAAGTTGGTCTTGACGCTTGTCTACCAATGGGACATCCAAAACTATTCTCAAATTTCAATTCCGAGAAGTTGGTCAAAGTTGAAACTCGATCGTGCGTTTTTGCTAGAATTGGGCTTAAAGGACGTGAAATTAGCTCGTAATGTCACGAAAATTGCTGTGCGCGCATGTCTACAAATGGGACATCCAAATCTATTCTCAGATTTCAATTCCGAGAAGTTGGTCAAAGATGAAACGCGACCGTGCGTTTTCTCTAGAGTTGGGCTTAAATGGGAAGAAAATAGCTCGGAATGTCACGAAAGTTGGTGTGGATACTTGTCTACAAATGGGACATCCAAATCTATTCTCAAATTTCTATTCCGAGAAGTTGTTCAAAGCTGAAAATTTACCGTTCGTTTTCGCTAGAATTGGGCTTAAAGGCTGTGAAAATAGCTCGGAACGTCACGAGAGTTGGCGTGCACGCTCGTCTACCAATGTGACATCCAAATCTATTCTCAAATTTATATTCCGAGAAGTTGGTCAAAGTTGAAAATCGACCGTGCATTTTCACTAGACTTGGGCTTAAAGGGTGAGAAAATAGTTCGAAATGTCACGAAAGTTGGCGTGCGCATTTGTCTACCAACGGGACATCCAAATCTATGCTCAATTTTTAATTTCGAGGAGTTGGTCAAATTCGAAACTCGACTGTACGTTTTCGCTATACTTGGGATTAAAGGGGGAGAAAATAGCTCGGAACGTCACGGAAGTTGGTGTGGACGCTTGTCTACCAATGGGACATCCAAAACTATTCTCAAGTTTCAATTCCGAGAAGTTCGTCAAAGTTGAAACTCGATCGTGCGTTTTCGCTAGACTTGGGCTTAAAGGGAGTGAAAATAGCTCGGAACATTACGAAAGTTGGCGTGGACGCTCGTTTAACAATGTGAAATCCAAATCCATTCTAAAATTTAAATTCCGATAAGTTGGTCAAAGTGGAAAATCGACCGTGCATTTTCGCTAGACTTAGGCTTAAAGGGTGAGAAAATAGCTCGGAACGTCACGAAAGTTAGCGTGCGCATTTGTCTACCAACGGGACATCCAAATCTATGCTCAATTTTCAATTCCGAGAAGTTGGTCAAATTTGAAACTCGACCGTGCGTTTTCGCTCGAATTGAGCTTAAAGGGTGTGAAATTAGCTCGTAATGTGATGAAAGTTGGCGTGCGCATTTGTCTACCAACGGGACATCCAAATCTATGCTCAATTTCTAATTCCGAGAAGTTGGTCAAATTCGAAACTCGACCGTGTGTTTTCGCTAGACTTAGGCTTAAAGGGTGATGAAATAGCTCGGAACGTCACGAAAGTTGGTGTGGACGCTTGTCTACCAATGGGACATCCAAAACTATTAAATTTTTCAATTCCGAGAGGTTGGTCAAAGTTGAAACTCGATCGTGCGTTTTCGCTAGACTTGGGCTTAAAGGGGGAGAAAATAGCTCGGAACGTCACGAAAGTTGGCGTGCGCATTTGTCTACCAACGAGACATCCAAATCTATGCTCAATTTTCAATTCCGAGAAGTTGGGTCAAATTCGAAACTCGACCGTGCATTTTTGCTCGACTTGAGCTTAAAGGGTGTGAAATTAGCTCGTAATGTGACGAAAGTTGGCGTGCACATTTGTCTACCAACGGGACATCCAACTCTGTGCTTAATTTTTAATTCCGAGAAGTTGGTCAAATTCCAAACTTGACCATGCGTTTTCGCTAGACTTAGGCTTAAAGGGTGAGAAAATAGCTCGGAACGTCACGAAAGTTGGCGTGCGCATTTGTCTACCAACGGGACATCTAGATATATGCTCAATTTTCAATTCCGAGAAGTTGGGCAAATTCGAACTCGACCGTGCGTTTTCGCTAGAGTTGGGCTTAAAGACGAGGAAAATAGCTCGTAACGTCACGAAAGTTGGCATGTGCACTTGTCTACCAACCGGACATCCAAATCTATTTTCAAATTTCAACTCCCAAAAGTTGGTCAAATTCGAAACTCGACCGTGCGTTTTCGCTAGACTTGGGCTTAAAGGGGGAGAAAATAGCTCGGAACGTCATGAAAGTTGGTGTGGACGCTTGTCTACCAATGGGACATCCAAATCTATTCTCAAATTTCAATTCCGAGAAGTTGGTCAAAGATGATACGCGATCGTGCGTTTTCGCTAGAGTTGGGCTTAAATGGGATGAAAATAGCTCGTAATGTCATGAAAGTTGGCGTGGACACTCGTCTACCAATGGGACATCCAAATCTATTCTAAAATTTAAATTCCGAGAGGTTGGTCAAATTCGAAACTCGATCGTGCGTGTTCGCTAGACTTGGGCTTAAAGGGGGAGAAAATAGCTCGGAACGTCACGAAAGTCGGTGTGGACGCTTGTCTACCAATGGGACATCCAAAACTATTCTCAAATTTCAATTTCGAGAAGTTCGTCAAAGTTGAAACTCGATCATGCGTTTTTGCTAGACTTGGGCTTAAAGGGTGTGAAATTAGCTCGTAATGTCAGGAAAGTTGCTGTGCGCGCATGTCTACAAATGGGACATCCAAATCTATTCTCAATTTTCATTTCCGAGAAGTTGGTCAAAGATGAAACGCGACCGTGCGTTTTCTCTAGAGTTGGGCTTAAATGGGAAGAAAATAGCTCGGAATGTCACAAAAGTTGGTGTGGACGCTTGTCTACCAATGGGACATCCAAATCTATTCTCAAATTTAAATTCCAAGAAGTTGGTCAAAGTTGAAAATTTACCGTGCGTTTTCGCTAGACTTGGGCTTAAAGGGCGAGAAAATAGCTCGGAATGTCACGAAAGTTGGTGTGGACGCTTGTCTACCAATGGAACATCCAAATCTATTCTCAAATTTAAATTCCAAGAAGTTGGTCAAAGTTGAAAATTTACCATGCGTTTTCGCTAGACTTGGGCTTAAAGGGCGAGAAAATAGCTCGGAATGTCACGAAAGTTGGTGTGGATGCTTGTCTACCAATGGGACATCCAAATCTATTCTCAAATTTAAATTCCAAGAAGTTGGTCAAAGTTGAAAATTTACCGTGCGTTTTCACTAGAGTTGGGCTTAAAGGGCAAGAAAATAGCTCGGAACGTCACGAAAGCTGGCGTGCGCATTTGTCTACCAACGGGACATCCAAATCTATGCTCAATTTTCAATTCCGAGAAGTTGGTCAAATTCGAAACTCGACCGTGCGTTTTTGCTAGACTTGGGCTTAAAGGGGGAGAAAATAGCTCGGAACGTCACGAAGGACGGTGTGGACGCTTGTCTACCAATGGGACATCCAAAACTATTCTCAAATTTCAATTCCGAGAAGTTGGTCAAAGCTGAAACTCGATCATGCGTTTTCGCTCGACTTGGGCTTAAAGGGTGTGAAAATAGCTTGGAGCGTCATGAAAGTTGGCGTGGACGCTCGTCGACCAATGTGACATCCAAATCTATTCTCAAATTTAAATTCCGAGAAGTTGGTCAAAGTTGAAAATCGACAGTGCATTTTCGCTAGACTTAGGCTTAAAGGGTGAGAAAATAGCTCGGAACGTCACGAAAGCTGGCGTGCGGATTTTTCTACCAACGGGACATCCAAATCTATGCTCAATTTTCAATTCCGAGAAGTTGGTCAAATTCGAAACTCGACCATGCGTTTTCGCTAGACTTGGGCTTAAAGGGGGATAAAATAGCTCGGAACGTCACTAAAGTTGGCGTGGACGCTTGTCTACCAATGGGACATCCAAATCCATCCTCAAATTTCAATTCCGAGAAGTTGGTCAAAGTTGAAAATCGACCGTGCGTTTTCGCTAGAATTGGGCTTAAAGGACGTGAAAATAGCTCGGAACGTCACGAATGTTGGCGTGTGCATTTGTCTACAAATGGGACATCCAAATCTATTCTCAATTTTCAATTCCGAGAAGTTGGTAAAAGATGAAACGCGACCGTGCGTTTTCTCTAGAGTTGGGCTTAAATGGGAAGAAAATAGCTCAGAATGTCACGAAAGTTGGTGTGGATGCTTGTCTACCAATGGGACATCCAAATCTATTCTGAAATTTCAATTCCGAGAAGTTGTTCAAATCTGAAAATTTACCGTTCGTTTTCGCTAGAATTGGGCTTAAAGGGTGTGAAAATAGCTCGGAACGTCACGAGAGTTGGCGTGCACGATCGTCTACCAATGTGACATCCAAATCTATTCTCAAATTTATATTCCGAGAAGTTGGTCAAAGTTGAAAATCGACCGTGCATTTTCACTAGACTTGGGCTTAAAGTGTGAGAAAATAGTTTGAAATGTCACGAAAGTTGGCGTGCGCATTTGCCTACCAACGGGACATCCAAATCTATGTTCAATTTCTAATTCCCAGAAGTTGGTCAAATTCGAAACTCGACCGTGTGTTTTCGCTAGACTTAGGCTTAAAGGGTGAGAAAATAGCTCGGAACGTCACGAAAGTTGGTGTGGACGCTTGTCTACCAATGGGACATCCAAAACTATTCTCAAATTTCAATTCCGAGAATTTGGTCAAAGTTGAAACTCGATCGTTGCGTTTTCGCTAGACTTGGGCTTAAAGGGGGAGAAAATAGCTCGGAACGTCACGAAAGTTGGCGTGCGCATTTGTCTACCAACGAGACATCCAAATCTATGCTCAATTTTCAATTCCGAGAAGTTGGTCAAATTCGAAACTCGACCGTGCATTTTCGCTCGACTTGAGCTTAAAGGGTGTGAAATTATCTCGTAATGTGACGAAAGTTGGCGTGCGCATTTGTCTACCAATGGGACATCCAAATCTGTGCTCAATTTTTAATTCCGAGAAGTTGGTCAAATTCGAAACTCGACGGTGTGTTTTCGCTAGACTTAGGCTTAAAGGGTGAGAAAATAGCTCGGAACGTCACGAAAGTTGGCGTGCGCATTTGTTTACCAACGGGACATCCAGATATATGCTCAATTTTCAATTCCGAGAAGTTGGTCAAATTCGAACTCGACTGTGCGTTTTCGCTAGAGTTGGGCTTAAAGCCGAGGAAAATAGCTCGTAACGTCACGAAAATTGGCATGTGCACTTGTCTACCAACGGGACATCCAAATCTATTTTCAAATTTCAACTCCCAAAAGTTGGTCAAATTCGAAACTCGACCGTGCGTTTTCGCTAGACTTGGGCTTAAAGGGGGAGAAAATAGCTCGGAACGTCATGAAAGTTGGTGTGGATGCTTGTCTACCAATGGGACATCCAAATCTATTCTCAATTTTCAATTCCGAGAAGTTGGTCAAAGATGATACGCGATCGTGCGTTTTCGCTAGAGTTAGGCTTAAATGGGATGAAAATAGCTCAGAATGTCATGAAAGTTGGCGTGGACGCTCGTCTACCAATGGGACATCCAAATCTATTCTAAAATTTAAATTCCGAGAGGTTGGTCAAATTCGAAACTCGATCGTGCGTGTTCGCTAGACTTGGGCTTAAAGGGGGAGAAAATAGCTCGGAATGTCACGAAAGTCGGTGTGGACGCTTGTCTACCAATGGGACATCCAAAACTATTCTCAAATTTCAATTTCGAGAAGTTCGTCAAAGTTGAAACTCGATCATGCGTTTTTGCTAGGCTTGGGCTTAAAGGGTGTGAAATTAGCTCGTAATGTCACGAAAGTTGCTGTGCGCGCATGTATACAAATGGGACATCCAAATCCATTCTCAATTTTCATTTCCGAGAAGTTGGTCAAAGATGAAACGCGACTGTGCATTTTCTCTAGAGTTGGGCTTAAATGGGAAGAAAATAGCTCGAAATGTCACAAAAGTTGGTGTGGACGCTTGTCTACCAATGGGACATCCAAATCTATTCTCAAATTTAAATTCCAAGAAGTTGGTCAAAGTTGAAAATTTACCGTGCGTTTTCGCTTGACTTGGGCTTAAAGGGCGAGAAAATAGCTCGGAATGTCACGAAAGTTGGTGTGGATGCTTGTCTACCAATGGAACATCCAAATCTATTCTCAAATTTAAATTCCAAGAAGTTGGTCAAAGTTGAAAATTTACCGTGCGTTTTCGCTAGACTTGGGCTTAAAGGGCGAGAAAATAGCTCGGAATGTCACGAAAGTTGGTGTGGACGCTTGTCTACCAATGGGACATCCAAATCTATTCTCAAATTTAAATTCCAAGAAATTGGTCAAAGTTGAAAATTTACCGTGCGTTTTCACTAGAGTTGGGCTTAAAGGGCGAGAAAATAGCTCGGAACGTCACGAAAGCTTGGGTGCGCATTTGTCTACAAACGGGACATCCAAATCTATGCTCAATTTTCAATTCCGAGAAGTTGGTCAAATTCGAAACTCGACCGTGCGATTTCGCTAGACTTGGGCTTAAAGGGGGAGAAAATAGCTCGGAACGTCATGAAAGTTGGTGTGGACACTTGTCTACGAATGGGACATCCAAAACTATTCTCAAATTTCAATTCCGAGAAGTTGGTCAAAGTTGAAACTCGATCATGCGTTTTCGCTCGACTTGCGCTTAAAGGGTGTGAAAATAGCTCGGAGCGTCATGAAAGTTGGCGTGGACGCTCGTCGACCAATGTGACATCCAAATCTATTCTCCAATTTAAATTCCGAGAAGTTGGTCAAAGTTTAAAATCGACAGTGCATTTTCGCTAGACTTAGGCTTAAAGGGTGAGAAAATAGCTCGGAACGTCACGAAAGTTGGCGTGCGCATTTGTCTACCAACGGGACATCCAAATCTATGCTCAATTTTCAATTCCGAGAGGTTGGTCAAATTCGAAACTCGACCGTCGCGTTTTCGCTAGACTTGAGATTAAAGGGGGAGAAAATAGCTCAGAACGTCACGAAAGTTGGTGTGGACGCTTGTCTACCAATGGGACATCCAAAACTATTCTCAAATTTCAATTCCGAGAAGTTGGTCAAAGTTGAAACTCGATCGTGCGTTTTCGCTAGAATTGGGCTTAAAGGACGTGAAATTAGCTCGTAATGTCACGAAAATTGCTGTGCGCGCATGTCTACAAATGGGACATCCTAATCTATTCTCAATTTTCAATTCCGAGAAGTTGGTCAAAGATGAAACGCGACCGTGCGTTTTCTCTAGAGTTGGGCTTAAATGGGAAGAAAATAGCTCGGAATGTCACGAAAGTTGGTGTGGATGCTTGTCTACCAATGGGACATCCAAATCTATTCTCAAATTTCAATTCCGAGAAGTTGTTCAAAGCTGAATATTTACCGTTCGTTTTCGCTAGAATTGGGCTTAAAGGGTGTGAAAATAGCTCGGAACGTCACGAGAGCTGGCGTGCACGCTCGTCTACCAATGTGACATCCAAATCTATTCTCAAATTTATATTCCGAGAAGTTGGTCAAAGTTGAAAATCGACCGTGCATTTTCACTAGACTTGGGCTTAAAGGGTGAGAAAATAGTTCGAAATGTCACGAAAGTTGGCGTGCGCATTTGTCTACCAACGGGACATCCAAATCTATCCTCAATTTTTAATTCCGAGGAGTTGGTCAAATTCGAAACTCGACTGTACGTTTTCGCTATATTTGGGCTTAAAGGGGGAGAAAATAGCTCGGAACGTCACGGAAGTTGGTGTGGATGCTTGTCTACCAATGGGAAATCCAAAACTATTCTCAAATTTCAATTCTGAGAAGTTCGTCAAAGTTGAAACTCATTCGTGCAATTTCGCTAGACTTGGGCTTAAAGGGAGTGAAAATAGCTCGGAACATTACGAAAGTTGGAGTGGACGCTCGTCTAACAATGTGAAATCTAAATCCATTCTAAAATTTAAATTCCGAGAAGTTGGTCAAAGTGGAAAATCGATCGTGCATTTTCGCTAGACTTAGGCTTAAAGGGTGAGAAAATAGCTCGGAACGTCATGAAAGTTAGCGTGCGCATTTGTCTACCAACGGGATGTCCAAATCTATGCTCAATCTTCAATTCCGAGAGGTTGGTCAAATTCGAAACTCGACCGTGCGTTTTCGCTCGACTTGAGATTAAAGGGTGTGAAATTAGCTCGTAATGTGACGAAAGTTGGCGTGCGCATTTGTCTACCAACGGGACATCCAAATCTATGCTCAATTTCTAATTCTCAGAAGTTGGTCAAATTCGAAACTCGACCGTGTGTTTTTCGCTAGACTTAGGCTTAAAGGGTGAGAAAATAGCTCGGAACGTCACGAAAGTTGGTGTGGACGCTTGTCTACCAATGGGACATCCAAAACTATTCTCAAATTTCAATTCCGAGAAGTTGGTCAAAGTTGAAACTGGATCGTGCGTTTTCGCTAGACTTGGGCTTAAAGGGGGAGAAAATAGCTCGGAACGTCACGAAAGTTGGCGTGCGCATTTGTCTACCAACGAGACATCCAAATCTATGCTCAATTTTCAATTCCGAGAAGTTGGTCAAATTTGAAACTCGACCGTGCATTTTTGCTCGACTTGAGCTTAAAGGGTGTGAAATTAGCTCGTAATGTGACGAAAGTTGGCGTGCGCATTTGTCTACCAACGGGACATCCAAATCTGTGCTCAATTTTTAATTCCGAGAAGTTGGTTAAATTCGAAACTCGACCGTGCGTTTTCGCTAGACTTAGGCTTATAAAGGGTGAGAAAATAGCTCGAACGTCACGAAAGTTGGCGTGCGCATTTGTCTACCAACGGGACATCCAGATATATGCTCAATTTCAATTCCGAGAAGTTGGTCAAATTCGAACTCGACCGTGCGTTTTCGCTAGAGTTGGGCTTAAAGCCGAGGAAAATAGCTCGTAACGTCACGAAAGGTTGCATGTGCACTTGTCTACCAACGGGACATCCAAATCTATTTTCAAATTTCAACTCCCAAAAGTTGGTCAAATTCGAAACTCGACCGTGCGTTTTCGCTAGACTTGGGCTTAAAGGGGGAGAAAATAGCTCGAAACGTCATGAAAGTTGGTTTGGACGCTTGTCTACCAATGGGACATCCAAATCTATTCTCAATTTTCAATTCCGAGAAGTTGGTCAAAGATGATACAGCGATCGTGCGTTTTCGCTAGAGTTGGGCTTAAATGGGATGAAAATAGCTCGGAATGTCATGAAAGTTGGCGTGGACGCTCGTCTACCAATGGGACATCCAAATCTATTCTCAAATTTAAATTCCGAGAGGTTGGTCAAACTTGAAACTCGATCGTGCGTGTTCGACTTGGGCTTAAAGGGGGAGAAAATAGCTCGGAACGTCACGAAAGTTGGTGTGGATGCTTGTCTACCAATGGGACATCCAAAACTATTCTCAAATTTGAATTTCGAGAAGTTCGTCAAAGTTGAAACTCGATCATACGTTTTTGCTAGTCTTGGGCTTAAAGGGTGTGAAATTAGCTCGTAATGTCACGAAAGTTGCTGTGCGCGCATGTCTACAAATGGACATCCAAATCTATTCTCAATTTTCATTTCCGAGAAGTTGGTCAAAGATGAAACGCGACCGTGCGTTTTCTCTAGAGTTGGGCTTAAATGGGAAGAAAATAGCTCGGAATGTCACAAAAGTTGGTGTGGACGCTTGTCTACCAATGGGACATCCAAATCTATTCTCAAATTTAAATTCCAAGAAGTTGGTCCAAGTTGAAAATTTACCGTGCGTTTTCGCTAGACTTGGGCTTAAAGGGCTAGAAAACCGCTCGGAATGTCACGAAAGTTGGTGTGGACGCTTGTCTACCAATGGAACATCCAAAATCTATTCTCAAATTTAAATTCCAAGAAGTTGGTCAAAGTTGAAAATTTACCATGCGTTTTCACTAGAGTTGGGCTTAAAGGGCTGAGAAAATAGCTCGGAACGTCACGAAAGCTGGCGTGCGCATTTGTCTACCAACGGGACATCTAAATCTATGCTCAATTTTCAATTCCGAGAGATGTTGGTCAAAGATGAAACGCGACCGTTGCGTTTTCTCTAGAGTTGGGCTTAAATGGGAAGAAAATAGCTCGGAATGTCACGAAAGTTGGTGTGAACGCTTTTCTACCAATGGGACATCCAAATCTATTCTCAAATTTCAATTCCGAGAAGTTGTTCAAATCTGAAAATTTACCGTTCGTTTTCGCTAGAATTGGGCTTAAAGGGTGTGAAAATAGCTCGGAACAGTCACGAGAGTTGGCGTGCACGCTCGTCTACCATGTGACATCCAAATCTATTCTCAAATTTATATTCCGAGAATTTGGTCAAGTTGAAAATCGACCGTGCATTTTCACTAGACTTGGGCTTAAAGGGTGAGTAAATAGTTCGAAATGTCACGAAAGTTGGCGTGCGCATTTGTCTACCAACGGGACAATCCAAATCTATGCTCAATTTTTAATTCCGAGGAGTTGGTCAAATTCGAAACTCGACTGTACGTTTTCTCTATACTTGGGCTTAAAGGGGGAGAAAATAGCTCGGAACGTCACGAAAGTTGGTGTGGACGCTTGTCTACGAATGGGACATACAAAACTATTCTCAAATTTCAATTCCGAGATGTTCGTCAAAGTTGAAACTCGATCGTGCGTTTTCGCTAGAATTGTGCTTAAAGGGAGTGAAAATAGCTCGGAACCATTACGAAAGTTGGCGTGGACGCTCGTCTAACAATGTGACATCCAAATCCCATTCTCAAATTTAAATTCCGAGGAAGTTGGTCAAAGTGGAAAATCGACCGTGCATTTTCGCTAGACTTAGGCTTAAAGGGTGAGAAAATTAGCTCGAAACGTCACGAAAGTTAGCGTGTGCATTTGTCTACCAACAGGACATCCAAATCTATGCTCAATTTTCAATTCCGAGAAGTTGGTCAAATTCAAAACTCGACCGTGCGTTTTCGCTCGACTTGACCTTAAAGGGTGTGAAATTAGCTCGTAATGTGACGAAAGTTGGCGTTGCGCATTTGTCTACCAACGGGACATCCAAATCTATGCTCAATTTCTAATTCCGAGAAGTTGGTCAAATTCGAAACTCGACCGTGTGTTTTCGCTAGACTTAGGCTTAAAGGGTGAGAAAATAGCTCGGAACGTCACGAAAGTTGGTGTGGACGCTTGTCTACCTATGGGACATCCAAAACTATTCTCAAATTTCAATTCCGAGAAGTTGGTCAAAGTTGAAACTCGACCGTGCGTTTTCGCTAGAGTTGGGCTTAAAGCCGAGGAAAATAGCTCGTAACGTCACGAAGTTGGCCTGTGCACTTGTCTACCCACGGGACATCCAAATCTATTTTCAAATTTCAACTCCCAAAAGTTGGTCAAATTCGAAACTCGACCGTGCGTTTTCGCTAGACTTGGGCTTAAAGGGGGAGAAAATAGCTCGGAACGTCATGAAAGTTGGTGTGGACGCTTGTCTACCAATGGGACATCCAAATCTATTCTCAATTTTTCAATTCCGTGAAGTTGGTCAAAGATGATACGCGATCGTGCGTTTTCGCTAGAGTTGGGCTTAAATGGGATGAAAATAGCTTGGAATGTCATGAAAGTTGGCGTGGACGCTCGTCTACCAATGGGACATCCAAATCTATTCTCAAATTTAAATTCCGAGAGGTTTGGTCAAACTTGAAACTTGATCGTGCGTGTTCGCTAGACTTGGGCTTAAAGGGGGAGAAAATAGCTCGGAACGTCACGAAAGTTGGTGTGGACGCTTGTCTACCAATGGGACATCCAAAACTATTCTCAAATTTCAATTTCGAGAAGTTCGTCAAAGTTGAAACTCGATCATGCGTTTTTTGCTAGACTTGAGCTTTAAAGGGTGTGAAATTAGCTCGTAATGTCACGGAAGTTGCTGGTGCGCGCATGTCTACAAATGGGACATCGAAATCTATTCTCAATTTTCATTTCCGAGAAGTTGGTCAAATATGAAACGCGACCGGTGCGTTTTCTCTAGAGTTGGGCTTAAATGGGAAGAAAATAGCTCGGAATGTCACAAAAGTTGGTGTGGACACTTGTCTACCAATGGACATCCAAATCTATTCTCAAATTTAAATTCCAAGAAGTTGGTCAAAGTTGAAAATTTACCATGCGTTTTCGCTAGACTTGGGCTTAAAGGGCAAGAAAATAGCTCGGAATGTCACGAAAGTTGGTGTGGACGCTTGTCTACCCAATGGGACATCCAAATCTATTCTCAAATTTAAATTCCAAGAAGTGGTCAAAGTTGAAAATTTACCGTGCGTTTTCACTAGAGTTGGGCTTAAAGGGCGAGAAAATAGCTCGGAACGTCACGAAAGCTGGCGTGCGCATTTGTCTACCAACAGGACATCCAAATCTATGCTCAATTTTCAATTCCGAGAAGTTGGTCAAATTCTAAACTCGACCGTGCGTTTCGCTAGACTTGGGCTTAAAGGGGGAGAAATAGCTCGGAATGTCACGAAAGACGGTGTGGACGCTTGTCTACCAATGGGACATCGAAAACTATTCTCAAATTTCAATTCCGAGAAGTTGGTCAAAGTTGAAACTCGATCATGCGTTTTCGCTCGACTTGGGCTTAAAGGGTGTGAAAATAGCTCGAATCGTCATGAAAGTTGGCGTGGACGCTCGTCGACCAATGTGACATCCAAATCTATTCTCAAATTTAAATTCCGAGAAGTTGGTCAAAGTTGAAAATCGACAGTGCATTTTCGCTAGACTTAGGCTTAAAGGGTGAGAAAATAGCTCGGAACGGTCACGAAAGCTGGCGTGCGCATTTGTCTACCAACAGAACATCCAAATCTATGCTCAATTTTCAATTCCGTGAAGTTGGTCAAATTCGAAACTCGACCGTGCGTTTTCGCTAGACTTGGGCTTAAAGGGGGAGAAAATAGCTCGGAACGTCATGAATGTTGGCGTGGACGCTTGTCTACCAATGGGACATCCAAATCCTTTCTCAAATTTCAATTCCGGAAGTTGGTCAAAGTTGAAAATCGACCGTGCATTTTCGCTAGAATTGGGCTTAAAGGACGTGAAAATAGCTCGGAACGTCACGAATGTTGGCGTGCGCATTTGTCTACAAATGGGACATCCAAATCTATTCTCAATTTTCAATTCCGAGAAGTTGGTCAAAGATGAAACGCGACCGTGCGTTTTCTCTAGAGTTGGGCTTAAATGGGAAGAAAATAGCTCGGAATGTCACGAAAGTTGGTGTGGATGCTTGTCTACCAATGGGACATCCAAATCTATTCTCAAATTTCAATTCCGAGAAGTTGTTCAAAGCTGAAAATTTACCGTTCGTTTTGGCTAGAATTGGGCTTAAAGGGTGTGAAAATAGCTCGGAACGTCACGAGAGTTGGCGTGCACGCTCGTCTACCAATGTGACATCCAAATCTATTCTCAAATTTATATTCCGAGAAGTTGGTCAAAGTTGAAAATCGACCGTGCATTTTCACTAGACTTGGGCTTAAAGGGTGAGAAAATAGTTCGAAATGTCACGAAAGTTGGCGTGCGCATTTGTCTACCAACGGGACATCCAAATCTATGCTCAATTTTTAATTCCGAGGAGTTGGTCAAATTCGAAACTCGACTGTACGTTTTCGCTATACTTGGGCTTAACGGGGGAGAAAATAGCTCGGAACGTCACGAAAGTTGGTGTGGACGCTTGTCTACCAATGGGACATCCAAAACTATTCTCAAATTTCAATTCCGAGAAGTTGGTCAAAGTTGAAACTCGATCGTGCGTTTTCGCTAGACTTGGGCTTAAAGGGAGTGAAAATAGCTCGGAACATTACGAAAGTTGGCGTGGACGCTCGTCTAACAATGTGACATCCAAATCCATTCTAAAATTTAAATTCCGAGAGGTTGGTCAAAGTGGAAAATCGACCGTGCATTTTCGCTAGACTTAGGCTTAAAGGGAGAGAAAATAGCTCGGAACGTCACGAAAGTTAGCGTGCGCATTTGTCTACCAACGGGACATCCAAATCTATGCGCAATTTTCAATTCCGAGAAGTTGGTCAAATTCGAAACTCGACCGTGCGTTTTCGCTCGACTTGAGCTTAAACGGTGTGAAATTAGCTCGTAATGTGACGAAAGTTGGCATGCGCATTTGTCTACCAATGGGACATCCAAATCTATGCTCAATTTCTAATTCCGAGAAGTTGGTCAAATTCGAAACTCGACCGTGTGTTTTCGCTAGACTTAGGCTTAAAGGGTGAGAAAATAGCTCGGAACGTCACGAAAGTTAGTGTGGACGCTTGTCTACCAATGGGACATCCAAAACTATTCTCAAATTTAAATTCCGAGAAGTTGGTCAAAGTTGAAACTCGATCGTGCGTTTTCGCTAGACATAGGCTTAAAGGGTGAGAAAATAGCTCGGAACGTCACGAAAGTTGGCGTGCGCATTTGTCTACCAACGGGACATCCAGATATATGCTCAATTTTCAATTCCGAGAAGTTGGTCAAATTCGAACTCGACCGTGCGTTTTCGCTAGAGTTGGGTTTAAATACGAGGAAAATAGCTCGTAACGTCACGAAAGTTGGCATGTGCACTTGTCTACCAACGGGACATCCAAATCTATTTTCAAATTTCAACTCCCAAAAGTTGGTCAAATTCGAAACTCGACCGTGCGTTTTCGCTAGACTTGGGCATAAAGGGGGAGAAAATAGCTCGGAACGTCATGAAAGTTGGTGTGGACGCTTGTCTACCAATGGGACATCCAAATCTATTCTCAATTTTCAATTCCGAGAAGTTGGTCAAAGATGATACGCGATCGTGCGTTTTCGCTAGAGTTGGGCTTAAATGGGATTAAAATAGCTCGGAATGTCATGAAAGTTGGCGTGGACACTCGTCTACCAATGGGACATCCAAATCTATTCTCAAATTTAAATTCCGAGAGGTTGGTTAAACTTGAAACTCGATCGTGCGTGTTCGCTAGACTTGGGCTTAAAGGGGGAGAAAATAGCTCGGAACGTCACGAAAGTTGGTGTGGACGCTTGTCTACCAATGGGACATCCAAAACTATTCTCAAATTTCAATTTCGAGAAGTTCGTCAAAGTTGAAACTCGATCATGCGTTTTTGCTAGACTTGGGCTTAAAGGGTGTGAAATTAGCTCGTAATGTCACGGAAGTTGCTGTGCGCGCATGTCTACAAATGGGACATCCAAATCTATTCTCAATTTTCATTTCCGAGAAGTTGGTCAAAGATGAAACCCGACCGTGCGTTTTCTCTAGAGTTGGGCTTAAATGGGAATAAAATAGCTCGGAATGTCACAAAAGTTGGTGTGGATGCTTGTCTACCAATGGGACATCCAAATCTATTCTCAAATTTAAATTCCAAGAAGTTGGTCAAAGTTGAAAATTTACCGTGCGTTTTCGCTAGACTTGGGCTTAAAGGGCGAGAAAATAGCTCGGAATGTCACGAAAGTTGGTGTGGACGCTTGTCTACCAATGGAACATCCAAATCTATTCTCAAATTTAAATTCCAAGAAGTTGGTCAAAGTTGAAAATTTACCGTGCGTTTTCGCTAGACTTGGGCTTAAAGGGCGAGAAAATAGCTCGGAATGTCATGAAAGTTGGTGTGGACGCTTGTCTACCAATGGGACATCCAAATCTATTCTCAAATTTAAATTCCAAGAAGTTGGTCAAAGTTGAAAATTTACCGTGCGTTTTCACTAGAGTTGGGCTTAAAGGGCGAAAAAATAGCTCGGAACGTCACGAAAGCTGGCGTGCGCATTTGTCTACCAACGGGACATCCAAATCTATGCTGAATTTTCAATTCCGAGAAGTTGGTCAAATTCGAAACTCGACCGTGCGTTTTCGCTAGAATTGGGCTTAAAGGGGGAGAAAATAGCTCGGAACGTCACGAAAGACGGTGTGGACGCTTGTCTACCAATGGGACATCCAAAACTATTCTCAAATTTCAATTCCGAGAAGTTGGTCAAAGTTGAAACTCGATCATGCGTTTTCACTCGACTTGGGCTTAAAGGGTGTGAAAATAGCTAGGAGCGTCATGAAAGTTGGCGTGGACGCTCGTCGACCAATGTGACATCCAAATATATTCTCAAATTTAAATTCCGAGAAGTTGGTCAAAGTTGAAAATCGACAGTGCATTTTCGCTAGACTTAGGCTTAAAGGGTGAGAAAATATCTCGGAACGTCACGAAAGTTGGCGTGCGCATTTGTCTACCAACGGGACATCCAAATCTATGTTCAATTTCTAATTCTGAGAAGTTGGTCAAATTCGAAACTCGACCGTGTCTTTTCGCTAGACTTAGGCTTAAAGTGTGAGAAAATAGCTCGGAACGTCACGAAAGTTGGTGTGGACGCTTGTCTACCAATGGGACATCCAAAACTATTCTCAAATTTCAATTCCGAGAAGTTGGTCAAAGTTGAAACTCGATCGTGCGTTTTCGCTAGACTTGGGCTTAAAGGGGGAGAAAATAGCTCGGAACGTCACGAAAGTTGGCGTGCGCCTTTGTCTACCAACGAGACATCCAAATCTATGCTCAATTTTCAATTCCGAGAAGTTGGTCAAATTCGAAACTCGACCGTGCATTTTCGCTCGACTTGAGCTTAAAGGGTGTGAAATTAGCTCGTAATGTGACGAAAGTTGGCGTGCGCATTTGTCTACCAACGGGACATCCAAATCTGTGCTCAATTTTTAATTCCGAGAAGTTGGTCAAATTCGAAACTCGACCGTTGCGTTTTCGCTAGACTTAGGCTTAAAGGGTGAGAAAATAGCTCGGAACGTCACGAAAGTTGGCGTGCGCATTTGTCTACCAACGGGACATCCAGATATATGCTCAATTTTCAATTCCGAGAAGTTGGTCAAATTCGAACTCGACCGTGCGTTTTCGCTAGAGTTGGGCTTAAAGCTGAGGAAAATAGCTCGTAACGTCACGAAAGTTGGCATGTGCACTTGTCTACCAACGGGACATCCAAATCTATTTTCAAATTTCAACTCCCAAAAGTTGGTCAAATTCAAAACTCGACCGTGCGTTTTCGCTAGACTTGGGCTTAAAGGGGGAGAAAATAGCTCGGAACGTCATGAAAGTTGGTGTGGACGCTTGTCTACCAATGGGACATCCAAATCTATTCTCAATTTTCAATTCCGAGAAGTTGGTCAAAGATGATACGCGATCGTGCGTTTTCGCTAGAGTTGGGCTTAAATGGGATGAAAATAGCTCGGAATGTCACAAAAGTTGGTGTGGACGCTTGTCTACCAATGGGACATCCAAATCTATTCTCAAATTTAAATTCCAAGAAGTTGGTCAAAGTTGAAAATTTACCGTGCGTTTTCGCTAGACTTGGGCTTAAAGGGCGAGAAAATAGCTCGGAATGTCACAAAAGTTGGTGTGGACGCTTGTCTACCAATGGAACATCCAAATCTATTCTCAAATTTAAATTCCAAGAAGTTGGTCAAAGTTGAAAATTTACCGTGCGTTTTCGCTAGACTTGGGCTTAAAGGGCGAGAAAATAGCTCGGAATGTCATGAAAGTTGGTGTGGACGCTTGTCTACCAATGGGACATCCAAATCTATTCTCAAATTTAAATTCCAAGAAGTTGGTCAAAGTTGAAAATTTACTGTGCGTTTTCACTAGAGTTGGGCTTAAAGGGCGAGAAAATAGCTCGGAACGTCACGAAAGCTGGCGTGCGCATTTGTCTACCAACGGGACATCCAAATCTATGCTGAATTTTCAATTCCGAGAAGTTGGTCAAATTCGAAACTCGACCGTGCGTTTTCGCTAGACTTGGGCTTAAAGGGGGAGAAAATAGCTCGAAACGTCACGAAAGACGGTGTGGACGCTTGTCTACCAATGGGACATCCAAAACTATTCTCAAATTTCAATTCCGAGAAGTTGGTCAAAGTTGAAACTCGATCATGCGTTTTCGCTCGACTTGGGCTTAAAGGGTGTGAAAATAGCTTGGAGCGTCATGAAAGTTGGCGTGGACGCTCGTCGACCAATGTGACATCAAAATCTATTCTCAAATTTAAATTCCGAGAAGTTGGTCAAAGTTGAAAATGTTCGGATATCCACATCATCTTTTTCAGGATCTTGCTTGCAATTAGGGTTTGCATGCAGAATCTAGGGTTTGCATGCACCTAGATGCACTTGCATGCATCCCAGTCACCAGTTTGATGCCTCCAGCACCTTAGCCACCTCATTCTAGCACCCGGGAGCCACTTACTACAGAGTTTTAGCCCTCCTAGGCTGAAAGGCGCCCACTTCTCACCTACTGCCAGAGAAGGGCGCACTTGTTCACCTACCACTGCAGTTCCACTTCAGTTACATTCAGTTAGCTCCGATTCTCCCTGATTTGAGGCTAGTTTCACTCCCGACTGACTGTTTCACTTCCGTTGGAACTCCAGATTGACTAGATGACTTGTTCTGACTTCAGTTAGCCTCCCATGCGCCCCCACTGAGCCTCCTTCTCCTTAATCAGTGCTATACACTTCAGTTACACTTATTACACTCAGTTAGACTCAGATTGACACCTGGATGACTGGTTCTTGTGCATTGATGACCACCACCGATTGATGATGAGGACTCCTAGTTGGTGTCAAGCTACTCCATTCAGTGATTCGAATGGCCTACTTAGTCAATTCGAATTGCTCATTGACGGAAATTGTATTCTATTGTAATTCATTCACCCTTTCTGGGATATTGAGCACTGCTGCATGTTTTGCACAGTTTTACACCATATTTTCTATATTCATCTGTTGTGATTGATTTACTTGTTCATTAGATCTGCTGTGACTAATTTTACATGGTATCAGAGCCATGGCAGGGACAAGATTTCTTTTCTGCAGGTGTTTTACATGAAGATTGAGTGAATTACTCACCAATATATTTCAGCAGCGGCATGCAAAATCTCATGTGCATTCACTCATGTGCATGCAAGGCTGAAAACATAGTGTTTGTTTGTGTGTGATTTGCAGGTTTCTTACTTCCTCCATGTGCATTCGCTAATGCAAAGATGGAGACTTCTTCTTCACAAAATATTCTTACTCCATTCAACTATGATGAATGGAAACCAAAGATGATTGCATTCTTGAAGAGACAATGTCTTTTTGATATGTGCATTGGTAATACAAGAGTTTTTGATTCCGATGAAGAGGAGAATGATTGGCTCAATGATTGTGACAGAGCTTTTGGAACAATGTGTCTTGCTATGTCTCCTTGTATGCGCTACCTCAGTAATACTGCTGAAAATCCAAGTGATCTATGGGACCAACTTGATAGAGAATTTGGAAAGCAGGAAGAAGAGGATCATGATAGCCTTTTGGAGAACAAGCCCAGTGAGATCTCCTTATGTGTTCTTTCCGATCATGTGTTGGCCTCAACAATTGTTCAAGATGAAGAAGAAACTGTAGATTCAACACTCATTCTCTCAAAGTCTTCTATTTCGAATTCTGAGCAAGATAAACAAGCTCATACTCTAAATTCCGAAGAGGTTCTTGAATCCTCTCCTTCACATGAGTTTGTCGGCATGCGGAATAATGATCTACTTGATGTTTTGGAGGTAAAATCTGATTTTGGAGGTGAAGCATTCGCCCTCCTTGATTGCATGCCTTCTATAAACTTATGTTCTATCATTTGCAAAGTTTCTCAGAGTTTTAATGAAGATGGAGAGCACTACCATTCGCTTGAGTTCAATTCTCATGCACTTTTTGCTGATTTTGGTTTTGATCTCACCCTTGTTGGTTCAAAGGAGATCTCAAGAAACCATTCATCTATTCTTGGAGCTGATTTAACTTCTACTGATAAGAAGTTCAAGTTTCAAGAGCTATTTGATCTTATTGGAGCTTATCCTACCTCACTTGGTTCGAATCACAGGTTCCAGGATCATCCTCATATTTTCAGATTTGTTCTCACCATTTTCGGTATAAAGAGCAAGTTCATAAAGTCTCCACATTCGCTTGCATCCACTGATGGAGAATTCAAGCACATGTTTTTGGATCATAATCCATTTACTCCCAAGAGTAAGATACCTCCAGACATATCTATTTGAGTTTGGAGCAGTTAAATCTTTTGGTGTGTTACAGTTCATTTTGAGGGGGGGGTATTTTTCCCATGAGGTTTTCCCCATTTCCTCGGTTGATTTACTGTTATTAGTTTTGGATTATTGTATTGGGGTGACCTTTGGTCTTAGTTACCAGGGCCCCACATTATTTTTTGCACATCATAGTCTAGCTTGAGGGGGGGTGTTCGGATATCCACATCATCTTTTTCAGGATCTTGCATGCAATTAGGGTTTGCATGCAGAATCTAGGGTTTGCATGCACCTACATGCACTTGCATGCATCCCAGTCACCAGTTTGATGCCTCCAGCACCTTAGCCACCTCATTCTAGCACCCGGGAGCCACTTACTACAGAGTTTTAGCCCTCCTAGGCTGAAAGGCGCCCACTTCTCACCTACTGACAGAGAAGGGCGCACTTGTTCACCTACCACTGCACTTCCACTTCAGTTACATTCAGTTAGCTCCGATTCTCCCTGATTTGAGGCTAGATTCACTCCCGACTGACTGTTTCACTTCCGTTGGACCTCCAGATTGACTAGATGACTTGTTCTGACTTCAGTTAGCCTCCCATGCGCCCGCACTGAGCCTCCTTCTCCTTAATCAGTGCTACACACTTCAGTTACACTTATTACACTCAGTTAGACTCAGATGGACACCTGGATGACTGGTTCTTGTGCATTGATGACCACCACCGATTGATGATGAGGACTCCTAGTTGGTGTCAAGCTACTCCATTCAGTGATTCGAATGGCCTACTTAGTCAATTCGAATTGCTCATTGACGGAAATTGTATTCTATTGTAATTCATTCACCCTTTCTGGGATATTGAGCACTGCTGCATGTTTTGCACAGTTTTACACCATATTTTCTATATTCATCTGTTGTGATTGATTTACTTGTTCATTAGATCTGCTGTGACTAATTTTACAGAAAATCGACAGTGCATTTTCGCTAGGCTTAGGCTTAAAGGGTGAGAAAATAGCTCGGAACGTCACGAAAGTTGGCGTGCGCATTTGTCTACCAACGGGACATCCAAATCTATGCTCAATTTTCAATTCCGAGAAGTTGGTCAAATTCGAAACTCGACCGTGCGTTTTCGCTAGACTTGGGCTTAAAGGAGAAGAAAATAGCCCGGAACGTCACGAAAGTTGGTGTGGACGCTTGTCTACCAATGGGACATCCAAAACTATTCTCAAATTTCAATTCCGAGAAGTTGGTCAAAGTTGAAACTCGATCGTGCGTTTTCGCTAGAATTGGACTTAAAGGACGTGAAATTAGCTCGTAATGTCACGAAAATTGTTGTGCGCATGTCTACAAATGGGACATCCAAATCTATTCTCAATTTGCAATTCCGAGAAGTTGGTCAAAGATGAAATGCGACCGTGCGTTTTCTCTAGAGTTGGGCTTAAATGGGAAGAAAATAACTCGGAATGTCACGAAAGTTGGTGTGGATGCTTGTCTACCAATGGGACATCCAAATCTATTCTCAAATTTCAATTCCGAGAAGTTGTTCAAAGCTGAAAATTTACCGTTCGTTTTCGCTAGAATTGGGCTTAAAGGGTGTGAAAATAGCTCGGAACGTCACGAGAGTTGGCGTGCACGCTCGTCTACCAATGTGACATCCAAATCTATTCTCAAATTTATATTCCGAGAAGTTGGTCAAAGTTGAAAATCGACCGTGCATTTTCACTAGACTTGGGCTTAAAGGGTGAGAAAATAGTTCCAAATGTCACGAAAGTTGGCGTGCGCATTTGTCTACCAACGGGACATCCAAATGTATGCTCAATTTTTAATTCCGAGGAGTTGGTAAAATTCGAAACTCGACTGTACTTTTTCGCTATACTTGGGCTTAAAGGGGGAGAAAATAGCTCGGAACGTCACGGAAGTTGGTGTGGATGCTTGTCTACCAATGGGACATCCAAAACTATTCTCAAATTTCAATTCCGAGAAGTTCGTCAAAGTTGAAACTCGATCGTGCGTTTTCGCTAGACTTGGGCTTAAAGGGAGTGAAAATAGCTCGGAACATTACGAAAGTTGGCGTGGACGCTCGTTTAACAATGTGAAATCCAAATCCATTCTAAAATTTAAATTCCGAGAAGTTGGTCAAAGTGGAAAATCGACCGTGCATTTTCGCTAGACTTAGGCTTAAAGGGTGAGAAAATAGCTCGGAACATCACAAAAGTTAGCGTGCGCATTTGTCTACCAACGGGACATCCAAATCTATGCTCAATTTTCAATTCCGAGAAGTTGGTCAAATTCGAAACTGGACCGTGCGTTTTCGCTCGACTTGAGCTTAAAGGGTGTGAAATTAGCTCGTAATGTGACGAAAGTTGGCGTGCGCATTTGTCTACCAACGGGACATCCAAATCTATGCTCAATTTCTAATTCTGAGAAGTTGGTCAAATTCGAAACTCGACCGTGTGTTTTCGCTAGACTTAGGCTTAAAGGGTGATGAAATAGCTCGGAACGTCACGAAAGTTGGTGTGGACGCTTGTCTACCAATGGGACATCCAAAACTATTCTCAAATTTCAATTCCGAGAAGTTGGTCAAAGTTGAAACTCGATCGTGCGTTTTCGCTAGAATTGGGCTTAAAGGGGGAGAAAATAGCTCAGAACGTCACGAAAGTTGGCGTGCGCATTTGTCTACCAACGAGACATCCAAATCTATGCTCAATTTTCAATTCCGAGAAGTTGGTCAAATTCGAAACTCGACCGTGCATTTTTGCTCGACTTGAGCTTAAAGGGTGTGAAATTAGCTCGTAATGTGACGAAAGTTGGCGTGCGCATTTGTCTACCAACGGGACATCCAAATCTGTGCTCAATTTTTAATTCCGAGAAGTTGGTCAAATTCGAAACTCGACCATGCGTTTTCGCTAGACTTAGGCTTAAAGGGTGAGAAAATAGCTCGGAACGTCACGAAAGTTGGCGTGCGCATTTGTCTACCAACGGGACATCCAGATATATGCTCAATTTTCAATTCCGAGAAGTTGGTCAAATTCCAACTCGACCGTGCGTTTTCTCTAGAGTTGGGCTTAAAGCCGAGGAAAATAGCTCGTAACGTCACGAAAGTTGGCATGTGCACTTGTCTACCAACGGGACATCCAAATCTATTTTCAAATTTCAACTCCCAAAAGTTGGTCAAATTCGAAACTCAACCGTGCGTTTTCGCTAGACTTGGGCTTAAAGGGGGAGAAAATAGCTCGGAACGTCATGAAAGTTGGTGTGGACGCTTGTCTACCAATGGGACATCCAAATCTATTCTCAATTTTCAATTCCGAGAAGTTGGTCAAAGTTGATACGTGATCGTGCGTTTTCGCTAGAGTTGGGCTTAAATGGGATGAAAATAGCTCGGAATGTCATGAAAGTTGGCGTGGACGCTCGTCTACCAATGGGACATCCAAATCTATTCTCAAATTTAAATTCCGAGAGGTTGGTCAAACTTGAAACTCGATCGTGCGTGTTCGCTAGACTTGGGCTTAAAGGGGGAGAAAATAGCTCGGAATGTCACGAAAGTTGGTGTAGACGCTTGTCTACCAATGGGACATCCAAAACTATTCTCAAATTTCAATTTCGAGAAGTTCGTCAAAGTTGAAACTCGATCATGCGTTTTTGCTAGACGTGGGCTTAAAGGGTGTGAAATTAGCTCGTAATGTCACGAAAGTTGTTGTGCACGCATGTCTACAAATGGGACATCCAAATCTATTCTCAATTTTCATTTCCGAGAAGTTGGTCAAAGATGAAACGCGACCGTGCGTTTTCTCTAGAGTTGGGCTTAAATGGGAAGAAAATAGCTCGGAATGTCACAAAAGTTGGTGTGGACGCTTGTCTACCAATGGGACATCCAAATCTATTCTCAAATTTAAATTCCAAGAAGTTGGTCAAAGTTGAAAATTTACCGTGCGTTTTCGCTAGACTTGGGCTTAAAGGGCGAGAAAATAGCTCGGAATGTCACGAAAGTTGGTGTGGACGCTTGTCTACCAATGGAACATCCAAATCTATTCTCAAATTTAAATTCCAAGAAGTTGTTCAAAGTTGAAAATTTACCGTGCGTTTTCGCTAGACTTGGGCTTAAAGGGTGAGAAAATAGCTCGGAATGACACGAAAGTTGGTGTGGACGCTTGTCTACCAATGGGACATCCAAATCTATTCTCAAATTTAAATTCCAAGAAGTTGGTCAAAGTTGAAAATTTACCGTGCGTTTTCACTAGAGTTGGGCTTAAAGGGCAAGAAAATAGCTCGGAACGTCACGAAAGCTGGCGTGCGCATTTGTCTACCAACGGGACATCCAAATCTATGCTCAATTTTCAATTCCGAGAATTTGGTCAAATTCGAAACTCGACCGTGCGTTTTCGCTAGACTTGGGCTTAAACGGGGAGATAATAGCTCGGAACGTCACGAAAGTCGGTGTGGACGCTTGTCTACCAATGGGACATCCAAAACTATTCTAAAATTTCAATTCCGAGAAGTTGGTCAAAGTTGAAACTCGATCATGCGTTTTCGCTCAACTAGGGCTTAAAGGGTGTGAAAATAGCTCGGAGCGTCATGAAAGTTGGCGTGGACGCTCGTCGACCAATGTGACATCCAAATCTATTCTCAAATTTAAATTCCGAGAAGTTGGTCAAAGTTGAAAATCGACAGTGCATTTTCGCTAGACTTGGGCTTAAAGGGGGAGAAAATAGCTCGGAACGTCACTAAAGTTGGCGTGGACGCTTGTCTACCAATGGGACATCCAAATCCGTTCTCAAATTTCAATTCCGAGAAGTTGGTCAAAGTTGAAAATCGACCGTGCGTTTTCGCTAGAATTGGGCTTAAAGGACGTGAAAATAGCTCGTAACGTCACGAATGTTGGCGTGCGCATTTGTTTACAAATGGGACATCCAAATCTATTCTCAATTTTCAATTCCGAGAAGTTGGTCAAAGATGAAACGCGACCGTGCGTTTTCTCTAGAGTTGGGCATAAATGGGAAGAAAATAGCTCGGAATGTCACGAAAGTTGGTGTGGATGCTTGTCTACCAATGGGACATCCAAATCTATTCTGAAATTTCAATTCCGAGAAGTTGTTCAAAGCTGAAAATTTACCGTTCGTTTTCTCTAGAATTTGGCTTAAAGGGTGTGAAAATAGCTCGGAACGTCACGAGAGTTGGCGTGCACGCTTGTCTACAAATGTGACATCCAAATCTATTCTCAAATTTATATTCCGAGAAGTTGGTCAAAGTTGAAAATCGACCGTGCATTTTCACTAGACTTGGGCTTAAAGGGTGAGAAAATAGTTTGAAATGTCACGAAAGTTGGCGTGCGCATTTGTCTACCAACGGGACATCCAAATCTATGTTCAATTTCTAATTCCGAGAAGTTGGTCAAATTCGAAACTCGACCGTGTGTTTTCGCTAGACTTAGGCTTAAAGGGTGAGAAAATAGCTCGGAATGTCACGAAAGTTGGTGTGGATGCTTGTCTACCAATGGGACATCCAAAACTATTCTCAAATTTCAATTCCGAGAAGTTGGTCAAAGTTGAAACTCGATCGTGCGTTTTCGCTAGACTTGGGCTTAAAGGGGGAGAAAATAGCTCGGAACGTCACGAAATTTGGCGTGCGTATTTGTCTACCAACGAGACATCCAAATCTATGCTCAATTTTCAATTCCGAGAAGTTGGTCAAATTCGAAACTCGACCGTGCATTTTCGCTCGACTTGAGCTTAAAGGGTGTGAAATTAGCTCGTAATGTGACGAAAGTTGGCGTGCGCATTTGTCTACCAACGGGACATCCAAATCTGAGCTCAATTTTTAATTCCGAGAAGTTGGTCAAATTCGAAACTCGACCGTGCGTTTTCTCTAGAGTTGGGCTTAAATGGGAAGAAAATAGCTCGGAATGTCACGAAAGTTGGTGTGGATGCTTGTCTACCAATGGGACATCCAAATCTATTCTCAAATTTCAATTCCGAGAAGTTGTTCAAAGCTGAAAATTTACCGTTCGTTTTCGCTAGAATTGGGCTTAAAGGGTTTGAAAATAGCTCGGAACGTCACGAGAGTTGGCGTGCACGCTCGTCTACCAATGTGACATCCAAATCTATTCTCAAATTTATATTCCGAGAAGTTGGTCAAAGTTGAAAATCGACCGTGCATTTTCACTAGACTTGGGCTTAAAGGGTGAGAAAATAGTTCGAAATGTCATGAAAGTTGGCGTGCGCATTTGTCTACCAACGGGACATCCAAATCTATGCTCAATTTTTAATTCCGAGGAGTTGGTAAAATTCGAAACTCGACTGTACTTTTTCGCTATACTTGGGCTTAAAGGGGGAGAAAATAGCTCGGAACGTCACGAAAGTTGGTGTGGATGCTTGTCTACCAATGCGACATCCAAAACTATTCTCAAATTTCAATTCCGAGAAGTTCGTCAAAGTTGAAACTCGATCGTGCGTTTTCGCTAGACTTGGGCTTAAAGGGAGTGAAAATAGTTCGGAACATTACGAAAGTTGGCGTGGACGCTCGTCTAACAATGTGACATCCAAATCCATTCTAAAATTTAAATTCCGAGAAGTTGGTCAAAGTGGAAAATTGACCGTGCATTTTCGCTAGACTTAGGCTTAAAGGGTGAGAAAATAGCTCGGAACGTCACGAAAGTTAGCGTGCGGATTTGTCTACCAACGGGACATCCAAATCTATGCTCAATTTTCAATTCCGAGAAGTTGGTCAAATTCGAAACTCGACCGTGCGTTTTCACTCGACTTGAGCTTAAAGGGTGTGAAATTAGCTCGTAATGTGACGAAAGTTGGCGTGCGCATTTGTCTACCAACGGGACATCCAAATCTATGCTCAATTTCTAATTCCGAGAAGTTGGTCAAATTCGAAACTCGACCGTGTGTTTTCGCTAGACTTCGGCTTAAAGGGTGAGAAAATAGCTCGGAACGTCACGAAAGTTGGTGTGGACGCTTGTCTACCAATGGGACATCCAAAACTATTCTCAAATTTCAATTCCGAGAAGTTGGTCAAAGTTGAAACTCGATCGTGCGTGTTCGCTAGACTTGGGCTTAAAGGGGGAGAAAATAGCTCGGAACGTCACGAAAGTTGGTGTGGACACTTGTCTACCAATGGGACATCCAAAACTATTCTCAAATTTCAATTTCGAGAAGTTCGTCAAAGTTGAAACTCGATCATGCGTTTTTGCTAGACTTGGGCTTAAAGGGTGTGAAATTAGCTCGTAATGTCACGAAAGTTGCTGTGCACGCATGTCTACAAATGGGACATCCAAATCTATTCTCTATTTTCATTTCCGAGAAGTTGGTCAAAGATGAAACGCGACCGTGCGTTTTCTCTAGAGTTGGGCTTAAATGGGAAGAAAATAGCTCGGAATGTCACAAAAGTTGGTGTGGACGCTTGTCTACCAATTGGACATCCAAATCTATTCTCAAATTTAAATTCCAAGAAGTTGGTCAAAGTTGAAAATTTACCGTGCGTTTTCGCTAGACTTGGGCTTAAAGGGCGAAAAAATAGCTCGGAATGTCACGAAAGTTGGTGTGGACGCTTGTCTACCAATGGAACTTCCAAATCTATTCTCAAATTTAAATTCCAAGAAGTTGGTCAAAGTTGAAAATTTACCGTGCGTTTTCGCTAGACTTGGGCTTAAAGGGCGAGAAAATAGCTCGGAATGTCACGAAAGTTGGTGTGGACGCTTGTCTACCAATGGGACATCCAAATCTATTCTCAAATTTAAATTCCAAGAAGTTGGTCAAAGTTCAAAATTTACCGTGCGTTTTCACTAGAGTTGGGCATAAAGGGAGAGAAAATAGCTCGGAACGTCACGAAAGCCGGCGTGCGCATTTGTCTACCAACGGGACATCCAAATCTATGCTCAATTTTCAATTCCGAGAAGTTGGTCAAATTCGAAACTCGACCGTGCGTTTTCGCTAGACTTGGCCTTAAAGGGGGAGAAAATAGCTCGGAACGTCACGAAAGACGGTGTGGACGCTTGTCTACCAATGGGACATCCAAAACTATTCTCAAATTTCAATTCCGAGAAGTTGGTCAAAGTTGAAACTCGATCATGCATTTTCGCTCGACTTGGGCTTAAAGGGTGTGAAAATAGCTCGGAGCCTCATGAAAGTTGGCGTGGACGCTCGTCGACCAATGTGACATCCAAATCTATTCTCAAATTTAAATTCCGAGAAGTTGGTCAAAGTTGAAAATCGACAGTGCATTTTCGCTAGACTTAGGCTTAAAGGGTGAGAAAATAGCTCGGAACGTCACGAAAGCTGGCGTGCGCATTTGTCTACCAACGGGACATCCAAATCTATGCTCAATTTTCAATTCCGAGAAGTTGGTCAAATTCGAAACTCGACCGTGCATTTTCGCTCGACTTGAGCTTAAAGGGTGTGAAATTAGCTCGTAATATGACGAAAGTTGGCGTGCGCATTTGTCTACCAACGGGACATCCAAATCTATGCTCAATTTTTAATTCTGAGAAGTTGGTCAAATTCGAAACTCGACCGTGCGTTTTCGGTAGACTTAGGCTTAAAGGGTGAGAAAATAGCTCGGAACGTCACGAAAGTTGGCGTGCTCATTTGTCTACCAACGGGACATCCAGATATATGCTCAATTTTCAATTCCGAGAAGTTGGTCAAATTCGAACTCGACCGTGCGTTTTCGCTAGAGTTGGGCTTAAAGCCGAGGAAAATAGCTCGTAACGTCACGAAAGTTGGCATGTGCACTTGTCTACCAATGGGACATCCAAATCTATTTTCAAATTTCAACTCCCAAAAGTTGGTCAAATTCGAAACTCGACCGTGCGTTTTAGCTAGACTTGGGCTTAAAGGGGGAGAAAATAGCTCGGAACGTCATGAAAGTTGGTGTGGACGCTTGTCTACCAATGGGACATCCAAATCTATTCTCAATTTTCAATTCTGAGAAGTTGGTCAAAGATGATACGCGATCGTGCGTTTTCGCTAGAGTTGGGCTTAAATGGGATGAAAATAGCTCGGAATGTCATGAAAGTTGGCGTGGACACTCGTCTACCAATGGGACATCCAAATCTATTCTCAAATTTAAATTCCGAGAGGTTGGTCAAACTTGAAACTCGATCGTGCGTGTTCGCTAGACTTGAGCTTAAAGGGGGAGAAAATAGCTCGGAACGTCACGAAAGTTGGTGTGGACGCTTGTCTACCAATGGGACATCCAAAACTATTCTCAAATTTCAATTTCGAGAAGTTCGTCAAAGTTGAAACTCGATCATGCGTTTTTGCTAGACTTGGGCTTAAAGGGTGTGAAATTAGCTCGTAATGTCACGAAAGTTGCTGTGCGCGCATGTCTACAAATGGGACATCCAAATCTATTATCAATTTTCATTTCCGAGAAGTTGGTCAAAGATGAAACGCGACCGTGCGTTTTCTCTAGAGTTGGGCTTAAATGGGAAGAAAATAGCTCGGAATGTCACAAAAGGTTGTGTGGACGCTTGTCTACCAATGGGACATCCAAATATATTCTCAAATTTAAATTCCAAGAAGTTGGTCAAAGTTGAAAATTTACCGTGCGTTTTCGGTAGACTTGGGCTTAAAGGGCGAGAAAATAGCTCGGAATGTCACGAAAGTTGGTGTGGACGCTTGTCTACCAATGGAACATCCAAATCTATTCTCAAATTTAAATTCCAAGAAATTGGTCAAAGTTGAAAATTTACCGTGCGTTTTCGCTCGACTTGGGCTTAAAGGGCGAGAAAATAGCTCGGAATGTCACGAAAGTTGGTGTGGACGCTTGTCTACCAATGGGACATCCAAATCTATTCTCAAATTTAAATTCCAAGAAGTTGGTCAAAGTTGAAAATTTACCTTGCGTTTTCACTAGAGTTGGGCTTAAAGGGCGAGAAAATAGCTCGGAACGTCACGAAAGCTGGCGTGCGCATTTGTCTACCAACGGGACATCTAAATCTATGCTCAATTTTCGATTCCGAGAAGTTGGTCAAATTCGAAACTCGACCGTGCGTTTTCGCTAGACTTGGGCTTAAAGGGGGAGAAAATAGCTCGGAACGTCACGAAAGACGGTGTGGACGCTTGTCTACCAATGGGACATCCAAAACTATTCTCAAATTTCAATTCCGAGAAGTTGGTCAAAGTTGAAACTCGATCATGCGTTTTCGCTCGACTTGGGCTTAAAGGGTGTGAAATAGCTCGGAGCATCATGAAAGTTGGCATGTGCACTTGTCTACCAATGGGACATCCAAATCTATTTTCAAATTTCAACTCCCAAAAGTTGGTCAAATTCGAAACTCGACCGTGCGTTTTCGCTAGACTTGGGCTTAAAGGGGGAGAAAATAGCTCGGAACGTCATGAAAGTTGGTGTGGACGCTTGTCTACCAATGGGACATCCAAATCTATTCTCAATTTTCAAATCTGAGATGTTGGTCAAAGATGATACGCGATCGTGCGTTTTCGCTAGTGTTGGGCTTAAATGGGATGAAAATAGCTCGGAATGTCATGAAAGTTAGCGTGGACGGTCGTCTACCAATGGGACATCCAAATCTATTCTCAAATTTAAATTCCGAGAGGTTGGTCAAACTTGAAACTCGATCGTGCGTGTTCGCTAGACTTGGGCTTAAAGGGGGAGAAAATAGCTCGGAACGTCACGAAAGTTGGTGTGGACGCTTGTCTACCAATGGGACATCCAAAACTATTCTCAAATTTCAATTTCGAGAAGTTCGTCAAAGTTGAAACTCGATCATGCGTTTTTGCTAGACTTGGGCTTAAAGGGTATGAAATTAGCTCGTAATGTCACGAAAGTTGTTGTGCGCGCATGTCTACAAATGGGACATCCAAATCTATTCTCAATTTTCATTTCCGAGAAGTTGGTCAAAGATGAAACGCGACCGTGCGTTTTCTCTAGAGTTGGGCTTAAATGGCAAGAAAATAGCTCGGAATGTCACAAAGGTTGGTGTGGACGCTTGTCTACCAATGGGACATCCAAATCTATTCTCAAATTTAAATTCCAAGAAGTTGGTCAAAGTTGAAAATTTACCGTGCGTTTTCGCTAGACTTGGGCTTAAAGGGCGAGAAAATAGCTCGGAATGTCACGAAAGTTGGTGTGGACACTTGTCTACCAATGGAACATCCAAATCTATTCTCAAATTTAAATTCCAAGAAGTTGGTCAAAGTTGAAAATTTACCGTGCGTTTTCGCTAGACTTGGGCTTAAAGGGCGAGAAAATAGGTCGGAATGTCACGAACGTTGGTGTGGACGCTTGTCTACCAATGGGACATCCAAATCTATTCTCAAATTTAAATTCCAAGAAGTTGCTCAAAGTTGAAAATTTACCGTGCGTTTTCACTAGAGTTGGGCTTAAAGGGCGAGAAAATAGCTCGAAACGTCACGAAAGCTGGCGTGCGCATTTGTCTACCCACGGGACATCCAAATCTATGGTCAATTTTCAATTCCGAGAAGTTGGTCAAATTCGAAACTCGACAGTGCGTTTTCGCTAGACTTGGGCTTAAAAGGGGAGAAAATAGCTCGGAACGTCACGAAAGACGGTGTGGACGCTTGTCTACCAATGGGACATCAGAAACTATTCTCAAATTTCAATTCCGAGAAGTTGGTCAAAGTTGAAACTCGATCATGCGTTTTCGCTCGACTTCTGCTTAAAGGGTGTGGAAATAGCTCGGAGCGTCATGAAAGTTGGCGTGGACGCTCGTCGACCAATGTGACATCCAAATCTATTCTCAAATTTAAATTCCGAGAAGTTGGTCAAAGTTGAAAATCGACAGTGCATTTTCGCTAGACTTAGGCTTAAAGGGTGAGAAAATAGCTCGGAACGTCACGAAAGTTGGCGTGCGCATTTGTCTACCAATGGGACATCCAAATCTTTGCTCAATTTTCAATTTCGAGAAGTTGGTCAAATTCGAAACTCGACCGTGCGTTTTCGCTAGACTTGGGATTAAAGGCGGAGAAAATAGCTCGGAACGTCACGAAAGTTGGTGTGGATGCTTGTCTACCAATGGGACATCCAAAACTATTCTCAAATTTCAATTCCTAGAAGTTGGTCAAAGTTGAAACTCGATCGTGCGTTTTCGCTAGAATTGGGCTTAAAGGATGTGAAATTAGCTCGTAATGTCACGAAAATTGCTGTGCGCGCATGTCTACAAATGGGACATCCAAATCTATTCTCAATTTTCAATTCCGATAAGTTGGTCAAAGATGAAACGCGACCATGCGTTTTCTCTAGAGTTGGGCTTAAAAGGGAAGAAAATAGCTCGGAATGTCACGAAAATTGGTGTGGATGCTTGTCTACCAATGGGACATCCAAATGTATTCTCAAATTTCAATTCCGAGAAGTTGTTCAAAGCTGAAAATTTACCGTTCGTTTTCGCTAGAATTGGGCTTAAAGGGTGTGAAAATAGCTCGGAACGTCACGAGAGTTGGCGTGCACGCTCGTCTACCAATGTGACATCCAAATCTATTCTCAAATTTATATTCCGAGAAGTTGCTCAAAGTTGAAAATCGACCGTGCATTTTCACTAGACTTGGGCTTAAAGGGTGAGAAAATAGTTCGAAATGTCACGAAAGTTGGCGTGCGCATTTGTCTACCAATGGGACATCCAAATCTATGCTCCATTTTTAATTCCGAGGAGTTGGTCAAATTCGAAACTCGACTGTACGTTTTCGCTATACTTGGGCTTAAAGGGGGAGAAAATAGCTCGGAATGTCACGAAAGTTGGTGTGGACGCTTGTCTACCAATGGAACATCCAAATCTATTCTCAAATTTAAATTCCAAGAAGTTGGTCAAAGTTGAAAATTTATCGTGCGTTTTCGCTAGACTTGGGCTTAAAGGGCGAGAAAATAGGTCGGAATGTCACGAAAGTTGGTGTGGATGCTTGTCTACCAATGGGACATCCAAATCTATTCTCAAATTTAAATTCCAAGAAGTTGGTCAAAGTTGAAAATTTACCGTGCGTTTTCACTAGAGTTGGGCTTAAAGGGCGAGAAAATAGCTCGGAACGTCACGAAAGCTGGCGTGCGCATTTGTCTACCATCGGGACATCCAAATCTATGCTCAATTTTCAATTCCGAGAAGTTGGTCAAATTCGAAACTCGACCGTGCGTTTTCGCTAGACTTGGGCTTAAAGGGTGAGAAAATAGCTCGGAACGTCACGAAAGACGGTGTGGACGCTTGTCTACCAATGGGACATCCAAAACTATTCTCAAATTTCAATTCCGAGAAGTTGGTCAAAGTTGAAACTCGATCATGCGTTTTCGCTCGACTTCTGCTTAAAGGGTGTGGAAATAGCTCGGAGCGTCATGAAAGTTGGCGTGGACGCTCGTCGACCAATGTGACATCCAAATCTATTCTCAAATTTAAATTCCGAGAAGTTGGTCAAAGTTTAAAATCGGCAGTGCATTTTCGCTAGACTTAGGCTTAAAGGGTGAGAAAATAGCTCAGAACGTCATGAAAGTTGGCGTGCGCATTTGTCTACCAACGGGACATCCAAATCTATGCTCAATTTTCAATTTCGAGAAGTTGGTCAAATTCGAAACTCGACCGTGCGTTTTCGCTAGACTTGGGCTTAAATGGGGAGAAAATAGCTCGGAACGTCACGAAAGTTGGTATGGACGCTTGTCTACCAATGGGACATCCAAAACTATTCTCAAATTTCAATTCCGAGAAGTTGGTCAAAGTTGAAACTCGATCGTGCGTTTTCGCTAGAATTGGGCTTAAAGGACGTGAAATTAGCTCGTAATGTCACGAAAATTGCTGTGCGCGCATGTCTACAAATGGGACATCCAAATCTATTCTCAATTTTCAATTCCGATAAGTTGGTCAAAGATGAAACGCGACCGTGCGTTTTCTCTAGAGTTGGGCTTAAATGGGAAGGAAATAGCTCGGAATGTCACGAAAGTTGGTGTGGATGCTTGTCTACCAATGGGACATCCAAATCTATTCTCAAATTTCAATTCCGAGAAGTTGTTCAAAGCTGAAAATTTACCGTTCGTTTTCGCTATAATTGGGCTTAAAGGGTGTGAAAATAGCTCGGAACGTCACGAGAGTTGGCGTGCACGCTCGTCTACCAATGTGACATCCAAATCTATTCTCAAATTTATATTCCGAGAAGTTGCTCAAAGTTGAAAATCGACCGTGCATTTTCACTAGACTTGGGCTTAAAGGGTGAGAAAATAGTTCGAAATGTCACGAAAGTTGGCGTGCGCATTTGTCTGCCAACGGGACATCCAAATCTATGCTCCATTTTTAATTCCGAGGAGTTGGTCAAATTCGAAACTCGACTGTACGTTTTCGCTATACTTGGGCTTAAAGGGGGAGAAAATAGCTCGGAATGTCACGAAGGTTGGTGTGGACGCTTGTCTACCAATGGGACATCCAAAACTATTCTCAAATTTCAATTCCGAGAAGTTCATCAAAGTTGAAACTCGATCATGCGTTTTCGCTAGACTTGGGCTTAAAGGGAGTGAAAATAGCTCGGAACATTACGAAAGTTGGCGTGGACGCTCGTCTAACAATGTGACATCCAAATCCATTCTAAAATTTAAATTCTGAGAAGTTGGTCAAAGTGGAAAATCGACCGTGCATTTTCGCTAGACTTAGGCTTAAAGGGTGAGAAAATAGCTCGGAACGTCACGAAAGTTAGCGTGCGCATTTGTCTACCAACGGGACATCCAAATCTATGCTCAATTTTCAATTCCTAGAAGTTGGTCAAATTCGAAACTCGACCGTGCGTTTTCGCTCGACTTGAGCTTAAAGGGTGTGAAATTAGCTCGTAATGTGACGAAAGTTGGCGTGCGCATTTGTCTACCAACGGGACATCCAAATCTATGCTCAATTTCTAATTCCGAGAAGTTGGTCAAATTCGAAACTCGACCGTGTGTTTTCGCTAGACTTAGGCTTAAAGGGTGAGAAAATAGCTCGAAACGTTACGAAAGTTGGTGTGGACGCTTGTCTACCAATGGGACATCCAAAACTATTCTCAAATTTCAATTCCGAGAAGTTGGTCAAAGTTGAAACTCGATCGTGCGTTTTCGCTAGACTTGGGCTTAAAGGGGGAGAAAATAGCTCGGAACGTCACGAAAGTTGGCGTGCGCATTTGTCTACCAATGTGACATCCAAATCTATTCTCAAATTTAAATTCCGAGAAGTTGGTCAAAGTTTAAAATCGACAGTGCATTTTCGCTAGACTTAGGCTTAAAGGGTGAGAAAATAGCTCGGAACGTCACGAAAGTTGGCGTGCGCATTTGTCTACCAATGGGACATCCAAATCTATGCTCAATTTTCAATTCCGAGAAGTTGGTCAAATTCGAAACTCGACCGTGCGTTTTCGCTAGACTTGGGCTTAAAGGGGGAGAAAATAGCTCGGAACGTCACGAAAGTTGGTGTGGACGCTTGTCTACCAATGGGACATCCAAAACTATTCTCAAATTTCAATTCCGAGAAGTTGGTCAAAGTTGAAACTCGATCGTGCGTTTTCGCTAGAATTGGGCTTAAAGGACGTGAAATTAGCTCGTAATGTCACGAAAATTGCTGTGCGCGCATGTCTACAAGTGGGACATCCAAATCTATTCTCAATTTTCAATTCCGAGAAGTTGGTCAAAGATGAAACGCGACCATGCGTTTTCTCTAGAGTTGGGCTTAAATGGGAAGAATATAGCTCGGAATGTCACGAAAGTTGGTGTGGATGCTTGTCTACCAATGGGACATCCAAATCTATTCTCAAATTTCAATTCCGAGAAGTTGTTCAAAGCTGAAAATTTACCGTTCTTTTTCGCTAGAATAGGGCTTAAACGGTGTGAAAATAGCTCGGAACGTCACGAGAGTTGGCATGCACGCTCGTCTACCAATGTGACATCCAAATCTATGCTCAATTTCTAATTCCGAGAAGTTGGTCAAATTCGAAACTCGACCGTGTGTTTTCGCTAGACTTAGGCTTAAAGGGTGAGAAAATAGCTCGGAACGTCACGAAAGTTGGTGTGGACGCTTGTCTACCAATGGGACATCCAAAAATATTCTCAAATTTCAATTCCGAGAAGTTGGTCAAAGTTGAAACTCGATCGTGCGTGTTCGCTAGACTTGGGCTTAAAGGGGGAGAAAATAGCTCAGAACGTCACGAAAGTTGGTGTGGACGCTTGTCTACCAATGGGACATCCAAAACTATTCTCAAATTTCAATTTCGAGAAGTTCGTCAAAGTTGAAACTCGATCATGCGTTTTTGCTAGACTTGGGCTTAAAGGGTGTGAAATTAGCTGGTAATGTCACGAAAGTTGCTGTGCGCGCATGTCTACAAATGGGACATCCAAATCTATTCTCAATTTTCATTTCCGAGAAGTTGGTCAAAGATGAAACGCGACCGTGCGTTTTCTCTAGAGTTGGGCTTAAATGCGAAGAAAATAGCTCGGAATGTCACAAAAGTTTGTGTGGACGCTTGTCTACCAATGGGACATCCAAATCTATTCTCAAATTTAAATTCCAAGAAGTTGGTCAAAGTTGAAAATTTACCGTGTGTTTTCGCTAGACTTGGGCTTAAAGGGCGAGAAAATAGCTCGGAATGTCACGAAAGTTGGTGTGGACGCTTGTCTACCAATGGAACATCCAAATCTATTCTCAAATTTAAATTCCAAGAAGTTGGTCAAAGTTGAAAATTTACCGTGCTTTTTCGCTAGACTTGGGCTTAAAGGGCGAGAAAATAGCTCGGAATGTCACGAAAGTTGGTGTGCACGCTTGTCTACCAATGGGACATCCAAATCTATTCTCAAATTTAAATTCCGAGAAGTTGGTCAAATTCGAAACTCGACCGTGCATTTTCGCTCGACTTGAGCTTAAAGGGTGTGAAATTAGCTCGTAATGTGACGAAAGTTGGCGTGCGCATTTGTTTACCAACGGGACTTCCAAATCTATGCTCAATTTTCAATTCCGAGAAGTTGGTCAAATTCGAAACTCGACCGTGCGTTTTCGCTAGACTTGGGCTTAACGGGGGAGAAAATAGCTCGGAACGTCACGAAAGACGGTGTGGACGCTTGTGTACCAATGGGACATCCAAAACTATTCTCAAATTTCAATTCCGAGAAGTTGGTCAAAGTTGAAACTCGATCTCGCGATTTCGCTCGACTTGGGCTTAAAGGGTGTGAAAATAGCTCAGAGCGTCATGAAAGTTGGCGTGGACGCTCGTCGACCAATGTGACATCCAAATCTATTCTCAAATTTAAATTCCGAGAAGTTGGTCAAAGTTGAAAATCGACAGTGCATTTTCGCTAGACTTAGGCTTAAAGGGTGAGAAAATAGCTCGGAACGTCACGAAAGTTGGCGTGCGCATTTGTCTACCAACGGGACATCCAAATCTATGCTCAATTTTCAATTCCGAGAAGTTGGTCAAATTCGAAACTCGACCGTGCGTTTTCGCTAAACTTGGGCTTAAAGGGGGAGAAAATAGCTCGGAACGTCACGAAAGTTGGTGTGGACGCTTGTCTACCAATGGGACATCCAAAACTATTCTCAAATTTCAATTCCGAGAAGTTGGTCAAAGTTGAAACTCGATCGTGCGTTTTCGCTAGAATTGGGCTTAAAGGACGTGAAATTAGCTCGTAATGTCACGAAAATTGCTCTGCGCGCATGTCTACAAATGGGACATCCAAATCTATTCTCAATTTTCAATTCCGAGAAGTTGGTCAAACATGAAACGCGACCGTGTGTTTTCTCTAGAGTTGGGCTTAAATGGGAAGAAAATAGCTCGGAATGTCACGAAAGTTGGTGTGGATGCTTGTCTACCAATGGGACATCCAAATCTATTCTCAAATTTCAATTCCGAGAAGTTGTTCAAAGCTGAAAATTTACCGTTCGTTTTCGCTAGAATTGGGCTTAAAGGGTGTGAAAATAGCTCGGAACGTCACGAGATTTGGCGTGCACGCTCGTCTACCAATGCGACATCCAAATCTATTCCCAAATTTATATTCCGAGAAGTTGGTCAAAGTTGAAAATCGACCATGCATTTTCACTAGACTTGGGCTTAAAGGGTGAGAAAATAGTTCGAAATGTCACGAAAGTTGGCGTGCGCATTTGTCTACCAACGGGACATCCAAATCTATGCTCAATTTTTAATTCCGAGGAGTTGGTCAAATTCGAAACTGGACTGTACGTTTTCGCTATACTTGGGCTTAAAGGGGGAGAAAATAGCTCGGAACGTCACGAAATATGGTGTGGACGCTTGTCTAACAATGGGACATCCAAAACTATTCTCAAATTTTAATTCCGAGAAGTTCGTCAAAGTTGAAACTCGATCGTGCGTTTTCGCTAGACTTGGGCTTAAAGGGAGTGAAAATAGCTCGGAACATTACGAAAGTTGGCGTGGACGCTCGTCTAACAATGTGACATCCAAAAAAATCCATTCTAAAATTTAAATTCCGAGAAGTTGGTCAAAGTGGAAAAACGACCGTGCATTTTCGCTAGGCTTAGGCTTAAAGGGTGATAAAATAGCTCGTAACGTCACGAAAGTTAGCGTGCGCATTTGTCTACCAACGGGACATCCAAATCTATGCTCAATTTTCAATTCCGAGAAGTTGGTCAAATTCGAAACTCGACCATGCGTTTTCGCTCGACTTGAGCTTAAAGGGTGTGAAATTAGCTCGTAATGTGACGAAAGTTGGCATGCGCATTTGTCTACCAACGGGACATCCAAATCTATGCTCAATTTCTAATTCCGAGAAGTTGGTCAAATTCGAAACTCGACCGTGCATTTTCGCTCGACTTGAGCTTAAAGGGTGTTAAATTAGCTCGTAATGTGACGAAAGTTGGCGTGCGCATTTGTCTACCAACGGGACATCCAAATCTATGCTCAATTTTCAATTCCGAGAAGTTGGTCAAATTCGAAACTCGACTGTGCGTTTTCGCTAGACTTGGGCTTAAAGGGGGAGAAAATAGCTCGGAACGTCACGAAAGTTGGTGTGGACGCTTGTCTACCAATGGGACATCCAAAACTATTCTCAAATTTCAATTCCGAGAAGTTGGTCAAAGTTGAAACTCGATCGTGCGTTTTCGCTAGAATTGGGCTTAAAGGACGTGAAATTAGCTCGTAATGTCACGAAAATTGCTGTGCGCGCATGTCTACAAATGGGACATTCAAATCTATTCTCAATTTTCAATTCCGAGAAGTTGGTCAAAGATGAAACGCGACCGTGCGTTTTCTCTAGAGTTGGGCTTAAATGGGAAGAAAATAGCTCGGAATGTCACGAAAGTTGGTGTGGATGCTTGTCTACCAATGGGACATCCAAATCTATTCTCAAATTTCAATTCCGAGAAGTTGTTCAAAGCTGAAAATTTACCGTTCGTTTTCGCTAGAATTGGGCTTAAAGGGTGTGAAAATAGCTCGGAACGTCACGAGAGTTGGCGTGCACGCTCGTCTACCAATGTGACATCCAAATCTATTCTCAAATTTATATTCCGAGAAGTTGGTCAAAGTTGAAAATCGATCGTGCGTTTTCGCTAGACTTGGGCTTAAAGGGAGTGAAAATAGCTCGGAACATTACAAAAGTTGGCGTGGACGCTTGTGTAACAATGTGACATCCAAATCCATTCTAAAATTTAAATTCCGAGAAGTTGGTCAAAGTGGAAAATCGACCGTGCATTTTCGCTAGACTTAGGATTAAAGGGTGAGAAAATAGCTCGGAATTTCACGAAAGTTGGTGTGGATGCTTGTCTACCAATGGGACATCCAAATCTATTCTCAAATTTCAATTCCGAGAAGTTGTTCAAAGCTGAAAATTTACCGTTCGTTTTCGCTAGAATTGGGCTTAAAGGGTGTGAAAATAGCTCGGAACGTCACGAGAGTTGGCGTGCACGCTCGTCCACCAATGTGACATCCAAATCTATTCTCAAATTTATATTCCGAGAAGTTCGTCAAAGTTGAAACTCGATCGTGCGTTTTCGCTAGACTTGGGCTTAAAGGGAGTGAAAATAGCTCGGAACATTACGAAAGTTGGCGTGGACGCTCGTCTAACAATGTGACATCCAAATCCATTCTAAAATTTAATTTCCGAGAAGTTGGTCAAAGTGGAAAATCGACCGTGCATTTTCGCTAGACTTAGGCTTAAAGGGTGATAAAATAGCTCGGAACGTCACGAAAGTTAGCGTGCGCATTTGTCTACCAACGGGAAATCCAAATCTATGCTCAATTTTCAATTCCGAGAAGTTGGTCAAATTCGAAACGCGACCGTGCGTTTTCGCTCGACTTGAGCTTAAAGGGTGTGAAATTAGGTCGTAATGTGACGAAAGTTGGCGTGCCCATTTGTCTACCAACGGGACATCCAAATCTATGCTCAATTTTTAATTCCGAGAAATTGGTGAAATTCGAAACTCGACCATGTGTTTTCGCTAGACTTAGGCTTAAAGGGTGAGAAAATAGCTCGGAACGTCACGAAAGTTGGTGTGGACGCTTGTCTACCAATGGGACATCCAAAACTATTCTCAAATTTCAATTCCGAGAAGTTGGTCAAAGTTGAAACTCGATCGTGCGTTTTCGCTAGACTTGGGCTTAAAGGGGGAGAAAATAGCGCGGAACGTCACGAAATTTGGCGTGCGCATTTGTCTACCAACGAGACATCCAAATCTATGCTCAATTTTCAATTCCGAGAAGTTGGTCAAATTCGAAACTCGACCGTGCATTTTCGCTCGACTTGAGCTTAAAGGGTGTGAAATTAGCTCATAATGTGACGAAAGTTGGCGTGCGCATTTGTCTACCAACGGGACATCCAAATCTGTGTTCAATTTTTAATTCCGAGAAGTTGGTCAAATTCGAAACTCGACCGTGCATTTTCGCTAGACTTAGGCTTAAAGGGTGAGAAAATAGCTCGGAACGTCACGAAAGTTGGCGTGGGCATTTGTCTACAACCGGGACATCCAGATATATGCTCAATTTTCAATTCCGAGAAGTTGGTCAAATTCAAACACGACCGTGCATTTTCGCTAGAGTTGGGCTTAAAGGCGAGGAAAATAGCTCGTAACGTCACGGAAGTTGGCATGTGCACTTGTCTACCAACGGGACATCCAAATCTATTTTCAAATTTCAACTCCCAAAAGTTGGTCAAATTCGAAACTCGACCGTGCGTTTTCGCTAGACTTGGGCTTAAAGGGGGAGAAAATAGCTCGGAACGTCATGAAAGTTGGTGTGGACGCTTGTCTACCAATGGGACATCCAAATCTATTCTCAATTTTCAATTCCGAGAAGTTGGTCAAAGATGATACGCGATCGTGCGTTTTCGCTAGAGTTGGGCTTAAATGCAATGAAAATAGCTCGGAATGTCATGAAAGTTGGCGTGGACGCTCGTCTACCAATGGGACATCCAAATCTATTCTCAAATTTAAATTCCGAGAAGTTGGTCAAAGTTGAAAATCGACAGTGCATTTTCGCTAGACTTTGGCTTAAAGTGTGAGAAAATAGATCAGAACGTCACGAAAGCTGGCGTGCGCATTTGTCTACCAACGGGACATCCAAATCTATGCTCAATTTTTAATTCCGAGGAGTTGGTCAAATTCGAAACTCGACTGTACGTTTTCTCTATACTTGGGCTTAAAGGGGGAGAAAACAGCTCGGAACGTCACGAAAGTTGGTGTGGACGCTTGTCTACCAATGGGACATCCAAAACTATTCTCAAATTTCAAATCCGAGAAGTTCGTCAAAGTTGAAACTCGATCGTGCGTTTTCGCTAGACTTGGGCTTAAAGGGAGTGAAAATAGCTCGGAACATTACGAAAGTTGACGTGGACGCTCGTCTAACAATGTGACATCCAAATCCATTCCAAAATTTAAATTCCGAGAAGTTGGTCAAAGTGGAAAATCGACCGTGCATTTTCGCTAGACTTAGGCTTAAAGGGTGAGAAAATAGCTCGGAACGTCACGAAAGCTGGCGTGCGCATTTGTCTACCAACGGGACATCCAAATCTATGTTCAATTTTCAATTCCGAGAAGTTGGTCAAATTCGAAACTCGACCGTGCGTTTTCGCTAGACTTGGGCTTAAAGGGGGAGAAAATAGCTCGGAACGTCACGAAAGTTGGCGTGTACGCTTGTCTACCAATGGGACATCCAAATCCATTCTCAAATTTCAATTCCGAGAAGTTGGTCAAAGTTGAAAATCGACCGTGCGTTTTCGCTAGAATTGGGGTTAAAGGACGTGAAAATAGCTCGGAACGTCACGAATGTTGGTGTGCACATTTGTCTACAAATGGGACATCCAAATCTACTCAATTTTCAATTCCTAGAAGTTGGTCAAAGATGAAACGTGACCGTGCGTTTTCTCTAGAGTTGGGCTTAAATGGGAAGAAAATAGCTCGGAATGTCACGAAAGTTGGTGTGGATGCTTGTCTACCAATGGGACATCCAAATCTATTCTCAAATTTCAATTCCGAGAAGTTGTTCAAAGCTGAAAATTTACCGTTCGTTTTCGCTAGAATTGGGCTTAAAGGGTGTGAAAATAGCTCGGAACGTCACGAGAGTTGGCGTGCACGCTCGTCTACCAATGTGACATCCAAATCTATTCTCAAATTTATATTCCGAGAAGTTGGTCAAAGTTGAAAATCGACCGTGCATTTTCACTAGACTTGGGCTTAAAGGGTGAGAAAATAGTTCGAAATGTCACGAAAGTTGGCGTGCGCATTTGTCTACTAACGGGACATCCAAATCTATGCTCAATTTTTAATTCCGAGGAGTTGGTCAAATTCGAAACTCGACTGTACGTTTTCGCTATACTTGGGCTTAAAGGGGGAGAAAATAGCTCGGAACGTCACGAAAGTTGGTGTGGACGCTTGTCTACCAATGGGACATCCAAAACTATTCTCAAATTTAAATTCCGAGAAGTTCGTCAAAGTTGAAACTCGATCGTGCGTTTTCGCTAGACTTGGGCTTAAAGGGAGTGAAAATAGCTCGGAACATTACGAAAGTTGGCGTGGACGCTCGTCTAACAATGTGACATCCAAATCCATTCTAAAATTTAAATTCCGAGAAGTTGGTCAAAGTGGAAAAACAATCATGCATTTTCGCTAGGCTTAGGCTTAAAGGGTGATAAAATAGCTCGTAATGTCACGAAAGTTAGCGTGCGCATTTGTCTACCAACGGGACATCCAAATCTATGCTCAATTTTCAATTCCGAGAAGTTGGTCAAATTCGAAACTCAACCGTGCGTTTTCGCTCGACTTGAGCTTAAAGGGTGTGAAATTAGCTCGTAATGTGACGAAAGTTGGCATGCGCATTTGTCTACCAACGGGACATCCAAATCTATGCTCAATTTCTAATTCCGAGAAGTTGGTCAAATTCGAAACTCGACCATGCATTTTCGCTCGACTTGAGCTTAAAGGGTGTGAAATTAGCTCGTAATGTGACGAAAGTTGGCGTGCGCATTTGTCTACCAACGGGACATCCAAATCTATGCTCAATTTTCAATTCCGAGAAGTTGGTCAAATTCGAAACTCGACTGTGCGTTTTCGCTAGACTTGGGCTTAAAGGGGGAGAAAATAGCTCGGAACGTCACGAAAGTTGGTGTGGACGCTTGTCTACCAATGGGACATCCAAAACTATTCTCAAATTTCAATTCCGAGAAGTTGGTCAAAGTTGAAACTCGATCGTGCGTTTTCGCTAGAATTGGGCTTAAAGGACGTGAAATTAGCTCGTAATGTCACGAAAATTGCTGTGCGCGCATGTCTACAAATGGGACATCCAAATCTATTCTCAATTTTCAATTCCGAGAAGTTGGTCAAAGATGAAACGCGACCGTGCGTTTTCTCTAGAGTTGGGCTTAAATGGGAAGAAAATAGCTCGGAATGTCACGAAAGTTGGTGTGGATGCTTGTCTACCAATGGGACATCCAAATCTATTCTCAAATTTCAATTCCGAGAAGTTGTTCAAAGCTGAAAATTTACCGTTCGTTTTCGCTAGAATTGGGCTTAAAGGGTGTGAAAATAGCTCGGAACGTCACGAGAGTTGGCGTGCACGCTCGTCTACCAATGTGACATCCAAATCTATTCTCAAATTTATATTCCGAGAATTTGGTCAAAGTTGAAAATCGATCGTGCGTTTTCGCTAGACTTGGGCTTAAAGGGAGTGAAAATAGCTCGGAACATTACAAAAGTTGGCGTGGACGCTTGTGTAACAATGTGACATCCAAATCCATTCTAAAATTTAAATTCCGAGAAGTTGGTCAAAGTGGAAAATCGACCGTGCATTTTCGCTAGACTTAGGCTTAAAGGGTGAGAAAATAGCTCGGAATTTCACGAAAGTTGGTGTGGATGCTTGTCTACCAATGGGACATCCAAATCTATTCTCAAATTTCAATTCCGAGAAGTTGTTCAAAGCTGAAAATTTACCGTTCGTTTTCGCTAGAATTGGGCTTAAAGGGTGTGAAAATAGCTCGGAATGTCACGAGAGTTGGCGTGCACGCTCGTCCACCAATGTGACATCCAAATCTATTCTCAAATTTATATTCCGAGAAGTTCGTCAAAGTTGAAACTCGATCGTGCGTTTTCGCTAGACTTGGGCTTAAAGGGAGTGAAAATAGCTCGGAACATTACGAAAGTTGGCGTGGACGCTCGTCTAACAATGTGACATCCAAATCCATTCTAAAATTTAATTTCCGAGAAGTTGGTCAAAGTGGAAAATCGACCGTGCATTTTCGCTAGACATAGGCTTAAAGGGTGATAAAATAGCTCGGAACGTCACGAAAGTTAGCGTGCGCATTTGTCTACCAACGGGAAATCCAAATCTATGCTCAATTTTCAATTCCGAGAAGTTGGTCAAATTCGAAACTCGACCGTGCGTTTTCGCTCGACTTGAGCTTAAAGGGTGTGAAATTAGCTCGTAATGTGACGAAAGTTGGCGTGCCCATTTGTCTACCAACGGGACATCCAAATCTATGCTCAATTTTTAATTCCGAGAAATTGGTGAAATTCGAAACTCGACCATGTGTTTTCGCTAGACTTAGGCTTAAAGGGTGAGAAAATAGCTCGGAACGTCACGAAAGTTGGTGTGGACGCTTGTCTACCAATGGGACATCCAAAACTATTCTCAAATTTCAATTCCGAGAAGTTGGTCAAAGTTGAAACTCGATCCTGCGTTTTCGCTAGACTTGGGCTTAAAGGGGGAGAAAATAGCGCGGAACGTCACGAAATTTGGCGTGCGCATTTGTCTACCAACGAGACATCCAAATCTATGCTCAATTTTCAATTCTGAGAAGTTGGTCAAATTCGAAACTCGACCGTGCATTTTCGCTCGACTTGAGCTTAAAGGGTGTGAAATTAGCTCATAATGTGACGAAAGTTGGCGTGCGCATTTGTCTACCAACGGGACATCCAAATCTGTGTTCAATTTTTAATTCCGAGAAGTTGGTCAAATTCGAAACTCGACCGTGCATTTTCGCTAGACTTAGGCTTAAAGGGTGAGAAAATAGCTCGGAACGTCACGAAAGTTGGCGTGCGCATTTGTCTACAACCGGGACATCCAGATATATGCTCAATTTTCAATTCCGAGAAGTTGGTCAAATTCGAACACGACCGTGCATTTTCGCTAGAGTTGGGCTTAAAGGCGAGGAAAATAGCTCGTAACGTCACGGAAGTTGGCATGTGCACTTGTCTACCAACGGGACATCCAAATCTATTTTCAAATTTCATCTCCCAAAAGTTGGTCAAATTCGAAACTCGACCATGCGTTTTCGCTAGACTTGGGCTTAAAGGGGGAGAAAATAGCTCGGAACGTCATGAAAGTTGGTGTGGACGCTTGTCTACCAATGGGACATCCAAATCTATTCTCAATTTTCAATTCCGAGAAGTTGGTCAAAGATGATACGCGATCGTGCGTTTTCGCTAGAGTTGGGCTTAAATGCAATGAAAATAGCTCGGAATGTCATGAAAGTTGGCGTGGACGCTCGTCTACCAATGGGACATCCAAATCTATTCTCAAATTTAAATTCCGAGAAGTTGGTCAAAGTTGAAAATCGACAGTGCATTTTCGCTAGACTTAGGCTTAAAGTGTGAGAAAATAGCTCGGAACGTCACGAAAGCTGGCGTGCGCATTTGTCTACCAACGGGACATCCAAATCTATGCTCAATTTTTAATTCCGAGGAGTTGGTCAAATTCGAAACTCGACTGTACGTTTTCTCTATACTTGCGCTTAAAGGGGGAGAAAATAGCTCGGAACGTCACGAAAGTTGGTGTGGACGCTTGTCTACCAATGGGACATCCAAAACTATTCTCAAATTTCAAATCCGAGAAGTTCGTCAAAGTTGAAACTCGATCGTGCGTTTTCGCTAGACTTGGGCTTAAAGGGAGTGAAAATAGCTCGGAACATTACGAAAGTTGACGTGGACGCTCGTCTAACAATGTGACATCCAAATCCATTCTAAAATTTAAATTCCGAGAAGTTGGTCAAAGTGGAAAATCGACCGTGCATTTTCGCTAGACTTAGGCTTAAAGGGTGAGAAAATAGCTCGGAACGTCACGAAAGCTGGCGTGCGCATTTGTCTACCAACGGGACATCCAAATCTATGTTCAATTTTCAATTCCGAGAAGTTGGTCAAATTCGAAACTCGACCGTAGCGTTTTCGCTAGACTTGGGCTTAAAGGGGGAGAAAATAGCTCGGAACGTCACGAAAGTTGGCGTGGATGCTTGTCTACCAATGGGACATCCAAATCCATTCTCAAATTTCAATTCCGAGAAGTTTGTCAAAGTTGAAAATCGACCGTGCGTTTTCGCTAGAATTGGGGTTAAAGGACGTGAAAATAGCTCGGAACGTCACGAATGTTGGTGTGCACATTTGTCTACAAATGGGACATCCAAATCTACTCAATTTTCAATTCCTAGAAGTTGGTCAAAGATGAAACGTGACCGTGCGTTTTCTCTAGAGTTGGGCTTAAATGGGAAGAAAATAGCTCGGAATGTCACGAAAGTTGGTGTGGATGCTTGTCTACCAATGGGACATCCAAATCTATTCTCAAATTTCAATTCCGAGAAGTTGTTCAAAGCTGAAAATTTACCGTTCGTTTTCGCTAGAATTGGGCTTAAAGGGTGTGAAAATAGCTCGGAACGTCACGAGAGTTGGCGTGCACGCTCGTCTACCAATGTGACATCCAAATCTATTCTCAAATTTATATTCCGAGAAGTTGGTCAAAGTTGAAAATCGACCGTGCATTTTCACTAGACTTGGGCTTAAAGGGTGAGAAAATAGTTCGAAATGTCACGAAAGTTGGCGTGCGCATTTGTCTACTAACGGGACATCCAAATCTATGCTCAATTTTTAATTCCGAGGAGTTGGTCAAATTCGAAACTCGACTGTACGTTTTCGCTATACTTGGGCTTAAAGGGGGAGAAAATAGCTCGGAACGTCACGAAAGTTGGTGTGGACGCTTGTCTACCAATGGGACATCCAAAACTATTCTCAAATTTAAATTCCGAGAAGTTCGTCAAAGTTGAAACTCGATCGTGCGTTTTCGCTAGACTTGGGCTTAAAGGGAGTGAAAATAGCTCGGAACATTACGAAAGTTGGCGTGGACGCTCGTCTAACAATGTGACATCCAAATCCATTCTAAAATTTAAATTCCGAGAAGTTGGTCAAAGTGGAAAAACGATCATGCATTTTCGCTAGGCTTAGGCTTAAAGGGTGATAAAATAGCTCGTAACGTCACGAAAGTTAGTGTGCGCATTTGTCTACCAACGGGACATCCAAATCTATGCTCAATTTTCAATTCCGAGAAGTTGGTCAAATTCGAAACTCAACCGTGCGTTTTCGCTCGACTTGAGCTTAAAGGGTGTGAAATTAGCTCGTAATGTGACGAAAGTTGGCATGCGCATTTGTCTACCAACGGGACATCCAAATCTATGCTCAATTTCTAATTCCGAGAAGTTGGTCAAATTCGAAACTCGACCGTGCATTTTCGCTCGACTTGAGCTTAAAGGGTGTGAAATTAGCTCGTAATGTGACGAAAGTTGGCGTGCGCATTTGTCTACCAACGGGACATCCAAATCTATGCTCAATTTTCAATTCCGAGAAGTTGGTCAAATTCGAAACTCGACTGTGCGTTTTCGCTAGACTTGGGCTTAAAGGGGGAGAAAATAGCTCGGAACGTCACGAAAGTTGGTGTGGACGCTTGTCTACCAATGGGACATCCAAAACTATTCTCAAATTTCAATTCCGAGAAGTTGGTCAAAGTTGAAACTCGATCGTGCGTTTTCGCTAGAATTGGGCTTAAAGGACGTGAAATTAGCTCGTAATGTCACGAAAATTGCTGTGCGCGCATGTCTACAAATGGGACATCCAAATCTATTCTCAATTTTCAATTCCGAGAAGTTGGTCAAAGATGAAACGCGACCGTGCGTTTTCTCTAGAGTTGGGCTTAAATGGGAAGAAAATAGCTCGGAATGTCACGAAAGTTGGTGTGGATGCTTGTCTACCAATGGGACATCCAAATCTATTCTCAAATTTCAATTCCGAGAAGTTGTTCAAAGCTGAAAATTTACCGTTCGTTTTCGCTAGAATTGGGCTTAAAGGGTGTGAAAATAGCTCGGAACGTCACGAGAGTTGGCGTGCACGCTCGTCTACCAATGTGACATCCAAATCTATTCTCAAATTTATATTCCGAGAAGTTGGTCAAAGTTGAAAATCGATCGTCCGTTTTCGCTAGACTTGGGCTTAAAGGGAGTGAAAATAGCTCGGAACATTACAAAAGTTGGCATGGACGCTCGTCTAACAATGTGACATCCAAATCCATTCTAAAATTTAAATTCCGAGAAGTTGGTCAAAGTGGAAAATCGACCGTGCATTTTCGCTAGACTTAGGCTTAAAGGGTGAGAAAATAGCTCGGAATGTCACGAAAGTTGGTGTGGATGCTTGTCTACCAATGGGACATCCAAATCTATTCTCAAATTTCAATTCCGAGAAGTTGTTCAAAGCTGAAAATTTACCGTTCGTTTTCCCTAGAATTGGGCTTAAAGGGTGTGAAAATAGCTCGGAACGTCACGAGAGTGTGCGTGCACCTTCGTCCACCAATGTGACATCCAAATCTATTCTCAAATTTATATTCCGAGAAGTTCGTCAAAGTTGAAACTCGATCGTGCGTTTTCGCTAGACTTGGGCTTAAAGGGAGTGAAAATAGCTCGGAACATTACGAAAGTTGGCGTGGACGCTCGTCTAACAATGTGACATCCAAATCCATTCTAAAATTTAATTTCCGAGAAGTTGGTCAAAGTGGAAAATCGACCGTGCATTTTCGCTAGACTTAGGCTTAAAGGGTGATAAAATAGCTCGGAACGTCACGAAAGTTACCGTGCGCATTTGTCTACCAACGGGAAATCCAAATCTATGCTCAATTTTCAATTCCGAGAAGTTGGTCAAATTCGAAACTCGACCGTGCGTTTTCGCTCGACTTGAGCTTAAAGGGTGTGAAATTAGCTCGTAATGTGACGAAAGTTGGCGTGCCCATTTGTCTACCAACGGGACATCCAAATCTATGCTCAATTTTTAATTCCGAGAAATTGGTGAAATTCGAAACTCGACCGTGTGTTTTCGCTAGACTTAGGCTTAAAGGGTGAGAAAATAGCTCGGAACGTCACGAAAGTTGGTGTGGACGCTTGTCTACCAATGGGACATCCAAAACTATTCTCAAATTTCAATTCCGAGAAGTTGGTCAAAGTTGAAACTCGATCGTGCGTTTTCGCTAGACTTGGGCTTAAAGGGGGAGAAAATAGCGCGGAACGTCACGAAATTTGGCGTGCGCATTTGTCTACCAACGAGACATCCAAATCTATGCTCAATTTTCAATTTCGAGAAGTTGGTCAAATTCGAAACTCGACCGTGCATTTTCGCTCGACTTGAGCTTAAATTGTGTGAAATTAGCTCGTAATGTGACGAAAGTTGGCCTGCGCATTTGTCTACCAACGGGACATCCAAATCTGTGCTCAATTTTTAATTCCGAGAAGTTGGTCAAATTCGAAACTCGACCGTGCATTTTCGCTAGACTTAGGCTTAAAGGGTGAGAAAATAGCTCGTAACGTCACGAAAGTTGGCGTGCGCATTTGTCTACCAACGGGACATCCAGATATATGCTCAATTTTCAATTCCGAGAAGTTGGTCAAATTCGAACACGACCGTGCGTTTTCGCTAGAGTTGGGCTTAAAGGCGAGGAAAATAGCTCGTAACGTCACGGAAGTTGGCATGTGCACTTGTCTACCAACGGGACATCCAAATCTATTTTCAAATTTCAACTCCCAAAAGTTGGTCAAATTCGAAACTCGACCGTGCGTTTTCGCTAGACTTGGGCTTAAAGGGGGAGAAAATAGCTCGGAACGTCATGAAAGTTTGTGTGGACGCTTGTCTACCAATGGGACATCCAAATCTATTCTCAATTTTCAATTCCGAGAAGTTGGTCAAAGATGATACGCGATCATGCGTTTTCGCTAGAGTTGGGCTTAAATGCAATGAAAATAGCTCGGAATGTCATGAAAGTTGGCGTGGACGCTCGTCTACCAATGGGACATCCAAATCTATTCTCAAATTTAAATTCCGAGAAGTTGGTCAAAGTTGAAAATCGACAGTGCATTTTCGCTAGACTTAGGCTTAAAGGGTGAGAAAATAGCTCGGAACGTCACGAAAGCTGGCGTGCGCATTTGTCTACCAACGGGACATCCAAATCTATGCTCAATTTTAATTCCGAGGAGTTGGTCAAATTCGAAACTCGACTGTACGTTTTCTCTATACTTGGGCTTAAAGGGGGAGAAAATAGCTCGGAACGTCACGAAAGTTGGTGTGGACGCTTGTCTACCAATGGGACATCCAAAACTATTCTCAAATTTCAAATCCGAGAAGTTTGTCAAAGTTGAAACTCGATCGTGCGTTTTCGCTAGACTTGGGCTTAAAGGGAGTGAAAATAGCTCGGAACATTACGAAAGTTGACGTGGACGCTCGTCTAACAATGTGACATCCAAATCCATTCTAAAATTTAAATTCCGAGAAGTTGGTCAAAGTGGAAAATCGACCGTGCATTTTCGCTAGACTTAGGATTAAAGGGTGAGAAAATAGCTCGGAACGTCACGAAAGCTAGCGTGCGCATTTGTCTACCAACGGGACATCCAAATCTATGTTCAATTTTCAATTCCGAGAAGTTGGTCAAATTCGAAACTCGACCGTGCGTTTTCGCTAGACTTGGGCTTAAAGGGGGAGAAAATAGCTCGGAACGTCACGAAAGTTGGCGTGGACGCTTATCTACCAATGGGACATCCAAATCCATTCTCAAATTTCAATTCCGAGAAGTTGGTCAAAGATGAAAATCGACCGTGCGTTTTCGCTAGAATTGGGGTTAAAGGACGTGAAAATAGCTCGGAACGTCACGAATGTTGGTGTGCACATTTGTCTACAAATGGGACATCCAAATCTACTCAATTTTCAATTCCTAGAAGTTGGTCAAAGATGAAACGTGACCGTGCGTTTTCTCTAGAGTTGGGCTTAAATGGGAAGAAAATAGCTCGGAATGTCACGAAAGTTGGTGTGGATGATTGTCTACCAATGGGACATCCAAATCTATTCTCAAATTTCAATTCCGAGAAGTTGTTCAAAGCTGAAAATTTACCGTTCGTTTTCGCTAGAATTGGGCTTAAAGGGTGTTAAAATAGCTCGGAACGTCACGAGAGTTGGCGTGCACGCTCGTCTACCAATGTGACATCCAAATCTATTCTCAAATTTATATTTCGAGAAGTTGGTCAAAGTTGAAAATCGACCGTGCATTTTCACTAGACTTGGGCTTAAAGGGTGAGAAAATAGTTCGAAATGTCACGAAAGTTGGCGTGCGCATTTCTCTACCAACGGGACATCCAAATCTATGCTCAATTTTTAATTCCGAGGAGTTGGTCAAATTCGAAACTCGACTGTACGTTTTCGCTATACTTGGGCTTAAAGGGGAAGAAAATAGCTCGGAACGTCACGAAAGTTGGTGTGGACGCTTGTCTACCAATGGGACATCCAAAACTATTCTCAAATTTCAATTCCGAGAAGTTCGTCAAAGTTGAAACTCGATCGTGCGTTTTCGCTAGACTTGGGCTTAAAGCGAGTGAAAATAGCTCGGAACATTACGAAAGTTGGCGTGGACGCTCGTCTAACAATGTGACATCCAAATCCATTCTAAAATTTAAATTCCGAGAAGTTGGACAAAGTGGAAAAACGACCATGCATTTTCGCTAGGCTTAGGCTTAAAGGGTGATAAAATAGCTCGTAACGTCACGAAAGTTAGCGTGCGCATTTGTCTACCAACGGGACATCCAAATCTATGCTCAATTTTCAATTCCGAGAAGTTGGTCAAATTCGAAACTCGACCGTGCGTTTTCGCTCGACTTGAGCTTAAAGGGTGTGAAATTAGCTCGTAATGTGACGAAAGTTGGCATGCGCATTTGTCTACCAACGGGACATCCAAATCTATGCTCAATTTCTAATTCCGAGAATTTGGTCAAATTCGAAACTCGACCGTGCATTTTCGCTCGACTTGAGCTTAAAGGGTGTGAAATTAGCTCGTAATGTGACGAAAGTTGGCGTGCGCATTTGTCTACCAACGGGACATCCAAATCTATGCTCAATTTTCAATTCCGAGAAGTTGGTCAAATTCGAAACTCGACTGTGCGTTTTCGCTAGACTTGGGCTTAAAGGGGGAGAAAATAGCTCGGAACGTCACGAAAGTTGGTGTGGACGCTTGTCTACCAATGGGACATCCAAAACTATTCTCAAATTTCAATTCCGAGAAGTTGGTCAAAGTTGAAACTCGGTCGTGCGTTTTCGCTAGAATTGGGCTTAAAGGACGTGAAATTAGCTCGTAATGTCACAAAAATTGCTGTGCGCGCATGTCTACAAATGGGACATCCAAATCTATTCTCAATTTTCAATTCCGAGAAGTTGGTCAAAGATGAAACGCGACCGTGCGTTTTCTCTAGAGTTGGGCTTAAATGGGAAGAAAATAGCTCGGAATGTCACGCAAGTTGGTGTGGATGCTTGTCTACCAATGGGACATCCAAATCTATTCTCAAATTTCAATTCCGAGAAGTTGTTCAAAGCTGAAAATTTACCGTTCGTTTTCGCTAGAATTGGGCTTAAAGGGTGTGAAAATAGCTCGGAACGTCACGAGAGTTGGCGTGCACGCTCGTCTACCAATGTGACATCCAAATCTATTCTCAAATTTATATTCCAAGAAGTTGGTGAAAGTTGAAATTCGATCATGCGTTTTCGCTCGACTTGGGCTTAAAGGGTGTGAAAAGATCTCGGAACGTCACGAAAGTTAGCGTGCGCATTTGTCTACCAACAGGACATCCAAATCTATGCTCAATTTTCAATTCCGAGAAGTTGGTCAAATTCGAAACTCGACTGTGCGTTTTCGCTCGACTTGAGCTTAAAGGGTGTGAAATTAGCTCGTAATGTGACGAAAGTTGGCGTGCGCATTTGTCTACCAACGGGACATCCAAATCTATGCTCAATTTCTAATTCCGAGAAGTTGGTCAAATTCGAAACTCGACCGTGTGTTTTTGCTAGACTTAGGCTTAAAGGGTGAGAAAATAGCTCGGAACGTCACGAAAGTTGGTGTGGACGCTTGTCTACCAATGGGACATCCAAAACTATTCTCAAATTTCAATTCCGAGAAGTTGGTCAAAGTTGAAACTCGATCGTGCGTGTTCGCTAGACTTGGGCTTAAAGGGGGAGAAAATAGCTCGGAATGTCACGAAAGTTGGTGTGGACACTTGTCTACCAATGGGACATCCAAAACTATTCTCAAATTTCAATTTCGAGAAGTTCGTCAAAGTTGAAACTCGATCATGCGTTTTTGCTAGACTTGGGCTTAAAGGGTGTGAAATTAGCTCGTAATGTCATGAAAGTTGCTGTGCACGCATGTCTACAAATGGGACATCCAAATCTATTCTCTATTTTCATTTCCGAGAAGTTGGTCAAAGATGAAACGCGACCGTGCGTTTTCTCTAGAGTTGGGCTTAAATGGGAAGAAAATAGCTCGGAATGTCACAAAAGTTGGTGTGGACGCTTGTCTACCAATTGGACATCCAAATCTATTCTCAAATTTAAATTCCAAGAAGTTGGTCAAAGTTGAAAATTTACCGTGCGTTTTCGCTAGACTTGGGCTTAAAGGGCAAAAAAATAGCTCGGAATGTCACGAAAGTTGGTGTGGACGCTTGTCTACCAATGGAACTTCCAAATCTATTCTCAAATTTAAATTCCAAGAAGTTGGTCAAAGTTGAAAATTTACCGTGCGTTTTCGCTAGACTTGGGCTTAAAGGGCGAGAAAATAGCTCGGAATGTCACGAAAGTTGGTGTGGACGCTTGTCTACCAATGGGACATCCAAATCTATTCTCAAATTTAAATTCCAAGAAGTTGGTCAAAGTTCAAAATTTACCGTGCGTTTTCAATAGAGTTGGGCATAAAGGGAGAGAAAATAGCTCGGAACGTCACAAAAGCCGGCGTGCGCATTTGTCTACCAACGGGACATCCAAATCTATGCTCAATTTTCAATTCCGAGAAGTTGGTCAAATTCGAAACTCGACCGTGTTTTTTCGCTAGACTTGGGCTTAAAGGGGGAGAAAATAGCTCGGAACGTCACGAAAGACGGTGTGGACGCTTGTCTACCAATGGGACATCCAAAACTATTCTCAAATTTCAATTCCGAGAAGTTGGTCAAAGTTGAAACTCGATCATGCATTTTCGCTCGACTTGGGCTTAAAGGGTGTGAAAATAGCTCGGAGCGTCATGAAAGTTGGCGTGGACGCTCGTCGACCAATGTGACATCCAAATCTATTCTCAAATTTAAATTCCGAGAAGTTGGTCAAAGTTGAAAATCGACAGTGCATTTTCGCTAGACTTAGGCTTAAAGGGTGAGAAAATAGTTCGGAACGTCACGAAAGCTGGCGTGCGCATTTGTCTACCAACGGGACATCCAAATCTATGCTCAATTTTCAATTCCGAGAAGTTGGTCAAATTCGAAACTCGACCGTGCATTTTCGCTCGACTTGAGCTTAAAGGGTGTGAAATTAGCTCGTAATATGACGAAAGTTGGCGTGCGCATTTGTCTACCAACGGGACATCCAAATCTATGCTCAATTTTTAATTCCGAGAAGTTGGTCAAATTCGAACTCGACCGTGCGTTTTCGCTAGAGTTGGGCTTAAAGCCGAGGAAAATAGCTCGTAACGTCACGAAATTTGGCATGTGCACTTGTCTACCAATGGGACATCCAAATCTATTTTCAAATTTCAACTCCCAAAAGTTGGTCAAATTCGAAACTCGACCGTGCGTTTTAGCTAGACTTGGGCTTAAAGGGGGAGAAAATAGCTCGGAACGTCATGAAAGTTGGTGTGGACGCTTGTCTACCAATGGGACATCCAAATCTATTCTCAATTTTCAATTCTGAGAAGTTGGTCAAAGATGATACCCGATCGTTCGTTTTCGCTAGAGTTGGGCTTAAATGGGATGAAAATAGCTCGGAATGTCATGAAAGTTGGCGTGGACACTCGTCTACCAATGGGAAATCCAAATCTATTCTCAAATTTAAATTCCGAGAGGTTGGTCAAACTTGAAACTCGATCGTGCGTGTTCGCTAGACTTGGGCTTAAAGGGGGAGAAAATAGCTCGGAACGTCACGAAAGTTGGTGTGGACGCTTGTCTACCAATGGGACATCCAAAACTATTCTCAAATTTCAATTTCGAGAAGTTCGTCAAAGTTGAAACTCGATCATGCGTTTTTTCTAGACTTGGGCTTAAAGGGTGTGAAATTAGCTCGTAATGTCACGAAAGTTGCTGTGCGCGCATGTCTACAAATGGGACATGCAAATCTATTCTCAATTTTCATTTCTGAGAAGTTGGTCAAAGATGAAACGCGACCGTGCGTTTTCTCTACAGTTGGGCTTAAATGGGAAGAAAATAGCTCGGAATGTCACAAAAGTTGGTGTGGACGCTTGTCTACCAATGGGACATCCAAATCTATTCTCAAATTTAAATTCCAAGAAGTTGGTCAAAGTTGAAAATTTACCGTCCGTTTTCGCTAGACTTGGGCTTAAAGGGCGAGAAAATAGCTCGGAATGTCTCGAAAGTTGGTGTGGATGCTTGTCTACCAATGGAACATCCAAATCTATTCTCAAATTTAAATTCCAAGAAGTTGGTCAAAGTTGAAAATTTACCGTGCGTTTTCGCTAGACTTGGGCTTAAAGGACGAGAAAATAGCTCGGAATGTCACGAAAGTTGGTGTGGACGCTTGTCTACCAATGGGACATCCAAATCTATTCTCAAATTTAAATTCCAAGAAGTTGGTCAAAGTTGAAAATTTACCGTGCGTTTTCACTAGAGTTGGGCTTAAAGGGCGAGAAAATAGCTCGGAACGTCACGAAAGCTGGCGTGCGCATTTGTCTACCAACGGGACATCCAAATCTATGCTCAATTTTCAATTCCGAGAAGATGGTCAAATTCGAAACTCGACCATGCGTTTTCGCTCGACTTGAGCTTAAAGGGTCTGAAATTAGCTCGTAATGTGACGAAAGTTGGCGTGCGCATTTCTCTACCAACGGGACATCCAAATCTATGCTCAATTTCTAATTCCGAGAAGTTGGTCAAATTCGAAACTCAACCGTGTGTTTTAGCTAGACTTAGGCTTAAAGCGTGAGAAAATAGCTCGGAACGTCACGAAAGTTGGTGTGGACGCTTGTCTACCAATGGGACATCCAAAACTATTCTCAAATTTCAATTCCGAGAAGTTGGTCACGGTTGAAACTCGATCGTGCGTTTTCGCTAGACTTGGGCTTAAAGGGGGAGAAAATAGCTCGGAACGTCACGAAATTTGGCGTGCGCATTTGTCTACCAACGAGACATCCAAATCTATGCTCAATTTTCAATTCCGAGAAGTTGGTCAAATTCGAAACTCAACCGTGCATTTTCGCTCGACTTGAGCTTAGAGGGTGTGAAATTAGCTCGTAATGTGACGAAAGTTGGCGTGCGCATTTGTCTACCAACGGGACATCCAAATCTGTGCTCAATTTTTAATTCCGAGAAGTTGGTCAAATTCGAAACTCGACCGTGCGTTTTCGCTAGACTTAGGCTTAAAGGGTGAGAAAATAGCTCGGAACGTCACGAAAGTTGGCGTGCGCATTTGTCTACCAACGGGACATCCAGATATATGCTCAATTTTCAATTCCGAGAAGTTGGTCAAATTCGAACTCGACCGTGCGTTTTCGCTAGAGTTGGGCTTAAAGCCGAGGAAAATAGCTCGTAACGTCACGAAAGTTGGCATGTGCACTTGTCTACCAACGGGACATCCAAATCTATTTTCAAATTTCAACTCCCAAAAGTTGGTCAAATTCGAAACTCGACCGTGCGTTTTCGCTAGACTTGGGCTTAAAGGGGGAGAAAATAGCTCGGAACGTCATGAAAGTTGGTGTGGTTTCTTGTCTACCAATGGGACATCCAAATCTATTCTCAATTTTCAATTCCAAGAAGTTGGTCAAAGATGATACACGATCGTGCGTTTTCGCTAGAGTTGGGCTTAAATGGGATGAAAATAGCTCGGAATGTCATGAAAGTTGGCGTGGACGCTCGTCTACAAATGGGACATCCAAGTCTATTCTCAAATTTAAATTCCGAGAGGTTGGTCAAACTTGAAACTCGATCGTGCGTGTTCGCTAGACTTGGGCTTAAAAGGGGTGAAAATAGCTCGGAACGTCACGAAAGTTGGTGTGGACGCTTGTCTACCAATGGGACATCCAAAACTATTCTCAAATTTCAATTTCGAGAAGTTCGTCAAAGTTGAAACTCGATCATGCGTTTTTTCTAGACTTGGGCTTAAAGGGTGTGAAATTAGCTCGTAATGTCACGAAAGTTGCTGTGCGCGCATGTCTACAAATGGGACATGCAAATCTATTCTCAATTTTCATTTCTGAGAAGTTGGTCAAAGATGAAACGCGACCGTGCGTTTTCTCTAGAGTTGGGCATAAATGGGAAGAAAATAGCTCGGAATGTCACAAAAGTTGGTGTGGACGCTTGTCTACCAATGGGACATCCAAATCTATTCTCAAATTTAAATTCCAAGAAGTTGGTCAAAGTTGAAAATTTACCGTCCGTTTTCGCTAGACTTGGGCTTAAAGGGCGAGAAAATAGCTCGGAATGTCTCGAAAGTTGGTGTGGATGCTTGTCTACCAATGGAACATCCAAATCTATTCTCAAATTTAAATTCGAAGAAGTTGGTCAAAGTTGAAAATTTACCGTGCGTTTTCGCTAGACTTGGGCTTAAAGGACGAGAAAATAGCTCGGAATGTCACGAAAGTTGGTGTGGACGCTTGTCTACCAATGGGACATCCAAATCTATTCTCAAATTTAAATTCCAAGAAGTTGGTCAAAGTTGAAAATTTACCGTGCGTTTTCACTAGAGTTGGGCTTAAAGGGCGAGAAAATAGCTCGGAACGTCACGAAAGCTGGCGTGCGCATTTGTCTACCAACGGGACATCCAAATCTATGCTCAATTTTCAATTCCGAGAAGTTGGTCAAATTCGAAACTCGACCGTGCGTTTTCGCTAGACTTGGGCTTAAAGGGGGAGAAAATAGCTCGGAACGTCACGAAAGACGGTGTGGACGCTTGTCTACCAATGGGACATCCAAAACTATTCTCAAATTTCAATTCCGAGAAGTTCGTCAAAGTTGAAACTCGATCATGCGTTTTCGCTCGACTTGGGCTTAAAGGGTGTGAAAATAGCTCGGAGCGTCATGAAAGTTGGTGTGGACGCTCGTCGACCAATGTGACATCCAAATCTATTCTCAAATTTAAATTCCGAGAAGTTGGTCAAAGTTGAAAATCGACAGTGCATTTTCGCTAGACTTAGGCTTAAAGGGTGAGAAAATAGCTCGGAACGTCACGAAAGTTGGCGTGCGCATTTGTCTACCAACGGGACATCCAAATCTATGCTCAATTTTCAATTCCGAGAAGTTGGTCAAATTCGAAACTCGACCGTGCGTTTTCGCTAGACTTGGGCTTAAAGGGGGAGAAAATAGCTCGGAACGTCACGAAAGTTGGTGTGGATGCTTGTCTACCAATGGGACATCAAAAACTATTCTCAAATTTCAATTCCGCGAAGTTGGTCAAAGTTGAAACTCGATCGTACGTTTTCGCTAGAATTGGGCTTAAAGGACGTGAAATTAGCTCGTAATGTCACGAAAATTGCTGTGCGCGCATGTCTACAAATGGGACATCCAAATCTATTCTCAATTTTCAATTCTGAGAAGTTGGTCAAGAATGAAACGCGACCGTGCGTTTTCTCTAGAGTTGGGCTTAAATGGGAAGAAAATAGCTCGGAATGTCACAAAAGTTGGTGTGGATGCTTGTCTACCAATGGGACATCCAAATCTATTCTCAAATTTCAATTCCGAGAAGTTGTTCAAAGCTGAAAATTTACCGTTCGTTTTCGCTAGAATTGGGCTTAAAGGGTGATAAAATAGCTCGGAACGTCACGAGAGTTGGCGTGCACGCTCGTCTACCAATGTGACATCCAAATCTCTTCTCAAATTTATATTCCGAGAAGTTGGTCAAAGTTGAAAATCGACCGTGCATTTTCACTAGACTTGGGCTTAAAGGGTGAGAAAATAGTTCGAAATGTCACGAAAGTTGGCGTGCGCATTTGTCTACCAACGGGACATCCAAATCTATGCTCAATTTTTAATTCCGAGGAGTTGGTCAAATTCGAAACTCGACTGTACGTTTTCGCTATACTTGGGCATAACGGGGGAGAAAATAGCTCAGAACGTCACGAAAGTTGGCGTGGACGCTTCTCTACCAATGGGACATCCAAAACTATTCTCAAATTTCAATTCCGAGAAGTTGGTCAAAGATGAAACGCGACCGTGCGTTTTCTCTAGAGTTGGGCTTAAATGGGAAGAAAATAGCTCGGAATGTCACAAAAGTTGGTGTGGACGCTTGTCTACCAATGGGACATCCAAATCTATTCTCAAATTTAAATTCCAAGAAGTTGGTCAAAGTTGAAAATTTACCGTGCGTTTTCGCTAGACTTGGGCTTAAAGGGCGAGAAAATAGCTCGGAATGTCACGAAAGTTGGTGTGGACGCTTGTCTACCAATGGAACATCCAAATCTATTCTAAAATTTAAATTCCAAGAAGTTGGTCAAAGTTGAAAATTTACCGTGCGTTTTCGCTAGACTTGGGATTAAAGGGCGAGAAAATAGCTCGGAATGTCACGAAAGTTGGTGTGGACACTTGTCTACCAATGGGACATCCAAATCTATTCTCAAATTTAAATTCCAAGAAGTTGGTCAAAGTTGAAAATTTATCGTGCGTTTTAACTAGAGTTGGGCTTAAAGGGCGAGAAAATAGCTCGGAACGTCACGAAAGCTGGCGTGCGCATTTGTCTACCAACGGGACATCCAAATCTATGCTCAATTTTCAATTCCGAGAAGTTGGTCAAATTCGAAACTCGACCGTGCGTTTTCGCTAGACTTGGGCTTAAAGGGGGAGAAAATAGATCGGAACGTCACGAAAGACGGTGTGGACGCTTGTCTACCAATGGGACATCCAAAACTATTCTCAAATTTCAATTCCGAGAAGTTGGTCAAAGTTGAAACTCGATCGTGCGTTTTCGCTAGACTTGGGCTTAAAGGGGGAGAAAATAGCTCAGAACGTCACGAAATTTGGCGTGCGCATTTGTCTACCAACGAGACATCCAAATCTATTCTCAATTTTCAATTCCGAGAAGTTGGTCAAATTCGAAACTCGACCGTGCATTTTCGCTCGACTTGAACTTAAAGGGTGTGAAATTAGCTCGTAATGTGACGAAAGTTGGCGTGCGCATTTGTCTACCAACGTAACATCCAAATCTGTGCTCAATTTTTAATTCCGAGAAGTTGGTCAAATTCGAAACTCGACCGTGCGTTTTCGCTAGACTTAGGCTTAAAGGGTGAGAAAATAGCTCAGAACGTCACGAAAGTTGGCGTGCGCATTTGTCTACCAACGGGACATCCAGATATATGCTCAATTTTCAATTCCGAGAAGTTGGTCAAATTCGAACTCGACCGTGCGTTTTCGCTAGAGTTGGGCTTAAAGCCGAGGAAAATAGCTCGTAACATCACAAAAGTTGGCATGTGCACTTGTCTACCAACGGGACATCCAAATCTATTTTCAAATTTCAACTCCCAAAAGTTGGTCAAATTCGAATCTCGACCGTGCATTTTCGCTAGACTTGGGCTTAAAGGGGGAGAAAATAGCTCAGAACGTCATGAAAGTTGGTGTGGACGCTTGTCTACCAATGGGACATCCAAATCTATTCTCAATTTTCAATTCCGAGAAGTTGGTCAAAGATGATACGCGATCGTGCGTTTTCGCTAGAGTTGGGCTTAAATGGGATGAAAATAGCTCGGAATGTCATGAAAGTTGGCGTGGACGCTCGTCTACCAATGGGACATCCAAATCTATTCTCAAATTTAAATTCTGAGAGGTTGGTCAAACTTGAAACTCGATCGTGCGTGTTCGCTAGACTTGGGCTTAAAGGGGGAGAAAATAGCTCGGAACGTCACGAAAGTTGGTGTGGACGCTTGTCTACCAATGGGACATCCAAAACTATTCTCAAATTTCAATTTCGAGAAATTCGTCAAAGTTGAAACCCGATCATGCGTTTTTGCTAGACTTGGGCTTAAAGGGTGTGAAATTAGCTCGTAATGTCACGAAAGTTGCTGTGCGTGCATGTCTACAAATGGGACATCCAAATCTATTCTCAATTTTCATTTCCGAGAAGTTGGCCAAAGATGAAACGCGACCGTGCGTTTTCTCTAGAGTTGGGTTTAAATGGGAAGAAAATAGCTCGGAATGTCACAAAAGTTGGTGTGGACACTTGTCTACCAATGGAACATCCAAATCTATTCTCAAATTTAAATTACAAGAAGTTGGTCAAAGTTGAAAATTTACCGTGCGTTTTCGCTAGACTTGGGCTTAAAGGGAGAGAAAATAGCTCGGAATGTCACGAAAGTTGGTGTGGACGCTTGTCTACCAATGGAACATCCAAATATATTCTCAAATTTAAATTCCAAGAAGTTGGTCAAAGTTGAAAATTTACCGTGCGTTTTCGCTAGACTTGGGCTTAAAGGGAGAGAAAATAGCTCGGAATGTCATGAAAGTTGGTGTGGACGCTTGTCTACCAATGGGACATCCAAATCTATTCTCAAATTTAAATTCCAAGACGTTGGTTAAAGTTGAAAATAGCTCGGAACGTCACGAAAGCTGGCGTGCGCATTTGTCTACCAACGGGACATCCAAATCTATGCTCAATTTTCAATTACGAGAAGTTGGTCAAATTCGAAACTCGAACGTGCGTTTTCGCTAGACTTGGGCTTAAAGGGGGAGAAAATAGCTCGGAACTTCACGAAAGACGGTGTGGACGCTTGTCTACCAATGCGACATCCAAAACTATTCTCAAATTTCAATTCCGAGAAGTTGGTCAAAGTTGAAACTCGATCATGCGTTTTCGCTCGACTTGGGCTTAAATGGTGTGAAAATAGCTCGGAGCGTCATGAAAGTTGGTGTGGACGCTCGTCGACCAATGTGACATCCAAATCTATTCTCAAATTTAAATTCCGAGAAGTTGGTCAAAGTTGAAAATCGACAGTGCATTTTCGCTAGACTTAGGCTTAAAGGGTGAGAAAATAGCTTGGAATGTCACGAAAGTTGGCTTGCGCATTTGTCTACCAACGGGACATCCAAATCTATGCTCAATTTTCAATTCCGAGAAGTTGGTCAAATTCGAAACTCGACCGTGCGTTTTCGCTAGACTTGGGCTTAAAGGGGGAGAAAATAGCTCAGAACGTCACGAACGTTGGTGTGGACGCTTGTCTACCAATGGGACATCCAAAACTATTCTCAAATTTCAATTCCGAGAAGTTGGTCAAAGTTGAAACTCGATCGTGCGTTTTCGCTAGAATTGGGCTTAAAGGACATGAAATTAGCTCGTAATGTCACGAAAATTGTTGTGCGCACATGTCTACAAATGGGACATCCAAATCTATTCTCAATTTTCAATTCCGAGAAGTTGGTCAAAGATGAAACGCGACCGTGCGTTTTCTCTAGAGTTGGGCTTAAATGGGAAGAAAATAGCTCGGAATGTCACGAAAGTTGGTGTGGATGCTTGTCTACCAATGGGACATCCAAATCTATTCTCAAATTTCAATTCCGAGAAGTTGTTCAAAGCTGAAAATTTACCGTTCGTTTTCGCTAGAATTGGACTTAAAGGGTGAGAAAATAGTTCGAAATGTCACGAAAGTTGGCGTGCGCATTTCTCTACCAACGGGACATCCAAATCTATGCTCAATTTTTAATTCCGTGGAGTTGGTCAAATTCGAAACTCGACTGTACGTTTTGGCTATACTTGGGCTTAAAGGGGGAGAAAATAGCTTGGAACGTCACGAAAGTTGGTGTGGACGCTTGTCTACCAATGGGACATCCAAAACTATTCTCAAATTTCAATTCCGAGAAGTTCGTCAAAGTTGAAACTCGATCGTGCGTTTTCACTAGACTTGGGCTTAAAGGGAGTGAAAATAGCTCGGAACATTACGAAAGTTGGCATGGACGCTCGTCTAACAATGTGACATCCAAATCCATTCTAAAATTTAAATTCCGAGAAGTTGGTCAAAGTGGAAAATCGACCTTGCATTTTCGCTAGACTTAGGCTTAAAGGGTGAGAAAATAGCTCGGAACGTCACGAAAGTTAGTGTGTGCATTTGTCTACCAACGGGACATCCAAATCTATGCTCAATTTTCAATTCCGTTAAGTTGGACAAATTCGAAACTCGACCGTGCGTTTTCGCTCGACTTGAGCTTAAAGGGTGTGAAATTAGCTCGTATTGTGACGAAAGTTGGCATGCGCATTTGTCTACCAACGGGACATCCAAATCTATGCTCAATTTCTAATTCCGAGAAGTCAGTCAAATTCGAAACTCGACCGTGTGTTTTCGCTAGACTTAGGCCTCAAGGGTGAGAAAATAGCTCGGAACGTCACGAAAGTTGGTGTGGACGCTTGTCTACCAATGGGACATCCAAAACTATTCTCAAATTTCAATTCCGAGAAGTTGGTCAAAGTTGAAACTCGATCGTGTGTTTTCGCTAGACTTGGGCTTAAAGGGGGAGAAAATAGCTTGGAACGCCACGAAAGTTGGCGTGCGCATTTGTCTACCAACGGGACATCCAAATCTATGCTCAATTTTCAATTCCGAGAAGTTGGTCAAATTCGAAACTCGACCGTGCATTTTCGCTCGACTTGAGCTTAAAGGGTGTGAAATTAGCTCGTAATGTGACGAAAGTTGGCGTGCGCATTTGTCTACCAACGGGACATCCAAATCTATTTTCAAATTTCAACTCCCAAAAGTTGGTCAAATTCGAAACTCGACCGTGCGTTTTCGCTAGACTTGGGCTTAAAGGGGGAGAAAATAGCTCGGAACGTCATGAAAGTTGGTGTGGACGCTTGTCTACCAATGGGACATCCAAATCTATTCTCAATTTTCAATTCCGAGAAGTTGGTCAAAGATGATACGCGATCGTGCGTTTTCGCTAGAGTTGGGCTTAAATGGGATGAAAATAGCTCGGAATGTCATGAAATTTGGCGTGGACGCTCGTCTACCAATGGGACATCCAAATCTATTCTCAAATTTAAATTCCGAGAGGTTGGTCAAACTTGAAACTCGATCGTGCGTGTTCGCTAGACTTGGGCTTAAAGGGGGAGAAAATAGCTCGGAACGTCACGAAAGTTGGTGTGGACGCTTGTCTACCAATGGGACATCCAAAACTATTCTCAAATTTCAATTTCGAGATGTTCGTCAAAGTTGAAACTCGATCATGCGTTTTTGCTAGACTTGGGCTTAAAGGGTGTTAAATTAGCTCGTAATGTCACGAAAGTTGCTGTGCGCGCATGTCTACAAATGGGACATCCAAATCTATTCTCAATTTTCATTTCCGAGAAGTTGGTCAAAGATGAAACGCGACCGTGCGTTTCCTCTAGAGTTGGGCTTAAATGGGAAGAAAATAGCTCAGAATGTCACAAAAGTTGGTGTGGACACTTGTCTACCAATGGGACATCCAAATCTATTCTCAAATTTAAATTCCAAGAAGTTGGTCAAAGTTGAAAATTTACCGTGCGTTTTCGCTAGACTTGGGCTTAAAGGGCGATAAAATAGCTCGGAATGTCACGAAAGTTGGTGTGGACGCTTGTCTACCAATGGAACATCCAAATCTATTCTCAAATTTAAATTCCAAGAAGTTGGTCAAAGTTGAAAATTTACCGTGCGTTTTCGCTAGACTTGGGCTTAAAGGGCGAGAAAATAGCTCGGAATGTCACGAAAGTTGGTGTGGACGCTTGTCTACCAATGGGACATCCAAATCTATTCTCAAATTTAAATTCCAAGAAGTTGGTCAAAGTTGAAAATTTACCGTGCGTTTTCACTAGAGTTGGGCTTAAAGGGCGAGAAAATAGCTCGGAACGTCACGAAAGCTGGCGTGCGCATTTGTCTACCAACGGGACATCCAAATCTATGCTCAATTTTCAATTCCGAGAAGTTGGTCAAATTCGAAACTCGATCGTGCGTTTTCGCTAGACTTGGGCTTAAAGGGGGAGAAAATAGCTCGGAACGTCACGAAAGACGGTGTGGACGCTTGTCTACCAATGGGACATCCAAAACTATTCTCAAATTTCAATTCCGAGAAGTTGGTCAAAGTTGAAACTCGATCATGCGTTTTCGATCGACTTGGGCTTAAAGGGTGTGAAAATAGCTCGGAGCATCATGAAATTTGGTGTGGACGCTTGCTGACCAATGTGACATCCAAATCTATTCTCAAATTTAAATTCCGAGAAGCTGGTCAAAATTGAAAATCGACAGTGCATTTTCGCTAGACTTAGGCTTAAAGGGTGAGAAAATAGCTCGGAACGTCACGAAAGTTGGCGTGCGCATTTGTCTACCAACGGGACATCCAAATCTATGCTCAATTTTCAATTCCGAGAAGTTGGTCAAATTCGAAACTCGACCGTGCGTTTTCGCTAGACTTGGGCTTAAAGGGGGAGAAAATAGCTCGGAACGTCACGAAAGTTGGCGTGGACGCTTGTCTACCAATGGGACATCCAAATTCATTCTCAAATTTCAATTCTGAGAAGTTGGTCAAAGTTGAAAATCGACCGTGCGTTTTCGCTAGAATTGGGCTTAAAGGACGTGAAAATAGCTCGGAACGTCACGAATGTTGGCGTGCGCATTTGTCTACAAATGGGACATCCAAATCTATTCTCAATTTTCAATTCCGAGAAGTTGGTCAAAGATGAAACGTGACCGTTCGTTTTCTCTAGAGTTGGGCTTAAAAGGGAAGAAAATAGCTCGGAATGTCACGAAAGTTGGTGTGGATGCTTGTCTACCAATGGGACATCCAAATCTATTCTCAAATTTCAATTCCGAGAAGTTGTTCAAAGCTGAAAATCGACCGTGCATTTTCACAGTACTTGGGCTTACAGGGTGAGAAAATAGTTCGAATTGTCACGAAAGTTGGCGTGCGCATTTGTCTACCAACGGGACATCCAAATCTATGCTCAATTTTTAATTCCGAGGAGTTGGTCAAATTCGAAACTCGACTGTACGTTTTCGCTATACTTGGGCTTAAAGGGGGAGAAAATAGCTCGGAACGTCACGAAAGTTGGTGTGGACGCTTGTCTACCAATGGGACATCCAAAACTATTCTCAAATTTCAATTCCGAGAAGTTCGTCAAAGTTGAAACTCGATCGTGCGTTTTCGCTAGAATTGGGCTTAAAGGGAGTGAAAATAGCTCGGAACATTACGAAAGTTGGCGTGGACGCTCGTCTAACAATGTGACATCCAAATCTATTCTAAAATTTAAATTCCGAGAAGTTGGTCAAAGTGGAAAATCGACCGTGCATTTTCGCTAGACTTAGGCTTAAAGGGTGAGAAAATAGCTCGGAACGTCACGAAAGTTAGCGTGCGCATTTGTCTACCAACGGGACATCCAAATCTATGCTCAATTTTCAATTCCGAGAAGTTGGTCAAATTCGAAACTCAACCGTGCGTTTTCGCTCGACTTGAGCTTAAAGGGTGTGAAATTAGCTCGTAATGTGACGAAAGTTGGCGTGCGCATTTGTCTACCAACGGGACATCCAAATCTGTGCTCAATTTTTAATTCCGAGAAGTTGGTCAAATTCGAAACTCGACCGTGCGTTTTCGCTAGAATCAGGCTTAAAGGGTGAGAAAATAGCTCGGAACGTCACGAAAGTTGGCGTGCGCATTTGTCTACCAACGGGACATCCAGATATATGCTCAATTTTCAATTCCGAGAAGTTGGTCAAATTCGAACTCGACCGTGCGTTTTCGCTAGAGTTGGGCTTAAAGCCAAGGAAAATAGCTCGTAACGTCACGAAAGTTGGCATGTGCACTTGTCTACCAACGGGACATCCAAATCTATTTTCAAATTTCAACTCCCAAAAGTTGGTCAAATTCGAAACTCGGCCGTGCGTTTTCGCTAGACTTGGGCTTAAAGGGGGAGAAAATAGCTCGGAACGTCATGAAAGTTGGTGTGGACGCTTGTCTACCAATGGGACATCCAAATCTATTCTCAATTTTCAATTCCGAGAAGTTGGTCAAAGATGATACGCGATCTTGTGTTTTCGCTAGAGTTGGGCTTAAATGGGATGAAAATAGCTCGGAATGTCATGAAAGTTGGCGTGGACGCTCGTCTACCAATGGGACATCCAAATCTATTCTCAAATTTAAATTCCGAGAGGTTGGTCAAACTTGAAACTCGATCGTGCGTGTTCGCTAGACTTGGGCTTAAAGGGGGAGAAAATAGCTCGGAACGTCACGAAAGTTGGTGTGGACGCTTGTCTACCAATGGGACATCCAAAACTATTCTCAAATTTCAATTTCGAGAATTTCGTCAAAGTTGAAACTCGATCATGCGTTTTTGCTAGACTTGGGCTTAAAGGGTGTGAAATTAGCTCGTAATGTCACGAAAGTTGCTGTGCGCGCATGTCTACAAATGGGACATCCAAATCTATTCTCAATTTTCATTTCCGAGAAGTTGGTCAAAGATGAAACGCGACCGTGCATTTTCTCTAGAGTTGGGCTTAAATGGGAAGAAAAAAGCTCGGAATGTCACAAAAGTTGGTGTGGACGCTTGTCTACCAATGGGACATCCAAATCTATTCTCAAATTTAAATTCCAAGAAGTTGGTCAAAGTTGAAAATTTACCGTGCGTTTTCGCTAGACTTGGGCTTAAAGGGCGAGAAAATAGCTCGGAATGTCACGAAAGTTGGTGTGGACGCTTGTCTACCAATGGAACATCCAAATCTATTGTCAAATTTAAATTCCAAGAAGTTGGTCAAAGTTGAAAATTTACCGTGCGTTTTCGCTAGACTTGGGCTTAAAGGGCGAGAAAATAGCTCGGAATGTCACGAAAGTTGGTGTGGACACTTGTCTACCAATGGGACATCCAAATCTATTCTCAAATTTAAATTCCAAGAAGTTGGTCAAAGTTGAAAATTTACCGTGCGTTTTCACTAGAGTTGGGCTTAAAGGGCGAGAAAATAGCTCGGAACGTCACGAAAGCTGGCGTGCGCATTTGTCTACCAACGGGACATCCAAATCTATGCTCAATTTTCAATTCCGAGAAGTTGGTCAAATTCGAAACTCGACCGTGCGTTTTCGCTAGACTTGGGCGCTTAAAAGGGGAGAAAATAGCTCGGAACGTCACGAAAGTTTGCGTGGACGCTTGTCTACCAATGGGACATCCAAATCCATTCTCAAATTTCAATTCCGAGAAGTTGGTCAAAGTTGAAAATCGACCGTGCGTTTTCGCTAGAATTGGGCTTAAAGGACGTTAAAATAGCTCGGAACGTCACGAATGTTGGCGTGCGCATTTGTCTACAAATGGGACATCCAAATCTATTCTCAATTTTCAATTCCGAGAAGTTGGTCAAAGTTGAAACGTGACCGTGCGTTTTCTCTAGAGTTGGGCTTAAATGGGAAGAAAATAGCTCGAAATGTCACGAAAGTTGGTGTGGATGCTTGTCTACAAATGGGACATCCAAATCTCTTCTCAAATTTCAATTCCGAGAAGTTGTTCAAAGCTGAAAATTTACCGTTCGTTTTCGCTTTAATTGGGCTTAAAGGGTTTGAAAATAGCTCGGAACGTCACGAGAGTTGGCGTGCACGCTCGTCTACCAATGTGACATCCAAATCTATTCTCAAATTTATATTCCGAGAAGTTGGTCAAAGTTGAAAATCGACCGTGCATTTTCACTAGACTTGGGCTTAAAGGGTGAGAAAATAGTTCGAAATGTAACGAAAGTTGGCGTGCGCATTTTTCTACCAACGGGACATCCAAATCTATGCTCAATTTTTAATTCCGAGGAGTTGGTCAAATTCGAAACTCGACTGTACGTTTTCGCTATACTTGGGCTTAAAGGGGGAGAAAATAGCTCGGAACGTCACGAAAGTTGGTGTGGACGCTTGTCTACCAATGGGACATCCAAAACTATTCTCAAATTTCAATTCCGAGAAGTTCGTCAAAGTTGAAACTCGATCGTGCGTTTTCGCTAGACTTGGGCTTAAAGGGAGTGAAAATAGCTCGGAACATTACGAAAGTTGGCGTGGACGCTCGTCTAACAATGTGACATCCAAATCCATTCTAAAATTTAAATTCCAAGAAGTTGGTCAAAGTGGAAAATCGACCATGCATTTTCGGTGGACTTAGGCTTAAAGGGTGAGAAAATAGCTCGAAACGTCACGAAAGTTAGCGTGCGCATTTGTCTACCAACAGGACATCCAAATCTATGCTCAATTTTCAATTCCGAGAAGTTGGTCAAATTTCAAACTCGACCGTGCGTTTTTGCTCGACTTGAGCTTAAAGGGTGTGAAATTAGCTCGTAATGTGACGAAAGTTGGCGTGCGAATTTGTCTACCAACAGGACATCCAAATCTATGCTCAATTTCTAATTCCGAGAAGTTGGTCAAATTCGAAACTCGACCGTGTGTTTTCGCTAGACTTAAGCTTAAAGGGTGAGAAAATAGCTCGGAACGTCACGAAATTTGGTGTGGACGCTTGTCTACCAATGGGACATCCAAAACTATTCTCAAATTTCAATTCCGAGAAGTTGGTCAAAGTTGAAACTCGATCGTGCGTTTTCGCTAGACTTGGGCTTAAAGGGGGAGAAAATAGCTCGGAACGTCACGAAAGTTGGCGTGCGCATTTGTCTACCAACGAGACATCCAAATCTATGCTCAATTTTCAATTCCGAGAAGTTGGTCAAATTCGAAACTCGACCGTGCATTTTCGCTCGACTTGAGCTTAAAGGGTGTGAAATTAGCTCGTAATGTGACGAAAGTTGGCGTGCGCATTTGTCTACCAACGGGACATCCAAATCTGTGCTCAATTTTTAATTCCGAGAAGTTGGTCAAATTCGAAACTCGACCGTGCGTTTTCGCTAGACTTAGGCTTAAAGGGTGAGAAAATAGCTCGGAACGTCACGAAAGTTGGCGTGCGCATTTGTCTACCAACGGGACATCCAGATATATGCTCAATTTTCAATTCCGAGAAGTTGGTCAACTTCGAACTCGACCGTGCGTTTTCGCTAGAGTTGGGCTTAAAGCCGAGGAAAATAGCTCGTAATGTCACGAAAGTTGACATGTGCACTTGTCTACCAACGGGACATCCAAATCTATTTTCAAATTTCAACTCCCAAAAGTTGGTCGAATTCGAAACTCGACCGTGCGTTTTCGCTAGACTTGGGCTTAAAGGGGGAGAAAATAGCTAGAACGTCATGAAATTTGGTGTGGACGCTTGTCTACCAATGGGACATCCAAATCTATTCTCAATTTTCAATTCCGAGAAGTTGGTCAAAGATGATACGCGATCGTGCGTTTTCGCTAGAGTTGGGCTTAAATGGGATGAAAATAGCTCGGAATGTCATGAAAGTTGGCGTGGACGCTCGTCTACCAATGGGACATCCAAATCTATTCTCAAATTTAAATTCCGAGAGGTTGGTCAAACTTGAAACTCGATCGTGCGTGTTCGCTAGACTTGGGCTTAAAGGGTGTGAAATTAGCTCGTAATGTCACGAAAGTTGCTGTGCGCGCATGTCTACAAATGGGACATCCAAATCTATTCTCAATTTTCATTTTCGAGAAGTTGGTCAAAGATGAAACACGACTGTGCGTTTTCTCTAGAGTTGGGCTTAAATGGGAAGAAAATAGCTCGGAATGTCACAAAAGTTGGTGTGCACGCTTGTCTACCAATGGGACATCCAAATCTATTCTCAAATTTAAATTCCAAGAGTTGGTCAAAGTTGAAAATTTACAGTGCGTTTTCGCTAGACTTGGGCTTAAAGGGCGAGAAAATAGCTCGGAATGTCACGAAAGTTGGTGTGGATGCTTGTCTACCAATGGAACATCCAAATCTATTCTCAAATTTAAATTCCAATAAGTTGGTCAAAGTTGAAAATTTACCGTGCGTTTTCGCTAGACTTGGGCTTAAAGGGCGAGAAAATAGCTAGGAATGTCACGAAAGTTGGTGTGGACGCTTGTCTACCAATGGGACATCCAATCTATTCTCAAATTTAAATTCCAAGAAGTTGGTCAAAGTTGAAAATTTACCGTGCGTTTTCACTAGAGTTGGGCTTAAAGGGTGAGAAAATAGCTCGGAACGTCACGAAAGCTGGCGTGCGCATTCGTCTACCAACGGGACATCCAAATCTATGCTCAATTTTCAATTCCGAGAAGTTGGTCAAATTCGAAACTCGACCGTGCGGTTTTCGCTAGACTTGGGCTTAAAGGGGGAGAAAATAGCTCGGAAACGTCACGAAACTTGTCGTGGACGCTTGTCTACCAATGGGACATCCAAATCCATTCTCAAATTTCAATTCCGAAAAGTTGTTCAAAGTTGAAAATCGACCGTGCGTTTTCGCTAGAATTGGGCTTAAAGGACGTGAAAATAGATCGGAACGTCACGAATGTTGGCGTGCGCATTTGTTTACAAATGGGACATCCAAATCTATTCTCAATTTTCAATTCCAAGAAGTTGGTCAAAGATGAAACGCAACCGTCCGTTTTTCTCTAGAGTTGGGCTTAAATGGGAAGAAAATAGCTCGGAATGTCACGAAAGTTGGTGTGGATGCTTGTCTACCATTGGGACATCCAAATCTATTCTCAAATTTCAATTCCGAGAAGTTGTTCAAAGATGAAAATTTACCGTTCGTTTTCGCTAGAATTGGGCTTAAAGGGTGTGAAAATAGCTCGGAACGTCACGAGAGTTGGCGTGCACGCTCGTCTACCAATGTGACATCCAAATCTATTCTCAAATTTATATTCCGAGAAGTTGGTCAAAGTTGAAAATCGACCGTGCATTTTCACTAGACTTGGGCTTAAAGGGTGAGAAAATAGTTCGAAATGTCACGAAAGTTGGCGTGCGCATTTGTCTACCAACGGGACATCCAAATCTATGCTCAATTTTTAATTCCGAGGAGTTTGTCAAATTTGAAACTAGACTGTACGTTTTCGCTATACTTGGGCTTAAAGGGGGAGAAATAGCTTGGAACATCACGAAAGTTGGTGTGGACGCTTTTCTACCAATGGGACATCCAAAAACTATTCTCAAATTTCAATTCCGAGAAGTTCGTCAAAGTTGAAACTCGATCGTGCGTTTTCGCTAGACTTGGCTTAAAAGGGAGTGAAAATAGCTCTGAACATTAAGAAAGTTGGCGTGGACGCTCGTCTAACAATGTGACATCCAAATCCATTCTAAAATTTAAATTCCCGAGAAGTTTGTCAAAGTGGAAAATCGACCGTGCATTTTCGCTAGACTTAGGCTTAAAGGTTGAGAAAATAGCTCGGAACGTCACGAAAGTTAGCGTGCACATTTGTCTACCAACGGGACATCCAAATCTATGCTCAATTTTCAATTCCGAGAAGTTGGTCAAATTCGAAACTCGACCGTGCATTTTCGCTCGACTTGAGCTTAAAGGGTGTGAAATTAGCTCGTAATGTGACAAAAGTTGGCGTGCGCATTTGTCTACCAACGGGACATCCAAATCTGTGCTCAATTTTTAATTCCGAGAAGTTGGTCAAATTCGAAACTCGACCGTGCGTTTTCGCTAGACTCAGGCTTAAAGGGTGAGAAAATAGCTCGGAACGTCACGAAAGTTGGCGTGCGCATTTGTCTACCAACGGGACATCCAGATATATGCTCAATTTTCAATTCCGAGAAGTTGGTCAAATTCGAACTCGACCGTGCGTTTTCGCTAGAGTTGGGCTTAAAGCCGAGGAAAATAGCTCGTAACGTCACGAAAGTTGGCATGTGCACTTGTCTACAAACGGGACATCCAAATCTATTTTCAAATTTCAACTCCCAAAAGTTGGTCAAATTTGAAACTCGACCGTGCGTTTTCGCTAGACTTGGGCTTAAAGGGGGAGAAAATAGCTAGGAACGTCATGAAAGTTGGTGTGGACGCTTGTCTACCAATGGGACATCCAAATCTATTCTCAATTTTCAATTCCGAGAAGTTGGTCAAAGATGATACGCGATCGTGCGTTTTCGCTAGAGTTGGGCTTAAATGGGATGAAAATAGCTCGGAATGTCATGAAAGTTGGCGTGGACGCTCGTCTACCAATGGGACATCCAAATCTATTCTCAAATTTAAATTCCGAGAGGTTGGTCAAACTTGAAACTCGATCGTGCGTGTTCGCTAGACTTGGGCTTAAAGGGGGAGAAAATAGCTCGGAACGTCATGAAAGTTGGTGTGGACGCTTGTCTACCAATGGGACATCCAAAACTATTCTCAAATTTCAATTCCGAGAAGTTCGTCAAAGTTGAAACTCGATCATGCGTTTTTGCTAGACTTGGGCTTAAAGGGTGTTAAATTAGCTCGTAATGTCACGGAAGTTGCTGTGCGCGCATGTCTACAAATGGGACATCCAAATCTATTCTCAATTTTCATCTCCGAGAAGTTGGTCAAAGATGAAACGCGACCGTGCGTTTTCTCTAGAGTTGGGCTTAAATGGGAAGAAAATAGCTCGGAATGTCACAAAAGTTGGTGTGGACGCTTGTCTACCAATGGGACATCCAAATCTATTCTCAAATTTAAATTCCAAGAAGTTGGTCAAAGTTGAAAATTTAACGTGCGTTTTCGCTAGACTTGGGCTTAAAGGGCGAGAAAATAGCTCGGAATGTCACGAAAGTTGGTGTGGACACTTGTCTACCAATGGAACATCCAAATCTATTCTCAAATTTAAATTCCAAGAAGTTGGTCAAAGTTGAAAATTTACCGTGCATTTTCGCTAGACTTGGGCTTAAAGGGTGAGAAAATAGCTCGGAATGTCACGAAAGTTGGTGTGGACGCTTGTCTACCAATGGGACATCCAAATCTATTCTCAAATTTAAATTCCAAGAAGTTGGTCAAAGTTGAAAATTTACCGTGCGTTTTCACTAGAGTTGGGCTTAAAGGGAGAGAAAATAGCTCGGAACATCACGAAAGCTGGCGTGCGCATCTGTCTACCAACGGGACATCCAAATCTATGCTCAATTTTCAATTTCGAGAAGTTGGTCAAATTCGAAACTCGACCCTGCGTTTTCGCTAGACTTGGGCTTAAAGGGGGAGAAAATAGCTCGGAACGTCACGAAACTTGGCGTGGACGCTTGTCTACCAATGGGACATCCAAATCCATTCTCAAATTTCAATTCCAAGAAGTTGGTCAAAGTTGAAAATCGACCGTGCGTTTTCGCTAGAATTGGCCTTAAGGGACGTGAAAATAGCTCGGAACGTCACGAATGTTGGCGTGCGCATTTGTCTACAAATGGGACATCCAAATCTATTCTCAATTTTCAATTCCGAGAAGTTGGTCAAAGATGAAACGCGACCGTGCGTTTTCTCTAGAGTTGGGCTTAAATGGGAAGAAAATAGCTCGAAATGTCACGAAAGTTGGTGTGGATGCTTGTCTACCAATGGGACATCCAAATCTATTCTCAAATTTCAATTCCGAGAAGTTGTTCAAAGCTGAAAATTTACCGTTCGTTTTCGCTAGAATTGGGCTTAAAGGGTGTGAAAATAGCTCGGAACGTCACGAGAGTTGGCGTGCACGCTCGTCTACCAATGTGACATCCAAATCTATTCTCAAATTTATATTCCGAGAAGTTGGTCATAGTTGAAAATCGACCGTGCATTTTCACTAGACTTGGGCTTAAAGGGTGAGAAAATAGTTCGAAATGTCACGAAAGTTGGCGTGCGCATTTGTCTACCAACGGGACATCCAAATCTATGCTCAATTTTTAATTCCGAGGAGTTGGCCAAATTCGAAACTCGACTGTATGTTTTCGCTATACTTGGGCTTAAAGGGGGAGAAAATAGCTCGGAATGTCACGAAAGTTGGTGTGGACGCTTGTCTACCAATGGGACATCCAAAACTATTCTCAAATTTCAATTCCGAGAAGTTCGTCAAAGTTGAAACTCGATCGTGCGTTTTCGCTAGACTTGGGCGTAAAGGGAGTGAAAATAGCTCGGAACATTACAAAAGTTGGCGTGGATGCTCGTCTAACAATGTGACATCCAAATCCATTCTAAAATTTAAATTCCGAGAAGTTGGTCAAAGTGGAAAATCGACCGTGCATTTTCGCTAGACTTAGGCTTAAAGGGTGAGAAAATAGCTCGAAACGTCACGAAAGTTAGCGTGCGCATTTGTCTACCAACGGGACATCCAAATCTATGCTCAATTTTCAATTCCGAGAAGTTGGTCAAATTCGAAACAAGACCGTGCGTTTTCGCTCGAGTTGAGCTTAAAGGGTGTGAAATTAGCTCGTAATGTGACGAAAGTTGGCGTGCGCATTTGTCTACCAACGGGACATCCAAATCTATGCTCAATTTCAAATTCCGAGAAGTTGGTCAAATTCGAAACTCGACCGTGTGTTTTCGCTAGAATTAGGCTTAAAGGGTGAGAAAATAGCTCGGAACGTCACGAAATTTGGTGTGGACCCTTGTCTATCAATGGGACATCCAAAACTATTCTCAAATTTCAATTCCGAGAAGTTGGTCAAAGTTGAAACTCGATCGTGCGTTTTCGCTAGACTTGGGCTTAAAGGGGGAGAAAATAGCTCGGAACGTCGCGAAAGTTGGCGTGCGCATTTGTCTACCAACGAGACATCCAAATCTATGCTCAATTTTCAATTCCGAGAAGTTGGTCAAATTCGAAACTCGACCGTGCATTTTCGCTCGACTTGAGCTTAAAGGGTGTGAAATTAGCTCGTAATGTGACGAAAGTTGGCGTGCGCATTTTTCTACCAACGGGACATCCAAATCTATGCTCAATTTTTAATTCCGAGAAGTTGGTCAAATTCGAAACTCGACCGTGCGTTTTCGCTAGACTTAGGCTTAAAGGGTGAGAAAATAGCTCGGAACGTCACGAAAGTTGGCGTGCGCATTTGTCTACCAACGGGACATCCAGATATATGCTCAATTTTCAATTCCGAGAAGTTGGTCAAATTCGAACTCGACCGTGCGTTTTCGCTAGAGTTGGGCTTAAAGCCGAGGAAAATAGCTCGTAACGTCACGAAATTTGGCATGTGCACTTGTCTAGCAATGGGACATCCAAATCTATTTTCAAATTTCAACTCCCAAAAGTTGGTCAAATTCGAAACTCGACCGTGCGTTTTCGCTAGACTTGGGCTTAAAGGGGGAGAAAATACCTCGGAACGTCATGAAAGTTTGTGTGGACGCTTGTCTACCAATGGGACATCCAAATCTATTCTCAATTTTCAATTCCGAGAAGTCGGTCAAAGATGATACGCGATCGTGCGTTTTCGCTTGAGTTCGGCTTAAATGGGATGAAAATAGCTCGGAATGTCATGAAAGTTGGCGTGGACGCTCGTCTACCAATGGGACATCCAAATCTATTCTCAAATTTAAATTCCGAGAGGTTGGTCAAACTTGAAACTCGATCGTGCGTGTTCGCTAGACTTGGGCTTAAAGGGGGAGAAAATAGCTCGGAACGTCACGAAAGTTGGTGTGGACGCTTGTCTACCAATGGGACATCCAAAACTATTCTCAAATTTCAATTTCGAGAAGTTCGTCAAAGTTGAAACTCGATCATGCGTTTTTGCTAGACTTGGGCTTAAAGGGTGTGAAATTAGGTCGTAATGTCACGAAAGTTGCTGTGCGCGCATGTCTACAAATGGGACATCCAAATCTATTCTCAATTTTCATTTCTGAGAAGCTGGTCAAAGATGAAACGCGACCATGCGTTTTCTCTAGAGTTGGGCTTAAATGGGAAGAAAATAGCTCGGAATGTCACAAAAGTTGGTGTGGACGCCTGTCTACCAATGGGACATCCAAATCTATTCTCAAATTTAAATTCCAAGAAGTTGGTCAAAGTTGAAAATTTACCGTGCGTTTTCGCTAGACTTGGGCTTAAAGGGCGAGAAAATAGCTCGGAATGTCACGAAAGTTGGTGTGGACACTTGTCTACCAATGGGACATCCTAATCTATTCTCAAATTTAAATTCCAAGAAGTTGGTCAAAGTTGAAAATTTACCGTGCGTTTTCACTAGAGTTGGGCTTAAAGGGCGAGAAAATACTTCGGAACGTCACGAAAGCTGGCGTGCGCATTTGTCTACCAACAGGACATCCAAATCTATGCTCAATTTCCAATTCCGAGAAGTTGGTCAAATTCGAAACTCGACCGTGCATTTTCGCTAGGCTTGGGCTTAAAGGGGGATAAAATAGCTCGGAACGTCACGAAAGACGTTGTGGACGCTTGTCTACCAATGGGACATCCACAACTATTCTCAAATTTCAATTCCGAGAAGTTGGTCAAAGTTGAAACTCGATCATGCGTTTTCACTCGACTTGGGCTTAAAGGGTGTGAAAATAGCTCGGAGCGTCATGAAAGTTGGCGTGGACGCTCTTCGACCAATGTGAAATCCAAATCTATTCTCAAATTTATATTCCAAGAAGTTGGTCAAAGTTGAAAATTTACCGTGCGTTTTCGCTAGACTTGGGCTTAAAGGGCGAGAAAATAGCTCGGAATGTCACGAAAGTTGGTGTGGACTCTTGTCTACCAATGGAACATCCAAATCTATTCTCAAATTTAAATTCCAAGAAGTTGGTCAAAGTTGAAAATTTAACGTGCGTTTTCGCTAGACTTGGGCTTAAAGGGGGAGAAAATAGCTCGGAACGTCACGAAAGTTGGTGTGGACGCTTGTCTACCAATGGGACATCCAAAACTATTCTCAAATTTCAATTCCGAGAAGTTGGTCAAAGTTGAAACTCGATCGTGCGTTTTCGCTAGAATTGGGCTTAAAGGACGTGAAATTAGCTCGTAATGTCACGAAAATTGCTGTGCGCGCATGTCTACAAATGGGACATCCAAATCTATTCTCAATTTTCAATTCCGAGAAGTTGGTCAAAGATGAAACGCGACCGTGCGTTTTCTCTAGAGTTGGGCTTAAATGGGAAGAATATAGCTCGGAATGTCACGAAAGTTGGTGTGGATGCTTGTCTACCAATGGGACATCCAAATCTATTCTCAAATTTCAATTCCGAGAAGTTGTTCAAAGCTGAAAATTTATCGTTCGTTTTCGCTAGAATTGGGCTTAAAGGGTGTGAAAATAGCTCGGAACGTCACGAGAGTTGGCGTGCATACTCGTCTACCAATGTGACATCCAAATCTATTCTCAAATTTATATTCCGAGAAGTTGGTCAAAGTTGAAAATCGACCGTGCATTTTCACTAGACTTGGGCTTAAAGGATGAGAAAATAGTTCGAAATGTCACGAAAGTTGGCGTGCGCATTTGTCTACCAACGGGACATCCAAATCTATGCTCAATTTTTAATTCCGAGGAGCTGGTCAAATTCGAAACTCGACTGTACGTTTTCGATATACTTGGGCTTAAAGGGGGAGAAAATAGCTCGGAACGTCACGAAAGTTGGTGTGGACGCTTGTTTACCAATGGGACATCCAAAACTATTCTCAAATTTCAATTCCGAGAAGTTCGTCAAAGTTGAAACTCGATCGTGCGTTTTTGCTAGACTTGGGATTAAAGGGAGTGAAAATAGCTCAGAACATTACGAAAGTTGGCGTGGACGCTCGTCTAACAATGTGACATCCAAATCCATTCTAAAATTTAAATTCCGAGAAGTTGGTCAAAGTGGAAAATAGACCGTGCATTTTCGCTAGAATTAGGCTTAAAGGGTGAGAAAATAGCTCGGAACGTCACGAAAGTTAGCGTGCGCATTTGTCTACCAACGGGACATCCAAATCTATGCTCAATTTTCAATTCCGAGAAGTTGGTCAAATTCGAAACTCGACCGTGCGTTTTTGCTCGACTTGAGCTTAAAGGGTGTGAAATTAGCTCGTAATGTGACGAAAGTTGGCGTGCGGATTTGTCTACCAACGGGACATCCAAATCTGTGCTCAATTTCTAATTCCGAGAAGTTGGTCAAATTCGAAACTCGACCGTGTGTTTTCACTAGACTTAGGCTTAAAGGGTGAGAAAATAGCTCGGAACGTCACGAAAGTTGGCGTGCGCATTTGTCTACCAACGGGACATCCAGATATATGCTCAATTTTCAATTCCGAGAAGTTGTTCAAAGATGATACGCGATCGTGCGTTTTCGCTAGAGTTGGGCTTAAATGGGATGAAAATAGCTCGAAATGTCATGAAAGTTGGCGTGGACGCTCGTCTACCAATGGGACATCCAAATCTATTCTCAAATTTAAATTCCGAGAGGTTGGTCAAACTTGAAACTCGGTCGTGCGTGTTCGCTAGACTTGGGCTTAAAGGGGGAGAAAATAGCTCAGAATGTCACGAAAGTTGGTGTGGACGCTTGGCTACCAATGGGACATCCAAAACTATTCTCAAATTTCAATTTCGAGAAGTTCGTCAAAGTTGAAACTCGATCATGCGTTTTTGCTAGACTTGGGCTTAAAGGGTTTGAAATTAGCTCGTAATGTCATGAAAGTTGCTGTGCGCGCATGTCTACAAATGGGACATCCAAATCTATTCTCAATTTTCATTTCCGAGAAGTTGGTCAAAGATGAAACGGGACCGTGCGTTTTCTCTAGAGTTGGGCTTAAATGGGAAGAAAATAGCTCGGAATGTCACAAAAGTTGGTGTGGACGCTTGTCTACCAATGGGACATCCAAATCTATTCTCAAATTTAAATTCCAAGAAGTTGGTCAAAGTTGAAAATTTACCGTGCGTTTTCGCTGGACTTGGGCTTAAAGGGCGAGAAAATAGCTCGGAATGTCACGAAAGTTGGTGTGGACGCTTGTCTACCAATGGAACATCCAAATCTATTCTCAATTTTAAATTCCAAGAAGTTGGTCAAAGTTGAAAATTTACCATGCGTCTTCGCTAGACTTGGGCTTAAAGGGCGAGAAAATAGCTCGGAATGTCACGAAAGTTGGTGTGGACGCTTGTCTACCAATGGGACATCCAAATCTATTCTCAAATTTAAATTCCAAGAAGTTGGTCAAAGTTGAAAATATACCGTGCGTTTTCACTAGAGTTGGGCTTAAAGGGCGAGAAAATAGCTCGGAACGTCATGAAAGATGGCGTGCGCATTTGTCTACCAACGGGACATCCAAATCTATGCTCAATTTTCAATTCCGATAAGTTGGTCAAATTCGAAATTCGACCGTGCGTTTTCGCTAGGCTTGGGCTTAAAGGGGGAGAAAATAGCTCGGAACGTCATGAAAGACGGTGTGGACGCTTGTCTACCAATGGGACATCCACAACTATTCTCAAATTTCAATTCCGAGAAGTTGGTCAAAGTTGAAACTCGATCATGCGTTTTCGCTCGACTTGGGCTTAAATGGTGTGAAAATAGCTCGGAGCGTCATGAAAGTTGGCGTGGACGCTCGTCGACCAATGTGACATCCAAATCTATTCTCAAATTTAAATTCCGAGAAGTTGGTCAAAGTTGAAAATCGACAGTGCATTTTCGCTAGACTTAGGCTTAAAGGGTGAGAAAATAGCTCGAAACGTCACGAAAGTTGGCGTGCGCATTTGTCTACCAACGGGACATCCAAATCTATGCTCAATTTTCAATTCCGAGAAGTTGGTCAAATTCGAAACTCGACCGTGCGTTTTCGCTAGACTTGGGCTTAAAGGGGGAGAAAATAGCTCGGAACGTCACGAAAGTTGGTGTGGACGCTTGTCTACCAATGGGACATCCAAAACTATTCTCAAATTTAAATTCCGAGAAGTTCGTCAAAGTTGAAACTCGATCGTGCGTTTTCGCTAGAATTGGGCTTAAAGGACGTGAAATTAGCTCGTAATGTCACGAAAATTGCTGTGCGCGCATGTCTACAAATGGGACATCCAAATCTATTCTCAATTTTCAATTCCGAGAAGTTGGTCAAAGATGAAACGCGACCGTGCGTTTTCTCTAGAGTTGGGCTTAAATGGGAAGAAAATAGCTCGGAATGTCACAAAAGTTGGTGTGGACGCTTGTCTACCCATGCGACATCCAAATCTATTCTCAAATTTAAATTCCAAGAAGTTGGTCAAAGTTGAAACTCGATCGTGCGTTTTCGCTAGACTTGGGCTTAAAGGGAGTGAAAATAGCTCGGAACATCACGAAAGTTGGTGTGGACGTTTGTCTACCAATGGGACATCCAAAACTATTCTCAAATTTCAATTCCGAGAAGTTCGTCAAAGTTGAAACTCGATCGTGCGTTTTCGCTAGACTTGGGCTTAAAGGGAGTGAAAATAGCTCGGAACATTACGAAAGTTGGCGTGGACGCTTGTCTAACAATGTGACATCCAAATCCATTCTAAAATTTAAATTCCGAGAAGTTGGTCAAAGTGGAAAATCGACCGTGCATTTTCGCTAGACTTAGGCTTAAAGAGTGAGAAAATAGCTCGGAACGTCACGAAAGTTAGCATGCGCATTTGTCTACCAACGGGACATCCAAATCTATGCTCAATTTTCAATTCCGAGAAGTTGGTCAAATTCGAAACTCGACCGTGCGTTTTCGCTCGACTTGAGCTTAAAGGGTGTGAAATTAGCTCGTAATGTGACGAAAGTTGGCGTGCACATTTGTCTACCAACGGGACATCCAAATCTATGCTCAATTTCTAATTCCGAGAAGTTTTTCAAATTCGAAACTCGACCGTGTGTTTTCGCTAGACTTAGGGTTAAAGGGTGAGAAAATAGCTCGGAACGTCACGAAAGTTGGTGTGGACACTTGTCTACCAATGGGACATCCAAAACTATTCTCAAATTTCAGTTCCGAGAAGTTGGTCAAAGTTGAAACTCGATCGTGCGTTTTCGCTAGACTTGGGCTTAAAGGGGGAGAAAATAGCTCGGAACGTCACGAAATTTGGCGTGCGCATTTGTCTACCAACGAGACATCCAAATCTATGCTCAATTTTCAATTCCGAGAAGTTGGTCAAATTCGAAACTCGACCGTGCATTTTCGCTCGACTTGATATTAAAGGGTGTGAAATTAGCTCGTAATGTGACGAAAGTTGGCGTGCGCATTTGTCTACCAACGGGACATCCAAATCTGTGCTCAATTTTTAATTCCGAGAAGTTGGTCAAATTCGAAACTCGACCGTGCGTTTTCGCTAGACTTAGGCTTAAAGGGTGAGAAAATAGCTCGGAACGTCACGAAAGTTGGCGTGCGCATTTGTCTACCAACGGGACATCCAGATATATGCTCAATTTTCAATTCCGAGAAGTTGGTCAAATTCGAACTCGACCGTGCGTTTTCGCTAGAGTTGGGCTTAAAGCCGAGGAAAATAGCTCGTAACGTCACGAAATTTGGCATGTGCACTTGTCAACCAACGGGACATCCAAATCTATTTTCAAATTTCAACTCCCAAAAGTTGGTCAAATTCGAAACTCGACCGTTGCGTTTTCGCTAGACTTGGGATTAAAGGGGGAGAAAATAGCTCGGAACGTCATGAAAGTTGGTGTGGACGCTTGTCTACCAATGGGACATCCAAATCTTTTCTCAATTTTCAATTCCGAGAAGTTGGTCAAAGATGATACGCGATCGTGCGTTTTCGCTAGAGTTGGGCTTAAATGGGATGAAAATAGCTCGGAATGTCATGAAAGTTGGCGTGGACGCTCGTCTACCAATGGGACATCCAAAACTATTCTCAAATTTCAATTTCGAGAAGTTCGTCAAAGTTGAAACTCGATCATGCGTTTCTGCTAGACTTGGGCTTAAAGGGTGTGAAATTAGCCCGTAATGTCACGAAAGTTGCTGTGCGCGCATGTCTACAAATGGGACATCCAAATCTATTCTCAATTTTCATTTCCGAGAAGTTGGTCAAAGATGAAACGCGACCGTGCGCTTTCTCTTGAGTTGGGCTTAAATGGGAAGAAAATAGCTCGGAATGTCACAAAAGTTGGTGTGGACGCTTGTCTACCAATGGGACATCCAAATCTATTCTCAAATTTAAATTCCAAGAAGTTGGTCAAAGTTGAAAATTTACCGTGCGTTTTCGCTAGACTTGTGCTTAAAGGGCGAGAAAATAGCTCGGAATGTCACGAAAGTTGGTGTGGACGCTTGTCTACCAATGGAACATCCAAATATATTCTCAAATTTAAATTCCAAGAAGTTGGTCAAAGTTGAAAATTTACCGTGCGTTTTCACTAGAGTTGGGCTTAAAGGGCGAGAAAATAGCTCGGAATGTCACGAAAGTTGGTGTGGACGCTTGTCTACCAATGGGACATCCAAATCTATTCTCAAATTTAAATTCCAAGAAGTTGGTCAAAGTTGAAAATTTACCGTGCGTTTTCACTAGAGTTGGGCTTAAAGAGCGAGAAAATAGCTCGGAATGTCACGAAAGTTGGTGTGGACGCTTGTCTACCAATGGGACATCCAAATCTATTCTCAAATTTAAATTCCAAGAAGTTGGTCAAAGTTGAAAATTTACCGTGCGTTTTCACTAGAGTTGGGCTTAAAGAGCGAGAAAATAGCTCGGAATGTCACGAAAGTTGGTGTGGACGCTTGTCTACCAATGGGACATCCAAATCTATTCTCAAATTTAAATTCCAAGAAGTTGGTCAAAGTTGAAAATTTACTGTGCGTTTTCACTAGAGTTGGGCTTAAAGAGCTAGAAAATAGCTCGGAACGTCATGAAAGTTGGTGTGGACGCTTGTCTACCAATGGGACATCCAAATCTTTTCTCAATTTTCAATTCCGAGAAGTTGGTCAAAGATGATACGCGATCGTGCGTTTTTGCTAGACTTGGGCTTAAAGGGGGAGAAAATAGCTCGGAACGTCACGAAATTTGGCGTGCGCATTTGTCTACCAACGAGACATCCAAATCTATGTTCAATTTTCAATTCCGAGAAGTTGGTCAAATTCGAAACTCGACCGTGCATTTTCGCTTGACTTGAGCTTAAAGGGTGTGAAATTAGCTCGTAATGTGACGAAAGTTGGCGTGCGCATTTGTCTACCAATGGGACATCCAAATCTGTGCTCAATTTTTAATTACGTGAATTTGGTCAAATTCGAAACTCGATCGTGCGTTTTCGCTAGACTTAGGCATAAAGTGTGAAAAAATAGCTCGGAATGTCACGAAAGTTGGCGTGCGCATTTGTCTACCAACGGGACAACCAGATATATGCTCAATTTTCAATTCCGAGAAGTTGGTCAAATTCGAACTCGACCGTGCGGTTTCGCTAGAGTTGGGCTTAAAGCCGAGGAAAATAGCTCGTAACGTCACGAAAGTTGGCATGTGCAGTTGTCTACCAACGGGACATCCAAATCTATTTTCAAATTTCAACTCCCAAAAGTTGGTCAAATTCGAAACTCGATCGTGCGTTTTCGCTAGACTTGGGCTTAAAGGGGGAGAAAATAGCTCGGAACGTCATGAAAGTTGGTGTGGACGCTTGTCTACCAATGGGACATCCAAATCTATTCTCAATTTTCAATTCTGAGAAGTTGGTCAAAGATGATACGCGATCGTGCGTTTTCGCTAGAGTTGGGCTTAAATGGGATGAAAATAGCTCGGAATGTCATGAAAGTTGGCGTGGACGCTCGTCTACCAATGGGACATCCAAATCTATTCTAAAATTTAAATTCCGAGAGGTTGGTCAAACTTGAAACTCGATCGTGCGTGTTCGCTAGACTTGGGCTTAAAGGGGGAGAAAATAGCTCGGAACGTCACGAAAGTTGGTGTGGACGCTTGTCTACCAATGGGACATCCAAAACTATTCTCAAATTTCAATTTCGAGAAGTTCGTCAAAGTTGAAACTCCATCATGCGTTTTTGCTAGACTTGGGCTTAAAGGGTGTGAAATTAGCTCGTAATGTCACGAAAGTTGCTGTGCGCGCATGTCTACAAATGGGACATCCAAATCTATTCTCAATTTTCATTTCCGAGAAGTTGGTCAAAGATGAAACGCGACCGTGCGTTTTCTCTAGAGTTGGGCTTAAATGGGAAGAAAATAGCTCGGAATGTCACAAAAGTTGGTGTGGACGCTTGTCTACCAATGGGACATCCAAATCTATTCTCAAATTTAAATTCCAAGAAGTTGGTCAAAGTTGAAAATTTAGCGTGCGTTTTCACTAGACTTGGGCTTAAAGGGCGAGAAAATAGCTCGGAATGTCACGAAAGTTGGTGTGGACGCTTGTCTACCAATGGAACATCCAAATCTATTCTCAAATTTAAATTCCAAGAAGTTGGTCAAAGTTGAAACTCGATCGTGCGTTTTCTCTAGACTTAGGCTTAAAGGGGGAGAAAATAGCTCGGAACGTCACGAAAGTTGGCGTGCGCATTTGTCTACCAACGAGACATCCAAATCTATGCTCAATTTTCAATTCCGAGAAGTTGGTCAAATTCAAAACTCGACCGTGCATTTTCGCTCAACTTGAGCTTAAAGGGTGTGAAATTAGCTCGTAATGTGACGAAAGTTGGCGTGTGCATTTGTCTACCAACGGGACATCCAAATATCTGCTCAATTTTTAATTCCGAGAAGTTGGTCAAATTCGAAACTCGACCGTGTGTTTTCGCTAGACTTAGGCTTAAAGGGTGAGAAAATAGCTCGGAACGTCACGAAAGTTGGTGTGGACGCTTGTCTACCAATGGGACATCCAAAACTATTCTCAAATTTCAATTCCGAGAAGTTGGTCAAAGTTGAAACTCGATCGTGCGTTTTCTCTAGACTTGGGCTTAAAGGGGGAGAAAATAGCTCGGAACGTCACGAAAGTTGGCGTGCGCATTTGTCTACCAACGAGACATCCAAATCTATGCTCAATTTTCAATTCCGAGAAGTTGGTCAAATTCGAAACTTGACCGTGCATTTTCGCTCGACTTGAGCTTAAAGGGTGTGAAATTAGCTCGTAATGTGACGAAAGCTGGCGTGCGTATTTGTCTACCAACGGGACATCCAAATATGTGCTCAATTTTTAATTCCGAGAAGTTGGTCAAATTCGAAACTCGACCATCGCGTTTTCGCTAGACTTAGGCTTAAAGGGTGAGAAAATAGCTCGGAACGTCACGAAAGTTGGCGGGCGCATTTGTCTACCAACGGGACATCCAGATATATGCTCAATTTTCAATTCCGAGAAGTTGGTCAAATTCGAACTCGACCGTGCGTTTTCGCTAGAGTTGGGCTTAAAGCCGAGGAAAATAGCTCGTAACGTCACGAAAGTTGGCATGTGCACTTGTCTACCAACGGGACATCCAAATCGATTTTCAAATTTCAACTCCCAAAAGTTGGTCAAATTCGAAACTCGACCGTGCATTTTTGCTAGACTTGGGCTTAAAGGGGGAGAAAATAGCTCGGAACGTCATGAAAGTTGGTGTGGACGCTTGTCTACCAATGGGACATCCAAATCTATTCTCAATTTTCAATTCCGAGAAGTTGGTCAAAGATGATACGCGATCGTGCGTTTTCGCTAGAGTTGGGCTTAAATGGGATGAAAATAGCTCGGAATGTCATGAAAGTTGGCGTGGACGCTCGTCTACCAATGGGACCTCCAAATCTATTCTCAAATTTAAATTCCGAGAGGTTGGTCAAACTTGAAACTCAATCATGTGTGTTCGCTAGACTTGGGCTTAAAGGGGGAGAAAATAGCTCGGAACGTCACGAAAGTTGGTGTGGACGCTTGTCTACCAATGGGACATCCAAAACTATTCTCAAATTTCAATTTCGAGAAGTTCGTCAAAGTTGAAACTCGATCATGCGTTTTTGCTAGACTTGGGCTTGAAGGGTGTGAAATTAGCTCGTAATGTCACGAAAGTTGCTGTGCGCGCATGTCTACAAATGGGACATCCAAATCTATTCTCAATTTTCATTTCCGAGAAGTTGGTCAAAGATGAAACGCGACCATGAGTTTTCTCTAGAGTTGGGCTTAAATGGGAAGAAAATAGCTCGGAATGTCACAAAAGTTGGTGTGGACGCTTGTCTACCAATGGGACATCCAAATCTATTGTCAAATTTAAATTCCAAGAAGTTGGTCAAAGTTGAAAATTTACCGTGCGTTTTCGCTAGACTTGGGCTTAAACGGCGAGAAAATAGCTCGGAATGTCACGAAAGTTGGTGTGGACGCTTGTCTACCAATGGAACATCCAAATCTATTCTCAAATTTAAATTCCAAGAAGTTGGTCAAAGTTGAAAATTTACCGTGCGTTTTCGCTAGACTTGGGCTTAAAGGGCGAGAAAATAGCTCGGAATGTCACGAAAGTTGGTGTGGACGCTTGTCTACCAATGGGACATCCAAATCTATTCTCAAATTTAAATTCCAAGAAGTTGGTCAAAGTTGAAAATTTACCATGCGTTTTCACTAGAGTTGGGCTTAAAGGGCGAGAAAATAGCTCGGAACGTCACGAAAGCTGGCGTGCGCATTTGTCTACCAACGGGACATCCAAATCTATGCTCAATTTTCAATTCCGAGAAGTTGGTCAAATTCGAAACTCGACCGTGCATTTTCGCTAGACTTGGGCTTAAAGGGGGAGAAAATAGCTCGGAACGTCACGAAAGACGGTGTGGACGCTTGTCTACCAATGGGACATCCAAAACTATTCTCAAATTTCAATTCCGAGAAGTTGGTCAAAGTTGAAACTCGATCATTGGTTTTCGCTCGACTTGGGCTTAAAGGGTGTGAAAATAGTTCGGAGCGTCATGAAATTTGGCGTGGACGCTCGTCGACCAATGTGACATAAAAATCTATTCTCAAATTTAAATTCCGAGAAGTTGGTCAAAGTTGAAAATCGACAGTGCATTTTCGCTAGACTTAGGCTTAAAGGGCGAGAAAATAGCTCGGAACGTCACGAAAGTTGGCGTGCGCATTTGTCTACCAACGGGACATCCAAATCTATGCTCAATTTTCAATTCCGAGAAGTTGGTCAAATTCGAAACTCGACCGTGCGTTTTCGCTAGACTTCGGCTTAAAGGGGGAGAAAATAGCTTGGAACGACACGAAAGTTGGTGTGGACGCTTGTCTACAAATGGGACATCCAAAACTATTCTCAAATTTAAATTCCGAGAAGTTGGTCAAAGTTGAAACTCGATCGTGCGTTTTCGCTAGAATTGGGCTTAAAGGACGTGAAATTAGCTCGTAATGTCACGAAAATTGCTGTGCGCGCATGTCTACAAATGGGACATCCAAATCTATTCTCAATTTTCAATTCCGAGAAGTTGGTCAAAGATGAAATGCGACCGTGCGTTTTCTCTAGAGTTGGGCTTAAATGGGAAGAAAATAGCTTGGAATGTCACGAAAGTTGGTGTGGATGCTTGTCTACCAATGGGACATCCAAATCTATTCTCAAATTTCAATTCCGAGAAGTTGTTCAAAGCTGAAAATTTACCGTTCGTTTTCGCTAGAATTGGGCTTAAAGGGTGTGAAAATAGCTCGGAACGTCACGAGAGTTGGCGTGCACGCTCGTCTACCAATGTGACATCGAAATCTATTCCCAAATTTATATTCCGAGAAGTTGGTCAAATTCGAAACTCGACCGTGCGTTTTCGCTCGACTTGAGCTTAAAGGGCGAGAAAATAGCTCGGAATGTCACGAACGTTGGTGTGGACGCTTGTCTACCAATGGAACATCCAAATCTATTCTCAAATTTAAATTCCAAGAAGTTGGTCAAAGTTGAAAATTTACCGTGCGATTTCGCTAGACTTGGGCTTAAAGGGCGAGAAAATAGCTCGGAATGTCACGAAAGTTGGTGTGGACGCTTGTCTACCAATGGGACATCCAAATGTATTCTCAAATTTAAATTCCAAGAAGTTGGTCAAAGTTGAAAATTTACCGTGCGATTTCGCTAGACTTGGGCTTAAAGGGCGAGAAAATAGCTCGGAATGTCACGAAAGTTGGTGTGGACGCTTGTCTACCAATGGGACATCCAAATGTATTCTCAAATTTAAATTCCAAGAAGTTGGTCAAAGTTGAAAATTTACCGTGCGTTTTCACTGGAGTTGGGCTTAAAGGGCGAGAAAATAGCTCGGAACGTCACGAAAGCTGGTGTGCGCATTTGTCTACCAACGGGACATCCAAATCTATGCTCAATTTTCAATTCCGAGAAGTTGGTCAAATTCGAAACTCGACCGTGCGTTTTCGCTAGACTTGGGCTTAAAGGGGGAGAAAATAGCTCGGAATGTCACGAAAGACGGTGTGGACGCTTGTCTACCAATGGGACATCCAAAACTATTCTCAAATTTCAATTCCGAGAAGTTGGTCAAAGTTGAAACTCGATCATACGTTTTCGCTCGACTTGGGCTTAAAGGGTGTGAAAATAGCTCGGAGCGTCATGAAAGTTGGAGTGGATGCTCGTCGACCAATGTGACATCCAAATCTATTCTCAAATTTAAATTCCGAGAAGTTGGTCAAAGTTAAAAATCGACAGTGCATTTTCGCTAGAATTAGGCTTAAAGGGTGAGAAAATAGCACAGAACGTCACGAAAGCTGGCGTGCGCATTTGTCTACCAACAGGACATCCAAATCTATGCTGAATTTTCAATTCCGAGAAGTTGGTCAAATTCGAAACTCGACCATGCATTTTCGCTAGACTTGGGCTTAAAGGGGGAGAAAATAGCTCGGAACGTCACGAAAGTTGGCGTGGACGCTTGTCTACCAATGGGACATCCAAATCCATTCTCAAATTTCAATTACGAGAAGTTGGTCAAAGTTTAAAATCGACCGTGCGTTTTCGCTAGAATTGGGCTTAAAGGACGTGAAAATAGCTCAGAACGTCACGAATGTTGGCGTGCGCATTTGTCTACAAATGGGACATCCAAATCTATTCTCAATTTTCAATTCCGAGAAGTTGGTCAAAGATGAAACGCGACCGTGCGTTTTCTCTAGAGTTGGGCTTAAATGGGAAGAAAATAGCTCGGAATGTCACGAAAGTTGGTGTGGATGCTTGTCTACCAATGGGACATCCAAATCTATTCTCAAATTTCAATTCCGAGAAGTTGTTCAAAGCTGAAAATTTACCGTTCGTTTTCGCTAGAATTGGGCTTAAAGGGTGTGAAAATAGCTCGGAACGTCACGAGAGTTGGCGTGCACGCTCGTCTACCAATGTGACATCCAAATCTATTCCCAAATTTATATTCCGAGAAGTTGGTCAAATTCGAAACTCGACCGTGCGTTTTCGCTCGACTTGAGCTTAAAGGGCGAGAAAATAGCTCGGAATGTCACGAACGTTGGTGTGGACGCTTGTCTACCAATGGAACATCCAAATCTATTCTCAAATTTAAATTCCAAGAAGTTGGTCAAAGTTGAAAATTTACCGTGCGATTTCGCTGGACTTGGGCTTAAAGGGCGAGAAAATAGCTCGGAATGTCACAAAAGTTGGTGTGGACGCTTGTCTACCAATGGGACATCCAAATGTATTCTCAAATTTAAATTCCAAGAAGTTGGTCAAAGTTGAAAATTTACCGTGCGTTTTCACTGGAGTTGGGCTTAAAGGGCGAGAAAATAGCTCGGAACGTCACGAAAGCTGGCGTGCGCATTTGTCTACCAACGGGACATCCAAATCTATGCTCAATTTTCAATTCCGAGAAGTTGGTCAAATTCGAAACTCGACCGTGCGTTCTCGCTAGACTTGGGCTTAAAGGGGGAGAAAATAGCTCGAAACGTCACGAAAGACGGTGTGGACGCATGTCTACCAATGGGACATCCAAAACTATTCTCAAATTTCAATTCCGAGAAGTTGGTCAAAGTTGAAACTCGATCGTGCGTTTTCGCTAGAATTGGGCTTAAAGGACGTGAAATTAGCTCGTAATGTCACGAAAATTGCTGTGCGCGCATGTCTACAAATGGGACATCCAAATCTATTCTCAATTTTCAATTCCGAGAAGTTGGTCAAAGATGAAATGCGACCGTGCGTTTTCTCTAGAGTTGGGCTTAAATGGGAAGAAAATAGCTTGGAATGTCACGAAAGTTGGTGTGGATGCTTGTCTACCAATGGGACATCCAAATCTATTCTCAAATTTCAATTCCGAGAAGTTGTTCAAAGCTGAAAATTTACCGTTCGTTTTCGCTAGAATTGGGCTTAAAGGGTGTGAAAATAGCTCGGAACGTCACGAGAGTTGGCGTGCACGCTCGTCTACCAATGTGACATCCAAATCTATTCCCAAATTTATATTCCGAGAAGTTGGTCAAATTCGAAACTCGACCGTGCGTTTTCGCTCGACTTGAGCTTAAAGGGCGAGAAAATAGCTCGGAATGTCACGAACGTTGGTGTGGACGCTTGTCTACCAATGGAACATCCAAATCTATTCTCAAATTTAAATTCCAAGAAGTTGGTCAAAGTTGAAAATTTACCGTGCGATTTCGCTAGACTTGGGCTTAAAGGGCGAGAAAATAGCTCGGAATGTCACGAAAGTTGGTGTGGACGCTTGTCTACCAATGGGACATCCAAATGTATTCTCAAATTTAAATTCCAAGAAGTTGGTCAAAGTTGAAAATTTACCGTGCGATTTCGCTAGACTTGGGCTTAAAGGGCGAGAAAATAGCTCGGAATGTCACGAAAGTTGGTGTGGACGCTTGTCTACCAATGGGACATCCAAATGTATTCTCAAATTTAAATTCCAAGAAGTTGGTCAAAGTTGAAAATTTACCGTGCGTTTTCACTGGAGTTGGGCTTAAAGGGCGAGAAAATAGCTCGGAACGTCACGAAAGCTGGCGTGCGCATTTGTCTACCAACGGGACATCCAAATCTATGCTCAATTTTCAATTCCGAGAAGTTGGTCAAATTCGAAACTCGACCGTGCGTTTTCGCTAGACTTGGGCTTAAAGGGGGAGAAAATAGCTCGGAATGTCACGAAAGACGGTGTGGACGCTTGTCTACCAATGGGACATCCAAAACTATTCTCAAATTTCAATTCCGAGAAGTTGGTCAAAGTTGAAACTCGATCATACGTTTTCGCTCGACTTGGGCTTAAAGGGTGTGAAAATAGCTCGGAGCGTCATGAAAGTTGGAGTGGATGCTCGTCGACCAATGTGACATCCAAATCTATTCTCAAATTTAAATTCCGAGAAGTTGGTCAAAGTTAAAAATCGACAGTGCATTTTCGCTAGAATTAGGCTTAAAGGGTGAGAAAATAGCTCAGAACGTCACGAAAGCTGGCGTGCGCATTTGTCTACCAACAGGACATCCAAATCGATGCTGAATTTTCAATTCCGAGAAGTTGGTCAAATTCGAAACTCGACCGTGCATTTTCGCTAGACTTGGGCTTAAAGGGGGAGAAAATAGCTCGGAACGTCACGAAAGTTGGCGTGGACGCTTGTCTACCAATGGGACATCCAAATCCATTCTCAAATTTCAATTACGAGAAGTTGGTCAAAGTTTAAAATCGACCGTGCGTTTTCGCTAGAATTGGGCTTAAAGGACGTGAAAATAGCTCAGAACGTCACGAATGTTGGCGTGCGCATTTGTCTACAAATGGGACATCCAAATCTATTCTCAATTTTCAATTCCGAGAAGTTGGTCAAAGATGAAACGCGACCGTGCGTTTTCTCTAGAGTTGGGCTTAAATGGGAAGAAAATAGCTCGGAATGTCACGAAAGTTGGTGTGGATGCTTGTCTACCAATGGGACATCCAAATCTATTCTCAAATTTCAATTCCGAGAAGTTGTTCAAAGCTGAAAATTTACCATTCGTTTTCGCTAGAATTGGGCTTAAAGGGTGTGAAAATAGCTCGGAACGTCACGAGAGTTGGCGTGCACGCTCGTCTACCAATGTGACATCCAAATCTATTCTCAAATTTATATTCCGAGAAGTTGGTCAAAGTTCAAAAACGACCTTGCATTTTCACTAGACTTGGGCTTAAAGGGTGAGAAAATAGTTCGAAATGTCACGAAAGTTGGCGTGCGCATTTGTCTACCAACGGGACATCCAAATCTATGCTCAATTTTTAATTCCGAGGAGTTGGTCAAATTCGAAACTCGACTGTACGTTTTCGCTATACTTGGGCTTAAAGGGGGAGAAAATAGCTCGGAACGTCACGAAAGTTGGTGTGGACGCTTGTCTACCAATGGGACATCCAAAACTATTCTCAAATTTCAATTCCGAGAAGTTCGCCAAAGTTGAAACTCGATCGTGCGTTTTTGCTAGACTTGGGCTTAAATGGAAAGAAAATAGCTCGGAACATTACGAAAGTTGGCGTGGACGCTCGTCTAACAATGTGACATCCAAATCCATTCTAAAATTTAAATTCCGAGAAGTTGGTCAAAGTGGAAAATCGACCGTGCATTTTTTATAGACTTAGGCTTAAAGGGTGAGAAAATAGCTCGGAACGTCACGAAAGTTAGCGTGCGCATTTGTCTACCAACGGGACATCCAAATCTATGCTCAATTTTCAATTCCGAGAAGTTGGTCAAATTCGAAACTCAACCGTGTGTTTTCGCTCGACTTGAGCTTAAAGGGTGTGAAATTAGCTCGTAATGTGACGAAAGTTGGCGTGCGCATTTGTCTACCAACGGGACATCCAAATCTATGCTCAATTTCTAATTCCGAGAAGTTGGTCAAAGTTGAAACTCGATCGTGCGTTTTCGCTAGACTTGGGCTTAAAGGGAGTGAAAATAGCTCGGAACATTACGAAAGTTGGCGTGGATGCTCGTCTAACAATGTGACATCCAAATCCATTCTAAAATTTAAATTCCGAGAAGTTGGTCAAAGTGGAAAATCGACCGTGCAGTTTCGCTAGACTTAGGCTTAAAGGGTGAGAAAATAGCTCGGAACGTCACGAAAGTTAGCGTGCGCATTTGTCTACCAACGAGACATCCAAATCTATGCTCAATTTTCAATTCCTAGAAGTTGGTCAAATTCGAAACTTGACCGTGCGTTTTCGCTCGACTTGAGCTTAAAGGGTGTGAAATCAGCTCGTAATGTGACGAAAGTTGGCGTGCGCATTTGTCTACCAACGGGACATCCAAATCTATGCTCAGTTTCTAATTCCGAGAAGTTGGTCAAATTCGAAACTCGACCGTGTGTTTTCGCTAGACTTAGGCTTAAAGGGTGAGAAAATAGCTCGGAACGTCACGAAAGTTGGTGTGGACGCTTGTCTACCAATGGGACATCCAAAACTATTCTCAAATTTCAATTCCGAGAAGTTGGTCAAAGTTGAAACTCGATCGTGCGTTTTCGCTAGACTTGGGCTTAAAGGGGGAGAAAATAGCTCGGAACGTCACGAAAGTTGGCGTGCGCATTTGTCTACCAACGAGACATCCAAATCTATGCTCAATTTTAAATTCTGAGAAGTTGGTCAAATTCGAAACTCGACCGTGCATTTTCGCTCGACTTGAGCTTAAAGGGTGTGAAATTAGCTCGTAATGTGACGAACGTTGGCGTGCGCATTTGTCTACCAACGGGACATCCAAATCTGTGCTCAATTTTTAATTCCGAGAAGTAGGTCAAATTCGAAACTCGACCGTGCGTTTTCGCTAGACTTAGGCTTAAAGGGTGAGAAAATAGCTCGGAACGTCACGAAAGTTGGCGTGCGCATTTGTCTACCAACGGGACATCCATATATCTGCTCAATTTTCAATTCCGAGAAGTTGGTCAAATTCGAACTCGACCGTGCGTTTTCGCTAGAGTTGGGCTTAAAGCCAAGGAAAATAGCTCGTAACGTCACGAAAGTTGGCATGTGCACTTGTCTACCAACGGGACATCCAAATCTATTTTCAAATTTCAACTCCCAAAAGTTGGTCAAATTCGAAACTCGACCGTGCATTTTCGCTAGACTTGGGCTTAAAGGGGGAGAAAATAGCTCGGAACGTCATGAAAGTTGGTGTGGACGCTTGTCTACCAACGGGACATCCAAATCTATGCTCAATTTTCAATTCCGAGAAGTTGGTCAAATTCGAAACTCGACCGTGCGTTTTCGCTAGACTTGGGCTTAAAGGGGGAGAAAATAGCTCGGAACGTCACGAAAGTTGGTGTGGACGCTTGTCTACCAATGGGACATCCAAAACTATTCTCAAATTTCAATTCCGAGAAGTTGGTCAAAGTTGAAACTCGATCGTGCATTTTCGCTAGAATTGGGCTTAAAGGACGTGAAATTAGCTCGTAATGTCACGAAAATTGGTGTGCGCGCATGTCTACAAATGGGACATCCAAATCTATTCTCAATTTTCAATTCCGAGAAGTTGGTCAAAGATGAATGGCGACCGTGCGTTTTCTCTAGAGTTGGGCTTAAATGGGAAGAAAATAGCTCGGAATGTCACGAAAGTTTGTGTGGATGCTTGTCTACCAATGGGACATCCAAATCTATTCTCAAATTTCAATTCCGAGAAGTTGTTCAAAGCTGAAAATTTACCGTTCATTTTCGCTAGAATTGGGCTTAAAGGGTGTGAAAATAGCTCGGAACGTCACGAGAGTTGGCGTGCACGCTCGTCTACCAATGTGACATCTAAATCTATTCTCAAATTTATATTCCGAGAAGTTGGTCAAAGTTGAAAATCGACCGTGCATTTTCGCTAGACTTAGGCTTAAAGGGTGAGAAAATAGCTCGGAACGTCACGAAAGTTAGCTTGCGCATTTGTCTACCAACGGGACATCCAAATCTATGCTCAATTTTCAATTCCGAGAAGTTGGTCAAATTCGAAACTCGACCGTGCGTTTTCACTAGACTTGGGCTTAAAGGGTGAGAAAATAGTTCGAAATGTCATGAAAGTTGGCGTGCACATTTGTCTACCAACGGGACATCAAAATCTATGCTCAATTTTTAATTCCGAGGAGTTGGTCAAATTCGAAACTCGACTGTACGTTTTCGCTATACTTGGGCTTAAAGGGGGAGAAAATAGCTCGGAACGTCACGAAAGTTGGTGTGGATGCTTGTCTACCAATGGGACATCCAAAACTATTCTCAAATTTCAATTCCGAGAAGTTCGTCAAAGTTGAAACTCGATCGTGCGTTTTCGCTAGACTTGGGCTTAAAGGGAGTGAAAATAGCTCGGAACATTACGAAAGTTGGCGTGGATGCTCGTCTAACAATGTGACATCCAAATCCATTCTAAAATTTAAATTCCGAGAAGTTGGTCAAAGTGGAAAATCGACCGTGCAGTTTCCCTAGACTTAGGCTTAAAGGGTGAGAAAATAGCTCGGAACGTCACGAAAGTTAGCGTGCGCATTTGTCTACCAACGGGACATCCAAATCTATGCTCAATTTTCAATTCCGAGAAGTTGGTCAAATTCGAAACTTGACCGTGCGTTTTCGCTCGACTTAAGCTTAAAGGGTGTGAAATTATCTCGTAATGTGACGAAAGTTGGCGTGCGCATTTGTCTACCAACGGGACATCCAAATCTATGCTCAGTTTCTAATTCCGAGAAGTTGGTCAAATTCGAAACTCGACCGTGTGTTTTCGCTAGACTTAGGCTTAAAGGGTGAGAAAATAGCTCGGATCGTCACGAAAGTTGGTGTGGACGCTTGTCTACCAATGGGACATCCAAAACTATTCTCAAATTTCAATTCCGACAAGTTGGTCAAAGTTGAAACTCGATCGTGCGTTTTCGCTAGACTTGGGCTTAAAGGGGGAGAAAATAGCTCGGAACGTGACAAAATTTGGCGTGCGCATTTGTCTACCAACGAGACATCCAAATCTATGCTCAATTTTAAATTCTGAGAAGTTGGTCAAATTCGAAACTCGACCGTGCATTTTCGCTCGACTTGAGCTTAAAGGGTGTGAAATTAGCTCGTAATGTGACGAAAGTTGGCGTGCGCATTTGTCTACCAACGGGACATCCAAATCTGTGCTCAATTTTTAATTCCGAGAAGTTGGTCAAATTCGAAACTCGACCGTGCGTTTTCGCTAGACTTAGGCTTAAAGGGTGAGAAAATAGCTCGGAACGTCATGAAAGTTGGCGTGCGCATTTGTCTACCAACGGGACATCCAGATATATGCTCAATTTTCAATTCCGAGAAGTTGGTCAAATTCGAACTCGACCGTGCGTTTTCGCTAGAGTTGGGCTTAAAGGGGGAGAAAATAGCTCGGAACGTCATGAAAGTTGGTGTGGACGCTTGTCTACCAATGGGACATCCAAATCTATTCTCAATTTTCAATTCCGAGAGGTTGGTCAAAGATGATACGCGATCGTGCGTTTTCGCTAGAGTTGGGCTTAAATGGGATGAAAATAGCTCGGAATGTCATGAAAGTTGGCGTGGACGCTCGTCTACCAATGGGACATCCAAATCTATTCTCAAATTTAAATTCCGAAAGGTTGGTCAAACTTGAAACTCGATCGTGCGTGTTCGCTAGACTTGGGCTTAAAGGGGGAGAAAATAGCTCGGAACGTCACGAAAGTTAGTGTGGACGCTTGTCTACCAATGGGACATCCAAAATTATTCTCAAATTTCAATTTCGAGAAGTTCGTCAAAGTTGAAACTCGATCATGCGTTTTTGCTAGACTTGGGCTTAAAGGGTGTGAAATTAGCTCGTAATGTCACGAAAGTTGCTATGCGCGCATGTCTACAAATGGGACATCCAAATCTATTCTCAATTTTCATTTCCGAGAAGTTGGTCAAAGATGAAACGCGACCGTGCATTTTCTCTAGAGTTGGGCTTAAATGGGAAGAAAATAGCTCGGAATGTCACAAAAGTTGGTGTGGACGCTTGTCTACCAATGGGACATCCAAATATATTCTCAAATTTAAATTCCAAGAAGTTGGTCAAAGTTGAAAATTTACCGTGCGTTTTCGCTAGACTTGGGCTTAAAGGGCGAGAAAATAGCTCGGAATGTCACGAAAGTTGGTGTGGACGCTTGTCTACCAATGGAACATCCAAATCTATTCTCAAATTTAAATTCCAAGAAGTTGGTCAAAGTTGAAAATTTACTGTGCGTTTTCGCTAGACTTGGGCTTAAAGGGCGAGAAAATAGCTCGGAATGTCACGAAAGTTGGTGTGGACGCTTGTCTACCAATGGGACATCCAAATCTATTCTCAAATTTAAATTCCAAGAAGTTGGTAAAAGTTGAAAATTTACCGTGCGTTTTCACTAGAGTTGGGCTTAAAGGGTGAGAAAATAGCTCGGAACGTCACGAAAGATGGCGTGCGCATTTGTCTACCAACGGGACATCCAAATCTATGCTCAATTTTCAATTCCGAGAAGTTGGTCAAATTCGAAACTCGACCGTGCGTTTTCGCTAGACTTGGGCTTAAAGGGGGAGAAAATAGCTCGGAACGTCAAGAAAGACGGTGTGGACGCTTCTCTACCAATGGGACATCCAAAACTATTCTCAAATTTCAATTCCGAGAAGTTGGTCAAAGTTGAAACTCGATCATGCGTTTTCGCTCGACTTGGGCTTAAAGGGTGTGAAAATAGCTCGGAGCGTCACGAAAGTTGGCGTGGACGCTCGTCGACCAATGTGACATCCAAATCTATTCTCATATTTAAATTCCGAGAAGTTGGTCAAAGTTGAAAATCGACAGTGCATTTTCGCTAGACTTAGGCTTAAAGGGTGAGAAAATAGCTCGGAATGTCACGAAAGCTGGCGTGCGCATTTGTCTACCAACGGGACATCCAAATCTGTGCTCAAATTTTAATTCCGAGAAGTTGGTCAAATTCGAAACTCGACCGTGCATTTTCGCTAGACTTGGGCTTAAAGGGGGAGAAAATAGCTCGGAACGTCACGAAAGTTGGTGTGGACGCTTGTCTACCAATGCGACATCCAAATCCATTCTCAAATTTCAATTCCGAGAAGTTGGTCAAAGTTGAAAATCGACCGTGCCTTTTCGCTAGAATTGGGCTTAAAGGACGTGAAAATAGCTTGGAACGTCACGAATGTTGGCGTGCGCATTTGTCTACAAATGGGACATCCAAATCTATTCTCAATTTTCAATTCCGAGAAGTTGGTCAAAGATGAAACGCGACCGTGCGTTTTCTCTAGTGTTGGGCTTAAATGGGAAGAAAATAGCTTGGAATGTCACGAAAGTTGGTGTGGATGCTTGTCTACCAATGGGACATCCAAATCTATTCTCAAATTTCAATTCCGAGAAGTTGTTCAAAGCTGAAAATTTACCGTGCGTTTTCGCTAGAGTTGGGCTTAAAGGGGGAGAAAATAGCTCGGAACGTCATGAAAGTTGGTGTGGACGCTTGTCTACCAATGGGACATCCAAATCTATTCTCAATTTTCAATTCCGAGAAGTTGGTCAAAGATGATACGCGATCGTGCGTTTTCGCTAGAGTTGGGCTTAAATGGGATGAAAATAGCTCGGAATGTCATGAAAGTTGGCGTGGACGCTCGTCTACCAATGGGACATCCAAATCTATTCTCAAATTTAAATTCCGAAAGGTTGGTCAAACTTGAAACTCGATCGTGCGTGTTCGCTAGACTTGGGCTTAAAGGGGGAGAAAATAGCTCGGAACGTCACGAAAGTTAGTGTGGACGCTTGTCTACCAATGGGACATCGAAAATTATTCTCAAATTTCAATTTCGAGAAGTTCGTCAAAGTTGAAACTCGATCATGCGTTTTTGCTAGACTTGGGCTTAAAGGGTGTGAAATTAGCTCGTAATGTCACGAAAGTTGCTATGCGCGCATGTCTACAAATGGGACATCCAAATCTATTCTCAATTTTCATTTCCGAGAAGTTGGTCAAAGATGAAACGCGACCGTGCATTTTCTCTAGAGTTGGGCTTAAATGGGAAGAAAATAGCTCGGAATGTCACAAAAGTTGGTGTGGACGCTTGTCTACCAATGGGACATCCAAATCTATTCTCAAATTTAAATTCCAAGAAGTTGGTCAAAGTTGAAAATTTACCGTGCGTTTTCGCTAGACTTGGGCTTAAAGGGCGAGAAAATAGCTCGGAATGTCACGAAAGTTGGTGTGGACGCTTGTCTACCAATGGAACATCCAAATCTATTCTCAAATTTAAATTCCAAGAAGTTGGTCAAAGTTGAAAATTTACTGTGCGTTTTCGCTAGACTTCTTGGGCTTAAAGGGCGAGAAAATAGCTCGGAATGTCACGAAAGTTGGTGTGGACGCTTGTCTACCAATGGGACATCCAAATCTATTCTCAAATTTAAATTCCAAGAAGTTGGTCAAAGTTGAAAATTTACCGTGCGTTTTCACTAGAGTTGGGCTTAAAGGGTGAGAAAATAGCTCGGAACGTCACGAAAGATGGCGTGTGCATTTGTCTACCAACGGGACATCCAAATCTATGCTCAATTTTCAATTCCGAGAATTTGGTCAAATTCGAAACTCGACCGTGCGTTTTCGCTAGACTTGGGCTTAAAGGGGGAGAAAATAGCTCGGAACGTCAAGAAAGACGGTGTGGATGCTTCTCTACCAATGGGACATCCAAAACTATTCTCAAATTTCAATTCCGAGAAGTTGGTCAAAGTTGAAACTCGATCATGCGTTTTCGCTCGACTTGGGCTTAAAGGGTGTGAAAATAGCTCGGAGCGTCATGAAAGTTGGCGTGGACGCTCGTCGACCAATGTGACATCCAAATCTATTCTCATATTTAAATTCCGAGAAGTTGGTCAAAGTTGAAAATCGACAGTGCATTTTCGCTAGACTTAGGGTTAAGGGGTGAGAAAATAGCTCGGAACGTCACGAAAGCTGGCGTGCGCATTTGTCTACCAACGGGACATCCAAATCTGTGCTCAAATTTTAATTCCGAGAAGTTGGTCAAATTCGAAACTCGACCGTGCGTTTTCGCTAGACTTGGGCTTAAAGGGGGAGAAAATAGCTCGGAACGTCACGAAAGTTGGTGTGGACGCTTGTCTACCAATGGGACATCCAAATCCATTCTCAAATTTCAATTCCGAGAAGTTGGTCAAAGTTGAAAATCGACCGTGCCTTTTCGCTAGAATTGGGCTTAAAGGACGTGAAAATAGCTTGGAACGTCACGAATGTTGGCGTGCGCATTTGTCTACAAATGGGACATCCAAATCTATTCTCAATTTTCAATTCCGAGAAGTTGGTCAAAGATGAAACGCGACCGTGCGTTTTCTCTAGTGTTGGGCTTAAATGGGAAGAAAATAGCTTGGAATGTCACGAAAGTTGGTGTGGATGCTTGTCTACCAATGGGACATCCAAATCTATTCTCAAATTTCAATTCCGAGAAGTTGTTCAAAGCTGAAAATTTACCGTTCGTTTTCGCTAGAATTGGGCTTAAAGGGTGTGAAAATAGGTCGGAACGTCACGAGAGTTGGCGTGGACGCTCGTCTACCAATGTGACATCCAAATCTATTCTCAAATTTATATTCCGAGAAGTTGGTCAAAGTTGAAAAACGACCTTGCATTTTCACTAGACTTGGGCTTAAAGGGTGAGAAAATAGTTCGAAATGTCACGAAAGTTGGCGTGCGCATTTGTCTACCAACGGGACATCCAAATCTATGCTCAATTTTTAATTCCGAGGAGTTGGTCAAATTCGAAACTCGACTGTACGTTTTCGCTGTACTTGGGCTTAAAGGGGGAGAAAATAGCTCGGAACGTCACGAAAGTTGGTGTGGACGCTTGTCTACCAATGGGACATCCAAAACTATTCTCAAATTTCAATTCCGAGAAGTTCGTCAAAGTTGAAACTCGATCGTGCGTTTTCGCTAGACTTGGGCTTAAAGGGGGAGAAAATAGCTCGGAACGTCACGAAAGTTGGCGTGCGCATTTGTCTACCAACGAGACATCCAAATCTATGCTCAATTTTCAATTCCGAGAAGTTGGTCAAATTCGAAACTCGACCGTGCATTTTCGCTCGACTTGAGCTTAAAGGGTGTGAAATTAGCTCGTAATGTGACGAAAGTTGGCGTGCGCATTTGTCTACCAACGGGACATCCAAATCTATGCTCAATTTTCAATTCCGAGAAGTTGGTCAAATTCGAAACTCGACTGTGCGTTTTCGCTAGACTTGGGCTTAAAGGGGGAGAAAATAGCTCGGAACGTCACGAAAGTTGGTGTGGACGCTTGTCTACAAATGGGACATCCAAAACTATTCTCAAATTTCAATTTCGAGAAGTTCGTCAAAGTTGAAACTCGATCGTGCATTTTCGCTAGAATTGGGCTTAAAGGACGTGAAATTAGCTCGTAATGTCACGAAAATTGCTGTGCGCGCATGTCTACAAATGGGACATCCAAATCTATTCTCAATTTTCAATTCCGAGAAGTTGGTCAAAGATGAAACGCGACCGTGCGTTTTCTCTAGAGTTGGGCTTAAATGGGAAGAAAATAGCTCGGAATGTCACGAAAGTTGGTGTGGATGCTTGTCTACCAATGGGACATCCAAATCTATTCTCAAATTTCAATTCCGAGAAGTTGTTCAAAGCTGAAAATTTACCGTTCATTTTCGCTAGAATTGGGCTTAAAGGGTGTGAAAATAGCTCGGAACGTCACGAGAGTTGGCGTGCACGCTCGTCTACCAATGTGACATCTAAATCTATTCTCAAATTTATATTCTGAGAAGTTGGTCAAAGTTGAAAATCGACCGTGCATTTTCGCTAGCCTTAGGCTTAAAGGGTGAGAAAATAGCTCGGAACGTCACGAAAGTTAGCGTGCGCATTTCTCTACCAACGGGACATCCAAATCTATGCTCAATTTTCAATTCCGAGAAGTTGGTCAAATTCGAAACTCGACTGTGCGTTTTCACTAGACTTGGGCTTAAAGGGTGAGAAAATAGTTCGAAATGTCAGGAAAGTTGGCGTGCACATTTGTCTACCAACGGGACATCCAAATCTATGCTCAATTTTTAATTCCGAGGAGTTGGTCAAATTCGAAACTCGACTGTACGTTTTCGCTATACTTGGGTTTAAAGGGGGAGAAAATAGCTCGGAACGTCACGAAAGTTGGTGTGGACGCTTGTCTACCAATGGGACATCCAAAACTATTCTCAAATTTCAATTCCGAGAAGTTCGTCAAAGTTGAAACTCGATCGTGCGTTTTCGCTAGACTTGGGCTTAAAGGGAGTGAAAATAGCTCGGAACATTAAGAAAGTTGGCGTGGATGCTCGTCTAACAATGTGACATCCAAATCCATTCTAAAATTTAAATTCCGAGAAGTTGGTCAAAGTGGAAAATCGACCGTGCAGTTTCGCTAGACTTAGGCTTAAAGGGTGAGAAAATAGCTCGGAACGTCACGAAAGTTGGTGTGGACGCTTGTCTACCAACGGGACATCCAAATCTATGCTCAATTTTCAATTCCGACAAGTTGGTCAAATTCGAAACTCGACCGTGCGTTTTCGCTAGACTTAGGCTTAAAGGGTGAGAAAATAGCTCGGATCGTCACGAAAGTTGGTGTGGACGCTTGTCTACCAATGGGACATCCAAAACTATTCTCAAATTTCAATTCCTAGAAGTTGGTCAAAGTTGAAACTCGATCGTGCGTTTTCGCTAGACTTGGGCTTAAAGGGGGAGAAAATAGCTCGGAACGTGACAAAATTTGGCGTGCGCATTTGTCTACCAACGAGACATCCAAATCTATGCTCAATTTTAAATTCTGAGAATTTGGTCAAATTCGAAACTCGACCGTGCATTTTCACACGACTTGAGCTTAAAGGGTGTGAAATTAGCTCGTAATGTGACGAAAGTTGGCGTGCGCATTTGTCTACCAACAGGACATCCAAATCTGTGCTCAATTTTTAATTCCGAGAAGTTGGTCAAATTCGAAACTCGACCGTGCGTTTTCGCTAGACTTAGGCTTAAAGGGTGAGAAAATAGCTCGGAACGTCACGAAAGTTCACGTGCGCATTTGTCTACCAACGGGACATCCAGATATATGCTCAATTTTCAATTCCGAGAAGTTGGTCAAATTCGAACTCGACCGTGCGTTTTCGCTAGAGTTGGGCTTAAAGCCAAGGAAAATAGCTCGTAACGTCACGAAAGTTGGCATGTGCACTTGTCTACCAACGGGACATCCAAATCTATTTTCAAATTTCAACTCCCAAAAGATGGTCAAATTCGAAACTCGACCGTGCATTTTCGCTAGACTTGGGCTTAAAGGGGGAGAAAATAGCTCAGAACGTCATGAAAGTTGGTGTGGACGCTTGTCTACCAATGGGACATCCAAATCTATTCTCAATTTTCAATTCCGAGAAGTTGGTCAAAGATGATACGCGATCGTGCGTTTTCGCTAGAGTTGGGCTTAAATGGGATGAAAATAGCTCGGAATGTCATGAAAGTTGGCGTGGACGCTCGTCTACCAATGGGACATCCAAATCTATTCTCAAATTTAAATTCCGAGAGGTTGGTCAAACTTGAAACTCGATCGTGCGTGCTCGCTAGAATTGGGCTTAAAGGGGGAGAAAATAGCTCGGAACGTCACGAAAGTTAGTGTGGACGCTTGTCTACCAATGGGACATCCAAAACTATTCTCAAATTTCAATTTCGAGAAGTTTGTCAAAGTTGAAACTCGATCATGCGTTTTTGCTAGACTTGGGCTTAAAGGGTGTGAAATTAGCTCGTAATGTCACGAAAGTTGCTATGCGCGCATGTCTACAAATGGGACATCCAAATCTATTCTCAATTTTCATTTCCGAGAATGGGGTCAAAGATGAAATGCGACCGTGCGTTTTCTCTAGAGTTGGGCTTTAATGGGAAGAAAATAGCTCGGAATGTCACAAAAGTTGGTGTGGACGCTTGTCTACCAATGGGACATCCAAATCGATTCTCAAATTTAAATTCCAAGAAGTTGGTCAAAGTTGAAAATTTACCGTGCGTTTTCGCTAGACTTGGGCTTAAAGGGCGAGAAAATAGCTCGGAATGTCACGAAAGTTGGTGTGGACGCTTGTCTACCAATGGAACATCCAAATCTATTCTCAAATTTAAATTCCAAGAAGTTGGTCAAAGTTGAAAATTTACCGTGCGTTTTGGCTAGACTTGGGATTAAAGGGCGAGAAAATAGCTCGGAATGTCACGAAAGTTGGTGTGGACGCTTCTCTACCAATGGGACATCCAAATCTATTCTCAAATTTAAATTCCAAGAAGTTGGTCAAAGTTGAAAATTTACCGTGCGTTTTCACTAGAGTTGGGCTTAAAGGGCAAGAAAATAGCTCGGAACGTCACGAAAGATGGCGTGCGCATTTGTCTACCAACGGGACATCCAAATCTATGCTCAATTTTCAATTCCGAGAAGTTGGTCAAATTCGAAACTCGACCGTGCGTTTTCGCTAGACTTGGGCTTAAAGGGGGAGAAAATAGCTCGGAACGTCAAGAAAGACGGTGTGGACGCTTGTCTACCAATGGGACATCCAAAACTATTCTCAAATTTCAATTCCGAGAAGTTGGTCAAAGTTGAAACTCGTTCATGCGTTTTCGCTCGACTTGGGCTTAAAGGGTGTGAAAATAGCTCGGAGCGTCATGAAAGTTGGCGTGGACGCTCGTCGACCAATGTGACATCCAAATCTATTCTCAAATTTTAATTCCGAGAAGTTGGTCAAAGTTGAAAATCGACAGTGCATTTTTGCTAGACTTAGGCTTAAAGGGTGAGAAAATAGCTCAGAACGTCACGAAAGCTGGCGTGCGCATTTGTCTACCAACGGGACATCCAAATCTGTGCTCAAATTTTAATTCCGAGAAGTTGGTCAAATTCGAAACTCGACCGTGCGTTTACGCTAGACTTGGGCTTAAAGGCGGAGAAAATAGCTCGGAACATCACGAAAGTTGGCATGGACGCTTGTCTACCAATGGGACATCCAAATCCATTCTCAAATTTCAATTCCGAGAAGTTGGTCAAAGTTGAAAATCGACCGTGCGTTTTCGCTAGAATTGGGCTTAAAGGACGTGAAAATAGCTTGGAACGTCACGAATGTTGGCGTGCGCATTTGTCTACAAATGGGACATCCAAATCTATTCTCAATTTTAAATTCCGAGAAGTTGGTCAAAGATGAAACGCGACCGTGCGTTTTTTCTAGAGTTGGGCTTAAATGGGAATAAAATAGCTCCGAATGTCACGAAAGTTGGTGTGGATGCTTGTCTACCAATGGGACATCCAAATCTATTCTCAAATTTCAATTCCGAGAAGTTGTTCAAAGCTGAAAATTTACCGTTCGTTTTCGCTAGAATTGGGCTTAAAGGGTCTGAAAATAGCTCGGAACGTCACGAGAGTTGGCGTGCACGCTCGTCTACCAATGTGACATCCAAATCTATTCTCAAATTTATATTCCGAGAAGTTGGTCAAAGTTGAAAATCGACCGTGCATTTTCACTAGACTTGGGCGTAAAGGGTGAGAAAATAGTTCGAAATGTCACGAAAGTTGGCGTGCGCATTTGTCTACCAACGGGACATCCAAATCTATGCTCAATTTTTAATTCCGAGGAGTTGGTCAAATTCGAAACTCGACTGTACGTTTTCGCTATACTTGGGCTTAAAGGGGGAGAAAATAGCTCGGAACGTCACGAAAGTTGGTGTGGACGCTTGTCTACCAATGGGACATCCAAAACTATTCTCAAATTTCAATTCCGAGAAGTTCGTCAAAGTTGAAACTCGATCGTGCGTTTTCGCTAGACTTGGGCTTAAAGGGATTGAAAATAGCTCGGAACATTACGAAAGTTGGCGTGGACGCTCGTCTCACAATGTGACATCCAAATCCATTCTAAAATTTAAATTTCGAGAAGTTGGTCAAAGTGGAAAATCGACCGTACATTTTCGCTAGACTTAGGCTTAAAGGGTAGGAAAATAGCTCAGAACGTCACGAAAGTTAGCGTGCGCATTTGTCTACCAACGGGACATCAAAATCTATGCTCAATTTTCAATTCCGAGAAGTTGGTCAAATTCGAAACTCGACCGTAGCGTTTTCGCTCGACTTGAGCTTAAAGGGTGTGAAATTAGCTCGTAATGTGACGAAAGTTGGCGTGCGCATTTGTCTACCAACGGGACATCCAAATCTATGCTCAATTTCTAATTCCGAGAAGTTGGTCAAATTCGAAACTCGACCGTGTGTTTTCGCTAGAGTTAGGCTTAAAGGGTGAGAAAATAGCTCGGAACGTCACGAAAGTTGGTGTGGACGCTTGTCTACCAATGGGACATCCAAAACTATTCTCAAATTTCAATTCCGAGAAGTTGGTCAAAGTTGAAACTCGATCGTGCGTTTTCGCTAGGATTGGGTTTAAAGGGGGAGAAAATAGCTCGGAACGTCACGAAATTTGGCGTGCGCATTTGTCTACCAACGAGACATCCAAATCTATTCTCAATTTTCAATTCCGAGAAGTTGGTCAAATTCGAAACTCGACCGTGCATTTTCGCTCGACTTGAGCTTAAAGGGTGTTAAATTAGCTCGTAATGTGACGAAAGTTGGCATGCGCATTTGTCTACAAACGGGACATCCAAATCTGTGCTCAATTTTTAATTCCGAGAAGTTGGTTAAATTCTAAACTCGACCGTGCGTTTTCGCTAGACTTACGCTTAAAGGGTGAGAAAATAGCTCGGAACGTCACGAAAGTTGGCGTGCGCATTTGTCTACCAACGGGACATTCAGATATATGCTCAATTTTCAATTCCGAGAAGTTGGTCAAATTCGAACTCGACTGTGCGTTTTCGCTAGAGTTGGGCTTAAAGCCGAGGAAAATAGCTCGTAACGTCACGAAAGTTGGCATGTGCACTTATCTACCAACGGGACATCCAAATCTATTCTCAAATTTCAATTTCGAGAAGTTCATCAAAGTTGAAACTCGATCATGCGTTTTTGCTAGACTTGGGCTTAAAGGGTGTGAAATTAGCTCGTAATGTCACGAAAGTTGCTGTGCGCGCATGTCTACAAATGGGACATCCAAATCTATTCTCAATTTTCATTTCCGAGAAGTTGGTCAAAGATGAAACGCGACCGTGCGTTTTCTCTAGAGTTGGGCTTAAATGGGAAGAAAATAGCTCGGAATGTCACAAAAGTTGGTGTGGACGCTTGTCTACCAATGGGACGTCCAAATCTATTCTCAAATTTAAATTCCAAGAAGTTGGTCAAAGTTGAAAATTTACCGTGCGTTTTCGCTAGACTTGGGCTTAATGGGCGAGAAAATAGCTCGGAATGTCACGAAAGTTGGTGTGGATGCTTGTCTACCAATGGAACATCCAAATCTATTCTCAAATTTAAATTCCAAGAAGTTGGTCAAAGTTGAAAATTTACCGTGCGTTTTCGCTATACTTGGGCTTAAAGGGCGAGAAAATAGCTCGGAATGTCACGAAAGTTGGTGTGGACGCTTGTCTACCAATGGGACATCCAAATCTATTCTCAAATTTAAATTCCAAGAAGTTGGTCAAAGTTGAAAATTTACCGTGCGTTTTCACTAGAGTTGGGCTTAAAGGGCGAGAAAATAGCTCGGAACGTCACGAAAGCTGGCGTGCACATTTGTCTACCAACGGGACATCCAAATCTATGCTCAATTTTCAATTCCGAGAAGTTGGTCAAATTCGAAACTCGACCGTGCGTTTTCGCTAGACTTGGGCTTAAAGGGGGAGAAAATAGCTCGGAACGTCACGAAAGACGGTGTGGACGCTTGTCTACCAATGGGACATCCAAAACTATTCTCAAATTTCAATTCCGAGAAGTTGGTCAAAGTTGAAACTCGATCATGCGTTTTCGCTCGACTTGGGCTTAAAGGGTGTGAAAATAGCTCGGAGCATCATGAAAGTTGGCGTGGACGCTCGTCAACCAATGTGACATCCAAATCTATTCTCAAATTTAAATTCCGAGAAGTTGGTCAAAGTTGAAAATTGACAGTGCATTTTCGCTAGACTTAGGCTTAAAGGGAGAGAAAATAGCTCGGAACGTCACGAAAGTTGGCGTGTGCATTTGTCTACCAACGGGACATCCAAATCTATGCTCAATTTTCAATTCCGAGAAGTTGGTCAAATTCGAAACTCGACCGTGCGTTTTCGCTAGACTTGGGCTTAAAGGGGTAGAAAATAGCTCGGAACGTCACGAAAGTTTGTGTGGACGCTTGTCTACCAATGGGACATCCAAAGCTATTCTCAAATTTCAATTCCGAGAAGTTGGTCAAAGTTGAAACTCGATCGTGCGTTTTCGCTAGAATTGGGCTTAAAGGACGTGAAATTAGCTCGTCTACCAATGTGACATCCAAATCTATTCTCAAATTTAAATTCCGAGAAGTTGTTCAAAGTTGAAAATCGACCGTGCATTTTCACTAGACTTGGGCTTAAAGGGTGAGAAAATAGTTCGAAATGTCACGAAAGTTGGCGTGCGCATTTGTCTACCAACGGGACATCCAAATCTATGCTCAATTTTTAGTTCCGAGGAGTTGGTCAAATTCGAAACTCGACTGTACGTTTTCGCTATACTTGGGCTTAAAGGGGGAGAAAATAGCTCGGAACGTCACGAAAGTTGGTGTGGACGCTTGTCTACCAATGGGACATCCAAAACTATTCTCAAATTTCAATTCCGAGAAGTTGGTCAAAGTTGAAACTCGATCGTGCGTTTTCGCTAGACTTGGGCTTAAAGGGGGAGAATATAGCTCGGAACGTCACGAAATTTGGCATGCGCATTTGTCTACCAACGAGACATCCAAATCTATGCTCAATTTTCAATTCCGAGAAGTTGGTCAAATTCGAAACTCGACCATGCATTTTCGCTCGACTTGAGCTTAAAGGGTGTGAGATTAGCTCGTAATGTGACGAAAGTTGGCATGCGCATTTGTCTACCAACGGGACATCCAAATCTGTGCTCAATTTTTAATTCCGGGAAGTTGGTGAAATTCGAAACTCGACCGTGCGTTTTCGCTAGACTTAGGCTTAAAGGGTGAGAAAATAGCTCGGAACGTCACGAAAGTTGGCGTGCGCATTTTTCTACCAACGGGACTTCCAGATATATGCTCAATTTTCAATTCCGAGAAGTTGGTCAAATTCGATCTCGACCGTGCGTTTTCGCTAGAGTTGGGCTTAAAGCCGAGGAAAATAGCTCGTAACGTCACGAAAGTTGGCATGTGCACTTGTCTACCAAGGGGACATCCAAACCTATTTTCAAATTTCAACTCCCAAAAGTTGGTCAAATTCGAAACTCGACCGTGCGTTTTCGCTAGACTTGGGCTTAAAGGGGGAGAAAATAGCTCGGAACGTCATGAAAGTTGGTGTGGACGCTTGTCTACCAATGGGACATCCCAATCTATTCTCAATTTTCAATTCCGAGAAGTTGATCAAAGATGATAAACGATCGTGCGTTTTCGCTAGAGTTGGGCTTAAAGGGTGTGAAATTAGCTCGTAATGTCACGAAAGTTGCTATGCGCGCATGTCTACAAATGGGACATCCAAATCTATTCTCAATTTTCATTTCCGAGAAGTTGGTCAAAGATGAAACGCGACCGTGCGTTTTCTCTAGAGTTGGGCTTAAATGGGAAGAAAATAGCTCGGAATGTCACAAAAGTTGGTGTGGACGCTTGTCTACCAATGGGACATCCAAATCTATTCTCAAATTTAAATTCCAAGAAGTTGGTCAAAGTTGAAAATTTACCGTGCGTTTTCGCTACACTTGGGCTTAAAGGGCGAGAAAATAGCTCGGAATGTCACGAAAGTTGGTGTGGATTCTTGTCTACCAATGGAACATCCAAATCTATTCTCAAATTTAAATTCCAAGAAGTTGGTCAAAGTTGAAAATTTACCGTGCGTTTTCGCTAGACTTGGGCTTAAAGGGCGAGAAAATAGCTCGGAATGTCACGAAAGTTCGTGTGGACGCTTGTCTACCAATGGGACATCCAAATCTATTCTCAAATTTAAATTCCAAGAAGTTGGTCAAAGTTGAAAATTTACCGTGCGTTTTCACTAGAGTTGGGCTTAAAGGGCGAGAAAATAGCTCGGAACGTCACGAAAGCTGGCGTGCGCATTTGTCTACCAACGGGACATCCAAATCTATGCTCAATTTTCAATTCCGAGAAGTTGGTCAAATTCGAAACTCGACCGTGCGTTTTCGCTAGACTTGGGCTTAAAGGGGGAGAAAATAGCTCGAAACGTCACGAAAGTTGGTGTGGACGCTTGTCTACCAATGGGACATCCAAAACTATTCTCAAATTTCAATTCCGAGAAGTTGGTCAAAGTTGAAACTCGATCATGCGTTTTCGCTCGACTTGGGCTAAAAGGGTGTGAAAATAGCTCGGAGCGTCATGAAAGTTGGCGTGGACGCTCGTCGACCAATGTGACATCCAAATCTATTCTCAAATTTAAATTTCGAGAAGTTGGTCAAAGTTGAAAATCGACAGTGCATTTTCGCTAGACTTAGGCTTAAAGGGTGAGAAAATAGCTCGGAACGTCACGAAAGCTGGCGTGCGCATTTTGTCTACCAACTGGACTTCCAAATCTATGCTCAATTTTCAATTCCGAGAAGTTGGTCAAATTCGAAACTCGACCGTGCGTTTTCGCTAGACTTGGTCTTAAAGGGGGAGAAAATAGCTCGGAACGTCACGAAAGTTGGCGTGGACGCTTGTCTACCAATGGGACATCCAAAACTATTCTCAAATTTCAATTCCGAGAAGTTGGTCAAAGTTGAAAATCGACCGTACGCTTTCGCTAGAATTGGGCTTAAAGGACGTGAAAATAGCTCGGAACGTCACGAAAATTGCTGTGCGCGCATGTCTACAAATGGGACATCCAAATCTATTCTCAATTTTCAATTCCGAGAAGTTCGTCAAAGATGAAACGCGACCGTGCGTTTTCTCTAGAGTTGGGCTTAAATGGGAACAAAATAGCTCGGAATGTCACGAAAGTTGGTGTGGATGCTTGTCTACCAATGGGACATCCAAATCTATTCTCAAATTTCAATTCCGAGAAGTTGTTCAAAGCTGAAAATTTACCATTCGTTTTCTCTAGAATTGGGCTTAAAGGGTGTGAAAATAGCTCGGAACGTCACGAGAGTTGGCGTGCACGCTCGTCTACCAACGTGACATCCAAATCTATTCTCAAATTTATATTCCGAGAAGTTGGTCAAAGTTGAAAATCGACCGTGCATTTTCACTAGACTTTAGCTTAAAGGGTGAGAAAATAGTTCGAAATGTCACGAAAGTTGGCGTGCGCATTTGTCTACCAACGGGACATCCAAATATATGCTCAATTTTTAATTCCGAGGAGTTGGTCAAATTCGAAACTCGACTGTACGTTTTCGCTATACTTGGGCTTAAAGGGGGAGAAAATAGGTCGGAACGTCACGAAAGTTGGTGTGGACGCTTGTCTACCAATGGGCTATCCAAAACTATTCTCAAATTTCAATTCCGAGAAGTTCGTCAAAGTTGAAACTCGATCGTGTGTTTTCGCTAGACTTGGGCTTAAAGGGAGTGAAAATAGCTCGGAACATTACGAAAGTTGGCATGGACGCTCATCTAACAATGTGACATCCAAATCCATTCTAAAATTTAAATTCCGTGAAGTTGGTCAAAGTGGAAAATCGACCGTGCATTTTCGCTAGACTTAGGCTTAAAGGGTGAGAAAATAGCTCGGAACATCACGAAAGTTAGCGTGCGCATTTGTCTACCAACGGGACATCCAAATCTATGCTCAATTTTCAATTCCGAGAAGTTGGTCAAATTCGAAACTCGACCGTGCGTTTTCGCTAGACTTGGGCTTAAAGGGGGAGAAAATAGCTCGGAACGTCACGAAAGACAATGTGGACGCTTGTCTACCAATGGGACATCCAAAACTATTCTCAAATTTCAATTTCGAGAAGTTCGTCGAAGTTGAAACTCGATCATGCGTTTTTGCTAGACTTGGGCTTAAAGGGTGTGAAATTAGCTCGTAATGTCACGAAAGTTGCTGTGCACGCATGTCTACAAATGGGACATCCAAATCTATTCTCAATTTTCATTTCCGAGAAGTTGGTCAAAGATGAAACGCGACCGTGCGTTTTCTCTAGAGTTGGGATTAAATGGGAAGAAAATAGCTCGGAATGTCACAAAAGTTGGTGTGGACGCTTGTCTACCAATGGGACATCCAAATCTATTCTCAAATTTAAATTCCAAGAAGTTGGTCAAAGTTGAAAATTTACCGTGCATTTTCACTAGAGTTGGGCTTAAAGGGCGAGAAAATAGCTCGGAACGTCACGAAAGCTGTAGTGCGCATTTGTCTACCAATGGGACATCCAAATCTATGCTCAATTTTCAATTCCGAGAAGTTGGTCAAATTCGAAACTCGACCGTGCGTTTTCGCTAGACTTGGGCTTAAAGGGGGAGAAAATAGCTCGGAACGTCATGAAAGACGGTGTGGATGCTTGTCTACCAATGGGACATCCAAAACTATTCTCAAATTTCAATTCCGAGAAGTTGGTCAAAGTTGAAACTCGATCATGCGTTTTCGCTCGACTTCGGCTTAAAGGGTGTGAAAATAGCTCGGAGCGTCATGAAAGTTGGCGTGGACGCTCGTCGACCAATGTGACATCCAAATCTATTCTCAAATTTAAATTCTGAGAAGTTGGTCAAAGTTGAAAATCGACAGTGCATTTTCGCTAGACTTAGGCTTAAAGGGTGAAAAAATAGCTCGGAACGTCACGAAAGTTGGCGTGCGCATTTGTCTACCAACGGGACATCCAAATCTATGCTCAATTTTCAATTCCGAGAAGTTGGTCAAATTCGAAACTCGACCGTGCGTTTTCGCTAGACTTGGGCTTAAAGGGGGTGAAAATAGCTCGGAACGTCACGAAAGTTGGTGTGGACGCTTGTCTACCAATGGGACATCCAAAACTATTCTCAAATTTCAATTCCGAGAATTTGGTCAAAGTTGAAACTCGATCGTGCGTTTTCGCTAGAATTGGGCTTAAAGGACGTGAAATTAGCTCGTAATGTCACGAAAATTGCTGTGCGCGCATGTCTACAAATGGGACATCCAAATCTATTCTCAATTTTCAATTCCGAGAAGTTGGTCAAAGATGAAACGCGACCGTGCGTTCTCTCTAGAGTTGGGCTTAAATGGGAAGAAAATAGCTCGGAATGTCACAAAAGTTGGTGTGGATGCTTGTCTACCAATGGGACATCCAAATCTATTCTCAAATTTCAATTCCAAGAAGTTGTTCAAAGCTGAAAATTTACCGTTCGTTCTCGGTAGAATTGGGCTTAAAGGGTGTGAAAATAGCTCGGAACGTCACGAGAGTTGGCGTGCACGCTCGTCTACCAATGTGACATCCAAATCAATTCTCAAATTTATCTTCCGAGAAGTTGCTCAAAGTTGAAAATCGACTGTGCATTTTCACTAGACTTGGGCTTAAAGTGTGAGAAAATAGTTCGAAATGTCCCCAAAGTTGGCGTGCGCATTTGTCTACCAACGGGACATCCAAATCTATGCTCAATTTTTAATTCCGAGGAGTTGGTCAAATTCGAAACTCGACTGTACGTTTTCGCTATACTTGGGCTTAAAGGGGGAGAAAATAGCTCGGAACGTCACGAAAGTTGGTGTGGATGCTTGTCTACCAATGGGACATGCAAAACTATTCTCAAATTTCACTTCCGAGAAGTTCGTCAAAGTTGAAACTCGATCGTGCGTTTTCGCTAGACATGGGCTTAAAGGGACTGAAAATAGCTCGGAACATTACGAAAGTTGGCGTGGACGCTCGTCTAACAATGTGACATCCAAATCCATTCTAAAATTTAAATTCCGAGAAGTTGGTCAAAGTGGAAAATTGACCGTGCATTTTCGCTAGACTTAGGCTTAAAGGGTGAGAAAATAGCTCGGAACGTCACGAAAGTTAGCGTGCGCATTTATCTACCAACGGGACATCCAAATCTATGCTCAATTTTCAATTCCGAGAAGTTGGTCAAATTCGAAACTCAACCGTGCGTTTTCGCTCGACTTGAGCTTAAAGGGTGTGAAATTAGCTCGTAATGTGACGAAAGTTGGTGTGCACATTTGTCTACCAACGGGACATCCAAATCTATGCTCAATTTCTAATTCCGAGAAGTTGGTCAAATTCGAAACTCGACCGTGTGTTTTCGCTAGACTTAGGCTTAAAGGGTGAGAAAATAGCTCGGAACGTCACGAAAGTTGGTGTGGACGCTTGTCTACCAATGGGAGACCCAAAACTATTCTCAAATTTCAATTCCGAGAAGTTGGTCAAAGTTGAAACTCGATCGTGTGTTTTCGCTAGAATTGGGCTTAAAGGACGTGAAATTAGCTCGTAATGTCACGAAAATTGCTGTGTGCGCATGTCTACAAATGGGACATCCAAATCTATTCTCAATTTTCAATTCCGAGAAGTTGGGCAAAGATGAAACGCGACCGTGCGTTTTCTCTAGAGTTGGGCTTAAATGGGAAGAAAATAGCTCGGAATGTCACGAAAGTTGGTGTGGATGCTTGTCTACCAATGGGACATCCAAATCTATTCTCAAATTTCTATTTCGAGAAGTTGTTCTAAGATGAAAATTTACAGTTCGTTTTCGCTAGAATTGGGCTTAACGGGTGTGAAAATAGCTCGGAACGTCACGAGAGTTGGCGTGCACGCTCGTCTACCAATGTGACATCCAAATCTATTCTCAAATTTATATTCCGAGAAGTTGGTCAAAGTTTAAAATCGACCGTGCATTTTTACTAGACTTGGGCTTAAAGGGTGAGAAAATAGTTCAAAATGTCACGAAAGTTGGCGTGCGCATTTGTCTACCAACGGGACATCCAAATCTATGCTCAATTTTTAATTCCGAGGAGTTGGTCAAATTCGAAACGCGACTGTACATTTCCGCTATACTTGGGCTTAAAGGGGGAGAAAATAGCTCGGAACGTCACGAAAGTTGGTGTGGACGCTTGTCTACCAATGGGACATCCAAAACTATTCTCAAATTTCAATTCCGAGAAGTTCGTCAAAGTTGAAACTCGATCGTGCGTTTTCGCTAGACTTGGGCTTAAAGGGAGTGAAAATAGCTCGGAACATTACGAAAGTTGGCGTGGACGCTCGTCTAACAATGTGACATCCAAATCCATTCTAAAATTTAAATTCCGAGAAGTTGGTCAAAGTGGAAAATCGACCGTGCAATTTCGCTAGACTTAGGCTTAAAGGGTGAGAAAATAGCTCGGAACGTCACGAAAGTTGGTGTGGACGCTTTTCTACCAATGGGACATCCAAAACTATTCTCAAATTTCAATTCCGAGAAGTTTGCCAAAGTTGAAACTCGATCCTGCGTTTTCGCTAGACTTGGGCTTAAAGGGGGAGATAATAGCTCGGAACGTCACGAAAGTTGGTGTGCGCATTTGTCTACCAACGAGACATCCAAATCTATGCTCAATTTTCAATTCCGAGAAGTTAGTCAAATTCGAAACTCGACCGTGCATTTTCGCTCGACTTGAGCTTAAAGGGTGTGAAATTAGCTCGTAATGTGACGAAAGTTGGCGTGCGCATTTGTCTACCAACGGGACATCCAAATCTGTGCTCAATTTTTAATTCCGAGAAGTTGGTCAAATTCGAAACTGGACCGTGCGTTTTTGCTAGACTTAGGCTTAAAGGGTGAGAAAATAGCTCGGAACGTCACGAAAGTTGGCGTGCGCATTTGTCTACCAACGGGACATCCAGATATATGCTCAATTTTCAATTCCGAGAAGTTGGTCAAATTCGAACTCGACCGTGCGTTTTCGCTAGAGTTGGGCTTAAAGCCGAGGAAAATAGCTCGTAACGTCACGAAAGTTGGCATGTGCACTTGTCTACCAACGGGACATCCAAATCTATTTTCAAATTTCAACTCCCAAAAGTTGGTCAAATTCGAAACTCGACCGTGCTTTTTCGCTAGACTTGGGCTTAAAGGGGGAGAAAATAGCTCGGAACGTCATGAATGTTGGTAAGGACGCTTGTCTACCAATGGGACATCCAAATCTATTCTCAATTTTCAATTCCGAGAAGTTGGTCAAAGATGATACGCAATCGTGCGTTTTCGCTAGAGTTGGGCTTAAATGGGATGAAAATAGCTCGGAATGTCATGAAAGTTGGCGTGGACGCTCGTCTACCAATGGGACATCCAAATCTATTCTCAAATTTAAATTCCGAGAGGTTGGTCAAACTTGAAACTCGATCGTGCGTGTTCTCTAGACTTGGGCTTAAAGCGGGAGAAAATAGCTCGGAACGTCACGAAAGTTGGTGTGGACGCTTGTCTACCAATGGGACATCCAAAACTATTCTCAAATTTCAATTTCGAGAAGTTCGTCAAAGTTGAAACTCGATCATGCGTTTTTGCTAGACTTGGGCTTAAAGGGTGTGAAATAGGCTCGTAATGTCATGAAAGTAGCTGTGCGCGCATGTCTACAAATGGGACATCCAAATCTAATCTCAATTTTCATTTCCGAGAAGTTGGTCAAAGATGAAACGCGACCGTGCGTTTTCTCTAGAGTTGGGCTTAAATGGGAAGAAAATAGCTCGGAATGTCACAAAAGTTGGTGTGGACACTTGTCTACCAATGGGACATCCAAATCTATTCTCAAATTTGAATTCCAAGAAGTTGGTCAAAGTTGAAAATTTACCGTGCGTTTTCGCTAGACTTGGGCTTAAAGGGCGAGAAAATAGCTCGGAATGTCACGAAAGTTGGTGTGGACGCCTGTCTACCAATGGGACATCCAAATCTATTCTCAAATTTAAATTCCAAGAAGTGGTCAAAGTTGAAAATTTACCGTGCGTTTTCACTAGAGTTGGGCTTAAAGGGCGAGAAAATAGCTCGGAACGTCACGAAAGCTGGCGTGCGCATTTGTCTACCAACGGGACATCCAAATCTATGCTCAATTTTCAATTCCGATAAGTTGGTCAAATTCGAAACTCGACCGTGCGTTTTCGCTAGACTTGGGCTTAAAGGGGGAGAAAATAGCTCGGAACGTCACGAAAGACGGTGTGGACGCTTGTCTACCAATGGGACATCCAAAACTATTCTCAAATTTCAATTCCGAGAAGTTGGTCAAAGTTGAAACTCGATCGTGCGTTTTCACTAGAATTGGGCTTAAAGGGTGTGAAAATAGCTCGGAGCGTTATGAAAGTTGGCGTGGACGCTCATCGACCAATGTGACATCGAAATCTATTCTCAAATTTAAATTCCGAGAAGTTGGTCAAAGTTGAAAATCGACGGTGCATTTTCGCTAGACTTAGGCTTAAAGGGTGAGAAAATAGCTTGGATCGTCACGAAAGCCGGCGTGCGCATTTGTCTACCAATGGGGCATCCAAATCTATTCTCAAATTTAAATTCCAAGAAGTTGGTCAAAGTTGAAAATTTACCGTGGATTTTCACTAGAGTTGGGCTTAAAGGGCGAGAAAATAGCTCGGAACGTCACGAAAGCTGGCGTGCGCATTTGTCTACCAACGGGACATCCAAATCTATGCTCAATTTTCAATTCCGAGAAGTTGGTCAAATTCGAAACTCGACCGTGCGTTTTCGCTAGACTTGGGCTTAAAGGGGGAGAAAATAGCTCGGAACGTCATGAAAGATGGTGTGGATGCTTGTCTACCAATGGGACATCCAAAACTATTCTCAAATTTCAATTCCGAGAAGTTGGTCAAAGTTGAAACTCGATCATGATTTTTCACTCGACTTGGGCTTAAAGGGTGTGAAAATAGCTCGGAGCGTCATGAAAGTTGGCGTGGACGCTCGTCGACCAATGTGACATCCAAATCTATTCTCAAATTTGAATTCCGAGAAGTTGGTCAAAATTGAAAATCGACAGTGCATTTTCGCTAGACTTAGGCTTAAAGGGTGAGAAAATAGCTCGGAACGTCACGAAGCTGGCGTGCGCATTTGTCTACCGACGCGACATCCAAATCTATGCTCAATTTTCAATTCCGAGAAGTTGGTCAAATTCGAAACTCGACCCGTGCGTTTTCGCTAGACTTGGGCTTAAAGGGGGAGAAAATAGCTCGGAACGTCACGAAAGTTGGCGTGGACGCTTGTCTACCAATGGGACATCCAAATCCATTCTCAAATTTCAATTCCGAGAAGTTGGTCAAAGTTGAAAATCGACCGTGCGTTTTCGCTAGAATTGGGCTTAAAGGACGTGAAAATAGCTCGGAACATCACGAATGTTGGCGTGCGCATTTGTCTACAAATGGGACATCCAAATCTATTCTCAATTTTAAATTCCGAGAAGTTGGTCAAAGATGAAACGCGACCGTGCATTTTCTCTAGAGTTGGGCTTAAATGGGAAGAAGTTGGTCAAAGTTGAAAATTTACCGTGCGTTTTTGCTAGACTTGGGCTTAAAGGGCAAGAAAATAGCTCGGAATGTCACGAAAGTTCGTGTGGACGCTTGTCTACCAATGGGACATCCAAATCTATTCTCAAATTTAAATTCCAAGAAGTTGGTCAAAGTTGAAAATTTACCGTGCGTTTTCACTAGAGTTGGGCTTAAAGGGCGAGAAAATAGCTCGGAACGTCACGAAAGCTGGCGTGTGCATTTGTCTACCAACGGGACATCCAAATCTATGCTCAATTTTCAATTCCGAGAAGTTGGTCAAATTCGAAACTCGACCGTGCGTTTTCGCTAGACTTGGGCTTAAAGGGGGAGAAAATAGCTCGAAACGTCACGAAAGTTGGTGTGGACGCTTGTCTACCAATGGGACATCCAAAACTATTCTCAAATTTCAATTCCGAGAAGTTGGTCAAAGTTGAAACTCGATCATCCGTTTTCGCTCGACTTGGGCTTAAAGGGTGTGAAAATAGCTCGGAGCGTCATGAAAGTTGGCGTGGACGCTCGTCGACCAATGTGACATCCAAATCTATTCTCAAATTTAAATTCCGAGAAGTTGGTCAAAGTTGAAAATCGACAGTGCATTTTCGCTAGACTTAGGCTTAAAGGGTGAGAAAATAGCTCGGAACGTCACGAAAGCTGGCGTGCGCATTTTGTCTACCAACGGGACTTCCAAATCTATGCTCAATTTTCAATTCCGAGAAGTTGGTCAAATTCGAAACTCGACCGTTGCGTTTTCGCTAGACTTGGTCTTAAAGGGGGAGAAAATAGCTCGGAACGTCACAAAAGTTGGCGTGGACGCTTGTCTACCAATGGGACATCCAAAACTATTCTCAAATTTCAATTCCGAGAAGTTGGTCAATGTTGAAAATCGACCGTACGTTTTCGCTAGAATTGGGCTTAAAGGAGGTGAAAATAGCTCGGAACGTCACGAAAATTGCTGTGCGCGCATGTCTACAAATGGGACATCCAAATCTATTCTCAATTTTCAATTCCGAGAAGTTCGTCAAAGATGAAACGCGACCGTGCGTTTTCTCTAGAGGTGGGCTTAAATGGGAACAAAATAGCTTGGAATGTCACGAAAGTTGGTGTGGATGCTTGTCTACCAATGGGACATCCAAATCTATTCTCAAATTTCAATTCCGAGAAGTTGTTCAAAGCTGAAAATTTACCGTTCGTTTTCTCTAGAATTGGGCTTAAAGGGTGTGAAAATAGCTCGGAACGTCACGAGAGTTGGCGTGCACGCTCGTCTACCAATGTGACATCCAAATCTATTCTCAAATTTATATTCCGAGAAGTTGGTCAAAGTTGAAAATCGACCGTGCATTTTCACTAGACTTTAGCTTAAAGGGTGAGAAAATAGTTTGAAATGTCACGAAAGTTGGCGTGCGCATTTGTCTACCAACGGGACATCCAAATATATGCTCAATTTTTAATTCCGAGGAGTTGGTCAAATTCGAAACTCGACTGTACGTTTTCGCTATACTTGGGCTTAAAGGGGGAGAAAATAGGTCGGAACGTCACGAAAGTTGGTGTGGACGCTTGTCTACCAATGGGATATCCAAAACTATTCTCAAATTTCAATTCCGAGAAGTTCGTCAAAGTTGAAACTCGATCGTGCGTTTTCGCTAGACTTGGGCTTAAAGGGAGTGAAAATAGCTCGGAACATTACGAAAGTTGGCATGGACGCTCATCTAACAATGCGACATCCAAATCCATTCTAAAATTTAAATTCCGAGAAGTTGGTCAAAGTGGAAAATCGACCGTGCATTTTCGCTAGACTTAGGCTTAAAGGGTGAGAAAATAGCTCAGAACGTCACGAAAGTTAGCGTGCGCATTTGTCTACCAACGGGACATCCAAATCTATGCTCAATTTTCAATTCCGAGAAGTTGGTCAAATTCGAAACTCGAGCGTCGCGTTTTCGCTAGACTTGGGCTTAAAGGGGGAGAAAATAGCTCGGAACGTCACGAAAGACAGTGTGGACGCTTGTCTACCAATGGGACATCCAAAACTATTCTCAAATTTCAATTTCAAGAAGTTCGTCCAAGTTGAAACTCGATCATGCGTTTTTGCTAGAATTGGGCTTAAAGGGTGTGAAATTAGCTCGTAATGTCACGAAAGTTGCTGTGCACGCATGTCTACAAATGGGACATCCAAATCTATTCTCAATTTTCATTTCCGAGAAGTTGGTCAAAGATGAAACGCGACCGTGCGTTTTCTCTAGAGTTGGGCTTAAATGGGAAGAAAATAGCTCGGAATGTCACAAAAGTTGGTCTGGACGCTTGTCTACCAACTGGACATCCAAATCTATTCTCAAATTAAATTCCAAGAAGTTGGTCAAAGTTGAAAATTTACCGTGCATTTTCACTAGAGTTGGGCTTAAAGAGCGAGAAAATAGCTCGGAACGTCACGAAAGTTGTAGTGCGCATTTGTCTACCAACGGGACATCCAAATCTATGCTCAATTTTCAATTCCGAGAAGTTGGTCAAATTCGAAACTCGACCGTGCGTTTTCGCTAGACTTGGGCTTAAAGGGGGAGAAAATAGCTCGGAACGTCATGAAAGACGGTGTGGATGCTTGTCTACCAATGGGACATCCAAACCTATTCTCAAATTTCAATTCCGAGAAGTTGGTCAAAGTTGAAACTCGATCATGCGTTTTCGCTCGACTTCGGCTTAAAGGGTGTGAAAATAGCTCGGAGCGTCATGAAAGTTGGCGTGGACGCTCGTCGACCAATGTGACATCCAAATCTATTCTCAAATTTAAATTCCGAGAAGTTGGTCAAAGTTGAAAATCGACAGTGCATTTTCGCTAGACTTAGGCTTAAAGGGTGAGAAAATAGCTCGGAACGTCACGAAAGTTGGCGTGCGCATTTGTCTACCAACGGGACATCCAAATCTATGCTCAATTTTCAATTCCGAGAAGTTGGTCAAATTCAAAACTCGACCGTGCGTTTTCGCTCGACTTGAGCTTAAAGGGTGTGAAATTAGCTCGTAATGTGACGAAAGTTGGCGTGCGCATTTGTCTACCAACGGGACATCCAAATCTATGCTCAATTTTTAATTCCGAGAAGTTGGTCAAATTCGAAACTCGACCGTGTGTTTTCGCTAGACTTAGGCTTAAAGGGTGAGAAAATAGCTCGGAACGTCATGAAAGTTGGTGTGGACGCTTGTCTACCAATGGGACATCCAAAACTATTCTCAAATTTCAATTCCGAGAAGTTTGCCAAAGTTGAAACTCGATCGTGCGTTTTCGCTAGACTTGGGCTTAAAGGGGGAGAAAATAGCTCGGAACGTCACGAAAGTTGGCGTGCGCATTTTTCTATCAACGAGACATCCAAATCTATGCTCAATTTTCAATTCTGAGAAGTTAGTCAAGTTCGAAACTCGACCTTGCATTTTCGCTCGACTTGAGCTTAAAGGGTCTTAAATTAGCTCGTAATGTGACGAAAGTTGGCGTGCGCATTTGTCTACCAACGGGACATCCAAATCTGTGCTCAATTTTTAATTCTGAGAAGTTGGTCAAATTCGACTGTACGTTTTCGCTATACTTGGGCTTAAAGGGGGAGAAAATAGCTCGGAACGTCACGAAAGTTGTTGTGGACGCTTGTCTACCAATGGGACATCCAAAACTATTCTCAAATTTCAATTACGAGAAGTTTGTCAAAGTTGAAACTCGATCGTGCGTTTTCGCTAGACTTGGGCTTAAAGGGAGTGAAAATAGCTCGGAACATTACGAAAGTTGGCGTGGACGCTCGTCTAACAATGTGACATCCAAATCAATTCTAAAATTTAAATTCCGAGAAGTTGGTCAAAGTGGAAAATCGACCGTGCATTTTCGCTAGACTTAGGCTTAAAGGGTGAGAAAATAGCTCGGAACGTCACGAAAGTTAGCGTGCGCATTTGTCTACCAACAGGACATCCAAATCTATGCTCAATTTTCAATTCCGAGAAGTTGGTCAAATTTGAAACTCGACCGTGCGTTTTCGCTCGAATTGAGCTTAAAGGGTGTGAAATTAGCTCGTAATGTGACAAAAGTTGGCGTGCGCATTTGTCTACCAACGGGACATCCAAATCTATGCTTAATTTCTAATTCTGAGAAGTTGGTCAAATTCGAAACTCGACCGTGTGTTTTCGCTAGACTTAGGCTTAAAGGGTGAGAAAATAGCTCGGAACGTCATGAAAGTTGGTGTGGACGCTTGTCTACCAATGGGACATCCAAAACTATTCTCAAATTTCAATTCCGAGAAGTTTGCCAAAGTTGAAACTCGATCGTGCGTTTTCGCTAGACTTGGGCTTAAAGGGGGAGAAAATAGCTCGGAACGTCACGAAAGTTGGCGTGCGCATTTTTCTATCAACGAGACATCCAAATCTATGCTCAATTTTCAATTCTGAGAAGTTAGTCAAGTTCGAAACTCGACCTTGCATTTTCGCTCGACTTGAGCTTAAAGGGTCTTAAATTAGCTCGTAATGTGACGAAAGTTGGCGTGCGCATTTGTCTACCAACGGGACATCCAAATCTGTGCTCAATTTTTAATTCTGAGAAGTTGGTCAAATTCGAAACTCGACCGTGCGTTTTCGCTAGACTTAGGCTTAAAGGGTGAGAAAATAGCTCGGAACGTCACGAAAGTTGGCGTGCGCATTTGTCTACCAACGGGACATCCAGATATATGCTCAATTTTCAATTCCGAGAAGTTGGTCAAATTCGAACTCGACCGTGCGTTTTCGCTAGATTTGGGCTTAAAGCCGAGGAAAATAGCTCGTAACGTCACGAAAGGTTGCATGTGCACTTGTCTACCAACGGGACATCCAAATCTATTTTCAAATTTCAACTCCCAAAAGTTGGTCAAATTCGAAACTCGACCGTGCGTTTTCGCTAGACTTGGGCTTAAAGGGGGAGAAAATAGATCGGAACGTCATGAAAGTTGGTGTGGACGCTTGTCTACCAATGGGACATCCAAATCTATTCTCAAATTTAAATTCCGAGAGGTTGGTCAAACTTGAAACTCGATCGTGCGTGTTCGCTAGACTTGGGCTTAAACGGGGAGAAAATAGCTCGGAACGTCATTAAAGTTGGTGTGGACGCTTGTCTACCAATGGGACATCCAAATCTATTCTCAAATTTAAATTCCAAGAAGTTGGTCAAAGTTGAAAATTTACCGTGCATTTTCACTAGAGTTGGGCTTAAAGGGCGAGAAAATAGCTCGGAACGTCACGAAAGCTGGCGTGCGCATTTGTCTACCAACGGGACATCCAAATCGATGCTCAATTTTCAATTCCGAGAAGTTGGTCAAATTCGAAACTCGACCGTGCGTTTTCGCTAGACTTGGGCTTAAAGGGGGAGAAAATAGCTCGGAACGTCATGAAAGACGGTGTGGATGCTTGTCTACCATTGGTACATCCAAAGCTATTCTCAAATTTCAATTCCGAGAAGTTGGTCAAAGTTGAAACTCGATCATGAGTTTTCGCTCGACTTGGGCTTAAAGGGTGTGAAAATAGCTCGGAGCGTCATGAAAGTTGGCGTGGACGCTCGTCGACCAATGTGACATCCAAATCTATTCTCATATTTAAATTCCGAGAAGTTGGTCAAAGTATAAATCGACAGTGCATTTTCGCTAGACGTAGGCTTAAATGGTGAGAAAATAGCTCGGAACGTCACGAAAGTTGGCGTGCGCATTTGTCTACCAACGGGACATCCAAATCTATGCTCAATTTTCAATTCCGAGAAGTTGGTCAAATTCGAAACTCGACCGTGCGTTTTCGCTAGACTTGGGCTTAAAGGGGGAGATAATAGCTCGGAACGTCACGAAAGTTGGTGTGGACGCTTGTCTACCAATGGGACATCCAAATCTATTCTCAATTTTCAATTCCGAGAAGTTGGTCAAAGATGATACGCGATCGTGCGTTTTCGCTAGAATTGGGCTTAAAGGACGTGAAATTAGCTCGTAATGTCACGAAAATTGCTGTGCGCGCATGTCTACAAATGGGACATCCAAATCTATTCTCAATTTTCAAATCTGAGAAGTTGGTCAAAGATGAAACGCGACCGTGCGTTTTCTCTAGAGTTGGGCTTAAATGGGAAGAAAATAGCTCGGAATGTCACGAAAGTTGGTGTGGATGCTTTTCTACCAATGGGACATCCAAATCTATTCTCAAATTTCAATTCCGAGAAGTTGTTCAAAGCTGAAAATTTACCGTTCGTTTTCGCTAGAATTGGGCTTAAAGGGTGTGAAAATAGCTCGAAACGTCACGAGAGTTGGTGTGCACGCTCGTCTACCAATGTGACATCCAAATCTATTCTCAAATTTATATTCCGAGAAGTTGGTCAAAGTTGAAAATCAACCGTGCATTTTCACTAGACTTGGGCTTAAAGGGTGAGAAAATAGTTCGAAATGTCACGAAAGTTGGCGTGCGCATTTGTCTACCAACGGGTCATCCAAATCTATGCTCAATTTTTAATTCCGAGGAGTTGGTCAAATTCGAAACTCGACTGTACGTTTTCGCTATACTTGGGCTTAAAGGGGGAGAAAATAGCTCGGAACGTCACGAAAGTTGGTGTGGACGCTTGTCTACCAATGGGACATCCAAAACTATTCTCAAATTTCAATTCCGAGAAGTTCGTCAAAGTTGAAACTCGATCGTGCGTTTTCACTAGACTTGGGCTTAAAGGGAGTGAAAATAGCTCGGAACATTATGAAAGTTGGCGTGGACGCTCGTCTAACAATGTGACATCCAAATCCATTCTAAAATTTAAATTCCGAGAAGTTGGTCAAAGTGGAAAATCGACCGTGCATTTTCGCTAGACTTAGGCTTAAAGGGTGAGAAAATAGCTCGGAACGTCACAAAAGTTAGTGTGCGCATTTGTCTACCAACGGGACATCCAAATCTATGCTCAATTTTCAATTCCGAGAAGTTGGTCAAATTCGAAACTCGACCGTGCGTTTTCGCTCGACTTGAGCTTAAAGGGTGTGAAATTAGCTCGCAATGTGACGAAAGTTAGCGTGCGCATTTGTCTACCAACGGGACATCCAAATCTGTGCTCAATTTTTAATTCCGAGAAGTTGGTCAAATTCGAAACTCGACCGTGCATTTTCGCTAGACTTACGCTTAAAGGGTGAGAAAATAGCTCGGAACGTCACGAAAGTTGGCGTGCGCATTTGTCTACCAACGGGACATCCAGATATATGCTCAATTTTCAATTCCGAGAAGTTGGTCAAATTCGAACTCGACCGTGGTTTTTCGCTAGAGTTGGGCTTAAAGCCGAGGAAAATAGCTCGTAACGTCACGAAAGTTGGCATGTGCACTTGTCTACCAACGGGACATCCAAATCTATTTTCAAATTTCAACTCCCAAAAGTTGGTCAAATTCGAAACTCGACCGTGCTTTTTCGCTAGACTTGGGCTTAAAGGGGGAGAAAATAGCTCGGAACGTCATGAAAGTTGGTAAGGACGCTTGTCTACCAATGGGACATCCAAATCTATTCTCAATTTTCAATTCCGCGAAGTTGGTCAAAGATGATACGCAATCGTGCGTTTTCGCTAGAGTTGGGCTTAAATGGGATGAAAATAGCTCGGAATGTCATGAAAGTTGGCGTGGACGCTCGTCTACCAATGGGACATCCAAATCTATTCTCAAATTTAAATTCCGAGAGGTTGGTCAAACTTGAAACTCGATCGTGCGTGTTCGCTAGACTTGGGCTTAAAGGGGGAGAAAATAGCTCGGAACGTCACGAAAGTTGGTGTGGACGCTTGTCTACCAATGGGACATCCAAAACTATTCTCAAATTTCAATTTGGAGAAGTTCGTCAAAGTTGAAACTCGATCATGCTTTTTTGCTAGACTTGGGCTTAAAGGGTGTGAAATAGGCTCGTAATGTCACGAAAGTAGCTGTGCGCGCATGTCTACAAATGGGACATCCAAATCTAATCTCAATTTTCATTTCCGAGAAGTTGGTCAAAGATGAAACGCGACCGTGCGTTTTCTCTAGAGTTGGGCTTAAATGGGAAGAAAATAGCTCGGAATGTCACAAAAGTTGGTGTGGACGCTTGTCTACCAATGGGACATCCAAATCTATTCTAAAATTTGAATTCCAAGAAGTTGGTCAAAGTTGAAAATTTACCGTGCGTTTTCGCTAGACTTGGGCTTAAAGGGCGAGAAAATAGCTCGGAATGTCACGAAAGTTGGTGTGGACGCTTGTCTACCAATGGAACATCCAAATCTATTCTCAAATTTAAATTCCAAGATGTTGGTCAAAGTTGAAAATTTACCGTGCGTTTTCGCTAGACTTGGGCTTAAAGGGCGAGAAAATAGCTCGGAATGTCACGAAAGTTTGTGTGGACGCTTTTCTACCAATGGGACATCCAAATCTATTCTCAAATTTAAATTCCAAGAAGTTGGTCAAAGTTGAAAATTTACCGTGCGTTTTCACTAGAGTTGGGCTTAAAGGGCGAGAAAATAGCTCGGAACGTCACGAAAGCTGGCGTGCGCATTTGTCTACCAACGGGACATCCAAATCTATTCTCAATTTTCAATTCCGAGAAGTTGGTCAAATTCGAAACTCGACCGTGCGTTTTCGCTAGACTTGGGCTTAAAGGGGGAGAAAATAGCTCGGAACGTCACGAAAGACGGTGTGGACGCTTGTCTACCAATGGGACATCCAAAACTATTCTCAAATTTCAATTCCTAGAAGTTGGTCAAAGTTGAAACTCGATCGTGCGTTTTCACTAGAATTGGGCTTAAAGGGTGTGAAAATAGCTCGGAGCGTTATGAAAGTTGGCGTGGACGCTCGTCGACTAATGTGACATCCAAATCTATTCTCAAATTTAAATTCCGAGAAGTTGGTCAAAGTTGAAAATCGACGGTGCATTTTCGCTAGACTTAGGCTTAAAGGGTGAGAAAATAGCTCGGATCGTCACGAAAGCCGGCGTGCGCATTTGTCTACCAATGGGACATCCAAATCTATTCTCAAATTTAAATTCCAAGAAGTTGGTCAAAGTTGAAAATTTACCGTGCATTTTCACTAGAGTTGGGCTTAAATGGCGAGAAAATAGCTCGGAACGTCACGAAAGCTGGCGTGCGCATTTGTCTACCAACGGGACATCCAAATCTATGCTCAATTTTCAATTCCGAGAAGTTGGTCAAATTCGAAACTCGACCGTGCGTTTTCGCTAGACTTGGGCTTAAAGGGGGAGAAAATAGCTCGGAACGTCATGAAAGACGGTGTGGATGCTTGTCTACCAATGGGACATCCAAAACTATTCTCAAATTTCAATTCCGAGAAGTTGGTCAAAGTTTAAACTCGATCATGAGTTTTCGCTCGACTTGGGCTTAAAGGGTGTGAAAATAGCTCGGAGCGTCATGAAAGTTGGCGTGGACGCTCGTCGACCAATGTGACATCCAAATCTATTCTCAAATTTGAATTCCGAGAAGTTGGTCAAAGTTGAAAATCGACAGTGCATTTTCGCTAGACTTAGGCTTAAAGGGTGAGAAAATAGCTCGGAACGTCACGAAAGCTGGCGTGCGCATTTGTCTACCGACGGGACATCCAAATCTGTGCTCAAATTTTAATTCCGAGAAGTTGGTCAAATTCGAAACTCGACCGTCGCGTTTTCGCTAGACTTGGGCTTAAAGGGGGAGAAAATAGCTCGGAACGTCACGAAAGTTGGCGTGGACGCTTGTCTACCAATGGGACATCCAAATCCATTCTCAAATTTCAATTCCGAGAAGTTGGTCAAAGTTGAAAATCGACCGTGCGTTTTCGCTAGAATTGGGCTTAAAGGACGTGAAAATAGCTCGGAACGTCACGAATGTTGGCGTGCGCATTTGTCTACAAATGGGACATCCAAATCTATTCTCAATTTTAAATTTCGAGAAGTTGGTCAAAGATGAAACGCGACCGTGCGTTTTCTCTAGAGTTGGGCTTAAATGGGAAGAAAATAGCTCAGAATGTCACGAAAGTTGGTGTGGATGCTTGTCTACCAATGGGACATACAAATATATTCTCAAATTTCAATTCCGAGAAGTTGTTCAAAGCTGAAAATTTACCGTTCGTTTTTGCTAGAATTGGGCTTAAAGGGTGTGAAAATAGCTCGGAACGTCACGAGAGTTGGCGTGCACGCTCGTCTACCAATGTGACATCCAAATATATTCTCAAATTTATATTCCGAGAAGTTGGTCAAAGTTGAAAATCACCTGTGCATTTTCACTAGACTTGGGCTTAAAGGGTGAGAAAATAGTTCAAAATGTCACGAAAGTTGGCGTGCGCATTTGTCTACCAACGGGACATCCAAATCTATGCTCAATTTTTAATTCCGAGGAGTTGGTCAAATTCGAAACTCGACTGTACGTTTTCGCTATACTTGGGCTTAAAGGGGGAGAAAATAGCTCGGAACGTCACGAAAGTTGGTGTGGACGCTTGTCTACCAATGGGACATCCAAAACTATTCTCAAATTTCAATTCTGAGAAGTTCGTCAAAGTTGAAACTCGATCGTGCGTTTTCGCTAGACTTGGGCTTAAAGGGAGTGAAAATAGCTCGGAACATTACGAAATTTGTCGTGGACACTCGTCTAACAATGTGAAATCCAAATCCATTCTAAAATTTAAATTCCGAGAAGTTGGTCAAAGTGGAAAATCGACCGTGCATTTTCGCTAGAATTAGGCTTAAAGGGTGAGAAAATAGCTCGGAACGTCATGAAAGTTAGCGTGCGCATTTGTCTACCAACGGGACATCCAAATATATTCTCAAATTTAAATTCCGAGAGGTTGGTCAAACTTGAAACTCGATCGTGCGTGTTCGCTAGACTTGGGCTTAAAGGGGGAGAAAATAGCTCGGAACGTCACGAAAGTTGGTGTGGACGCTTGTATACCTATGGGACATCCAAAACTATTCTCAAATTTCAATTTCGAGAAGTTCGTCAAAGTTGAAACTCGATCATGCGTTTTTGCTAGACTTGGGCTTAAAGGGTGTGAAATTAGCTCGTAATGTCACGAAAGTTGCTGTGCGCGCATGTCTACAAATGGGACATCCAAATCTATTCTCAATTTTCATTTCCGAGAAGTTTGTCAAAGATGAAACGCGACCGTGCGTTTTCTCTAGAGTTGGGCTTAAATGAAAAGAAAATAGCTCGGAATGTCACAAAAGTTGGTGTGGACGCTTGTCTACCAATGGAACATCCAAATCTATTCTAAAATTTAAATTCCAAGAAGTTGGTCAAAGTTGAAAATTTACCGTGCGTTTTCACTAGAGTTGGGCTTAAAGGGCGAGAAAATAGCTAGGAACGTCACGAAAGCTGGCGTGCGCATTTGTCTACCAACGGGACATCCAAATCTATGCTCAATTTTCAATTCCGAGAAGTTGGTCAAATTCGAAACTCGACCGTAGCGTTTTCGCTAGACTTGGGCTTAAAGGGGGAGAAAATAGCTCGGAACGTCACGAAAGTTGGTGTGGACGCTTGTCTACCAATGGGACATCCAAAACTATTCTCAAATTTCAATTCCGAGAAGTTGGTCAAAGTTGAAACTCGATCGTGCGTTTTCGCTAGAAGTGGGCTTAAAGGACGTGAAATTAGCTCGTAATGTCACGAAAATTGCTGTGCGCGAATGTCTACAAATGGGACATCCAAATCTATTCTCAATTTTCAATTCCGAGAAGTTGGTCATAGATGAAACGCGACCGTCGCGTTTTCTCTAGAGTTGGGCTTAAATGGGAAGAAAATAGCTCGGAATGTCACGAAAGTTGGTGTGGATGCTTGTCTACCAATGGGACATAAAAATATATTCTCAAATTTCAATTCCGAGAAGTTGTTCAAAGCTGAAAACTTACCGTTCGTTTTCACTAGAATTGGGCTTAAAGGGTGTGAAAATAGCTCGGAACGTCACGAGAGTTGGCGTGCACGCTCGTCTACCAATGTGACATCCAAATCTATTCTCAAATTTATATTCCGAGAAGTTGGTCAAAGTTGAAAATCGACCGTGCATTTTCACTAGACTTGGCCTTAAAGGGTGAGAAAATAGTTCGAAATGTCACGAAAGTTGGCGTGCGCATTTGTCTTCCAAAGGGACATCCAAATCTATGCTCAATTTTTAATTCCGAGGAGTTGGTCAAATTCGAAACTCGACTGTACGTTTTCGCTATACTTGGGATTAAAGGGGGAGAAAATAGCTCGGAACGTCACGAAACTTGGAGTGGACGCTTGTCTACCAATGGGACATCCAAAACTATTCTCAAATTTCAATTCCGAGAAGTTCTTCAAAGTTGAAACTCGATCGTGCATTTTCGCTAGACTTGGTCTTAAAGGGAGTGAAAATAGCTCGGAACATTACGAAAGTTGGCGTGGACGCTCGTCTAACAATGTGACATCCAAATCCATTCTAAAATTTAAATTCCGAGAAGTTGGTCAAGGTGGAAAATCGACCGTGCATTTTCGCTAGACTTAGGCTTAAAGGGTGAGAAAATAGCTCGGAACGTCACGAAAGTTAGCGTGCGCATTTGTCTACCAACGGGACATCCAAATCTATGCTCAATTTTCAATTCCGAGAAGTTGGTCAAATTCGAAACTCGACCGTCGCGTTTTCGCTCGACTTGAGCTTAAAGGGTGTGAAATTAGCTCGTAATGTGACGAAAGTTGGCGTGCGCATTTGTCTACCAACGGGATATCCAAATCTATGCTCAATTTCTAATTCCGAGAAGTTGGTCAAATTCGAAACTCGACCGTGTGTTTTCGCTAGACTTAGGCTTAAAGGGTGAGAAAATAGCTCGGAACGTCACGAAAGTTGGTGTGGACGTTTGTCTACCAATGGGACATCCAAAACTATTCTCAAATTTCAATTCCGAGAAGTTGGTCAAAGTTGAAACTCGATCGTGCATTTTCGCTAGACTTGGCCTTAAAGGGGGAGAAAATAGCTCGGAACGTCACGAAAGTTGGCGTGCGCATTTGTCTACCAACGAGACATCCAAATCTATGCTCAATTTTCAATTCCGAGAAGTTGGTCAAATTCGAAACTCGACCGTGCATTTTCGCTCGGCTTGAGCTTAAAGGGTGTGAAATTAGCTCGTAATGTGACGAAATTTGGCGTGCGCATTTGTCTACCAACGGGACATCCAAATCTATGCTCAATTTTCAATTCCGAGAAGTTGGTCAAATTCGAAACTCGACCGTGCGTTTTCGCTAGACTTGGGCTTAAAGGGGGAGAAAATAGCTCGGAACGTCACGAAAGTTGGTGTGGACGCTTGTCTACCAATGGGACATCCAAAACTATTCTCAAATTTCAATTCCGAGAAGTTGGTCAAAGTTGAAACTCGATCGTGCGTTTTCGCTAGAATTGGGCTTAAAGGACGTGAAATTAGCTCGTAATGTCACGAAAATTGCTGTGCGCGCATGTCTACAAATGGGACATCCAAATCTATTCTCAATTTTCAATTCTGAGAAGTTGGTCAAAGATGAAACGCGACCGTGCGTTTTCTCTAGAGTTGGGCTTAAATGGAAAGAAAATAGCTCGGAATGTCACGAAAGTTGGTGTGGTTGCTTGTCTACCAATGGGACATCCAAATCTATTCTCAAATTTCAATTCCGAGAAGTTGTTCAAAGCTGAAAATTTACCGTTCATTTTCGCTAGAATTGGGCTTAAAGGGTGTGAAAATAGCTCGGAACGTCACGAGAGTTGGCGTGCACGCTTGTCTACCAATGTGACATCCAAATCTATTCTCAAATTTATATTCCGAGAAGTTGGTCAAAGTTGAAAATCGACCGTGCATTTTCACTAGACTTGGGCTTAAAGGGTGAGAAAATAGTTCGAAATGTCACGAAAGTTGGCGTGCGCATTTGTCTACCAACGGGACATCCAAATCTATGCTCAATTTTCAATTCCGAGAAGTTGGTCAAATTCGAAACTCGACCGTCGCGTTTTCGCTCGACTTGAGCTTAAAGGGTGTGAAATTAGCTCGTAATGTGACGAAAGTTGGCGTACGCATTTGTCTACCTACGGCACATCCAAATCTATGCTCAATTTCTAATTCCGAGAAGTTGGTCAAATTCGAAACTCGACCGTGTGTTTTCGCTAGACTTAGGCTTAAAGGGTGAGAAAATAGCTCGGAACGTCACGAAAGTTGGTGTGGACGCTTGTCTACCAATGGGGACATCCAAAACTATTCTCAAATTTCAATTCCGAGAAGTTGGTCAAAGTTGAAACTCGATCGTGCGTTTTCGCTAGACTTGGGCTTAAAGGGGGAGAAAATAGCTCGGAATGTAACGAAAGTTGGCGTGCGCATTTGTCTACCAACGAGACATCCAAATCTATGCTCAATTTTCAATTCCGAGAAGTTGGTCAAATTCGAAACTCGACCGTGCATTTTCGCTCGTCTTGAGCTTAAAGGGTGTGAAATTAGCTCGTAATGTGACGAAAGTTGGCGTGCGCATTTGTCTACCAACGGGACATCCAAATCTGTGCTCAATTTTTAATTCCGAGAAGTTGGTCAAATTCGAAACTCGACCGTGCGTTTTCGCTAGACTTAGGCTTAAAGGGTGAGAAAATAGCTTGGAACGTCACGAAAGTTGGCGTGCGCATTTGTCTACCAACGGGACATCCAGATATATGCTCAATTTTCAATTCTGAGAAGTTGGTCAAATTCGAACTCGACCGTAGCGTTTTCGCTAGAGTTGGGATTAAAGCCTAGGAAAATAGCTCGTAACGTCACGAAAGTTGGCATGTGCACTTGTCTACCAGCGGGACATCCAAATATATTTTCAAATTTCAACTAGACTTAGGCTTAAAGGGTGAGAAAATAGCTCGGAACATCACGAAAGTTGGTGTGGACGCTTGTCTACCAATGGGACATCCAAAACTATTCTCAAATTTCAATTCCGATAAGTTAGTCAAAGTTGAAACTCGATCGTAGCGTTTTCGCTTGACTTGGGCTTAAAGGGGGAGAAAATAGCTCGGAACGTCACGAAAGTTGGCGTGCGCATTTGTCTACCAACGAGACATCCAAATCTATGCTCAATTTTCAATTCCGAGAAGTTGGTCAAATTCGAAACTCGACCGTGCATTTTCGCTCGACTTGAGCTTAAAGGGTGTGAAATTAGCTCGTAATGTGACGAAAGTTGGCGTGCGTATTTGTCTACCAACGGGACATCCAAATCTGTGCTCAATTTTTAATTCCGAGAAGTTGGTCAAATTCGAAACTCGACCGTGCCGTTTTCGCTAGACTTAGGCTTAAAGGGTGAGAAAATAGCTCGGAACGTCACGAAAGTTGGCGTGCGCATTTGTCTACCAACGGGACATCCAGATATATGCTCAATTTTCAATTCCGAGAAGTTGGTCAAATTCGAACTCGACCGTCGCGTTTTCGCTAGGGTTGGGCTTAAAGGCGAGGAAAATAGCTCGTAACGTCACGAAAGTTGGCATGTGCACTTGTCTACCAACGGGACATCCAAATCAATTTTCAAATTTCAACTCCCCAAAAGTTGGTCAAATTCGAAACTCGACCGTAGCGTTTTCGCTAGACTTGGGCTTAAAGGGGGAGAAAATAGCTCGGAACGTCATGAAAGTTGGTGTGGACGCCTTGTCTACCAAAGGGACATCCAAATCTATTCTCAAATTTAAATTCCAAGAAGTTGGTCAAAGTTTGAAAACTCGACCGTCCCCATTAGCTCAGAACGTCATGAACGTTGGCGTGCGCATTTGTCTACCAACGGGACATCCAGATATATGCTCAATTTTCAATTCCGAAAAGTTGGTCAAATTAGAACTCGACCGTGCGTTTTCGCTAGAGTTGGGGCTTAAATCCAAGGAAAATAGCTCGTAACGTCACAAAAGTTGGCATGTGCACTTGTCTACCAACGGGACATCCAAACTTGAAACTCGACCGTTGCGTTTTCGCTAGACTTGGGCTTAAAGGAGGAGAAAATAGCTCGGAATGTCACGAAAGACGGTGTGGACGCTTGTCTACCAATGGGACATCCAAAACTATTCTCAAATTTCAATTCCGAGAAGTTGGTCAAAGTTGAAACTCGATCATGCGTTTTCGATCGACTTGGGCTTAAAGGGTGTGAAAATAGCTCGGAGCGTCATGAAAGTTGGCGTGGACGCTCGTCGACCAATGTGACATCCAAATCTATTCTCAAATTTAAATTCCGAGAAGTTGGTCAAAGTTGAAAATCGACAGTGCATTTTCGCTAGACTTAGGCTTAAAGGGTGAGAAAATAGCTCGGAACGTCACGAAGTTGGCGTGCGCATTTGTCTACCAACGGGACATCCAAATCTATGCTCAATTTTCAATTCCGAGAAGTTGGTCAAATTCGAAACTCGACCGTGCGTTTTCGCTAGACTTGGGCTTAAAGGGGGAGAAAATAGCTCGGAACGTCACGAAAATTGGCGTGGACGCTTGTCTACCAATGGGACATCCAAATCCATTCTCAAATTTCAATACCGAGAAGTTGGTCAAAGTTGAAAATCGACCGTGCGTTTTCACTAGAATTGGGCTTAAAGGACGTGAAAATAGCTCGGAACGTCACGAATGTTGGCGTGCGCATTTGTCTACAAATGGGACATCCAAATCTATTCTCAATTTTCAATTCCGAGAAGTTGGTCAAAGATGAGACGCAACCGTGCGTTTTCTCTAGAGTTGGGCTTAAATGGGAAGAAAATAGCTGGGAATGTCACGAAAGTTGGTGTGGATGCTTGTCTACCAATGGGACATCCAAATCTATTCTCAAATTTCAATTCCGAGAAGTTGTTCAAAGCTGAAAATTTACCGTTCGTTTTCGCTAGAATTGGGCTTAAAGGGTGTGAAAATAGCTCGGAACATCACGAGAGCTGGCGTGCACACTCGTCTACCAATGCGACATCCAAATCTATTCTCAAATTTATATTCCGAGAAGTTGGTCAAAGTTGAAAATCGACCTTGCATTTTCACTAGACTTGGGCTTAAAGGGTGAGAAAATAGTTCGAAATGTCACGAAAGTTGGCGTGCGCATTTGTCTACCAACGGGACATCCAAATCTATGCTCAATTTTTAATTCCGAGGAGTTGGTCAAATTCGAAACTCGACTGTATGTTTTCGCTATGCTTGGGCTTAAAGAGGGAGAAAATAGCTCGGAACGTCACGAAAGTTTGTGTGGACGCTTGTCTACCAATGGTACATCCAAAACTATTCTCAAATTTCAATTCCGAGAAGTTCGTCAAAGTTGAAACTCGATCGTGCGTTTTCGCTAGACTTGGGCTTAAAGGGAGTGAAAATAGCTCGGAACATTACGAAAGTTGGCGTGGACGCTTGTCTAACAATGTGACATCCAAATCCATTCTAAAATTTAAATTCCGAGAAGTTGGTCAAAGTGGAAAATCGACCGTGCATTTTCGCTAGACTTAGGCTTAAAGGGTGAGAAAATAGCTCGGAACGTCACGAAAGTTAGCGTGCGCATTTGTCTACCAACGGGACATCCAAATCTATGCTCAATTTTCAATTCCGAGAAGTTGGTCAAATTCGAAACTCGACCGTGCGTTTTCGCTCGACTTGAGCTTAAAGGGTGTGAAATTAGCTCGTAATGTGACGAAAGTTGGCGTGCGCATTTGTTTACCAACGGGACATCCAAATCTATGCTCAATTTCTAATTCCGAGAAGTTGGTCAAATTCGAAACTCGACAGTGTGTTTTCGCTAGACTTAGGCTTAAAGGGTGAGAAAATAGCTCGGAACGTCACGAAAGTTGGTGTGGACGCTTGTCTACCAATGGGACATCCAAAACTATTCTCAAATTTCAATTCCGAGAAGTTGGTCAAAGTTGAAACTCGATCGTGCGTTTTCGCTAGACATGGGCTTAAAGGGGGAGAAAATAGCTTGGAACGTCACGAAAGTTGGCGTGCGCATTTGTCTACCAACGAGACATCCAAATCTATGCTCAATTTTCAATTCCGAGAAGTTGGTCAAATTCGAAACTCGACCGTGCATCTTCGCTCGACTTGAGCTTAAAGGGTGTGAAATTAGCTCGTAATGTGACGAAAGTTGGCGTGCGCATTTGTCTACCAACGGGACATCCAAATCTGTGCGCAAATTTTTAATTCCGAGAAGTTGGTCAAATTCGAAACTCGACCGTGTGTTTTCGCTAGACTTAGGCTTAAAGGGTGAGAAAATAGCTCGGAACGTCACGAAAGTTGGCGTGCGCATTTTTCTACCAACGGGACATCCAGATATATGCTCAATTTTCAATTCCGAGAAGTTGGTCAAATTCGAACTCGACCGTGCGTTTTCGCTAGAGTTGGGCTTAAAGCCAAGGAAAATAGCTCGTAACGTCACAAAAGTTCGCATGTGCACTTGTCTACCAACGGGACATCCAAACTTGAAACGAAACCGTGCGTTTTCGCTAGACTTGGGCTTAAAGGGGGAGAAAATAGCTCGGAACGTCACGAAAGACGGTGTGGACGCTTGTCTACCAATGGGACATCCAAAACTATTCTCAAATTTCAATTCCGAGAAGTTGGTCAAAGTTGAAACTCGATCATGCGTTTTCGCTCGACTTGGGCTTAAAGGGTGTGAAAATAGCTCGGAGCGTCATGAAAGTTGGCGTGGACGCTCGTCGACCAATGTGACATCCAAATCTATTCTCAAATTTAAATTCCGAGAAGTTGGTCAAAGTTGAAAATCGACAGTGCATTTTCGCTAGACTTAGGCTTAAAGGGTGAGAAAATAGCTCGGAACGTCATGAAAGCTGGCGTGCGCATTTGTCTACCAACGGGACATCCAAATCTATGCTCAATTTTCAATTCCGAGAAGTTGGTCAAATTCGAAACTCGACCGTGCCTTTTCGCTACACTTGGGCTTAAAGGGGGAGAAAATAGCTCGGAACGTCACGAAAGTTGGCGTGGACGCTTGTCTACCAATGGGACATCCAAATCCATTCTCAAATTTCAATTCCGAGAAGTTGGTCAAAGTTGAAAATCGACCGTGCGTTTTCGCTAGAATTGGGCTTAAAGGACGTGAAAATAGCTCGGAACGTCACGAATGTTGGCGTGCGCATTTGTCTACAAATGGGACATCCAAATCTATTCTCAATTTTCAATTCCGAGAAGTTGGTCAAAGATGAAACGCGACCGTGCGTTTTCTCTAGAGTTGGGCTTAAATGGGAAGAAAATAGCTCGGAATGTCACGAAATTTGGTGTGGATGCTTGTCTACCAATGGGACATCCAAATCTATTCTCAAATTTCAATTCCGAGAAGTTGTTCAAAGCTGAAAATTTACCGTTCGTTTTCGCTAGAATTGGGCTTAAAGGGTGTGAAAATAGCTCGGAACGTCACGAGAGTTGTCGTGCACGCTCGTCTACCAATGTGACATCCAAATCTATTCTCAAATTTATATTCCGAGAAGTTGGTCAAAGTTGAAAATCGACCGTGCATTTTCACTAGACTTGGGCTTAAAGGGTGAGAAAATAGTTCGAAATGTCACGAAAGTTGGCGTGCGCATTTGTCTACCAACGGGACATCCAAATCTATGCTCAATTTTTAATTCCGAGGAGTTGGTCAAATTCGAAACTCGACTGTACGTTTTCGCTATACTTGGGCTTAAAGGGGGAGAAATAGCTCGGAACGTCCCGAACGTTGGTGTGGACGCTTGTCTACCAATGGGACATCCAAAACTATTCTCAAATTTCAATTCCGAGAAGTTCGTCAAAGTTGAAACTCGATCGTGCGTTTTCGCTAGACTTGGGCTTAAAGGGAGTGAATATAGCTCGGAACATTACGAAAGTTCGCGTGGACGCTCGTCTAACAATGTGACATCCAAATCCATTCTAAAATTTAAATTCCGAGAAGTTGGTCAAAGTGGAAAATCGACCGTGCATTTTCGCTAGACTTAGGTTTAAAGGGTGAGAAAATAGCTCGGAATGTCACGAAAGTTAGCGTGCGCATTTGTCTAGCAACGGGACATCCAAATCTATGCTCAATTTTCAATTCCGAGAAGTTGGTCAAATTCGAAACTCGACCGTGCGTTTTCGCTCGACTTGAGCTTAAAGGGTGTGAAATTAGCTCGTAATGTGACGAAAGTTGGCGTGCGCATTTGTCTACCAACAGGACATCCAAATCTATGCTCAATTTCTAATTCCGAGAAGTTGGTCAAATTCGAAACTCGACCGTGTGTTTTCGCTAGACTTAGGCTTAAAGGGTGAGAAAATAGCTCGGAACGTCACGAAAGTTGGCATGTGCACTTGTCTACCAACGGGACATCCAAATCTATTTTAAAATTTCAACTCCCAAAAGTTGGTCAAATTCGAAACTCGACCGTGCGTTTTCGCTAGACTTGGGCTTAAAGGGGGAGAAAATAGCTCGGAACGTCATGAAAGTTGGTGTGGACGCTTGTCTACCAATGGGACATCCAAATCTATTCTCAATTTTCAATTCTGAGAAGTTGGTCAAAGATGATACGCGATCTTGCGTTTTCGCTAGAGTTGGGCTTAAATGGGATGAAAATAGCTCGGAATGTCATGAAAGTTGGCGTGGACGCTCGTGTACCAATGGGACATCCAAATCTATTCTCAAATTTAAATTCCGAGAGGTTGGTCAAACTTGAAACTCGATCGTGCGTGTTCGCTAGACTTGGGCTTAAAGGGGGAGAAAATAGCTCGGAACGTCACGAAAGTTGGTGTGGACGCTTGTCTACCAATGGGACATCCAAAACTATTCTCAAATTTCAATTTCGAGAATTTCATCAAAGTTGAAACTTGATCATGCGTTTTTGCTAGACTTGGGCTTAAAGGGTGTGAAATTAGCTCGTAATGTCAGGAAAGTTGCTGTGCGCGCATGTCTACAAATGGGACATCCAAATCTATTCTCAATTTTCATTTTCGAGAAGTTGGTCAAAGATGAAACGCGACCGTGCGTTTTCTCTAGAGTTGGGCTTAAATAGGAAGAAAATAGCTCGGAATGTCACAAAAGTTGGTGTGGACGCTTGTCTACCAATGGGACATCCAAATCTATTCTCAAATCTAAATTCCAAGAAGTTGGTCAAAGTTGAAAATTTACCGTGCGTTTTCGCTAGACTTGGGCTTAAAGGGCGATAAAATAGCTCGGAATGTCACGAAAGTTGGTGTGGACGCTTGTCTACCAATGGGATATCCAAATCTATTCTCAAATTTCAATTCCGAGAAGTTGTTCAAAGCTGAAAATTTACCGTTCGTTTTCGCTAGAATTTGGCTTAAAGGGTGTGAAAATAGCTCGGAACATCACGAGAGTTGGCGTGCACGCTCGTCTACCAATGTGACATCCAAATCTATTCTAAAATTTATATTCCGAGAAGTTGGTCAAAGTTTAAAATCGACCGTGCATTTTCACTAGACTTGGGCTTAAAGGGTGAGAAAATAGTTCGAAATGTCACGAAAGTTGGCGTGCGCATTTGTCTACCAACGGGACATCCAAATCTATGCTCAATTTTTAATTCCGAGGAGTTGGTCAAATTCGAAACTCGACTGTATGTTTTCGCTATACTTGGGCTTAAAGGGGGAGAAAATAGCTCGGAACGTCACGAAAGTTGGTGTGGACGCTTGTCTACCAATGGGACATCCAAAACTATTCTCAAATTTCAATTCCGAGAAGTTCGTCAAAGTTGAAACTCGATCGTGAGTTTTCGCTAGACTTGGGCTTAAAGGGAGTGAAAATAGCTCGGAACATTACGAAAGTTGGCGTGGACGCTCGTCTAACAATGTGACATCCAAATCCATTCTAAAATTTAAATTCCGAGAAGTTGGTCAAAGTGGAAAATCAACCGTGCATTTTCGCTAGACTTAGGCTTAAAGGGTGACAAAATAGCTCGGAACGTCACGAAAGTTAGCGTGCGCATTTGTCTACCAACGGGACATCCAAATCTATGCTCAATTTTCAATTCCGAGAAGTTGGTAAAATTCAAAACTCGACCGTGCGTTTTCGCTCGACTTGAGCTTAAAGGGTGTGAAATTAGCTCGTAATGTGACGAAAGTTGGCGTGCGCATTTGTCTACCAACGGGACATCCAAATCTATGCTCAATTTCTAATTCCGAGAAGTTGGTCAAATTCGAAACTCGACCGTGTGTTTTCGCTAGACTTAGGCTTAAAGGGTGAGAAAATAGCTCGGAACGTCACGAAAGTTGGTGTGGACGCTTGTCTACCAATGGGACATCCAAAACTATTCTCAAATTTCAATTACGAGAAGTTGGTCAAAGTTGAAACTCGATCGTGCGTTTTCGCTAGACTTGGGCTTAAAGGGGGAGAAAATAGCTCGGAACGTCACGAAAGTTGGCGTGCGCATTTGTATACCAACGAGACATCCAAATCTATGCTCAATTTTCAATTCCGAGAAGTTGGTCAAATTCGAAACTCGACCGTGCATTTTCGCTCGACTTGAGCTTAAAGGGTGTGAAATTAGCTTGTAATGTGACGAAAGTTGGCGTGCGCATTTGTCTACCAACGGGACATCCAAATCTGTGCTCAATTTTTAATTCCGAGAAGTTGGTCAAATTCGAAACTCGACCGTTGCGTTTTCGCTAGACTTAGGCTTAAAGGGGGAGAAAATAGCTCGGAACGTCACGAAAGTTGGCGTGCGCATTTGTCTACCAACGGGACATCCAGATATATGTTCAATTTTCAATTCCAAGAAGTTGGTCAAATTCGAACTCGACTGTGCGTTTTCGCTAGAGTTGGGTTTAAAGCCGAGGAAAATAGCTCGTAACGTCACGAAAGTTGGCATGTGCACTTGTCTACCAACGGGACATCCAAATCTATTTTCAAATTTCAACTCCCAAAAGTTGGTCAAATTCGAAACTCGACCGTGCGTTTTCGCTAGACTTGGGCTTAAAGGGGGAGAAAATAGCTCGGAACGTCATGAAAGTTGGTGTGGACGCTTGTCTACCAATGGGACATCCAAATCTATTCTCAATTTTCAATTCTGAGAAGTTGGTCAAAGATTATACGCGATCGTGCGTTTTCGCTAGAGTTGGACTTAAATGGGATGAAAATAGCTCGGAATGTCATGAAAGTTGGCGTGGACGCTCGTCTACCAATAGGACATCCAAATCTATTCTCAAATTTAAATTCCGAGAGGTTGGTCAAACTTGAAACTCGATCGTGCGTGTTCGCTTGACTTTGGCTTAAAGGGGGAGAAAATAGCTCGGAACGTCACGAAAGTTGGTGTGGACGCTTGTCTACCAATGGGACATCCAAAACTATTCTCAAATTTAAATTTCGAGAAGTTCGTCAAAGTTGAAACTCGATCATGCGTTTTTGCTAGACTTGGGCTTAAAGGGTGTGAAATTAGCTCGTAATGTCACGAAAGTTGCTGTGCGCGCATGTCTACAAATGGGACATCCAAATCTATTCTTAATTTTCATTTCCGAGAAGTTGGTCAAAGATGAAACGCGACCGTGCGTTTTCTCTAGAGTTGGGCTTAAATGGGAAGAAAATAGCTCGGAATGTCACAAAAGTTGGTGTGGACACTTGTCTACCAATGGGACATCCAAATCTATTCTCAAATTTAAATTCCGAGAAGTTGGTCAAAGTTGAAAATTTACCGTGCGTTTTCGCTAGACTTGGGCTTAAAGGGCGAGAAAATAGCTGGGAATGTCACGAAAGTTGGTGTGGACGCTTTTCTACCAATGGAACATCCAAATCTATTCTCAAATTTAAATTCCAAGAAGTTGGTCAAAGTTGAAAATTTACCGTGCGTTTTCGCTAGACTTGGGCTTAAAGGGCGATAAAATAGCTCGGAATGTCACGAAAGTTGGTGTGGACGCTTGTCTACCAATGGGTCATCCAAATCTATTCTCAAATTTAAATTCCAAGAAGTTGGTCAAAGTTGAAAATTTACCGTGCGTTTTCACTAGAGTTGGGCTTAAAGGGCGAGAAAATAGCTCGGAACGTCACGAAAGCTGGCGTGCGCATTTGTCTACCAACGGGACATCCAAATCTATGCTCAATTTTCAATTCCGAGAAGTTGGTCAAATTCAAAACTCAACCGTGCGTTTTCGCTAGACTTGCGCTTAAAGGGGGAGAAAATAGCTCGGAACGTCACGAAAGACGGTGTGGACGCTTGTCTACCAATGGGACATCCAAAACTATTCTCAAATTTCAATTCCAAGAAGTTGGTCAAAGTTGAAACTCGATCATGCGTTTTCGCTCGACTTGGGCTTAAAGGGTGTGAAAATAGCTCGGAGCGTCATGAAAGTTGGCGTGGACGCTCGTCGACCAATGTGACATCCAAATCTATTCTCAAATTTAAATTCCGAGAAGTTGGTCAAAGTTGAAAATCGACAGTGCATTTTCGCTAGACTTAGGCTTAAAGGGTGAGAAAATAGCTCGGAACGTCACGAAAGTTGGCGTGCGCATTTGTCTACCAACGGGACATCCAAATCTATGCTCAATTTTCAATTCCGAGAAGTTGGTCAAATTCGAAACTCGACCGTGCGTTTTCGCTAGACTTGGGCTTAAAGGGGGAGAAAATAGCTCGGAACGTCACGAAAGTTGGCGTGGACGCTTGTCTACCAATGGCACATCCAAATCCATTCTCGAATTTCAATTCCGAGAAGTTGGTCAAAGTTAAAAATCGACCGTGCGTTTTCGCTAGAATTGGGCTTAAAGGACATGAAAATAGCTCGGAACGTCACGAATGTTGGCGTGCGCATTTGTCTACAAATGGGACATCCAAATCTATTCTCAATTTTCAATTCCGAGAAGTTGGTCAACGATGAAACGCGACCGTGCGTTTTCTCTAGAGTTGGGCTTAAATGGGAAGAAAATAGCTCGGAATGTCACGAAAGTTGGTGTGGATGCTTGTCGACCAATGGGACATCCAAATCTATTCTCAAATTTCAATTCCGAGAAGTTGTTCAAAGCTGAAAATTTACCGTTCGTTTTCGCTAGAATTGGGCTTAAAGGGTGTGAAAATAGCTCGGAACGTCACGAGAGTTGGCGTGCACGCTCGTCTACCAATGTGACATCCAAATCTATTCTCAAATTTATATTCTGAGAAGTTGGTCAAAGTTGAAAATCGACCGTGCATTTTCACTAGACTTGGGCTTAAAGGGTGAGAAAATAGTTCGAAATGTCACGAAAGTTGGCGTGCGCATTTGTCTACCAACGGGACATCCAAATCTATGCTCAATTTTTAATTCCGAGGAGTTGGTCAAATTCGAAACTCGACTGTACGTTTTCTCTATACTTGGGCTTAAAGGGGGAGAAAATAGCTCGGAACGTCACGAACGTTGGTGTGAACGCTTGTCTACCAATGGGACATCCAAAACTATTCTCAAATTTCAATTCCGAGAAGTTGGTCAATGTTGAAACTCGATCGTGCGTTTTCGCTAGACTTGGGCCTAAAGGGAGTGAAAATAGCTCGGAACATTACGAAAGTTGGCGTGGACGCTCGTCTAACAATGTGACATCCAAATCCATTCTAAAATTTAAATTCCGAGAAGTTGGTCAAAGTGGAAAATCGACCTTGCATTTTCGCTAGACTTAGGCTTAAAGGGTGAGAAAATAGCTCGGAACGTCACAAAAGTTAGCGTGCGCATTTGTCTACCAACAGGACATCCAAATCTATGCTCAATTTTCAATTCCGAGAAGTTGGTCAAATTCGAAACTCGACCGTGCGTTTTCGCTCGACTTGAGCTTAAAGGGTGTGAAATTAGCTCGTAATGTGACGAAAGTTGGCGTGCGCATTTGTCTACCAACGGGACATCCAAATCTATGCTCAATTTCTAATTCCGAGAAGTTGGTCAAATTCGAAACTCGACCGTGTGTTTTCGCTAGACTTAGGCTTAAAGGGTGAGAAAATAGCTCGGAACGTCACGAAAGTTGGTGTGGACGCTTGTCTACCAATGGGACATCCAAAACTATTCTCAAATTTCAATTCCGAGAAGTTGGTCAAAGTTGAAACTCGATCGTGCGTTTTCGCTAGACTTTGGCTTAAAGGGGGAGAAAATAGCTCGGAACGTCACGAAAGTTGGCGTGCGCATTTGTCTACCAACGAGACATCCAAATCTCTGCTCAATTTTCAATTCCGAGAAGTTGGTCAAATTCGAAACTCGACCGTGCATTTTCGCTCGACTTGAGCTTAAAGGGTGTGAAATTAGCTCGTAATGTGACGAAAGTTGGCGTGCGCATTTGTCTACCAACGGGACATCCAAATCTGTGCTCAATTTTTAATTCCGAGAAGTTGGTCAAATTTGAAACTCGACCGTGCGTTTTCGCTAGACTTAGCCTTAAAGGGTGAGAAAATAGCTCGGAACGTCACGAAAGTTGGCGTGCGCATTTGTCTTCCAACGGGACATCCAGATATATGCTCAATTTTCAATTCCGAGAAGTTGGTCAAATTCGAACTCGACCGTGCGTTTTGGCTAGAGTTGGGCTTAAAATCAAGGAAAATAGCTCGTAACGTCACGAAAGTTGGCATGTGCACTTGTCTACCAACGGGACATCCAAATCTATTTTCAAATTTCAACTCCGAAAAGTTGGTCAAATTCGAAACTCGACCGTGCGTTTTCGCTAGACTTGGGCTTAAAGGGGGAGAAAATAGCTCGGAACGTCATGAAAGTTGGTGTGGACGCTTGTCTACCAATGGGACATCCAAATCTATTCTCAATTTTCAATTCCGAGATGTTGGTCAAAGATGATGCGCGATCTTGTGTTTTCGCTAGAGTTGGGCTTAAATGGGATGAAAATAGCTCGGAATGTCATGAAAGTTGGCGTGGACGCTCGTCTACCAATGGGACATCCAAATCTATTCTCAAATTTAAATTCCGAGAGGTTGGTCAAACTTGAAACTCGATCGTGCGTGTTCGCTAGACTTTGGCTTAAAGGGGGAGAAAATAGCTCGGAACGTCACGAAAGTTGGTGTGGACGCTTGTCTACCAATGGGACATCCAAAACTATTCTCAAATTTCAATTTCGAGAAGTTCGTCAAAGTTGAAACTCGATCATGCGTTTTTGCTAGACTTGGGCTTAAAGGGTGTGAAATTAGCTCGTAATGTTACGAAAGTTGCTGTGCGCGCATGTCTACAAATGGGACATCCAAATCTATTCTCAATTTTCATTTCCGAGAAGTTGGTCAAAGATGAAACGCGACCGTCGCGTTTTCTCTAGAGTTGGGCTTAAATGGGAAGAAAATAGCTCGGAATGTCACAAAAGTTGGTGTGGACGCTTGTCTACCAATGGGACATCCAAATCTATTCTCAAATTCAAATTCCAAGAAGTTGGTCAAAGTTGAAAACTTACCGTGCGTTTTCTCTAGACTTGGGCTTAAAGGGCGAGAAAATAGCTCGGAATGTCACGAAAGTTGGCGTGGACGCTTGTCTACCAATGGAACATCCAAATCTATTCTCAAATTTAAATTCCAAGAAGTTGGTCAAAGTTGAAAATTTACCGTGCGTTTTCGCTAGACTTGGGCTTAAAGGGTGAGAAAGTAGCTCGGAATGTCACGAAAGTTGGTGTGGACGCTTGTCTACCAATGGGACATCCAAATCTATTCTCAAATTTAAATTCCAAGAAGTTGGTCAAAGTTGAAAATTTACCGTGCGTTTTCACTAGAGTTGGGCTTAAAGGGCGAGAAAATAGCTCGGAGCGTCATGAAAGTTGTCGTGGACACTCGTCGACCAATGTGACATCCAAATCTATAATCAAATTTAAATTCCGAGAAGTTGGTCAAAGTCGAAAATCGACAGTGCATTTTCGCTAGACTTAGGCTTAAACGGTGAGAAAATAGCTCGGAACGTCACGAAAGTTGGCGTGCGCATTTGTCTACCAACGGGACATCCAAATCTATGCTCAATTTTCAATTCCGAGAAGTTGGTCAAATTCGAAACTCGACCGTGCGTTTTCGCTAGACTTGGGCTTAAAGGGGGAGAAAATAGCTCGGAACGTCACGAAAGTTGGCGTGGACTCTTGTCTACCAATGGGACATCCAAATCCATTCTCAAATTTCAATTCCGAGAAGTTGGTCAAAGTTAAAAATCGACCGTGCGTTTTCGCTAGAATTGGGCTTAAAGGACGTGAAAATAGCTCGGAACGTCACGAATGTTGGCGTGTGCATTTGTCTACAAATGGGACATCCAAATCTATTCTCAATTTTCAATTCCGAGAAGTTGGTCAAAGATGAAACGCGACGGTGCGTTTTCTCTAGAGTTGGGCTTAAATGGGAAGAAAATAACTCAGAATGTCACGAAAGTTGGTGTGGATGCTTGTCGACCAATGGGACATCCAAATCTATTCTTAAATTTCAATTCCGAGAAGTTGTTCAAAGCTGAAAATTTACCATTCGTTTTCGCTAGAATTGGGCTTAAAGGGTGTGAAAATAGCTCGGAACGTCACGAGAGTTGGCGTGCACGCTCGTCTACCAATGTGACATCCAAATCTATTCTCAAATTTATATTCCGAGAAGTTAGTCAAAGTTGAAAATCGACCGTGCGTGTTCGCTAGACTTGGGCTTAAAGGGAGTGAAAATAGCTCGGAACATTATGAAAGTTGGCGTGGACGCTCGTCTAACAATGTGACATCCAAATCCATTCTAAAATTTAAATTCCGAGAAGTTGGTCAAAGTGGAAAATCGACCGTGCATTTTCTCTAGACTTAGGCTTAATGGGTGAGAAAATAGCTCGGAACGTCACGAAAGTTAGCGTGCGCATTTGTCTACCAACGAGACATCCAAATCTATGCTCAATTTTCAATTCCGAGAAGTTGGTGAAATTCGAAACTCGACCGTGCGTTTTCTCTCGACTTGAGCTTAAAGGGTGTGAAATTAGCTCGTAATGTGACGAAAGTTGGCGTGCACATTTTTCTACCAACGGGACATCCAAATCTATGCTCAATTTCTAATTCCGAGAAGTTGGTCAAATTCGAAACTCGACCGTGTGTTTTCGCTAGACGTAGGCTTAAAGGGTGAGAAAATAGCTCGGAACGTCACGAAAGTTGGTGTGGACGCTTGTCTACCAATGGGACATCCAAAACTATTCTCAAATTTCAATTCCGAGAAGTTGGTCAAAGTTGAAACTCGATCCTGCGTTTTTGCTATACTTGGGCTTAAAGGGGGAAAAAATAGCTCGGAACGTCACGAAAGTTGGCGTGCGCATTTGTCTACCAACGAGACATCCAAATCTATGCTCAATTTTCAATTCCGAGAAGTTGGTCAAATTCGAAACTCGACCGTGCATTTTCGCTCGACTTGAGCTTAAAGGGTGTGAAATTAGCTCGTAATGTGACGAAAGTTGGCCTGCGCATTTGTCTACCAACGGGACATCCAAATCTGTGCTCAATTTTTAATTCCGAGAAGTTGGTCAAATTCGAAACTCGACCATGCGTTTTCGCTAGACTTAGGCTTAAAGGGTTAGAAAATAGCTCGGAACGTCACGAAAGTTGGCGTGCGCATTTGTCTACCAACGGGACATCCAAATATATGCTCAATTTTCAATTCCGAGAAGTTGGTCAAATTCGAACTCGACCGTGCGTTTTCGCTAGAGTTGGGCTTAAAGCCGAGGAAAATAGCTCGTAACGTCACGAAAGTTGGCATGTGCACTTGTCTACCAACGGGACATCCAAATCTATTTTCAAATTTCAACTCCCAAAAGTTGGTCAAATTCGAAACTCGACCGTGCGTTTTCGCTAGACTTGGGCTTAAAGGGGGTTAAAATAGCTCGGAACGTCATGAAAGTTGGCGTGGATGCTTGTCTACCAATGGGACATCCAAATCTATTCTCAATTTTCAATTCCGAGAAGTTGGTCAAAGATGATACGCGATCGTGCGTTTTCGCTAGAGTTGGGCTTAAATGGGATGAAAATAGCTCGGAATGTCACGAAAGTTGGTGTGGATGCTTGTCTACCAATGGGACATCCAAATCTATTCTCAAATTTCAATTCCGAGTAGTTGTTCAAAGCTGAAAATTTACCGTTCGTTTTCGCTAGAATTGGGCTTAAAGGGTGTGAAAATAGCTCGGAACGTCACGAGAGTTGGCATGCATGCTCGTCTACCAATGTGACATCCAAATCTATTCTCAAATTTATATTCCGAGAAGTTGGTCAAAGTTGAAAATCGACCGTGCATTTTCACTAGACTTGGGCTTAAAGGGTGAGAAAATAGTTCGAAATGTCACGAAAGTTGGCGTGCGCATTTATCTACCAACGGGACATCCAAATCTTTGCTCAATTTTCAATTCCGAGGAGTTGGTCAAATTCGAAACTCGACTGTACGTTTTCTCTATACTTGGGCTTAAAGGGGGAGAAAATAGCTCGGAATGTCACGAAAGTTGGTGTGGACGCTTGTCTACCAATGGGACATCCAAAACTATTCTCAAATTTCAATTCCGAGAAGTTCGTCAATGTTGAAACTCGATCGTGCGTTTTCGCTAGACTTGGGCTTAAAGGGAGTGAAAATAGCTCGGAACATTATGAAAGTTGGCGTGGACGCTCGTCTAACAATGTGACATCCAAATCCATTCTAAAATTTAAATTCCGAGAAGTTGGTCAAAGTGGAAAATCGACCGTGCATTTTCGCTAGACTTAGGCTTAAAGGGTGAGAAAATAGCTCGGAACGTCATGAAAGTTAGCATGCGCATTTTTCTACCAACGGGACATCCAAATCTATGCTCAATTTTCAATTCCGAGAAGTTGGTCAAATTCGAAATTCGACCGTGCGTTTTCGCTCGACTTGAGCTTAAAGGGTGTGAAATTAGCTCGTAATGTCACGAAAGTTGGCGTGCGCATTTGTCTACCAACGGGACATCCAAATCTATGCTCAATTTCTAATTCCGAGAAGTTGGTCAAATTCGAAACTCGACCGTGTGTTTTCGCTAGACTTAGGCTTAAAGGGTGAGAAAATAGCTCGGAACGTCACGAAAGTTGGTGTGGACGCTTGTCTACCAATGGGACATCCAAAACTATTCTCAAATTTCAATTCCGAGAAGTTGGTCAAAGTTGAAACTCGATCGTGCGTTTTCGCTAGACTTGGGCATAAAGGGGGAGAAAATAGCTCGGAACGTCACGAAAGTTGGCATGCGCATTTGTCTACCAACGAGACATCCAAATCTATGCTCAATTTTCAATTCCGAGAAGTTGGTCAAATTCGAAACTCGACCGTGCATTTTCGCTCGACTTGAGCTTAAAGGGTGTGAAATTAGCTCGTAATGTGACGAAAGTTGGCGTGCGAATTTGTCTACCAACAGGACATCCAAATCTGTGCTGAATTTTTAATTCCGAGAAGTTCGTCAAATTCGAAACTCGACCGTGCGTTTTCGCTAGACTTAGGCTTAAAGGGTGAGAAAATAGCTCCGAAAGTCACGAAAGTTGGCGTGCGCATTTGTCTACCAACGGGACATCCAGATATATGCTCAATTTTAAATTGCGAGAAGTTGGTCAAATTCGAACTCGACCTTGCGTTTTCTCTAGAGTTGGGCTTAAAGCCGAGGAAAATAACTCGTAACGTCACGAAAGTTGGCATGTGCACTTGTCTACCAACGGGACATCCAAATCTATTTTCAAATTTCAACTCCCAAAAGTTGGTCAAATTCGAAACTCGACCGTGCCTTTTCGCTAGACTTGGGCTTAAAGGGAGAGAAAATAGCTCGGAACGTCATGAAAGTTGGTGTGGACGCTTGTCTACCAATGGGACATCCAAATCTATTCTCAATTTACAATTCTGAGAAGTTGGTCAAAGATGATACGCGATCGTGCGTTTTCGCTAGAGTTGGGCTTAAATGGGATGAAAATAGCTCGGAATGTCATGAAAGTTGGAATGTCATGAAAGTTGGCGTGGACACTCGTCTACCAATGGGACATCCAAATCTATTCTCAAATTTAAATTCCGAGAGGTTGGTCAAACTTGAAACTCGATCGTGCGTGTTCGCTAGACTTGGGCTTAAAGGGGGAGAAAATAGCTCGGAACGTCACGTAAGTTGGTGTTCACGCTTGTCTACCAATGGGACATCCAAAACTATTCTCAAATTTCAATTTCGAGAAGTTCGTCAAAGTTGAAACTCGATCATGCATTTTTGCTAGACTTGGGCTTAAAGGGTGTGAAATTAGCTCGTAATGTCACGAAAGTTGCTGTGCGCGCATGTCTACAAATGGGGACATCCAAATCTATACTCAATTTTCATTTCCGAGAAGTTGGTCAAAGATGAAATGAGACCGTGCGTTTTTCTCTAGAGTTGGGCTTAAATGGGAAGAAAATAGCTCGGAATGTGACAAAAGTTGGTGTGGACACTTGTCTACCACTGGGACATCCAAATCTATTCTCAAATTTAAATTCCAAGAAGTTGGTCAAAGTTGAAAATTTACCGTGCGTTTTCGCTATACTTGGGCTTAAAGGGCAAGAAAATAGCTCGGAATGTCACGAAAGTTGGTGTGGACGCTTGTCTACCAATGGAACATCCAAATCTATTCTCAAATTTAAATTCCAAGAAGTTGGTCAAAGTTGAAAATTTACCGTGCGTTTTCGCTAGACTTGGGCTTAAAGGGCGAGAAAATAGCTCGGAAATGTCACGAAAGTTGGTGTGGACGCTTGTCTACCAATGGGACATCCAAATCTATTCTCAAATTTAAATTCCAAGAAGTTGGTCAAAGTTGAAAATTTACCGTGCGTTTTCAGTAGAGTTGGGCTTAAAGGGGCGAGAAAATAGCTCGGAACGTCACGAAAGCTGGCGTGCGCATTTGCTACCAACGGGACATCCAAAGCTATGCTCAATTTTCAATTCCAAGAAGTTGGTCAAATTCGAAACTCGACCGTGCGTTTTCGCTAGACTTGGGCTTAAAGGGGGAGAAAATAGCTCGGAACGTCACGAAAGACGGTGTGGACGCTTGTCTACCAATGGGACATCCAAAACTATTCTCAAATTTCAATTCCGAGAAGTTGGTCAAAGTTGAAACTCGATCATGCGTTTTTCGCTCGACTTGGGCTTAAAGGGTGTGAAAATAGCTCGGAGCGTCATGAAAGTTGGCGTGGACGCTCGTCGACCAATGTGACATCCAAATCTATTCTCAAATTTAAATTCCGAGAAGTTGGTCAAAGTTGAAAATCGACAGTGCATTTTTGCTAGACTTTAGGCTTAAAGGGTGAGAAAATAGCTCGGAACGTCACGAAAGTTGCCGTGCGCATTTGTCTACCAATGGGACATCCAAATCTATGCTCAATTTTCAATTCCGAGAAGTTGGTCAAATTCGAAACTCGACCGTGCGTTTTCACTAGACTTGGGCTTAAAGGGGGGGGGAAATAGCTCGGAACGTCACGAAAGTTGGTGTGGACGCTTGTATACCAATGGGACATCCAAAACTATTCTTAAATTTCAATTCCGAGAAGTTGGTCAAAGTTGAAACTCGATCGTGCGTTTTCGCTAGAATTGGGCTTAAAGGACGTGAAATTAGCTCGTAATGTCACGAAAATTGCTGTGCGCGCATGTCTACAAATGGGACATCCAAAACTATTCTCAAATTTCAATTCCGAGAAGTTGGTCAAAGATGAAACTCGATCGTGCGTTTTCGCTAGACTTGGGCTTAAAGGGGGAGAAAATAGCTCGGAACGTCACGAAAGTTGGCGTGCGCATTTGTCTACCAACGAGATATCCAAATCTATGCTCAATTTTCAATTCCGAGAAGTTGGGTCAAATACGAAACTCGACCGTGCATTTTCGCTCGACTTGAGCTTAAAGGGTGTGAAATTAGCTCGTAATGTGACGAAAGTTGGCGTGCGCATTTGTCTACCAACGGGACATCCAAATCTGTGCTCAATTTTTAATTCCGTGAAGTTGGTCAAATTCGAAACTCGACCGTGCATTTTCGCTAGACTTAGGCTTAAAGGGTGAGAAAATAGCTTGGAACGTCACGAAAGTTGGCGGTGCGCATTTGTCTACCAACGGGACATCCAGATATATGCTCAATTTTCAATTCCGAGAAGTTGGTCAAATTCGAACTCGACCGTGCGTTTTCGCTAGAGTTGGGCTTAAAGCCGAGGAAAATAGCTCGTAACGTCACGAAAGTTGGCATGTGCACTTGTCTACCAACGGGACATCCAAATCTATTTTCAAATTTCAACTCCCAAAAGTTGGTCAAAATTCGAAACTCGACCGTGCGTTTTCGCTAGACTTGGGCTTAAAGGGGGAGAAAATAGCTCGAAACGTCATGAAAGTTGGTGTGGACGCTTGTCTACCAATGGGACATCCAAATCTATTCTCGATTTTCAATTCCGAGAAGTTGGTCAAAGATGATACGCGATCGTGCGTTTTCGCTAGAGTTGGGCTTAAATGGGATGAAAATAGCTCGGAATGATATGAAAGTTGGCGTGGGACGCTCGTCTACCAATGGGACATCCAAATCTATTCTCAAATTTAAATTCCGAGAGGTTGCTCAAACTTGAAACTCGATCGTGCGTGTTCGCTAGACTTGGGCTTAAAGTGGGAGGAGAAAATAGCTCGGAAACGTCACAGAAGTTGGTGTGGACGCTTGTCTACCAATGGGACATCCAAAACTATTCTCAAATTTCAATTTCGAGAAGTTCGTCAAAGTTGAAACTCGATCATGCGTTTTTGCTAGACTTGGGCTTAAAGGGTGTGAAATTAGCTCGTAATGTCACGAAAGTTGCTGTGCGTGCATGTCTACAAATGGGACATCCAAATCTATTCTCAATTTTAATTTCCGAGAAGTTGGTCAAAGATGAAACGCGGACCGTGCGTTTTCTCTAGAGTTGGGCTTAAATGGGAAGAAAATAGCTCGGAATGTCACAAAAGTTGGTGTGGACGCTTGTCTACCAATGGGACATCCAAATCTATTCTCAAATTTAAATTCCAAGAAGTTGGTCAAAGTTGAAAATTTACCATGTGTTTTCGCTAGACTTGGGCTTAAAGGGCGAGAAAAATAGCTCGGAATGTCACGAAAGTTGGTGTGGACGCTTGTCTACCAATGGAACATCCAAATCTATTCTCAAATTTAAATTCCAAGAAGTTGGTCAAAGTAAAAAATTTACCGTGCGTTTTCGCTAGACTTGGGCTTAAAGGGCGAGCAAATAGCTCGGAATGTCACGAAAGTTGGTGTGGACGCTTGTCTACCAATGGGACATCCAAATCTATTCTCAAATTTAAATTCCAAGAAGTTGGTCAAAGTTGAAAATTTACCGTGCGTTTTCACTAGAGTTGGGCTTAAATGGCGAGAAAATAGCTCGGAACGTCACGAAAGCTGGCGTGCACATTTGTCTACCAACGGGACATCCAAATCTATGCTCAATTTTCAATTCCGAGAAGTTGGTCAAATTCGAAACTCGACCGTGCGTTTTCGCTAGACTTGGGCTTAAAGGGGGAGAAAATAGCTCGGAACGTCACGAAAGACGGTGTGGATGCTTGTCTACCAATGGGACATCCAAAACTATTCTCAAATTTCAATTCCGAGAAGTTGGTCAAAGTTGAAACTCGATCATGCGTTTTTGCTCGACTTGGGCTTAAATGGTGTGAAAATAACTCGGAGCGTCATGAAAGTTGGCGTGGATGCTCGTCGACCAATGTGACATCCAAATCTATTCTCAAATTTAAATTCCGAGAAGTTGGTCAAAGTTGAAAATCGATAGTGCATTTTCGCTAAACTTAGGCTTAAAGGGTGAGAAAATAGCTCGGAACGTCACGAAAGTTGGCGTGCGCATTTGTTTACCAACGGGACATCCAAATCTATGCTCAATTTTCAATTCCGAGAAGTTGGTCAAATTCGAAACTCGACCGTGCGTTTTCGCTAGACTTGGGCTTAAAGGGGGAGAAAATAGCTCGGAACGTCACGAAAGTTGGTGTGGACGCTTGTCTACCAATGGGACATCCAAAACTATTCTGAAATTTCAATTCCGAGAAGTTGGTCAAAGTTGAAACTCGATCGTGCGTTTTTGCTAGAATTGGGCTTAAAGGACGTGAAATTAGCTCGTAATGTCACGAAAATTGCTGTGCGCGCATGTCTACAAATGGGACATCCTTCTGAGCAGTTGGTCAAAGATGAAACGCGACCGTGCGTTTTCTCTAGAGTTGGGCTTAAATGGGAAGAAAATAGCTCGAAATGTCACGAAAGTTGGTGTGGATGCTTGTCTACCAATGGCATATCCAATTCTATTCTCAAATTTCAATTCCGAGAAGTTGTTCAAAGCTGAAAATTTACCGTTCGTTTTCGCTAGAATTGGGCTTAAAGGGTGTGAAAATAGCTCGAAACGTCACGAGAGTTGGCGTGCACGCTCGTCTACCAATGTGACATCCAAATCTATTCTCTAATTTATATTCCGAGAAGTTGGTCAAAGTTGAAAATCGACCGTGCATTTTCACTAGACTTGGGCTTAAAGGGTGAGAAAATAGTTCAAAATGTCACGAAAGTTGGCGTGCGCATTTGTCTACCAACGGGACATCCAAATCTATGCTCAATTTTTAATTCCGAGGAGTTGGTCAAATTCGAAACTCAATTGTACGTTTTCGCTATACTTGAGCTTAAAGGGGGAGAAAATAGCTCGAAACGTCACGAAAGTTGGTGTGGACGCTTGTCTACCAATGGGACATCCAAAACTATTCTCAAATTTCAATTCCGAGAAGTTCGTCAAAGTTGAAACTCGATCGTGCGTTTTCGCTAGACTTGGGCTTAAAGAGAGTGAAAATAGCTCGGAACATTACGAAAGTTGGCGTGGACGCTCGTCTAACAATGTGACATCCAAATCCATTCTAAAATTTAAATTCTGAGAAGTTGGTCAAAGTGGAAAATCGACCGTGCATTTTCGCTAGACTTAGGCTTAAAGGGTGAGAAAATAGCTCGGAACGTCACGAAAGTTGGTGTGGACGCTTGTCTACCAATGGGACATCCAAAACTATTCTCAAATTTCAATTCCGAGAAGTTCGTCAAAGTTAAAACTCGATCGTGCGTTTTCGCTAGACTTGGGCTTAAAGGGAGTGAAAATAGCTCGGAACATTACGAAAGTTGGCGTGGACGCTCGTCTCACAATGTGACATCCAAAAACATTCTCAAATTTAAATTCCGAGAAGTTGGTCAAAGTGGAAAATCGATCGTGCATTTTCGCTAGACTTAGGCTTAAAGGGTGAGAAAATAGCTCGGAACGTCATGAACGTTAGCGTGCGCATTTGTCTACCAACGGGACATCCAAATCTATGCTCAATTTTCAATTCCTAGAAGTTGGTCAAATTCAAAACTCGACCGTGCGTTTTCGCTCGACTTGAGCTTAAAGGGTGTGAAATTAGCTCGTAATGTGACGAAAGTTGGCGTGCGCATTTTTCTACCAACGGGACATCCAAATCTATGCTCAATTTCTAATTCCGAGAAGTTGGTCAAATTCGAAACTCGACCGTGTGTTTTCGCTAGACTTAGGCTTAAAGGGTGAGAAAATAGCTCGGAACGTCACGAAAGTTGGTGTGGACGCTTGTCTACCAATGGGACATCCAAAACTATTCTCAAATTTCAATTCCGAGAAGTTGGTCAAAGTTGAAACTCGATCGTGCGTTTTCGCTAGACTTGGGCTTAAAGGGGGAGAAAGTAGCTCGGAACGTCACGAAAGTTGGCATGCGCATTTGTCTACCAACGAGACATCCAAATCTATGCTCAATTTTCAATTCCGAGAAGTTGGTCAAATTCGAAACTCGCCGTGCATTTTCGCTCGACTTGAGCTTAAAGGGTGTGAAATTAGCTCGTAATGTGACGAAAGTTGGCGTGCGCATTTGTCTACCAACGGGACATCCAAATCTGTGCTCAATTTTTAATTCCGAGAAGTTGGTCAAATTCGAAACTCGACCGTGCGTTTTCGCTAGACTTAGGCTTAAAGGGTGAGAAAATAGCTCGGAACGTCACGAAAGTTGGCGTGCGCATTTGTCTACCAACGAGACATCCAGTTATATGCTCAATTTTCAATTCCGAGAAGTTGGTCAAATTCGAACTCGACCGTGCGTTTTCGCTAGAGTTGGGCTTAAAGCCGAGGAAAATAGCTCGTAACGTCACGAAAGTTGGCATGTGCACTTGTCTACCAACAGGACATCCAAATCTATTTTCAATTTCAACTCCCAAAAGTTGGTCAAATTCGAAACTCGACCGTGCGTTTTCACTAGACTTGGGCTTAAAGGGGGAGAAAATAGCTCGGAACGTCATGAAAGTTGGTGTGGACCGCTTGTCTACCAATGGGACATCCAAATCTATTCTCAATTTTCAATTCCGAGAAGTTGGTCAAGATGATACGCGATCGTGCGTTTTCGCTAGACTTGGGCTTAAATGGGATGAAAATAGCTCGGAATGTCATGAAAGTTGGCGTGGACGCTCGTCTACCAATGGGACATCCAAATCTATTCTCAAATTTAAATTCCGAGAGGTTGGTCAAACTTGAAACTCGATCGTGCGTGTTCGCTAGACTTGGGCTTAAAGGGGGAGAAAATAGCTCGGAACGTCACGAAAGTTGGTGTGGACGCTTGTCTACCAATGGGACATCCAAAACTATTCTCAAATTTCAATTTCGAGAAGTTCGTCAAAGTTGAAACTCGATCATGCGTTTTTGCTAGACTTGGGCTTAAAGGGTGTGAAATTAGCTCGTAATGTCACGAACGTTGCTGTGCGCGCATGTCTACAAATGGGACATTCAAATCTATTCTCAATTTTCATTTCCAAGAAGTTGGTCAAAGATGAAACGCGATCGTGCGTTTTCTCTAGAGTTGGGCTTAAATGGGAAGAAAATAGCTCGAATGTCACAAAAGTTGGTGTGGACGCTTGTCTACCAATGGAACATCCAAATCTATTCTCAAAATTTAAATTCCAAGAAGTTGGTCAAAGTTGAAAATTTACCATGCGTTTTCGCTAGACTTGGGCTTAAAGGGCGAGAAAATAGCTCGGAATGTCACGAAAGTTGGTGTGGACGCTTGTCTACCAATGGGACATCCAAATCTATTCTCAAATCTAAATTCCAAGAAGTTGGTCAAAGTTGAAAATTTACCGTGCGGTTTTCACTAGAGTTGGGCTTAAAGGGCGAGAAAATAGCTCGGAACGTCACGAAAGCTGGCGTGCGCATTTGTCTACCAACGGGACATCCAAATCTATGCTCAATTTGAAATTCCGAGAAGTTGGTCATATTCGAAACTCGACCGTGCGTTTTCGCTAGACTTGGGCTTAAAGGGGGAGAAAATAGCTCGGAAGGTCACGAAAGACGGTCTGGACGCTTGTCTACCAATGGGACATCCAAAACTATTCTCAAATTTCAATTCCGAGAAGTTGGTCAAAGCTGAAACTCGATCATGCGTTTTCACACGACTTGGGCTTAAAGGGTGTGAAAATAGCTCGGAGCGTCATGAAAGTTGGCGTGGACTCTCGTCGACCAATGTGACATCCAAATCTATTCTCAAATTTAAATTCCAAGAAGTTGGTCAAAGTTGAAAATTTACCGTGCGTTTTCGCTAGACTTAGGCTTAAAGGGTGAGAAAATAGCTCGGAACGTCACGAAAGTTGGCGTGCGCATTTGTCTACCAACGGGACATCCAAATCTATGCTCAATTTTCAATTCCGAGAAGTTGGTCAAATTCGAAACTCGACCGTGCGTTTTCGCTAGACTTGGGCTTAAAGGGGAAGAAAATAGCTCGGAAGTCACGAAAGTTGGTGTGGACGCTTGTCTACCAATGGGACATCCAAAACTATTCTCAATTTCAATTCCGAGAAGTTGGTCAAAGTTGAAACTCGATCATGCGTTTTCGCTCGACTTGGGCTTAAAGGGTGTGAAAATAGCTCGGAGCGTCATGAAAGTTGGCGTGGACGCTCGGTCGACCAATGTGACATCCAAATCTATTCTCAAATTTAAATTCCGAGAAGTGGGTCAAAGTTTGAAAATCGACAGTGCATTTTCGCTAGACTTCGGCTTAAAGGGTGAGAAAATAGCTCGGAACGTCACGAAAGCTGGCGTGCGCATTTGTCTACGAACGGGACATCCAAATCTATGCTCAATTTTCATTCGAGAAGTTGGTCAAATTCGAAACTCGACCGTGCGTTTTTGCTAGACTTGGGCTTAAAGGGGGAGAAAATAGCTCGAAACGTCACGAAAGTTGTCGTGGACGCTTGTCTACCAATGGGACATCCAAATCCATTCTCAAATTTCAATTCCGAGAAGTTTGTCAAAGTTGAAAATCGACCGTGCGTTTTCGCTAGAATTGGGCTTAAAGGACATGAAAATAGCTCGGAACGTCACGAATGTTGGCGTGCGCATTTGTCTACAAATGGGACATCCAAAATCTATTCTCAATTTTCAATTCCGAGAAGTTGGTCAAAGATGAAACGCGACCGTGCATTTTCTCTAGAGTTGGGCTTAAATGGGAAGAAAATAGCTCGGAATGTCACGAAAGTTGGTGTGGATGCTTGTCTACCAATGGGACATCCAAATCTATTCTCAAATTTCATTCCGAGAAGTTGTTCAAAGCTGAAAATTTACCGTTCGTTTTCATTAGAATTGGGCTTAAAGGGTGTGAAAATAGCTCGGAACGTCACGAGAGTTGGCGTGCACGCTCGTCTACCAATGTGACATCCAAATCTATTCTAAAATTTATATTCCGAGAAGTTGGTCAAAGTTGAAAATCGACCGTGCATTTTCACTAGACTTGGGCTTAAAGGGTGAGAAAATAGTTTGAAATGTCACGAAAGTTGGCGTGCGCATTTGTCTACCAACGGGACATCCAAATCTATGCTCAATTTTAATTCCGAGGAGTTGGTCAAATTCGAAACTCGACTGTACGTTTTCGCTATACTTGGCCTTAAAGGGGGAGAAAATAGCTCGGAACGTCACGAAAGTTTGGTGTGGACGCTTGTCTACCAATGGGACATCCAAAACTATTCTCAAATTTCAATTCCGAGAAGTTCGTCAAAGTTGAAACTCGATCGTGCGTTTTCGCTAGACTTGGGCTTAAAGGGAGTGAAAATAGCTCGGAACATTACGAAAGTTGGCGTGGACGCTCGTCTAACAATGTGAATCCAAATCCATTCTAAAATTTAAATTTCGAGAAGTTGGTCAAAGTGGAAAATCGACCGTGCATTTTCGCTAGACGTAGGCTTAAAGGGTGAGAAAATAGCTCGGAACTTCATGAAAGTTAGCGTGCGCATTTGTCTACCAACGGGACATCCAAAATATGCTCAATTTTCAATTCCGAGAAGTTGGTCAAATTCGAAACTCGACCGTGCATTTTCGCTCGACTTGAGCTTAAAGGGTGTGAAATTAGCTCGTAATGTGACGAAAGTTGGCGTGCGCATTTGTCTACCAACGGGACATCCAAATCTATGCTCAATTTCTAATTCCGAGAAGTTGGTCAAATTCAAAACTCGACCGTGTGTTTTCGCTAGACTTAGGCTTAAAGGGTGAGAAAATAGCTCAGAATGTCATGAAAGTTGGTGTGGACGCTTGTCTACCAATGGGACATCCAAAACTATTCTCAAATTTAATTTCGAGAAGTTGGTCAAAGTTGAAACTCGATCGTGCGTTTTCGCTAGACTTGGGCTTAAAGGGGGAGAAAATAGCTCGTAACGTCACGAAACTTGGCGTGCGCATTTGTCTACCAACGAGACATCCAAATCTATGCTCAATTTTCAATTCCGAGAAGTTGGTCAAATTCGAAACTCGACCGTGCATTTTCGCTCGACTTGAGCTTAAAGGGTGTGAAATTAGCTCGTAATGTGACGAAAGTTGGCGTGCGCATTTGTCTACCAACGGGACATCCAAATCTGTGCTCAATTTTTAATTCCGAGAAGTTGGTCAAATTCAAAACTCGACCGTGCGTTTTCGCTAGACTTAGGCTTAAAGGGTGAGAAAATAGCTCGGAACGTCAGGAAAGTTGGCGTGCGCATTTGTCTACCAACGGGACATCCAGATATATGCTCAATTTTCAATTCCGAGAAGTTGGTCAAATTCGAACTCGACCGTGCGTTTTCGCTAGAGTTGGGCTTAAAGCCGAGGAAAATAGCTCGTAACGTCACGAAAGTTGGCATGTGCACTTGTCTACCAACGGGACATCCAAATCTATTTTCAAATTTCAACTCCCAAAAGTTGGTCAAATTCGAAACTCGACCGTGCGTTTTCGCTAGACTTGGGCTTAAAGGGGGAGAAAATAGCTCGTAACGTCATGAACGTTTGTGTGGACGCTTGTCTACCAATGGGACATCCAAATCTATTCTCAATTTTCAATTCGAGAAGTTGGTCAAAGATGATACGCGATCGTGCGTTTTCGCTAGAGTTGGGCTTAAATGGGATGAAAATAGCTTGGAATGTCATGAAAGTTGGCGTGGACGCTCGTCTAGCAATGGGACATCCAAATCTATTCTCAAATTTAAATTCCGAGAGGTTGGTCAAACTTGAAACTCGATCGTGCGGTGTTCGCTAGACTTGGGCTTAAAGGGGGAGAAAATAGCTCGGAACGTCACGAAAGTTGGTGTGGACGCTTGTCTACCAATGGGACATCCAAAACTATTCTCAAATTTCAATTTCGAGAAGTTCGTCAAAGTTGAAACTCGATCATGCGTTTTTGCTAGACTTGGGCTTAAAGGGTGTGAAATTAGCTCGTAATGTCACGAAAGTTGCTGTGCGCGCATGTCTACAAATGGGACATCCAAATTCTATTCTCAATTTTCATTTCCGAGAAGTTGGTCAAAGATGAAACGCGAACGTGCGTTTTCTCTAGAGTTCGGCTTAAATGGGAAGAAAATAGCTCGGAATGTCACAAAAGTTGGTGTGGACGCTTGTCTACCAATGGGACATCCAAATCTATTCTCAAATTTAAATTCCAAGAAGTTGGTCAAAGTTGAAAATTTACCGTGCGTTTTCGCTAGACTTGGGCTTAAAGGGCGAGAAAATAGCTCGGAATGTCATGAAAGTTGGTGTGGACGCTTGTCTACCAATGGAACATCCAAATCTATTCTCAAATTTAAATTCCAAGAAGTTGGTCAAAGTTGAAAATTTACCGTGCGTTTTCTCTAGACTTGGGATTAAAGGGCGAGAAAATAGCTCGGAATGTCACGAAAGTTGGTGTGGACGCTTGTCTACCAATGGGACATCCAAATCTATTCTCAAATTTAAATTCCAAGAAGTTGGTCAAAGTTGAAAATTTACCGTGCGTTTTCACTAGAGTTGGGCTTAAAGGGCGAGAAAATAGGTCGGAACGTCACGAAAGCTGGCGTGCGCATTTGTCTACCAATGCGACATCCAAATCTATGCTCAATTTTCAATTCCGAGAAGTTGGTCAAATTCGAAACTCGACCGTGCGTTTTCGCTAGACTTGGGCTTAAAGGGGGAGAAAATAGCTCGGAACGTCACGAAAGACGGTGTGGACGCTTGTCTACCAATGGGACATCCAAAACTATTCTCAAATTTCAATTCCGAGAAGTTGGTCAAAATTGAAACTCGATCATGTGTTTTCGCTCGACTTGGGCGTAAAGGGTGTGAAAATAGCTCGGAGCGTCATGAAAGTTGGCGTGGACGCTCGTCGACCAATGTGACATCCAAATCTATTCTCAAATTTAAATTCCGAGAAGTTGGTCAAAGTTGAAAATCGACAATGCATTTTCGCTAGACTTAGGCTTAAAGGGTGAGAAAATAGCTCGGAACGTCACGAAAGCTGGCATGCGCATTTGTCTACCAACGGGACATCCAAATCTATGCTCAATTTTCAATTTCGAGAAGTTGGTAAAATTCGAAACTCGACCGTGCGTTTTCGCTAGACTTGGGCTTAAAGGGGGAGAAAATAGCTCGGAACGTCATGAAAGTTGGCGTGGACGCTTGTCTACCAATGGGACATCCAAATCCATTCTCAAATTTCAATTCCGAGAAGTTGGTCAAAGTTGAAAATCGACCGTGCGTTTTCGCTAAAATTGGGCTTAAAGGACGTGAAAATTGCTGTGCGCGCATGTCTACAAATGGGACATCCAAATCTATTCTCAATTTTCAATTCCGAGAAGTTGGTCAAAGATGAAACGCGACCGTGCGTTTTCTCTAGAGTTGGGCATAAATGGGAAGAAAATAGCTCGGAATGTCACGAAAGTTGGTGTGGATGCTTGTCAACCAATGGGACATCCAAATCTATTCTCAAATTTCAATTCCGAGAAGTTGTTCAAAGCTGAAAATTTACCGTTCATTTTCGCTAGAATTGGGCTTAAAGGGTGTGAAAATAGCTCGGAACGTCACGAGAGTTGGCGTGCACGCTCGTCTACCAATGTGACATCCAAATCTATTCTCAAATTTATATTCCGAGAAGTTGGTCAAAGTTGAAAATCGACCGTGCATTTTCACTAGACTTGGGCTTAAAGGGCGAGAAAATAGCTCGGAACGTCACGAAAGTTGGCGTGCGCATTTGTCTACCAACGAGACATCCAAATCTATGCTCAATTTTCAATTCCGAGAAGTTGGTCAAATTCGAAACTCGACCGTGCATTTTCGCTCGACTTGAGCTTAAAGGGTGTGAAATTACCTCGTAATGTGACGAAAGTTGGCGTGCGCATTTGTCTACCAATGGGAAATCCAAATCTGTGCTCAATTTTTAATTCGAGAAGTTTGTCAAATTCGAAACTCGACCGTGCGTTTTCGCTAGACTTAGGCTTAAAGGGTGAGAAAATAGCTCGAAACGTCACGAAAGTTGGCGTGCGCATTTGTCTACCAACGGGACATCCAGATATATGCTCAATTTTCAATTCCGAGAAGTTGGTCAAATTCGAACTCGACCGTGCGTTTTCGCTAGAGTTGGGCTTAAAGCGAGGAAAATAGCTCGTAACGTCACGAAAGTTTGCATGTGCACTTGTCTACCAACGGGACATCCAAATCTATTTTCAAATTTCAACTCCCAAAAGTTGGTCAAATTCGAAACTCGACCGTGCGTTTTCGCTAGACTTGGGCTTAAAGGGGAGAAAATAGCTCGGAACGTCATGAAAGTTGGTGTGGACGCTTGTCTACCAATGGGACATCCAAATCTATTCTCAAATTTAAATTCCAAGAAGTTGGTCAAAGTTGAAAATTTACCGTGCGTTTTCGCTAGACTTGGGCTTAAAGGGCGAGAAAATAGCTCGGAATGTCACGAAAGTTGGTGTGGACGCTTGTCTACCAATGGAACATCCAAATCTATTCTCAAATTTAAATTCCAAGAAGTTGGTTAAAGTTGAAAATTTACCGTGCGTTTACGCTAGACTTGGGCTTAAAGGGCGAGAAAATAGCTCGGAATGTCACGAAAGTTGGTGTGGACGCTTGTCTACCAATGGGACATCCAAATCTATTCTCAAATTTAAATTCCAAGAAGTTTGACAAAGTTGAAAATTTACCGTGCGTTTTCACTAGAGTTGGGATTAAAGGGCGAGAAAATAGATCGGAACGTCACGAAAGCTGGTGTGCGCATTTGTCTACCAACGGGACATCCAAATGTATGCTCAATTTTCAATTCCGAGAAGTTGGTCAAATTCGAAACTCGACCGTGCGTTTTCGCTAGACTTGGGCTTAAAGGGGGAGAAAATAGCTCGAAACATCACGAAAGACTGTGTGGACGTTTGTCTACCAATGGGACATCCAAAACTATTCTCAAATTTCAATTCCGAGAAGTTGGTCAAAGTTGAAACTCGATCATGCGTTTTTGCTCGACTTGGGCTTAAAGGGTGTGAAAATATCTCGGAGCGTCATGAAAGTTGGCGTGGACGCTCGTCGACCAATGTGACATCCAAATCTATTTTCAAATTTAAATTCCGAGAATTTGGTCAAAGTTGAAAATCGACAGTGCATTTTCGCTAGACTTAGGCTTAAAGGGTGAGAAAATAGCTCGGAACGTCACGAAAGATGGCGTGCGCATCTGTCTACCAACGGGACATCCAAATCTATGCTCAATTTTCATTACGAGAAGTTGGTCAAATTCGAAACTCGACCGTGCGTTTTCGCTAGACTTGGGCTTAAAGGGTGAGAAAATAGCTCGGAACGTCACGAAAGTTGGCGTGGACACTTGTCTACCAATGGGACATCCAAATCCATTCTCAAATTTCAATTCCGAGAAGTTGGTCAAAGTTGAAAATCGACCGTGCGTTTTCGCTAGAATTGCGCTTAAAGGACGTGAAAATAGCTCGGAACGTCACGAATGTTGGCGTGCGCATTTGTCTACAAATGGGACATCCAAATCTATTCTCAATTTTCAATTCCGAGAAGTTGGTCAAAGATGAAACGCGACCATGCGTTTTCTCTAGAGTTGGGCTTAAATGGGAAGAAAATAGCTCGGAATGTCACGAAAGTTGGTGTGGATGCTTGTCTACCAATGGGACATCCAAATCTATTCTCAAATTTCAATTCCGAGAAGTTGTTCAAAGCTGAAAATTTACCGTTCGTTTTCGCTAGAATTGGGCTTAAATGGTGTGAAAATAGCTCGGAACGTCACGAGAGTTGGCGTGCATGCTCGTCTACCAATGTGACATCCAAATCTATTCTCAAATTTATATTCTGAAAAGTTGGTCAAAGTTGAAAATCGACTGTGCATTTTCACTAAACTTGGGCTTAAAGGGTGAGAAAATAGTTCGAAAAGTCACGAAAGTTGGCGTGCGCATTTGTCTACCAACGGGTCATCCAAATCTATGCTCAATTTTTAATTCCGAGGAGTTGGTCAAATTCGAAACTCGACTGTACGTTTTCGCTATACTTGGGCTTAAAGGGGGAGAAAATAGCTCGGAACGTCATGAAAGTTGGTGTGGACGCTTGTCTACCAATGGGACATCCAAAACTATTCTCAAATTTCAATTCCGAGAAGTTCGTCAAAGTTGAAACTCGATCGTGCGTTTTCGCTAGACTTGTCTTAAGGGGAGTGAAAATAGCTCGGAACATTACCAAAGTTGGAGTGGACGCTCGTCTAACAATGTGACATCCAAATCCATTCTAAAATTTAAATTCCGAGAAGTTGGTCAAAGTTGAAAATCGACCGTGCATTTTTGCTAGACTTAGGCTTAAAGGTTGAGAAAATAGCTCGGAACGTCACGAAAGTTACCGTGCGCATTTTTCTACCAACGGGACATCCAAATCTATGTTCAATTTTCAATTCCGAGAAGTTGGTCAAATTCGAAACTCGACCGTAGCGTTTTCGCTCGACTTGAGCTTAAAGGGTGTGAAATTAGCTCGTAATGTGACGAAAGTTGGCGTGCGCATTTGTCTACCAACGGGACATCCAAATCTATGCTCAATTTCTAATTCCGAGAAGTTGGTCAAATTCAAAACTCGACCGTGTGTTTTCGCTAGACTTAGGCTTAAAGGGTGACAAAATAGCTCGGAACGTCACGAAAGTTGGTGTGGACGCTTGTCTACCAATGGGACATCCAAAACTATTCTCAAATTTCAATTCCGAGAAGTTGGTCAAAGTTGAAACTCGATCGTGCGTTTTCGCTAGACTTGGGCTTAAAGGGGGAGAAAATAGCTCGGAACGTCACGAAAGTTGGCGTGCGCATTTGTCTACCAACGAGACATCCAAATCTATGCTCAATTTTCAATTCCGAGAGGTTGGTCAAATTCGAAACTCGACCGTGCATTTTCGCTCGACTTGAGCTTAAAGGGTGTGAAATTAGCTCGTAATGTGACGAAAGTTGGCGTGCGCATTTGTCTACCAACGGGACATCCAAATCTGTGCTCAATTTTTAATTCCGAGAAGTTGGTCAAATTTGAAACTCGACCGTGCGTTTTCGCTAGACTTAGGCTTAAAGGGTGAGAAAATAGCTCGGAACGTCACGAAAGTTGGCGTGCGCATTTTTCTACCAACGGGACATCCAGATATATGCTCAATTTTCAATTCCGAGAAGTTGGTCAAATTCGAACTCGACCGTGCGTTTTCGCTAGAGTTGGGCTTAAAGCCAAGGAAAATAGCTCGTAACGTCACGAAAGTTGGCATGTGCACTTGTCTACCAACGGGACATCCAAATCTATTTTCAAATTTCAACTCCCAAAAGTTGGTCAAATTCGAAACTCGACCGTGCGTTTTCGCTAGACTTGGGCTTAAAGGGGGAGAAAATAGCTCGGAACGTCATGAAAGTTGGTGTGGACACTTGTCTACCAATGGGACATCCAAATCTATTCTCAATTTTCAATTCCGAGAAGTTGGTCAAAGATGATACGCGATCGTGCGTTTTCGCTAGAGTTGGGCTTAAATGGGATGAAAATAGCTCGGAATGTCATGAAAGTTGGCGTGGAAGCTCGTCTACCAATGGGACATCCAAATCTATTCTCAAATTTGAATTTCGAGATGTTGGTCAAACTTGAAACTCGATGGTGCGTGTTCACTAGACTTGGGCTTAAAGTGGGAGAAAATAGCTCGGAATGTCACGAAAGTTGGTGTGGACGCTTGTCTACCAATGGGACATCAAAAACTATTCTCAAATTTCAATTTCGAGAAGTTCGTCAAAGTTGAAACTCGATCATGCGTTTTTGCTAGACTTGGGCTTAAAGGGTGTGAAATTAGCTCGTAATGTAACGAAAGTTGCTGTGCGCGCATGTCTACAAATGGGACATCCAAATCTATTCTTAATTTTCATTTCCGAGAAGTTGGTCAAAGATGAAACGCGACCGTGCGTTTTCTCTAGAGTTGGGCTTAAATGGGAAGAAAATAGCTCGGAATGTCACAAAAGTTGGTGTGGACGTTTGTCTACCAATGGGACATCCAAATCTATTCTCAAATTTAAATTCCAAGAGGTTGGTCAAAGTTGAAAATTTACCGTGCGTTTTCGCTAGACTTGGGCTTAAAGGGAGAGAAATTAGCTCGTAATGTGACGAAAGTTGGCGTGCGCATTTGTCAACCAACGGGACATCCAAATCTATGCTCAATTTCTAATTCCGAGAAGTTGGTCAAATTCGAAACTCGACCGTGTGTTTTCGCTAGACTTAGGCTTAAAGGGTGATAAAATAGCTCGGAACGTCACGAAAGTTGGTGTGGACGCTTGTCTACCAATGGGACATCCAAAACTATTCTCAAATTTCAATTCCGAGAAGTTGGTCAAAGTTGAAACTCGATCGTGCGTTTTCGCTAGACTTGGGCTTAAAGGGGGAGAAAATAGCTCGGAACGTAACGAAAGTTGGCGTGCGCATTTGTCTACCAACGAGACATCCAAATCTATGCTCAATTTTCAATTCCGAGAAGTTGGTCAAATTCGAAACTCGACCGTGCATTTTCGCTCGACTTGAGCTTAAAGGGTGTGAAATTAGCTCGTAATATGACGAAAGTTGGCGTGCGCATTTGTCTACCAACGGGACATCCAAATCTATGCTCAATTTTCAATTCCGAGAAGTTGGTCAAATTCGAAACTCGACCGTGCGTTTTCGCTAGACTTGGGCTTAAAGGGGGAGAAAATAGCTCGGAACGTCACGAAAGTTGGTGTGGACGCTTGTCTACCAATGGGACATCCAAAACTATTCTCAAATTTCAATTCCGATAAGTTGGTCAAAGTTGAAACTCGATCGTGCGTTTTCGCTAGAATTGGGCTTAAAGGACGTGAAATTAGCTCATAATGTCACGCAAATTGCTGTGCGCGCATGTCTACAAATGGGACATCCAAATCTATTCTCAATTTTCATTTTCGAGAAGTTGGTCAAAGATGAAACGCGACCGTGCGTTTTCTCTAGAGTTGGGCTTAAATGGGAAGAAAATAGCTCGGAATGTCACAAAATTTGGTGTGGACGCTTGTCTACCAATGGGACATCCAAATCTATTCTCAAATTTAAATTCCAAGAAGTTGGTCAAAGTTGAAAATTTACCGTGCGTTTTCGCTAGACTTGGGCTTAAAGGGCGAGAAAATAGCTCGGAATGTCACGAAAGTTGGTGTGGACGCTTGTCTACCAATGGAACATCCAAATCTATTCTCAAATTTAAATTCCAAGAAGTTGGTCAAAGTTGAAAATTTACCGTGCGTTTTCACTAGACTTGGGCTTAAAGGGCGAGAAAATAGCTCGGAATGTCACAAAAGTTGGTGTGGACGCTTGTCTACCAGTGGGACATCCAAATCTATTCTCAAATTTAAATTCCAAGAAGTTGGTCAAAGTTGAAAATTTACCGTGCGTTTTCACTAGAGTTGGGCTTAAAGGGCGAGAAAATAGCTCGGAACGTCACGAAAGCTGGCGTGCGCATTTGTCTACCAACGGGACATCCAAATCTATGCTCAATTTTCAATTCCGAGAAGTTGGTCAAATTCGAAACTCGACCGTGCGTTTAAGCTAGACTTGGGCTTAAAGGGGGAGAAAATAGCTCGAAACGTCACGAAAGACGGTGTGGACGCTTGTCTACCAATGGGACATCCAAAACTATTCTCAAATTTCAATTCCGAGAAGTTGGTCAAAGTTGAAACTCGATCATGCGTTTTCGCCCGACTTGGGCTTAAAAGGTGTGAAAATAGCTCGGAGCGTCATGAAAGTTGGCGTGGATGCTCGTCGACCAATGTGACATCCAAATCTATTCTCAAATTTAAATTCTGAGAAGTTGGTCAAAGTTGAAAATCGACAGTGCATTTTCGCTAGACTTAGGCTTAAAGGGTGAGAAAATAGCTCGGAACGTCACGAAAGTTGGCGTGCGCATTTGTCTACCAACGGGACATCCAAATCTATGCTCAATTTTCAATTCCGAGAAGTTGGTCAAATTCGAAGCTCGACCGTGCGTTTTCGCTAGACTTGGGCTTAAAGGGGGAGAAAATAGCTCGGAACGTCACGAAAGTTGGTGTGGACGCTTGTCTACCAATGGGACATCCAAAACTATTCTCAAATTTCAATTCCGAGAAGTTGGTCAAAGTTGAAACTCGATCGTGCGTTTTCGCTAGAATTGGGCTTAAAGGATGTGAAATTAGCTCGTAATGTCACGAAAATTGCTGTCGCGCATGTCTACAAATGGGACATCCAAATCTATTCTCAATTTTCAATTCTGAGAAGTTGGGCAAAGATGAAACGCGACCGTGCGTTTTCTCTAGAGTTGGGCTTAAATGGGAAGAAAATAGCTCGGAATGTCACAAAAGTTGGTGTGGATGCTTGTCTACCAATGGGACATCCAAATCTATTCTCAAATTTCAATTCCGAGAAGTTGTTCAAAGCTGAAAATTTACCGTTCGTTTTCGCTAGAATTGGGCTTAAAGGGTGTGAAAATTGCTCGGAACGTCACGAGAGTTGGCGTGCACGCTCGTCTACCAATGTGACATCCAAATCTATTCTCAAATTTATATTCCGAGAAGTTGGTCAAAGTTGAAAATCAACCGTGCATTTTCACTAGACTTGGGCTTAAAGGGTGAGAAAATAGTTCGAAATGTCACGAAAGTTGGCGTGCGCATTTGTCTACCAACGGGACATCCAAATCTATGCTCAATTTTTAATTCCGAGGAGTTGGTCAAATTCGAAACTCGACTGTACGTTTTCGCTATACTTGGGCTTAAAGGGGGAGAAAATAGCTCGGAACGTCACGAAAGTTGGTGTGGACGCTTGTCTACCAATGGGACATCCAAAACTATTCTCAAATTTCAATTCCGAGAAGTTCGTCAAAGTTGAAACTCGATCGTGCGTTTTCGCTAGACTTGGGCTTAAAGGGAGTGAAAATAGCTCGGAACATTACGAAAGTTGGCGTGGACGCTCGTCTAACAATGTGACATCCAAATCCATTCTAAAATTTAAATTCCGAGAAGTTGGTCAAAGTGGAAAATCGACCGTGCATTTTCGCTAGACTTAGGCTTAAAGGGTGAGAAAATAGCTCGGAACGTCACGAAAGTTAGCGTGCGCATTTGTCTACCAACGGGACATCCAAATCTATGCTCAATTTTCAATTCCGAGAAGTTGGTCAAATTCGAAACTCGACCGTGCGTTTTCGCTCGACTTGAGCTTAAAGGGTGTGAAATTAGCTCGTAATGTGACGAAAGTTGGCGTGCGCATTTGTCTACCAACGGGACATCCAAATCTATGCTCAATTTCTAATTCCGAGAAGTTGGTCAAATTCGAAACTCGACCGTGTGTTTTCGCTAGACTTAGGCTTAAAGGGTGAGAAAATAGCTCGGAACGTCACGAAAGTTGGTGTGGACGCTTGTCTACCAATGGGACATCCAAAACTATTCTCAAATTTCAATTCCGAGAAGTTGGTCAAAGTTGAAACTCGATCGTACGTGTTCGCTAGACTTGGGCTTAAAGGGGGGGAAAATAGCTCGGAACGTCACGAAAGTTGGTGTGGACGCTTGTCTACCAATGGGACATCCAAAACTATTCTCAAATTTCAATTTCGAGAAGTTTGTCAAAGTTGAAACTCGATCATGCGTTTTTGCTAGAGTTGGGCTTAAAGGGTGTGAAATTAGCTCGTAATGTCACGAAATTTGCTGTGCGCGCATGTCTACAAATGGGACATCCAAATCTATTCTCAATTTTCATTTCCGAGAAGTTGGTCAAAGATGAAACGCGACCGTGCGTTTTCTCTAGAGTTGGGATTTAATGGGAACAAAATAGCTCGGAATGTCACAAAAGTTGGTGTGGACGCTTGTCTACCAATGGGACATCCAAATCTATTCTCAAATTTAAATTCCAAGAAGTTGGTCAAAGTTGAAAATTTACCGTGCGTTTTCGCTAGACTTAAGCTTAAAGGGCGAGAAAATAGCTCGGAATGTCACGAAAGTTGGTGTGGACGCTTGGCTACCAATGGAACATCCAAATCTATTCTCAAATTTAAATTCCAAGAAGTTGGTCAAAGTTGAAAATATACGGTGCATTTTCGCTAGACTTGGGCTTAAAGGGCGAGAAAATAACTCGGAATGTCACGAAAGTTGGTGTGGATGCTTGTCTACCAATGGGACATCCAAATCTAATCTCAAATTTAAATTCCAAGAAGTTGGTCAAAGTTGAAAATTTACCGTGCGTTTTCACTAGAGTTGGGCTTAAAGGGCGAGAAAATAGCTCGAAACGTCACGAAAGCTGGCGTGCGCATTTGTCTACCAACGGGACATCCAAATCTATGCTCAGTTTTCAATTCCGAGAAGTTGGTCAAATTCGAAACTCGACCGTGCGTTTTCCCTAGACTTGGGCTTAAAGGGGGAGAAAATAGCTCGAAACGTCACGAAAGACGGTGTGGACGCTTGTCTACCAATGGGACATCCAAAACTATTCTCAAATTTCAATTCCGAGAAGTTGGTTAAAGTTGAAACTCGATCATGCGGTCTCGCTCGACTTGGGCTTAAAGGGATTGAAAATAGCTCGGAGCGTCATGAAAGTTGGCGTGGACGCTCGTCGACCAATGTGACATCCAAATCTATTCTCAAATTTAAATTCCGAGAAGTTGGTCCAAGTTGAAAATCGACAGTGCATTTTCTTTAGACTTAGGCTTAAAGGGTGAGAAAATAGCTCGGAACGTCACGAAAGCTGGCGTGCGCATTTGTCTACCAACGGGACATCCAAATCTATGCTCAATTTTCAATTCCGAGAAGTTGGTCAAATTCGAAACTCGACCGTGCGTTTTCGCTAGACTTGGGCTTAAAGGGGGAGAAAATAGCTCGGAACGTCACGAAAGTTGGTGTGGACGCTTGTCTACCAATGGGACATCCAAAACTATTCTCAAATTTCAATTCCGAGAAGTTGGTCAAAGTTGAAACTCGATCGTGCGTTTTCGCTAGATCTGGGCTTAAAGGACGTGAAATTAGCTCGTAATGTCACGAAAATTGCTGTGCGCGCATGTCTACAAATGGGACATCCAAATCTATTCTCAATTTTCAATTCCGAGAAGTTGGTCAAAGATGAAACGCGACCGTGCGTTTTCTCTAGAGTTGGGCTTAAATGGGAAGAAAATAGCTCGGAATGTCACGAAAGTTGGTGTGGATGCTTGTCTACCAATGGGACATCCAAATCTATTCTCAAATTTCAATTCCGAGAAGTTGTTCAAAGCTGAAAATTTACCATTCGTTTTCGCTAGAATTGGGCTTAAAGGGTGTGAAAATAGCTCGGAACGTCACGAGAGTTGGCGTGCACACTCGTCTACCAATGTGACATCCAAATCTATTCTCAAATTTATATTCCGAGAAGTTGGTCAAAGTTGAAAATCGACTGTGCATTTTCACTAGACTTGGGCTTAAAGGGTGAGAAAATAGTTCGAAATGTCACGAAAGTTGGCGGGCGCATTTGTCTACCAACGGTACATCCAAATCTATGCTCAATTTTTAATTCCGAAGAGTTGGTCAAATTCGAAACTCGACTGTACATTTTCGCTATACTTGGGCTTAAAGGGGGAGAAAATAGCTCGGAACGTCACGAAAGTTGGTGTGGACGCTTGTCTACCAATGGGACATGCAAAACTATTCTCAAATTTCAATTCCGAGAAGTTCGTCAAAGTTGAAACTCGATCGTGCGTTTTCGCTAGACTTGGGCTTAAAGGGAGTGAAAATAGCTCGGAACATTACGAAAGTTGGCGTGGACGCTCGTCTAACAATGTGACATCCAAATCCATTCTAAAATTTAAATTCCGAGAAGTTGGTCAAAGTGGAAAATCGACCGTGCATTTTCGCTAGACTTAAGCTTAAAGGGTGAGAAAATAGCTCGGAACGTCACGAAAGTTAGCGTGCGCATTTGTCTACCAACGGGACATCCAAATCTATGCTCAATTTTCAATTCCGAGAAGTTGGTCAAATTCGAAACTCGACCGTGCGTTTTCGCTCGACTTGAGCTTAAAGGGTGTGAAATTAGCTCGTAATGTGACGAAAGTTGGCGTGCGCATTTGTCTACTAACGGGACATCCAAATCTGTGCTCAATTTCTAATTCCGAGAAGTTGGTCAAATTCGAAACTCGACCGTGTGTTTTCGCTAGACTTAGGCTTAAAGGGTGAGAAAATAGCTCGGAACGTCACGAAAGTTGGTGTGGACGCTTGTCTACCAATGGGACAAAACTATTCTCAAATTTCAATTCTGAGAAGTTGGTCAAAGTTGAAACTCGATCGTGCGTTTTCGCTAGACTTGGGCTTAAAGGGGGAGAAAATAGCTCGGAACGTCACGAAAGTTGGCGTGCGCATTTGTCTACCAACGAGACATCCAAATCTATGCTCAATTTTCAATTCCGAGAAGTTGGTCAAATTCGAAACTCGACCGTGCATTTTCGCTCGACTTGAGCTTAAAGGGTGTGAAATTAGCTCGTAATGTGACGAAAGTTGGCGTGCGCATTTGTCTACCAACGGGACATCCAAATCTATGCTCAATTTTTAATTCCGAGAAGTTCGTCAAATTCGAAACTCGACCGTGCGTTTTCGCTAGAATTAGGCTTAAAGGGTGAGAAAATAGCTCGGAACGTCACGAAAGTTGGCGTGCGCATTTGTCTACCAACGGGACATCCAGATATATGCTCAATTTTCAATTCCGAGAAGTTGGTCAAATTCGAACTCGACCGTGCGTTTTCGCTAGAGTTGGGCTTAAAGCCGAGGAAAATAGCTCGTAACGTCACGAAAGTTGGCATGTGCACTTGTCTACCAATGGGACATCCAAATCTATTTTCAAATTTCAACTCCCAAAACTTGGTCAAATTCGAAACTCGACCATGCGTTTTCGCTAGACTTGGGCTTAAAGGGGGAGAAAATAGCTCGGAACGTCATGAAAGTTGGTGTGGACGCATGTCTACCAATGGGACATCCAAATCTTTTCTCAATTTTCAATTCCGAGAAGTTGGTCAAAGATGATATGCGATCATGCGTTTTCGCTAGAGTTGGGCTTAAATGGGATGAAAATAGCTCGGAATGTCATGAAAGTTGGCGTGGACGCTCGTCTACCAATGGGACATCCAAATCTATTCTCAAATTTAAATTCCGAGAGGTTGGTCAAACTTGAAACTCGATCGTGCGTGTTCGCTAGACTTGGGCTTAAAGGGGGAGAAAATAGCTCGGAACGTCATGAAAGTTGGTGTGGACGCTTGTCTACCAATGGGACATCCAAAACTATTCTCAAATTTCAATTTCGAGAAGTTCGTCAAAGTTGAAACTCGATCATGCGTTTTTGCTAGACTTGGGCTTAAAGGGTGTGAAATTAGCTCGTAATGTCACGAAAGTTGCTGTGCGCGGATGTCTACAAATGGGACATCCAAATCTATTCTCAATTTTCATTTCCGAGAATGTTGAGATATTGTAACTTCAAAGAATATTATATTTGTACTTTATTATTCCGGAGATGATTCATTCCTCCGTGAAGATCTTATTGTATATCCGGAGATGTTTATTCCTCCGTCGGAATGTGGTAACTCGGGTTATTAGACTTCCCTAGTGGGGGTCGGCCCTAAATGTGTTATGTGGGTCAAAGGGTGATTAGACCACCCTAGAGGGGTCGGCCCAGTCAGTTATAATGGGGTATTTAACCTAATGGTTAAATACGATCCTACATGTACTTGTGTAAAATACATATCAGAGTAGTGTATAAATAGAGGAGGTGTGTTCCTCATTATACACACATTCACTCACTTGAGGATAGCGCACTTGTGGAGGAGAGGTCTGCTATTGTGGAGGAGGAGATCATGTCTCAGGGTTTCATCTTTGTATATTGCTGGTCATCTATATTGAGGAAGCTTTGCTGGGTTTTCTACCCCATGAGGGTTTCCCAGGATAAATCTCTGTCTCTTGTGTTTATGTTGTGCTTGTTGTTTCTTCAGTGATCCTGTATATGCTATTATTGAGAAATGGAATGTAATGCTGCTATTTTCTGTCTTAGCATATTTAATTTTAACATGGTATCAGAGCTAACCTGAAGGAAGACAAGGTATGGCACTAACGACACTTGCTTTACTTACGACAATTTGAAGGTTAGGGTTTTACATAGAAAAAAAAAGTCATCGTAGCACCTTCGCTATAAATCCGTTTTGGCAAAGTTTTCGGATCTGAAATTGTTACAGTACGAATATTAAATCTCCAGGTACCTTGTGTCCAAAGGACAACCTCTAATTCGTTGTACTTTGTGATTTATGATCTGTACAATATAGGGTTTCTGCCTCTTCCAGATCTGAGTCAAAATCAGGTGACCTTGGGAAAAAGGTCATATCTTGGGCTAGGAAGCTCCAAATGCAATTTCGTAAAAAGTGACAGGTAGTACACAGTCTTTACTATCGCAGAAAACGTTTTCAGAGGCTGAAGTTGAACCAGTGACACGTGGCACTCCGTACATGTTCGCCCTCCTGTATTATCCCATAAACAGGTCATGTTGCGACACTTGGCATAACTCTCTCTCAGAGAGTCCAATTGAGGTTAGACCTGTCAGGATGGAAATATAACAGGCCAAGATACCCCAGGAAAGTTTTTCAGAGGCCTAAGTTCAAACAGTGACACGTGGCACGCCGTACAAGTTCGCTCTTCTGTTTTATCCCAAAACAGGTCATGTTGCGACATTTGACATAACTCTCTCTCAGAGAATCCAATTGAGGTCAGACCTGTCAGGATGGAAAGATAACAGGTCAGGATATCTCAGAAAACTTTTTCAGACCCTGTGGATTGAAAAGTTTGGAGTTACACCAGAAACAATCAGGTACATATTTCTGTCAAAACAGAATTATTTTTGAGTACCTTCATTCATGGCTTCCGGAATTTAGGGCTTTGAAGAAAGTTGGAATTTTTGTAAACGGAGACCACGGTTGAATGCTACTCATCAAAATAGAAATTTAGAGACCAAGATCATTTTTTTTTTTTGGTTGGGCAGAAGGCCGGGCTTGATCAAACTTTAGTTCGGGACTTTGATCAGAAAAGTGGAAAATTAGGGCTTCTGTAAAAATGGGAATTTTTGAAATCTGTGACCATGGCTGGAAGCTCCTCAGAAAAATAGAAGCTTAGAGCTTTGGATCAAACATTTTGATTGGGAAGAAGAGTGGGATTCATCAAACCCCAGTTCAGGGTCACGTCCAGTGAATCCGGAAGTTTCAAAGGCAAAATTGAGGAGTGAAACTTTGCAGTTTTCAAATTCTGAATATATCAGTTTGATCAGCTCATCAAGGCGCATATTTCTATCCTTTCGGAAGTTTGAAATTCAAAGTTTGAATTTTTGGGGTTTCTCTGACAAACCCATATCCAGCTCCAGGTCCAGTTCTTGCAAATCAAGTGGATAGGGTTAATCCTAGAAGAAGATGGATTGGTCACCTGCACAAGTGAAGGAGTTCCTTTTTCAGAGGGAGATGAGGCTAAGGCTTTACATAAGGAGATTACAAGCGATCTCGACAGGTATGACTCATCGAGGTATGTTTTGAGATTTTTTCATGATTAAGTTTATGGTATGTTTGTCTGCATGCTATTACGGTTAGTACAATCTTGATTTTAGATTTGTTGTATCACCTTAACAAAATTATGAATGCATGATAGAAGATATTCATTGGTTAGGGTGTTGACACTTATGATTGTACTAATGCATTATGATGTTGTGTGAGGTTAATGTTGTCTGCTAACAAGATACAGGTACATCACAAAAGACAAATCAGTCTCCATGACCATGAAAACATGAAGACAAAGACTCATCCATAATCTTTGTTCTACTTACGAGGTATGTATGACTTTGTTATATTATGCTTAACCTATGAGACATGCAGGTTCTAGCTCAGGATCTCTAAATCATTGAAGAGATTGTTTAGGTATGTTGTACATAACCAAGTAGGTATACTAATCCAGGTATGTTTCCCATGAATCTTACCTTGTGTTAGGATCCCTTATATAAGTATACTTGGAATGATTTGTTATGCTTATTCATAAAGTTAGTAATCAAGGGATTATGCATATTATATCTTTTATCTTGATTGATGATATGCATGAGTAAAAGAAGACTTCCCTGAAATCTTGAATACTAATGTTTATTAACTATAATCATGACTATACATTTTCAAGATTATTTAGTACTATAATGTTTTGATAGCATTTAGAATATACTAATGAGTGTATGTTTGGGTATGAGATCATGAGGATGACTCTTGAGCATGCACAGTGGTACAGAATGAATAGAAGTTCAAAAGACATACAGAAGATCAAGCGGGAGGCAGCCACACAAACATAAAAGATAAGTATTTGAGTCGCTATTTGAAATAGTAATGATATTGCCTGTAATAGGTTGTATGCATATTTGTATTCCTAGAATATATAATGCTGAGTGTAAACATTCATAGAGCATTGAACAGTATACAACTAATGTGCATATGTTTGGTAAGTTGGACAAACATTCCATTGTTGCTTGTCTAGAATGAAACCTCTTTGCTGACATGCCGAGAGCTGTGCACACTCTCGATAGTATGTTTTGGTAGAGATGGAAGGCATCTACATAGCCACTGTATGCATACAGGATATGGGAAAGTGTTGTGCCAAAGTATTGGTCAAATTAGTTGCATAACTATATAAATGATATCTGTATGCATAATAGGTTACCATGTCAATATGATTTGATGATTATGAAGTATTACTAATCCTGTACTTAATTTTGATTTGTAGGAAAGATCATGATGAATGATGAACACTGAACAAGCAATGGATGTTCAACAAGAAGATTTACAAATCAAACAAAATATAGAAGGCTCATGGCTAGAAGATTCTCTTAGAAAGAGGAAGAGAATCATGATGAGATGTTTGCTCCAAGTGGCTAAAATAAGACCATTCTCTTAATGGTGTAATTAAAGAAGAAGTGTGAATCAGGTTCTATATGGTTCCCAGGATCGATAATCAATTGATGAGCTTAATGATCACCATGGGTGATATGGATCTCAACCTTTGCTACAAGGTTGAATATGGCTTCTATACACATATGACATGGATGCAAGAAGGAACTCACCACAGAGTTCGAATGATGTTGAGGCTCATATCAATAGACCCATCTGATGAGAGATGGCACAGATAGATGACTGTAGAAATGAAATTGAAAGATCTCAGATTGATGCATTACTTTCTAGGTCTAAAAGTATGGAAAGTCTCAGAAGGAATCTCTCTCAACCAGAGAAAGTATGCTGAGAAATCTTGAGAAGACTTGATATGTTGGAATGGCCACTCGTATGGATTCCAACTTGAAGCTGTTAGGAGATGACTCATCAGAGTTAGTGGATATAACTCTGTACAGTCAAATTATTGGATCATTGATGTATCTAACATATACTAGGTTAGATATATGCTTTGTTGTGAACACCTTGAGTCAGTATCTAGTGGAAACTAGATGTGTTCACCCGATAGTTGCAAAGCATGTGATGAGGTACATAAAGGATACGATAGACTTTGATCTATGCTATCTTGGAGATCATGACTTCAGATGGCTACTCAGATGGTGTTTGGGAAGAAAGTGTATCAGACAGGAAGAACACATCGAGAGGATTTTATTGTCTGGGATTATCCATGATCTCGTGGTTTAGCTGGAAGCAGTCTAGTGTGGCTCTCAGCACAAGTAGAATATATGGCTGCTTGCTCTGCTAGTTGTGAAGAAGTTTGGCTTCAGGATTGTTTGACTTAGAGATAGAACCAACTGTGATCCTATGTGACAAATAGAGTTGTATCAAGATGACATAGAATCCAGTGTTCCATGATAAGTCAAAGATCATAGGGATCTAACAAGATATGATGCAGAAAGGAACTATAAAGTTTGAATTTGTAACAGGTTACCGATGTACTAACCAAACCTCTACCTCAAGTGAAGAAGTTACCAACATACTAACCAAACCTTTGTCTCGAGTGAAATTTGAATACTTCCGAGACAAGCTTGGTGTAGCTCAAAAGGACCCTCCTCGAAAGGGGGAGTAGTATAGTCACTGATGATGAGGTTGTCTCATCGAACAACAAGGTCGATGATGAGGTAACCTGTTCTCTACACCTAGATACTTAGAAATATTTAGATTTAGGACTCTTATGCTTAGAATACTTAGTTTTACTTATACATGCTTTTGATGATAGATGTATTGGTGAGAATACATGCTTTTGATGATAAGATGTATTGGTAAGAATACATACTTTTGATGACACATGTATTGATTAATGTACTTGTATGGTTGAGGATACTTGTACTTGTATTGATGAGAATACATGTGAGGATTGTATCATCCTTGAACACATGTTCTAAATTGAGCCATAGACATGTGTCTCCGAGAAAGAAGAGGGATTGTATCATCCCTGGACTTCGGTCCCTGAATTGATCCGTAGACGTATGGTCTCCGAGAATGAAGTCCTTAGTGGACAGTTTAGGGGATTGGATCATCCCTGGACTTTCAGTCCTAAAGAGAGCCGTAGACGTGAGGTCTCCGAGAATGAAGTCCTTAGTGGACAGTTGAGGGGATTGGATCATCCCTGGACTTTCAGTCCTAAAGAGAGCCGTAGACGTGAGGTCTCCGAGAATGAAGTCCTTAGTGGACAGTTGAGGGGATTGGATCATCCCTGGACTTTCAGTCCTAAAGAGAGCCGTAGATGTGAGGTCTCCGAGAATGAAATCCTTAGTGGACAGTTGAGGGGATTGGATCATCCCTGGACTTTCAGTCCTAAAGAGAGCCGTAGACGTAAGGTCTCCGAGAAGTGGGGATTGTATCATCCCCGGACCTTGGTCCCTGAATTGATCCGTAGACGTATGGTCTTCGAGAATAAAGTGATGGGGATTGCATCATCCCAGAACCACTAGTTCAAAATGTACGTGATGGGGATTGTATCATCCCCAGACCTTGGTCCCTGAATTGATCCGTAGACGTATGGTCTTCGAGAATAAAGTGATGGGGATTGCATCATCCCGGAACCACTAGTTCAAAATGTACGTGATGGGGATTGTATCATCCCCGGACCTTGGTCCCTGAATTGATCCGTAGACGTATGGTCTTCGAGAATAAAGTGATGGGGATTGCATCATCCCGGAACCACTAGTTCAAAATGTATGTGATGGGGATTGTATCATCCCCGAACTTTGGTCCCTGAATTGATCCGTAGACGTGTGGTCTCCGAGAAGTGGGGATTGTATCATCCCCGGACTTCGGTCCCTGAATTGATCCGTAGACGTGTGGTCTCCGAGAAGTGGGGATTGTATCATCCCCAGACTTCGGTCCCTGAATTGATCCGTAGACGTGTGGTCTCCGAGAAGTGGGGATTGTATCATCCCCGGACTTCGGTCCCTGAATTGATCCGTAGACGTATGGTCTCCGAGAAAGTGATTGATGATGTGGTTACTTGTATCGGTAGGATACTTGTATTGATGATGTGGTTACTTGTATCGGTAGGATACTTGTATTGATGATGTGGTTACTTGTATCGGTAGGATACTTGTATTGATGATGTGGTTACTTGTATCGGTAGGATACTTGTATTGATGATGTGGTTACTTGTATCGGTAGGATACTTGTATTGATGATGTGGTTACTTGTATCGGTAGGATACTTGTATTGATGATGTGGCTACTTGAGTCGGTAGGATACTCGTATTGTTGATATGGTCACTTGTATTGGCATGAATACTTGTACTGCTGATGATCATGTGATCACGATGCTGATGATCATGCTGATGATCGTGTGATGACGATGTTGATGATCGTGTGATGACGATGTTGATGATCGTGAGATGACGATGCTGATGATCGTGTGATGACGATGCTGATGATCGTGTGATGACGATGCTGATGATCGTGAGATGATGATGCTGATGATCGTGTATAGTGAGGATCCAGATGATGATATTGTTGTAGCTGTTCAAGTGCTACAGAAGATAAAGACTCAATACTGAAGATGTCGATGTTCCAGTATTGAAGATGTTCCAGTAACTGCTTGAGTTACTAATGATGTTGAGAAAGCTTCCAATGATTTATAGATGTATCATGTATGATGTTGCTGACTCCTTGCTCGGGCAGATGCTGTTATAATATCCTTCTCGTTAAGGGGGAGTGTTGAGATATTGTAACTTCAAAGAATATTATATTTGTACTTTATTATTCCGGAGATCTTTCATTCCTCCGTGAAGATCTTATTGTATATCCGGAGATGTTTATTCCTCCGTCGGAATGTGGTAACTCGGGTTATTAGACTTCCCTAGTGGGGGTCGGCCCTAAATGTGTTATGTGGGTCAAAGGGTTATTAGACCACCCTAGAGGGGTCGGCCCAGTCAGTTATAATGGGGTATTTAACCTAATGGTTAAATACGAGCCTACATGTACTTGTGTAAAATACATATCAGAGTAGTGTATAAGTAGAGGAGGTGTGTTCCTCATTATACACACATTCACTCACTTGAGGATAGCGCACTTGTGGAGGAGAGGTCTGCTATTGTGGAGGAGGAGATCATGTCTCAGGGTTTCATCTTTGTATATTGCTGGTCATCTATATTGAGGAATCTTTGCTGGGTTTTCTACCCCATGAGGGTTTCCCAGGATAAATCTCTGTCTCTTGTGTTTATGCTGTGCTTGTTGTTTCTTCAGTGATCCTGTATATGCTATTATTGAGAAATGGAATGTAATGCTGCTATTTTCTGTCTTAGCATATTGAATTTTAACAGAGAAGTTGGTCAAAGATGAAACGCGACCATGCGTTTTTGCTAGATTTGGGCTTAAAGGGCAAGAAAATAGCTCGGAATGTCACGAAATTTGGTGTGGACGCTTGTCTACCAATGGAACATCCAAATCTATTCTCAAATTTAAATTCCAAGAAGTTGGTCAAAGTTGAAAATTTACCGTGCGTTTTCGCTAGACTTGGGCTTAAAGGGCGATAAAATAGCTCGGAATGTCACGAAAGTTGGTGTGGATGCTTGTCTACCAATGGGACATCCAAATCTATTCTCAAATTTAAATTCCAAGAAGTTGGTCAAAGTTGAAAATTTACCGTGCGTTTTCGCTAGACTTGGGCTTAAAGGGTAAGAAAATAGCTCGGAATGTCACGAAAGTTGGTGTGGACGCTTGTCTACCAATGGGACATCCAAATCTATTCTCAAATTTAAATTCCAAGAAGTTGGTCAAAGTTGAAAATTTACCGTGCGTTTTCACTAGAGTTGGGCTTAAAGGGCGAGAAAATAGCTCGGAACGTCACGAAAGCTGGCGTGCGCATTTGTTTACCAACGGGACATCCAAATCTATGCTCAATTTTCAATTCCGAGAAGTTGGTCAAATTCGAAACTCGACCGTGCGTTTTCGCTAGACTTGGGCTTAAAGGGGGAGAAAATAGCTCGAAACGTCACGAAAGACGGTGTGGACGCTTGTCTACCAATGGGACATCCAAAACTATTCTCAAATTTCAATTCCGAGAAGTTGGTCAAAGTTGAAACTCGATCATGCGTTTTCGCTCGACTTGGGCTTAAAGGGTGTGAAAATAGCTCGGAGCGTCATGAAAGTTGGCGTGGACGCTCGTCGACCAATGTGACATCCAAATCTATTCTCAAATTTAAAATCCGAGAAGTTGGTCAAAGTTGAAAATCGACAGTGCATTTTCGCTAGACTTAGGCTTAAAGGGTGAGAAAATAGCTCGGAACGTCACGAAAGTTGGCGTGCGCATTTGTCTACCAACGGGACATCCAAATCTATGCTCAATTTTCAATTCCGAGAAGTTGGTCAAATTCGAAACTCGACCGTGCGTTTTCGCTAGACTTGGGCTTAAAGGGGGAGAAAATAGCTCGGAACGTCACGAAAGTTGGTGTGGACGCTTGTCTACCAATGGGACATCCAAAACTATTCTCAAATTTCAATTCCGAGAAGTTGGTCAAAGTTGAAACTCGATCGTGCATTTTCGCTAGAATTGGGCTTAAAGGACGTGAAATTAGCTCGTAATGTCACGAAAATTGCTGTGCGCGCATGTCTACAAATGGGACATCCAAATCTATTCTCAATTTTCAATTCCGAGAAGTTGGTCAAAGATGAAACGCGACCGTGCGTTTTCTCTAGAGTTGGGCTTAAATGGGAAGAAAATAGCTCGGAATGTCACGAAAGTTGGTGTGGATGCTTGTCTACCAATGGGACATCCAAATCTATTCTCAAATTTCAATTCCGAGAAGTTCAAAGCTGAAAATTTACCGTTCGTTTTCGCTAGAATTGGGCTTAAAGGGTGTGAAAATAGCTCGGAACGTCACGAGAGTTGGCGTGCAGGCTCGTCTACCAATGTGACATCCAAATCAATTCTCAAATTTATATTCCGAGAAGTTGGTCAAAGTTGAAAATCGACCGTGCATTTTCACTAGACTTGGGCTTAAAGGGTGAGAAAATAGTTCGAAATGTCACGAAAGTTGGCGTGCGCATTTGTCTACCAACGGGACATCCAAATCTATGCTCAATTTTTAATTCCGAGGAGTTTGTCAAATTCGAAACTCGACTGTACGTTTTCGCTATACTTGGGCTTAAAGGGGGAGAAAATAGCTCGGAACGTCACGAAAGTTTGTGTGGACGCTTGTCTACCAATGGGACATCCAAAACTATTCTCAAATTTCAATTCCGAGAAGTTCGTCAAAGTTGAAACTCGATCATGCGTTTTCGCTAGACTTGGGCTTAAAGGGAGTGAAAATAGCTCGGAACATTACGAAAGTTGGCGTGGAAGCTCGTCTAACAATGTGACATCCAAATCCATTCTAAAATTTAAATTCCGAGAAGTTGGTCAAAGTGGAAAATCGACCGTGCATTTTCGCTAGACTTAGGCTTAAAGGGTGAGAAAATAGCTCGGAACGTCACGAAAGTTAGCGTGCGCATTTGTCTACCAACGGGACATCCAAATCTATGCTCAATTTTCAATTCCGAGAAGTTGGTGAAATTCGAAACTCGACCGTGCGTTTTCACTCGACTTGAGCTTAAAGGGTGTGAAATTAGCTCGTAATGTGACGAAAGTTGGCGTGCGCATTTTTCTACCAACGGGACATCCAAATCTATGCTCAATTTCTAATTCCGAGAAGTTGGTCAAATTCGAAACTCGACCGTGTGTTTTCGCTAGACTTAGGCTTAAAGGGTGAGAAAATAGCTCGGAACGTCACGAAAGTTGGTGTGGACGCTTGTCTACCAATGGGACATCCAAAACTATTCTCAAATTTCAATTCCGAGAAGTTGGTCAAAGTTGAAACTCGATCGTGCGTTTTCGCTAGACTTGGGCTTAAAGGGGGAGAAAATAGCTCGGAACGTAACAAAAGTTGGCCTGCGCATTTGTCTACCAACGAGACATCCAAATCTATGCTCAATTTTCAATTCCGAGAAGTTGGTCAAATTCGAAACTCGACCGTGCATTTTCGCTCGACTTGAGCTTAAAGGGTGTGAAATTAGCTCGTAATGTGACGAAAGTTGGCATGCGCATTTGTCTACCAACGGGACATCCAAATCTATGCTCAATTTTTAATTCCGAGAAGTTGGTCAAATTCGAAACTCGACCGTGCGTTTTCGCTAGACTTAGGCTTCAAGGGTGAGAAAATAGCTCGGAACGTCACGAAAGTTGGCGTGCACATTTGTCTACCAACGGGACATCCAGATATATGCTCAATTTTCAATTCCGAGAAGTTGGTCAAATTCGAACTCAACCGTGCGTTTTCGCTAGAGTTGGGCTTAAAGCCGAGGAAAATAGCTCGTAACGTCACGAAAGTTGGCATGTGCACTTGTATACCAATGGGACATCCAAATCTATTTTCAAATTTCAACTCCCAAAACTTGGTCAAATTCGAAACTCGACCGTGCGTTTTCGCTAGACTCGGGCTTAAAGGGGGAGAAAATAGCTCGGAACGTCATGAAAGTTGGTGTGGACGCTTGTCTACCAATGGGACATCCAAATCTATTCTCAATTTTCAATTCCGAGAAGTTGGTCAAAGATGATATGCGATCGTGCGTTTTCGCTAGAGTTGGGCTTAAATGGGATGAAAATATCTCGGAATGTCATGAAAGTTGGCGTGGACGCTCGTCTACCGATGGGACATCCAAATCTATTCTCAAATTTAAATTCCGAGAGGTTGGTCAAACTTGAAACTCGATCGTGCGTGTTCACTAGACTTGGGCTTAAAGGGGGAGGAAATAGCTCGGAACGTCATGAATGTTGGTGTGGACGCTTGTCTACCAATGGGACATCCAAAACTATTCTCAAATTTCAATTTCGAGAAGTTCGTCAAAGTTGAAACTCGATCATGCGTTTTTGCTAGACTTGGGCTTAAAGGGTGTGAAATTAGCTCGTAATGTCACGAAAGTTGTTGTGCGCGCATGTCTACAAATGGGACATCCAAATCTATTCTCAATTTTCATTTCCGAGAAGTTGGTCAAAGATGAAACGCGACTGTGCGTTTTCTCTAGAGTTGGGCTTAAATGGGAAGAAAATAGCTCGGAATGTCACAAAAGTTGGTGTGGATGCTTGTCTACCAATGGGATATCCAAATCTATTCTCAAATTTAAATTCCAAGAAGCTGGTCAAAGTTGAAAATTTACCGTGCGTTTTCGCTAGACTTGGGCTTAAAGGGCGAGAAAATAGCTCGGAATGTCACGAAAGTTGGTGTGGACGCTTGTCTACCAATGGAACATCCAAATCTATTCTCAAATTTAAATTCCAAGAAGTTGGTCAAAGTTGAAAATTTACCGTGCGTTTTCGCTAGACTTGGGCTTAAAGGGTGAGAAAATAGCTCGGAATGTCATGAAATTTGGTGTGGACGCTTGTCTACCAATGGGAAATCCAAAGCTATTCTCAAATTTAAATTCCAAGAAGTTGGTCAAAGTTGAAAATTTACCATGCATTTTCACTAGAGTTGGGCTTAAAGGGCGAGAAAATAGCTCGGAACGTCACGAAAGCTGGCGTGCGCATTTGTTTACCAACGGGACATCCAAATCTATGCTCAATTTTCAATTCCGAGAAGTTGGTCAAACTCGAAACTCGACCGTGCGTTTTCGCTAGACTTGGGCTTAAAGGGGGAGAAAATAGCTCGGAACGTCACGAAAGACGGTGTGGACGCTTGTCTACCAATGGGACATCCAAAACTATTCTCAAATTTCAATTCCGAGAAGTTGGTCAAAGTTGAAACTCGATCATGCGTTTTCACTCAACTTGGGCTTAAAGGGTGTGAAAATAGCTCGGAGCGTCATGAAAGTTGGCATGGACGCTCGTCGACCAATGTGACATCCAAATCTATTCTCAAATTTAAATCCCGAGAAGTTGGTCAAAGTTTAAAATCGACAGTGCATTTTCGCTAGACTTAGGCTTAAAGGGTGGGAAAATAGCTCGGGACGTCACGAAAGTTGGCGTGCGCATTTGTCTACCAACGGGACATCCAAATCTATGCTCAGTTTTCAATTCCGAGAAGTTGGTCAAATTCGAAACTCGACCGTGCGTTTTCGCTAGACTTGGGCTTAAAGGGGGAGAAAATAGCTCGGAACGTCACGAAAGTTGGCGTGGACGCTTGTCTACCAATGGGACATCCAAATCCATTCTCAAATTTCAATTCCGAGAAGTTGGTCAAAGTTGAAAATCGACCATGCGTTTTCGCTAGAATTGGGCTTAAAGGACGTGAACATAGCTCGGAACGTCACGAATGTTGGTGTGCGCATTTGTCTACAAATGGGACATCCAAATCTATTCTCAATTTTCAATTCCGAGAAGTTGGTCAAAGATGAAACGCGACTGTGCGTTTTCTCTAGAGTTGGGCTTAAATGGGAAGAAAATAGCTCGGAATGTCACGAAAGTTGGTGTGGATGCTTGTCTACCAATGGGACATCCAAATCTATTCTCAAATTTCAATTCCGAGAAGTTGTTCAAAGCTGAAAATTTACCGTTCATTTTCGCTAGAATTGGGCTTAAAGGGTGTGAAAATACCTCGGAACGTCACGAGAGTTGGCGTGCACGCTCGTCTACCAATGTGACATCCAAATCTATTCTCAAATTTATATTCCGAGAAGTTGGTCAAAGTTGAAAATCGACCGTGCACTTTCACTAGACTTGGGCTTAAAGGGTGAGAAAATAGTTTGAAATGTCACGAAAGTTGGCGTGCGCATTTGTCTACCAACGGGACATCCAAATCTATGCTCAATTTTTAATTCCGAGGAGTTGGTCAAATTCGAAACTCGACTGTACGTTTTCGCTATACTTGGGCTTAAAGGGGGAGAAAATAGCTCGGAACGTCACGAAAGTTGGTCTGGACGCTTGTCTACCAATGAGACATCCAAAACTATTCTCAAATTTCAATTCCGAGAAGTTCGTCAAAGTTGAAACTCGATCGTGCGTTTTCGCTAGACTTGGGCTTAAAGGGAGTGAAAATAGCTCGGAACATTACGAAAGTTGGCGTGGACGCTCGTCTAACAATGTGACATCCAAATCCATTCTAAAATTTAAATTCCGAGAAGTTGTTCAAAGTGGAAAATCGACCGTGCATTTTCGCTAGGCTTAGGCTTAAAGGGTGAGAAAATAGCTCGGAACGTCACGAAAGTTAGCGTGCGCATTTGTCTACCAACGGGACATCCAAATCTATGCTCAATTTTCAATTCCGAGAAGTTGGTCAAATTCGAAACTCGACCGTGCGTTTTCGCTCGACTTGAGCTTAAAGGGTGTGAAATTAGCTCGTAATGTGATGAAAGTTGGCGTGCGCATTTGTCTACCAACGAGACATCCAAATCTATGCTCAATTTCTAATTCCAAGAAGTTGGTCAGATTCGAAACTCGACCGTGTCTTTTCGCTAGACTTAGGCTTAAAGGGTGAGAAAATAGCTCGGAACATCACGAAAGTTGGTGTGGACGCTTGTCTACCAATGGGACATCCAAAACTATACTCAAATTTCAATTCCGAGAAGTTGGTCAAAGTTGAAACTCGATCGTGTGTTTTCGCTATACTTGGGCTTAAAGGGGGAGAAAATAGCTCGGAACGTCACGAAAGTTGGCGTGCGCATTTGTCTCCCAACGAGACATCCAAATCTATGCTCAATTTTCAATTCCGAGAAGTTGGTCAAATTCGAAACTCGACCATGCATTTTCGCTCGACTTGATCTTAAAGGGTGTGAAATTAGCTCGTAATGTGACGAAAGTTGACGTGCGCATTTGTCTACCAACGGGACATCCAAATCTGTGCTCAATTTTTAATTCCGAGAAGTTGGTCAAATTCGAAACTCGACCGTGCGTTTTCGCTAGACTTAGGCTTAAAAGGTGAGAAAATAGCTCGGAACGTCAAGAAAGTTGGCGTGCGCATTTGTCTACCAACAGGACATCCAGATATATGCTCAATTTTCAATTCCGAGAAGTTGGTCAAATTCGAACTCGACCGTGCGTTTTCGCTAGAGTTGGGCTTAAAGCCGAGGAAAATAGCTCGTAACGTCACGAAAGTTGGCATGTGCACTTGTCTACCAACGGGACATCCAAATCTATTTTCAAATTTCAACTCCCAAAAGTTGGTCAAATTCGAAACTTGACCGCGCGTTTTCGCTAGACTTGGGCTTAAAGGGGGAGAAAATAGCTCGGAACGTCATGAAAGTTGGTGTGGGCGCTTGTCTACCAATGGGACATCCAAATCTATTCTCAATTTTCAATTCCGAGAAGTTGGTCAAAGATGATACGCGATTGTGCGTTTTCGCTAGAGTTGGGCTTAAATGGGATGAAAATAGCTCGGAATGTCATGAAAGTTGGCGTGGACGCTCGTCTACCAATGGGACATCCAAATCTATTCTCAAATTTAAATTCCGAGAGGTTGGTCAAACTTGAAACTCGATCGTGCGTGTTCGCTAGACTTGGGCTTAAAGGGGGAGGAAATAGCTCGGAACGTCATGAAAGTTGGTGTGGACGCTTGTCTACCAATGGGACATCCAAAACTATTCTCAAATTTCAATTTCGAGAAGTTCGTCAAAGTTGAAACTCGATCATGCGTTTTTGCTAGACTTGGGCTTAAAGGGTGTGAAATTAGCTCGTAATGTCACGAAAGTTGCTGTGCGCGCATGTCTACAAATGGGACATCCAAATCTATTCTCAATTTTCATTTCCGAGAAGTTGGTCAAAGATGAAACGCGACTGTGCGTTTTCTCTAGAGTTGGGCTTAAATGGGAAGAAAATAGCTCGGAATGTCACAAAAGTTGGTGTGGATGCTTGTCTACCAATGGGATATCCAAATCTATTCTCAAATTTAAATTCCAAGAAGCTGGTCAAAGTTGAAAATTTACCGTGCGTTTTCGCTAGACTTGGGCTTAAAGGGCGAGAAAATAGCTCGGAATGTCACGAAAGTTGGTGTGGACGCTTGTCTACCAATGGAACATCCAAATCTATTCTCAAATTTAAATTCCAAGAAGTTGGTCAAAGTTGAAAATTTACCGTGCGTTTTCGCTAGACTTGGGCTTAAAGGGCGAGAAAATAGCTCGGAATGTCACGAAAGTTGGTGTGGACGCTTGTCTACCAATGGGACATCCAAATCTATTCTCAAATTTAAATTCCAAGAAGTTGGTCAAAGTTGAAAATTTACCGTGCGTTTTCACTAGAGTTGGGCTTAAAGGGCGAGAAAATAGATCGGAACGTCACGAAAGCTGGCGTGCGCATTTGTCTACCAACGGGACATCCAAATCTATGCTCAATTTTCAATTCCGAGAAGTTGGTCAAATTCGAAACTCGACCGTGCGTTTTCGCTAGACTTGGGCTTAAACGGGGAGAAAATAGCTCGGAACGTCACGAAAGTTGGCGTGGACGCTTGTCTACCAATGGGACATCCAAATCCATTCTCAAATTTCAATTCCGAGAAGTTGGTCAAAGTTGAAAATCGACCATGCGTTTTCGCTAGAATTGGGCTTAAAGGACGTGAAAATAGCTCGGAAGGTCACGAATGTTGGCGTGCGCATTTGTCTACAAATGGGACATCCAAATCTATTCTCAATTTTCAATTCCGAGAAGTTGGTCAAAGATGAAACGCGACCGTGCATTTTCTCTAGAGTTGGGCTTAAATGGGACGAAAATAGCTCGGAATGTCACGAAAGTTGGTGTGGATGCTTGTCTACCAATGGGACATCCAAATCTATTCTCAATTTTCAATTCCGAGAAGTTGGTCAAAGATGAAACGCGACCGTGCGTTTTCTCTAGAGTTGGGCTTAAATGGGAATATCACGAAAGTTGGTGTGGATGCTTGTCTACCAATGGGACATCCAAATCTATTCTCAAATTTCAATTCCGAGAAGTTGTTCAAAGCTGAAAATTTACTGTTCCTTTTCGCTAGAATTGGGCTTAAAGGGTGTGAAAATAGCTCGGAACGTCACGAGAGTTGGCATGCACGCTCGTCTACCAATGTGACATCCAAATCTATTATCAAATTTATATTCCGAGAAGTTGGTCAAAGTTGAAAATCGACCGTGCATTTTCACTAGACTTGGGCTTAAAGGGTGAGAAAATAGTTCGAAATGTCACGAAAGTTGGCGTGCGCATTTGTCTACCAACGAGACATCCAAATCTATGCTCAATTTTTAATTCCGAGGAGTTGGTCAAATTCGAAACTCGACTGTACGTTTTCGCTATACTTGGGCTTAAAGGGGGAGAAAATAGCTCGGAATGTCACGAAAGTTGGTGTGGACGCTTGTCTACCAATGGGACATCCAAAACTATTCTCAAATTTCAATTCCGAGAAGTTCGTCAAAGGTGAAACTCGATCGTGCGTTTTCGCTAGACTTGGGCTTAAAGGGAGTGAAAATAGCTCGGAACATTACGAAAGTTGGCGTGGACGCTCGTCTAAAAATGTGAAATCCAAATCCATTCTAAAATTTAAATTCCGAGAAGTTGGTCAAAGTGGAAAATCGACCGTGCATTTTCGCTAGACTTAGGCTTAAAGGGTGAGAAAATAGCTCGGAACCTCACGAAAGTTAGCGTGCGCATTTGTCTACCAACGGGACATCCAAATCTATGCTCAATTTTCAATTCCGAGAAGTTGTTCAAAGCTGAAAATTTACCGTTCGTTTTCGCTAGAATTGGGCTTAAAGGGTGTGAAAATAGCTCGGAATGTCATGAAAGTTGGCGTGGACGCTCATCTACCAATGGGACATCCAAATCTATTCTCAAATTTAAATTCCGAGAGGTTGGTCAAACTTGAAACTCGATCGTCCGTGTTCGCTAGACTTGGGCTTAAAGGGGGAGAAAATAGCTCGGAACGTCACGAAAGTTGGTGTGGACGCTTGTCTACCAATGGAACATCCAAAACTATTCTCAAATTTCAATTCCGAGAAGTTGGTCAAAGTTGAAACTCGATCATGCGTTTTTCCTAGACTTGGGCTTAAAGGGTGTGAAATTAGCTCGTAATGTCACGAAAGTTGCTGTGCGCGCATGTCTATAAATGGGACATCCAAATCTATTCTCAATTTTCATTTCCGAGAAGTTGGTCAAAGATGAAACGCGACCGTGCGTTTTCACTAGAATTGGGCTTAAAGGGTGTGAAAATAGCTCGGAACGTCGCGAGAGTTGGCGTGCACGCTCGTCTACCAATCTGACATCCAAATCTATTCTCAAATTTATATTCCGAGAAGTTGGTCAAAGTTGAAAATCGACCATGCATTTTCACTAGACTTGGGCTTAAAGGGTGAGAAAATAGTTCGAAATATCACGAAAGTTGGCGTGCGCATTTGTCTACCAACGGGACATCCAAATCTATGCTCAATTTTTAATTCCGAGGAGTTGGTCAAATTCGAAACTCGACTGTACGTTTTTGCTATACTTGGGCTTAAAGGGGGAGAAAATAGCTCGGAACGTCACGAAAGTTGGTGTGGACGCTTGTCTACCAATGGGACATCCAAAACTATTCTCAAATTTCAATTCCGAGAAGTTCGTCAAAGTTGAAACTCGATCGTGCGTTTTCGCTAGACTTGGGCTTAAAGGGAGTGAAAATAGCTCCGAACATTACGAAAGTTGGCGTGGACGCTCGTCTAACAATGTGACATCCAAATCCATTCTAAAATTTAAATTTTGCGAAGTTGGTCAAAGTGGAAAATCGACCGTGCATTTTCGCTAGACTTAGGCTTAAAGGGTGAGAAAATAGCTCAGAACGTCACGAAAGTTAGCGTGCGCATTTGTCTACCAACGGGACATCCAAATCTATGCTCAATTTTCAATTCCGAGAAGTTGGTCAAATTCGAAACTCGACCGTGCGTTTTCGCTCGACTTGAGCTTAAAGGGTGTGAAATTAGCTCGTAATGTGACGAAAGTTGCCGTGCGCATTTGTCTACCAACGGGACATCCAAATCTATGCTCAATTTCTAATTCCGAGAAGTTGGTCAAATTCGAAACTCGACCGTGTGTTTTCGCTAGACTTAGGCTTAAAGGGTGAGAAAATAGCTCGGAACGTCACGAAAGTTGGTGTGGACGCTTGTCTACCAATGGGACATCCAAAACTATTCTCAAATTTCAATTCCGAGAAGTTGGTCAAAGTTGAAACTCGATCGTGCGTGTTCGTTAGACTTGGGCTTAAAGGGGGAGAAAATAGCTCGGAACGTCACGAAAGTTGGTGTGGACGCTTGTCTACCAATGGGACATCCAAAACTATTCTCAAATTTCAATTTCGAGAAGTTCATCAAAGTTGAAACTCAATCATGCGTTTTTGCTAGACTTGGGCTTAAAGGGTGTGAAATTAGCTCGTAATGTCACGAAAGTTGCTGTGCGCGCATGTCTACAAATGGGACATCCAAATCTATTCTCAATTTGATTTTCCGAGAAGTTGGTCAAAGATGAAACGCGACCGTGCGTTTTCTCTAGAGTTGGGCTTAAAGGGGAAGAAAATAGCTCGGAATGTCACAAAAGTTGGTGTGGACGCTTGTCTACCAATGGGACATCCAAATCTATTCTCAAATTTAAATTCCAAGAAGTTGGTCAAAGTTGAAAATTTACTGTGCGTTTTCGCTAGACTTGGGCTTAAAGGGCGAGAAAATAGCTCGGAATGTCACGAAAGTTGGTGTGGACGCTTATCTACCAATGGGACATCCAAATCTATTCTCAAATTTAAATTCCAAGAAGTTGGTCAAAGTTGAAAATTTACCGTGCGTTTTCACTAGAGTTGGGCTTAAAGGGCGAGAAAATAGCTCGGAACGTCACGAAAGCTGGCGTGCGCATTTGTCTACCAACGGGACATCCAAATCTATGCTCAATTTTCAATTCCGAGAAGTTGGTCAAATTCGAAACTCGACCGTGCGTTTTCGCTAGACTTGGGCTTAAAGGGGGAGAAAATAGGTCGGAACGTCACGAAAGACGGTGTGGACGCTTGTCTACCAATGGGACATCCAAAACTATTCTCAAATTTCAATTCCAAGAAGTTGGTCAAAGTTGAAACTCGATCATGCGTTTTCGCTCGACTTGGGCTTAAAGGGTGTGAAAATAGCTCGGAGCGTCAGGAAAGTAGGCGTGGATGCCCGTCGACCAATGTGACATCCAAATCTATTCTCAAATTTAAATTCCGAGAAGTTGTTCAAAGTTGAAAATCGACAGTGCATTTTCGCTAGACTTAGGCTTAAAGGGTGAGAAAATAGCTCAGAACGTCACGAAAGTTGGCGTGCGCATTTGTCTACCAATGGGACATCCAAATCTATGCTCAATTTTAAATTCCGAGAAGTTGGTCAAATTCGAAACTCGACCGTGCGTTTTCCCTAGACTTGGGATTAAAGGGGGAGAAAATAGCTCGGAACGTCACGAAAGTTGGTGTGGACGCTTGTCTAGCAATGGGACAACCAAAACTATTCTCAAATTTCAATTCTGAAAAGCTGGTCAAAGTTGAAACTCGATCGTGCGTTTTCGCTAGAATTGGGGTTAAAGGACGTGAAATTAGCTCGTAATGTCACGAAAATTGCTGTGCGCGCATATCTACAAATGGGACATCCAAATCTATTCTCAATTTTCAATTCCGAGAAGTTGGTCAAAGATGAAACGCGACCGTGCGTTTTCTCTAGAGTTGGGCTTAAATGGGAAGAAAATAGCTCGGAATGTCACGAAAGTTGGTGTGGATGCTTGTCTACCAATGGGACATCCAAATCTATTCTCAAATTTCAATTCCGAGAAGTTGTTCAAAGCTGAAAATTTACCGTTCGTTTTCGCTAGAATTGGGCTTAAAGGGTGTGAAAATAGCTCGGAACGTCACGAGAGTTGGCGTGCACGCTCGTCTACGAATGTGACATCCAAATCTATTCTCAAATTTATATTCCGAGAAGTTGGTCAAAGTTGAAAATCGACCGTGCATTTTCACTAGACTTGGGCTTAAAGGGTGAGAAAATAGTTCGAAATGTGACGAAAGTTGGCGTGCGCATTTGTCTACCAACGGGACATCCAAATCTATGCTATATTTTTAATTCCGAGGAGTTGGTCAAATTCGAAACTCGACTATACGTTTTCGCTATACTTGGGCTTAAAGGGGGATAAAATAGCTCGGAACGTCACGAAAGTTGATGTGGACGCTTGTCTACCAATGGGACATCCAAAACTATTCTCAAATTTCAATTCCGAGAAGTTCGTCAAAGTTGAAACTCGATCGTGCGTTTTCGCTAGACTTGGGCTTAAAGGGAGTGAAAATAGCTCGGAACATTACGAAAGTTGGCGTGGATGCTCGTCTAACAATGTGACATCCAAATCCATTCTAAAATTTAAATTCCGAGAAGTTGGTCAAAGTGGAAAATCGACCGTGCATTTTCGCTAGACTTAGGCTTAAAGGGTGAGAAAATAGCTCGGAACGTCACGAAAGTTAGCGTGCGCATTTGTCTACCAACGGGACATCCAAATCTATGCTCAATTTTCAATTCCGAGAAGTTGGTCAAATTCGAAACTCGACCATGCGTTTTCGCTCGACTTGAGCTTAAAGGGTGTGAAATTAGCTCGTAATGTGACGAAAGTTGGCGTGCGCATTTGTCTACCAACGGGACATCCAAATCTATGCTCAATTTCTAATTCCGAGAAGTTGGTCAAATTCGAAACTCGACCGTGTGTTTTCGCTAGACTTAGGCTTAAAGGGTGAGAAAATAGCTCCGAGCGTCACGAAAGTTGGTGTGGACGCTTGTCTACCAATGGGACATCCAAAACTATTCTCAAATTTTAATTCCGAGAAGTTGGTCAAAGTTGAAACTCGATCGTGCGTTTTCGCTAGACTTGGGCTTAAAGGGGGAGAAAATAGCTCGGAACGTCACGAAAGTTGGCGTGCGCATTTGTCTACCAACGAGACATCCAAATCTATGCTCAATTTTCAATTCCGAGAAGTTGGTCAAATTCGAAACTCGACCGTGCATTTTCGCTCGACTTGAGCTTAAAGGGTGTGAAATTAGCTCGTAATGTGACGAAAGTTGGCGTGCGCATTTGTCTACCAACGGGACATCCAAATCTATGCTCAATTTTTAATTCCGAGAAGTTGGTCAAATTCGAAACTCGACCGTGCGTTTTTGCTAGACTTAGGCTTAAAGGGTGAGAAAATAGCTCGGAACGTCACGAAAGTTGGCGTGCGCATTTGTCTACCAACGGGACATCCAGATATATGCTCAATTTTCAATTCCGAGAAGTTGGTCAAATTCGAACTCGACCGTGCGTTTTCGCTAGAGTTGGGCTTAAAGCTGAGGAAAATAGCTCGTAACGTCACGAAAGTTGGCATGTGCACTTGTCTACCAATGGGACATCCAAATCTATTTTCAAATTTCAACTCCCAAAACTTGGTCAAATTCGAAACTCGACCGTGCGTTTTCGCTAGACTTGGGCTTAATGGGGGAGAAAATAGCTCGGAACGTCATGAAAGTTGGCGTGGACGCTCTTCTACCAATGGGACATCCAAATCTATTCTCAAATTTAAATTCTGAGAGGTTGGTCGAACTTGAAAGTCGATCGTGCGTGTTCGCTATACTTGGGCTTAAAAGGGGAGAAAATAGTTCGGAACGTCATGAAAGTTGGTGTGGACGCTTGTCTACCAATGGGACATCCAAATCTATTCTCAATTTTCAATTCCGAGAAGTTGGTCAAAGATGATATGCGATCGTGCGTTTTCGCTAGAGTTGGGCTTAAATGGGATGAAAATAGCTCAGAATGTCATGAAAGTTGGCGTGGACGCTCGTCTACCAATGGGACATCCAAATCTATTCTCAAATTTAAATTCCGAGAGGTTGGTCAAACTTGAAACTCGATCGTGCGTGTTCGCTAGACTTGGGATTAAAGGGGGAGAAAATAGCTCGGAACGTCACGAAAGTTGGTGTGGACGCTTGTCTACAAATGGGACATCCAAAACTATTCTCAAATTTCAATTTCGAGAAGTTCGTCAAAGTTGAAACTCGATCATGCTTTTTTGCTAGACTTGGGCTTAAAGGGTGTGAAATTAGCTCGTAATGTCACGAAAGTTGCTGTGCGCGCATGTCTACAAATGGGACATCCAAATCTATTCTCAATTTTCATTTCCAAGAAGTTGGTCAAAGATGAAACGCGACCGTGCGTTTTCTCTAGAGTTGGGCTTAAATGGGAAGAAAATAGCTCGGAATGTCACAAAAGTTGGTGTGGACGCTTGTCTACCAATGGGACATCCAAATCTATTCTCAAATTTAAATTCCAAGAAGTTGGTCAAAGTTGAAAATTTACCGTGCGTTTTTGCTAGATTTGGGCCTTAAAGGGCAAGAAAATAGCTCGGAATGTCACGAAATTTGGTGTGGACGCTTGTCTACCAATGGAACATCCAAATCTATTCTCAAATTTAAATTCCAAGAAGTTGGTCAAAGTTGAAAATTTACCGTGCGTTTTCGCTAGACTTGGCCTTAAAGGGCGATAAAATAGCTCGGAATGTCACGAAAGTTGGTGTGGATGCTTGTCTACAATGGGACATCCAAATCTATTCTCAAATTTAAATTCCAAGAAGTTGGTCAAAGTTGAAAATTTACCGTGCGTTTTCACTAGAGTTGGGCTTAAAGGGCGAGAAAATAGCTCGGAACATCACGAAAGCTGGCGTGCGCATTTGTCTACCAACGGGACATCCAAATCTATGCTCAATTTTCAATTCCGAGAAGTTGGTCAAATTCGAAACTCGACCGTGCGTTTTCGCTAGACTTGGGCTTAAAGGGGGAGAAAATAGCTCGGAACGTCATGAAAGATGGTGTGGACGCTTGTCTACCAATGGGACGTCCAAAACTATTCTCAAATTTCAATTCCGAGAAGTTGGTCAAAGTTGAAACTCGACGGTGCGTTTTCGCTAGAATTGGGCTTAAAGGACGTGAAATTAGCTCGTAATGTCACGAAAATTGCTGTGCGCGCATGTCTACAAATGGGACAATCAAATCTATTCTCAATTTTCAATTCCGAGAAGTTGGCATGAGGAAAATAGCTCGTAACGTCACGAAAGTTGGCATGTGCACTTGTCTACCAACGGGACATCCAAATCTATTTTCAAATTTCAACTCCCAAAAGTTGGTCAAATTCGAAACTCGACCGTGCGTTTTCACTAGACTTGGGCTTAAAGGGGGATAAAATAGCTCGGAACGTCACGAAAGACGGTGTGGACGCTTGTCTACCAATGGGACATCCAAAACTATTCTCAAATTTCAATTCCGAGAAGTTGGTCAAAGTTTAAACTCGATCATGCGTTTTCGCTCGACTTGGGCTTAAAGGGTGTGAAAATAGCTCGGTGCGTCATGAAAGTTGGCGTGGACGCTTGTCGACCAATGTGACATCCAAATCTATTCTCAAATTTCAATTCCGAGAAGTTGGTCAAAGTTGAAAATCGACAGTGCATTTTCGCTAGACTTAGGCTTAAAGGGTGAGAAAATAGCTCGGAACGTCACGAAAGTTGGCGTGCGCATTTGTCTACCAACGGGACATCCAGATCTATGCTCAATTTTCAATTCCGAGAAGTTGGTCAAATTCGAACTCGACCGTGCGTTTTCGCTTGACTTGGGCTTAAAGGGGGAGAAAATAGCTCGGAACGTCACGAAAGTTGGTGTGGACGCTTGTCTACCAATGGGACATCCAAAACTATTCTCAAATTTCAATTCCGAGAAGTTGTTCAAAGCTGAAAATTTACCGTTCGTTTTCGCTAGAATTGGGCTTAAAGGGTGTGAAAATAGCTCGGAACGTCACGAGAGTTGGCGTGCACGCTCGTCTACCAATGTGACATCCAAATCTATTCTCAAATTTATATTCCGAGAAGTTGGTCAAAGTTGAAAATCGACCGTGCATTTTCACTAGACTTGGGCTTAAAGGGTGAGAAAATAGTTCGAAATGTCACGAAAGTTGGCGTGCGCATTTGTCTACCAACGGGACATCCAAATCTATGCTCAATTTTTAATTCCGAGGAGTTGGTCAAATTCGAAAATCGACTGTACGTTTTCGCTATACTTGGGCTTAAAGGGGGAGAAAATAGCTCGGAAAGTCATGAAAGTTGGTGTGGACGCTTGTCTACCAATGGGACATCCAAAACTATTCTCAAATTTCAATTCCGAGAAGTTCGTCAAAGTTGAAACTCGATCGTGCGTTTTCGCTAGACTTGGACTTAAAGGGAGTGAAAATAGCTCGGAACATTACGAAAGTTGGCGTGGACGCTCGTCTAACAATGTGACATCCAAATCCATTCTAAAATTTAAATTCTGAGAAGTTGGTCAAAGTGGAAAATCGACCGTGCATTTTCGCTAGACTTAGGCTTAAAGGGTGAGAAAATAGCTCGGAACGTCACGAAAGTTAGCGTGCGCATTTGTCTACCAACGGGACATCCAAATCTATGCTCAATTTTCAATTCCGAGAAGTTGGTCAAATTCGAAACTCGACCGTGCGTTTTCGCTCGACTTGAGCTTAAAGGGTGTGAAATTAGCTCGTAATGTGACGAAAGTTGGCGTGCGCATTTTTGTACCAACGGGACATCCAAATCTATGCTCAATTTCTAATTCCGAGAATTTGGTCAAATTCGAAACTCGACCGTGTGTTTTCGCTAGACTTGGGCTTAAAGGGTGAGAAAATAGCTCGGAACGTCACGAAAGTTGGTGTGGACGCTTGTCTACCAATGGGACATCCAAAACTATTGTCAAATTTCAATTCCGAGAAGTTGGTCAAAGTTGAAACTCGATCGTGCGTGTTCGCTAGACTTGGGCTTAAAGGGGGAGAAAATAGCTCGGAACGTCACGAAAGTTGGTGTGGGCGCTTGTCTACCAATGGGACATCCAAAACTGTTCTCAAATTTCAATTTCGAGAAGTTCGTCAAAGTTGAAACTCGATCATGCGTTTTTGCTAGACTTGGGCTTAAAAGGTGTGAAATTAGCTCGTAATGTCACGAAATTTGCTGTGCGCGCATGTCTACAAATGGGACATCCAAATCTATTCTCAATTTTCATTTCCGAGAAGTTGGTCAAAGATGAAACGCGACCGTGCGTTTTCTCTAGAGTTGGGCTTAAATGGGAAGAAAATAGTTCGGAATGTCACAAAAGTTGGTGTGGACGCTTGTCTACCAATGGGACATCCAAATCGATTCTCAAATTTAAATTCCAAAAAGTTGGTCAAAGTTGAAAATTTAACGTGCGTTTTCGCTAGACTTGGGCTTAAAGGGAGAGAAAATAGCTCGGAATGTCACGAAAGTTGGTGTGGACGCTTGTCTACCAATGGAACATCCAAATCTATTCTCAAATTTAAATTCCAAGAAGTTGGTCAAAGTTGAAAATTTACCGTGCGTTTTCGCTAGACTTGGGCTTAAAGGGCGAGAAAATAGCTCGGAATGTCACGAAAGTTGGTGTGGACGCTTGTCTACCAATGGGACATCCAAATCTATTCTCAAATTTAAATTCCAAGAAGTTGGTCAAAGTTGAAAATTTACCGTGCGTTTTCACTAGAGTTGGGCTTAAAGGGCGAGAAAATAGCTCGGAACATCACGAAAGCTGGCGTGCGCATTTGTCTACCAACGGGACATCCAAATCTATGCTCAATTTTCAATTCCGAGAAGTTGGTCAAATTCGAAACTCGACCGTGCGTTTTCGCTAGACTTGGGCTTAAAGGGGGAGAAAATAGCTCGGAACGTCACGAAAGACGGTGTGGACGCTTGTCTACCAATGGGACATCCAAAACTATTCTCAAATTTCAATTCCGAGAAGTTGGTCAAAGTTGAAACTCGATCATGCGTTTTCGCTCGACTTGGGATTAAAGGGTGTGAAAATAGCTCGGAGCGTCATGAAAGTTGACGTGGACGCTCGTCGACCAATGTGACATCCAAATCTATTCTCAAATTTAAATTCCGAGAAGTTGGTCAAAGTTGAAAATCGACAGTGCATTTTCGCTAGACTTAGGCTTAAAGGGTGAGAAAATAGTTCGGAACGTCACGAAAGCTGGCGTTCGCATTTGTCTACCAACGGGACATCCAAATCTATGCTCAATTCTCAATTCCGAGAAGTTGGTCAAATTCGAAACTCGACCGTGCGTTTTCGCTAGACTTAGGCTTAAAGGGTGAGAAAATAGCTCGGAACGTCACGAAAGTTGGCGTGCGCATTTTTCTACCAACGGGACATCCAGATATATGCTCAATTTTCAATTCCGAGAAGTTGGTCAAATTCGAACTCGACCGTGCGTTTTCGCTAGAGTTGGGCTTAAAGGCGAGGAAAATAGCTCGTAACGTCACGAAAGTTGGCATGTGCACTTGTCTACCAATGGGACATCCAAATCTATTTTCAAATTTCAACTCCCAAAAGTTGGTCAAATTCGAAACTCGCCGGGGGCTTTTTGCTAGACTTGGGATTAAAGGGGGAGAAAATAGCTCGGAACGTCATGAAAGTTGGTGTGGACGCTTGTCTACCAATGGGACATCCAAATCTATTCTCAATTTTCAATTCTGAGAAGTTGGTCAAAGATGATACGCGATCCTGCTTTTTCGCTAGAGTTGGGCTTAAATGGGATGAAACTAGCTCTGAATGTCATGAAAGTTGGCGTGGACGCTCGTTTACCAATGGGACATCCAAATCTATTATCAAATTTAAATTCCGAGAGGTTGGTCAAACTTGAAACTCGATCGTGCGTGTTTGCTAGACTTGGGCTTAAAGGGGGAGAAAATAGCTCGGAACGTCACGAAAGTTGGTGTGGACGCCTGTCTACCAATGGGACATCCAAAACTATTCTCAAATTTCAATTTCGAGAAGTTCGTCAAAGTTGAAACTCGATCATGCGTTTTTGCTAGACTTGGGCTTAAAGGGTGTGAAATTAGCTCGTAATGTCACGAAAGTTGATGTGCGCGCATGTCTACAAATGGGACATCCAAATCTATTCTCAAATTTCATTTCCGAGAAGTTGGTCAAAGATGAAACGCGACCGTGCGTTTTCTCTAGAGTTGGGCTTAAATGGGAAGAAAATAGCTCGGAATGTCACAAAAGTTGGTGTGGATGCTTGTCTACCAATGGGACATCCAAATCTATTCTCGAATTTAAATTCCAAGAAGTTGGTCAAAGTTGAAAATTTACCGTGCGTTTTCGCTAGACTTGGGCTTAAAGGGCGAGAAAATAGCTCGGAACGTCACGAGAGTTGGCGTGCACGCTCGTCTACCAATGTGACATCCAAATCTATTCTCAAATTTATATTCCGAGAAGTTGGTTAAAGTTGAAAATCGACCGTGCATTTTCACTAGACTTGGGCTTAAAGGGTGAGAAAATAGTTCGAAATGTCACGAAAGTTGGCGTGCGCATTTGTCTACCAATGTGACATCCAAATCTATGCTCAATTTTTAATTCCGAGGAGTTGGTCAAATTCGAAACTCGACTGTACGTTTTCGCTATACTTGGGCTTAAAGGGGGAGAAAATAGCTCGGAACGTCACGAAAGTTGGTGTGGACGCTTGTCTACCAATGGGACATCCAAAACTATTCTCAAATTTCAATTCCGAGAAGTTCGTCAAAGTTGAAACTCGATCGTGCGTTTTCGCTAGACTTGGGCTTAAAGGGAGTGAAAATAGCTCGGAACATTACGAAAGTTGGCGTGGACGCTCGTCTAACAATGTGACATCCAAATCCATTCTAAAATTTAAATTCCGAGAAGTTGGTCAAAGTGGAAAATCGACCGTGCATTTTCGCTAGACTTAGGCTTAAAGGGTGAGAAAATAGCTCGGAACGTCACGAAAGTTAGCGTGCGCATTTGTCTACCAACGGGACATCAAAATCTATGCTCAATTTTCAATTCCGAGAAGTTGGTCAAATTCGAAACTCGACCGTGCGTTTTCGCTCGACTTGAGCTTAAAGGGTGTGAAATTAGCTCGTAATGTGACGAAAGTTGGCGTGCGCATTTGTCTACCAACGGGACATCCAAATCTATGCTCAATTTCTAATTCCGAGAAGTTGGTCAAATTCGAAACTCGACCGTGTGTTTTCGCTAGACTTAGGCTTAAAGTGTGAGAAAATAGCTCGGAACGTCACGAAAGTTGGTGTGGACGCTTGTCTACCAATGGGACATCCAAAACTATTCTCAAATTTCAATTCCGAGAAGTTGGTCAAAGTTGAAACTCGATCGTGCGTTTTCGCTAGACTTGGGCTTAAAGGTGGAGAAAATAGCTCGGAACGTCACAAAAGTTGCCGTGCGCATTTGTCTACCAACGAGACATCCAAATCTATGCTCAATTTTCAATTCCGAGAAGTTGGTCAAATTCGAAACTCGACCGTGCATTTTCGCTCGACTTGAGCTTAAAGGGTGTGAAATTAGCTCATAATGTGACGAAAGTTGTCGTGCGCATTTGTCTACCAACGGGACATCCAAATCTGTGCTCAATTTTTAATTCCAAGAAGTTGGTCAAATTTGAAACTCGACCGTGCGTTTTCGCTAGACTTAGGCTTAAAGGGGGATAAAATAGCTCGGAACGTCACGAAAGTTGGTGTGGACGCTTGTCTACCAATGGGACATCCAAAACTATTCTCAAATTTCAATTTCGAGAAGTTCGTCAAAGTTGAAACTCGATCATGCGTTTTTGCTAGACTTGGGCTTAAAGGGTGTGAAATTAGCTCGTAATGTCACGAAAGTTGCTGTGCGCGCATGTCTACAAATGGGACATCCAAATCTATTCTCAATTTGATTTTCCGAGAAGTTGGTCAAAGATGAAACGCGACCGTGCGTTTTCTCTAGAGTTGGGCTTAAATGGGAAGAAAATAGCTCGGAATGTCACAAAAGTTGGTGTGGACGCTTGTCTACCAATGGGACATCCAAATCTATTCTCAAATTTAAATTCCAAGAAGTTGGTCAAAGTTGAAAATTTACCGTGCGTTTTCGCTAGACTTGGGCTTAAAGGGCGAGAAAATAGCTCGGAATGTCACGAAAGTTGGTGTGGACGCTTGTCTACCAATGGAACATCCAAATCAATTCTCAAATTTAAATTCCAAGAAGTTGGTCAAAGTTGAAAATTTATCGTGCGTTTTCGCTAGACTTGGGCTTAAAGGGCGAGAAAATAGCTCGAAATGTCAAGAAAGTTGGTGTGGACGCTTGTCTACCAATGGGACATCCAAATATATTCTCAAATTTAAATTCCAAGAAGTTGGTCAAAGTTGAAAATTTGTCGTCCATTTTCACTAGAGTTGGGCTTAAAGGGCGAGAAAATAGCTCGGAACGTCACGAAAGCTGTCGTGCGCATTTGTCTACCAACGGGACATCCAAATCTATGCTCAATTTTCAATTCCGAGAAGTTGGTCAAATTCGAAACTCGACCGTGCGTTTTCGTTAGACTTGGGCTTAAAGGGGGAGAAAATAGCTCGGAACGTCACGAAAGACGGTGTGGACGCTTGTCTACCAATGGGACATCAAAAACTATGCTCAAATTTCAATTCCGAGAAGTTGGTCAAAGTTGAAACACGATCATGCGTTTTCGCTCGACTTGGGCTTAAAGGGTGTGAAAATAGCTCGGAGCGTCATGAAAGTTGGCGTGGATGCTCGTCGACCAATGTGACATCCAAATCTATTCTCAAATTTATATTCCGAGAAGTTGGTCAAAGTTGAAAATCGACAGTGCATTTTCGCTAGACTTAGGCTTAAAGGGTGAGAAAATAGCTCGGAACGTCACGAAAGTTGGCGTGCGCATTTGTCTACCAACGGGACATCCAAATCTATGATCAATTTTCAATTCCGAGAAGTTGGTGAAATTCGAAACTCGACCGTGCGTTTTCGCTAGACTTGGGCTTAAAGGGGGAGAAAATAGCTCGTAACGTCACGAAAGTTGGTGTGGACGCTTGTCTACCAATGGGACATCCAAAACTATTCTCAAATTTGAATTCCGAGAAGTTGGTCAAAGTTGAAACTCGATCGTGCGTTTTCGCTAGAATTGGGCTTAAAGGACGTGAAATTAGCTCGTAATGTCACGAAAATTGCTGTGCGCGCATGTCTACAAATGGGACATCCAAATCTATTCTCAATTTTCAATTCCGAGAAGTTGGTCAAAGATGAAATGCGACCGTGCGTTTTCTCTAGAGTTGGACTTAAATGGGAAGAAAATAGCTCGGAATGTCACGAAAGTTGGTGTGGATGCTTGTCTACCAATGGGAGATCCAAATCTATTCTCAAATTTCAATTCCGAGAAGTTGCTCAAAGATGAAAATTTACCGTTCGTTTTCGCTAGAATTGGGCTTAATGGGTGTGAAAATAGCTCGGAACGTCACGAGAGTTGGCATGCACGCTCGTCTACCAATGTTAACTCCAAATCTATTCCCAAGTTTATATTCCGAGAAGTTGGTCAAAGTTGAAAATCGACCGTGCATTTTCACTAGACTTGGGCCTAAAGGGTGAGAAAATAGTTCGAAATGTCACGAAAGTTGGCGTGCGCATTTGTATACCAACGGGACATCCAAATCTATGCTCAATTTTTAATTCCGAGGAGTTGGTCAAATTCGAAACTCGACTGTACGTTTTCGCTATACTTGGGCTTAAAGGGGGAGAAAATAGCTCGGAACGTCACGAAAGTTGGTGTGGACGCTTGTCTACCAATGGGACATCCAAAACTATTCTCAAATTTCAATTCCGAGAAGTTCGTCAAAGTTGAAACTCGATCGTGCGTTTTCGCTAGACTTGGGCTTAAAGGGAGTGAAAATAGCTCGGAACATTACGAATGTTGGCGTGGACGCTCGTCTAACAATGTGACATCCAAATCCATTCTAAAATTTAAATTCCGAGAAGTTGGTTAAAGTGGAAAATCGACCGTGCATTTTCGCTAGACTTAGGCTTAGAGGGTGAGAAAATATCTCGGAACGTCACGAAAGTTAGCGTGCGCATTTGTCTACCTACGGGACATCCAAATCTATGCTCAATTTTCAATTCCGAGAAGTTGGTCAAATTCGAAACTCGACCGTGCTTTTTCGCTCGACTTGAGCTTAAAGGGTGTGAAATTAGCTCGTAATGTGACGAAAGTTGGCGTGCGCATTTGTCTACCAACGGGACATCCAAATCTATGCTCAATTTCTAATTCCGAGAAATTGGTCAAATTCGAAACTCGACCGTGTGTTTTCGCTAGACTTAGGCTTAAAGGGTGAGAAAATAGCTCGGAACGTCACGAAAGTTGGTGTGGACGCTTGTCTACCAATGGGACATCCAAAACTATTCTCAAATTTCAATTCCGAGAAGTTGGTCAAAGTTGAAACTCGATCGTGAGTGTTCGCTAGACTTGGGCTTAAAGGGGGAGAAAATAGCTCGGAACGTTACGAAAGTTGGTGTGGACGCTTGTCTACCAATGGGACATCCAAAACTATTCTCAAATTTCAATTTCGAGAAGTTCGTCAAAGTTGAAACTCGATCATGCGTTTTTGCTAGACTTGGGCTTAAAGGGTGTGAAATTAGCTCGTAATGTCACGAAAGTTGCTGTGCGCGCATGTCTACAAATGGGATATCCAAATCTATTCTCAATTTTCATTTCCGAGAAGTTGGTCAAAGATGAAACGCGACCGTGCGTTTTCTCTAGAGTTGGGCTTAAATGGGAAGAAAATAGCTCGGAATGTCACAAAAGTTGGTGTGGACGCTTGTCTACCAATGGGACATCCAAATCGATTCTCAAATTTAAATTCCAAGAAGTTGGTCAAAGTTGAAAATTTACCGTGCATTTTCGCTAGAATTGGGCTTAAAGGGCGAGAAAATAGCTCGGAATGTCACGAAAGTTGGTGTGGACGCTTGTCTACCAATGGAACATCCAAATCTAATCTCAAATTTAAATTCCAAGAAGTTGGTCAAAGTTGAAAATTTACCGTGCGTTTTCACTAGACTTGGGCTTAAAGGGGGAGAAAATAGCTCGGAACGTCACGAAACACGGTGTGGACGCTTGTCTACCAATGGGACATCCAAAACTATTCTCAAATTTCAATTCCGAGAAGTTGGTCAAAGTTTAAACTCGATCATGCGTTTTCGCTCGACTTGGGCTTAAAGGGTGTGAAAATAGCTCGGAGCGTCATGAAAGTTGGCGTGGACGCTCGTCGACCAATGTGACATCCAAATCTATTCTCAAATTTAAATTCCGAGAAGTTGGTCAAAGTTGAAAATCGACAGTGCATTTTCGCTAGACTTAGGCTTAAAGGGTGAGAAAATAGCTCGGAACGTCACGAAAGTTGGCGTGCGCATTTGTCTACCAACGGGACATCCAAATCTATGCTCAATTTTCAATTCCGAGAAGTTGGTCAAATTCGAAACTCGACCGTGCGTTTTCGCTTGACTTGGGCTTAAAGGGGGAGAAAATAGCTCGGAACGTCACGAAAGTTGGTATGGACGCTTGTCTACCAATGGGACATCCAAAACTATTCTCAAATTTCAATTCCGAGAAGTTGGTCAAAGTTGAAACTCGATCATGCGTTTTCGCTAGAATTGGGCTTAAAGGACGTGAAATTAGCTCGTAATGTCACGAAAATTGGTGTGCGCGCATGTCTACAAATGGGACATCCAAATCTATTCTCAATTTTCAATTCCGAGAAGTTGGTCAAAGATGAAACGCAACCGTGCGTTCTCTCTAGAGTTGGGCTTAAATGGGAAGAAAATAGCTCGGAATGTCACGAAAGTTGGTGTGGATGCTTGTCTACCAATGGGACATCCAAATCTATTCTCAAATTTCAATTCCGAGAAGTTGTTCAAAGCTGAAAATTTACCGTTCGTTTTCGCTAGAATTGGGCTTAAAGGGTGTGAAAATAGCTCGGAACGTCACGAGAGTTGGCGTGCACGCTCGTCTACCAATGTGACATCCAAATCTATTCTCAAATTTATATTCCGAGAAGTTGGTCAAAGTTGAAAATCGACCGTGCATTTTCACTAGACTTGGGCTTAAAGGGTGAGAAAATAGATCGAAATGTCACGAAAGTTGGCGTGCGCATTTGTCTACCAACGGGACATCCAAATCTATGCTCAATTTTTAATTCCGAGGAGTTGGTCAAATTCGAAACTCGACTGTACGTTTTCGCTATACTTGGGCTTAAAGGGGGAGAAAATAGCTCGGAAAGTCACGAAAGTTGGTGTGGACGCTTGTCTACCAATGGGACATCCAAAACTATTCTCAAATTTCAATTCCGAGAAGTTCGTCAAAGTTGAAACTCGATCGTGCGTTTTCGCTAGACTTGGGCTTAAAGGGAGTGAAAATAGCTCGGAACATTACGAAAGTTGGCGTGGACGCTCGTCTAACAATGTGACATCCAAATCCATTCTAAAATTTAAATTCCGAGAAGTTGGTCAAAGTGGAAAATCGACCGTGCATTTTCGCTAGACTTAGGCTTAAAGGGTGAGAAAATAGCTCGGAACGTCACGAAAGTTAGCGTGCGCATTTGTCTACCAACGGGACATCCAAATCTATGCTCAATTTCCAATTCCGAGAAGTTGGTCAAATTCGAAACTCGACCGTGCGTTTTCGCTCGACTTGAGCTTAAAGGGTGTGAAATTAGCTCGTAATGTGACGAAAGTTGGCGTGCGCATTTGTCTACCAACGGGACATCCAAATCTATGCTCAATTTCTAATTCCGAGAAGTTGGTAAAATTCGAAACTCGACCGTGTGTTTTCGCTAGACTTAGGCTTAAAGGGTGAGAAAATAGCTCGGAACGTCACGAAAGTTGGTGTGGACGCTTGTCTACCAATGGGACATCCAAAACTATTCTCAAATTTCAATTCCGAGAAGTTGGTCAAAGTTGAAACTCGATCGTGCGTGTTCGCTAGACTTGGGCTTAAAGGGGGAGAAAATAGCTCGGAACGTCACGAAAGTTGGTGTGGACGCTTGTCTACCAATGGGACATCCAAAAATGTTCTCAAATTTCAATTTCGAGAAGTTCGTCAAAGTTGAAACTCGATCATGCGTTTTTGCTAGACTTGGGCTTAAAGGGTGTGAAATTAGCTCGTAATGTCACGAAATTTGCTGTGCGCGCATGTCTACAAATGGGACATCCAAATCTATTCTCAATTTTCATTTCCGAGAAGTTGGTCAAAGATGAAACGCGACCGTGCGTTTTCTCTAGAGTTGGGCTTAAATGGGAAGAAAATAGCTCGGAATGTCACAAAAGTTGGTGTGGACGCTTGTCTACCAATGGGACATCCAAATCTATTCTCAAATTTAAATTCCAAAAAGTTGGTCAAAGTTGAAAATTTAACGTGCGTTTTCGCTAGACTTGGGCTTAAAGGGAGAGAAAATAGCTCGTAATGTCACGAAAGTTGGTGTGGACGCTTGTCTACCAATGGAACATCCAAATCTATTCTCAAATTTAAATTCCAAGAAGTTGGTCAAAGTTGAAAATTTACCGTGCGTTTTCGCTAGACTTGGGCTTAAAGGGCCAGAAAATAGCTCGGAATGTCACGAACGTTGGTGTGGACGCTTGTCTACCAATGGGACATCCAAATCTATTCTCAAATTTAAATTCCAAGAAGTTGGTCAAAGTTGAAAATTTACCGTGCGTTTTCACTAGAGTTGGGCTTAAAGGGCGAGAAAATAGCTCGGAACGTCACGAAAGATGGCGTGCGCATTTGTCTACCAACGGGACATCCAAATCTATGCTCAATTTTCAATTCCGAGAAGTTGGTCAAATTCGAAACTCGACCGTGCGTTTTCGCTAGACCTGGGCTTAAAGGGGGAGAAAATAGCTCGGAACGTCACGAAAGACGGTGTGGACGCTTGTCTACCAATGGGACATCCAAAACTATTCTCAAATTTCAATTCCGAGAAGTTGGTCAAAGTTGAAACTCGATCATGCGTTTTCGCTCGACTTGGGCTTAAAGGGTGTGAAAATAGCTCGGAGCGTCATGAAAGTTGACGTGGACGCTCATCGACCAATGTGACATCCAAATCTATTCTCAAATTTAAATTCCGAGAAGTTGGTCAAAGTTGAAAATCGACAGTGCATTTTCGCTAGACTTAGGCTTAAAGGGTGAGAAAATAGTTCGAAACGTCACGAAAGCTGGCATTCGCATTTGTCTACCAACGGGACATCCAAATCTATGCTCAATTCTCAATTCCGAGAAGTTGGTCAAATTCGAAACTCGACCGTGCATTTTCGTTCGACTTGAGCTTAAAGGGTGTGAAATTAGCTCGTAATATGACGAAAGTTGGCGTGCGCATTTGTCTACCAACGGGACATCCAAATCTATGCTCAATTTTTAATTCCGAGAAGTTGGTCAAATTCGAAACTCGACCGTGCATTTTCGCTAGACTTAGGCTTAAAGGGTGAGAAAATAGCTCGGAACGTCACGAAAGTTGGCGTGCGCATTTGTCTACCAACGGGACATCCAGATATATGCTCAATTTTCAATTCCGAGAAGTTGGTCAAATTCGAACTCGACCGTGCGTTTTCGCTAGAGTTGGGCTTAAAGCCGAGGAAAATAGCTCGTAACGTCACGAAAGTTGGCATGTGCACTTGTCTACCAATGGGACATCCAAATCTATTTTCAAATTTCAACTCCCAAAAGTTGGTCAAATTCGAAACTCGCCCGGGGCTTTTTGCTAGACTTGGGCTTAAAGGGGGAGAAAATAGCTCGGAACGTCATGAAAGTTGGTGTGGACGCTTGTCTACCAATGGGACATCCAAATCTATTCTCAATTTTCAAGTCTGAGAAGTTGGTCAAAGATGATACGCGATCCTGCTTTTTCGCTAGAGTTGGGCTTAAATGGGATGAAACTAGCTCTGAATGTCATGAAAGTTGGCGTGGACGCTCGTTTACCAATGGGACATCCAAATCTATTCTCAAATTTAAATTCCGAGAGGTTGGTCAAACTTGAAACTCGATCGTGCGTGTTTGCTAGACTTGGGCTTAAAGGGGGAGAAAATAGCTCGGAACGTCACGAAAGTTGGTGTGGAGGCTTGTCTACCAATGGGACATCCAAAACTATTCTCAAATTTCAATTTGGAGAAGTTCGTCAAAGTTGAAACTCGATCATGCGTTTTTGCTAGACTTGGGCTTAAAGGGTGTGAAATTAGCTCGTAATGTCACGAAAGTTGATGTGCGCGCATGTCTACAAATGGGACATCCAAATCTATTCTCAATTTTCATTTCCGAGAAGTTGGTCAAAGATGAAACGCGACCGTGCGTTTTCTCTAGAGTTGGGCTTAAATGGGAAGAAAATAGCTCGGAATGTCACAAAAGTTGGTGTGGATGCTTGTCTACCAATGGGACATCCAAATCTATTCTCAAATTTAAATTCCAAGAAGTTGGTCAAAGTTGAAAATTTACCGTGCGTTTTCGCTAGACTTGGGCTTAAAGGGCGAGAAAATAGCTCGGAATGTCACGAAACTTGGTGTGGACGCTTGTCTACCAATGCAACATCCAAATCTATTCTCAAATTTAAATTCCAAGAAGTTGGTCAAAGTTGAAAATTTACCGTGCGTTTTCGCTAGACTTGGGCTTAAAGGGCGAGAAAATAGCTCGGAATGTCACGAAAGTTGGTGTGGACGCTTGTCTACCAATGGGACATCCAAATTTATTCTCAAATTTAAATTGCAAGAAGTTGGTCAAAGTTGAAAATTTACCGTGCGTTTTCACTAGAGTTGGGCTTAAAGGGCAAGAAAATAGCTCGGAACATCACGAAAGCTGGCGTGCGCATTTTTCTACCAACGGGACATCTAAATCTATGCTCAATTTTTGATTCCGAGAAGTTGGTCAAATTCGAGACTCGACCGTGCGTTTTCGCTAGACTTGGGCTTAAAGGGGGAGAAAATAGCTCGGAACGTCACGAAAGACGGTGTGGACGCTTGTCTACCAATGGGACATCCAAAACTATTCTCAAATTTCAATTCCGAGAAGTTGTTCAAAGTTGAAACTCGATCATGCGTTTTCGCTCGACTTGGGCTTAAAGGGAGTGAAAATAGCTCGGAGCGTCATGAAAGTTGGCGTGGACGCTCGTCGACCAATGTGACATCCAAATCTATTCTCAAATTTAAATTCCGAGAAGTTGGTCAAAGTTGAAAATCGACAGTGCATTTTCGCTAGACTTAGGCTTAAAGGGTGAGAAAATAGCTCGGAACGTCACGAAAGTTGGCGTGCGCATTTGTCTACCAACGGGACATCCAAATCTATGCTCAATTTTCAATTCCGAGAAGTTGGTCAAATTCGAAACTCGACCGTGCGTTTTCGCTAGACTTGGGCTTAAAGGGGGAGAAAATAGCTCGGAACGTCACGAAAGTTGGTGTGGACGCTTGTCTACCAATGGGACATCCAAAACTATTCTCAAATTTCAATTCCGAGAAGTTGGTCAAAGTTGAAACTCGATCGTGCGTTTTCGCTAGAATTGGGCTTAAAGGTCGTGAAATTAGCTAGTAATGTCACGAAAATTGCTGTGCGCGCATGTCTACAAATGGGACATCCAAATCTATTCTCAATTTTCAATTCCGAGAAGTTGGTCAAAGATGAAACGGGACCGTGCGTTTTCTCTAGAGTTGGGCTTAAATGGGAAGAAAATAGCTCGGAATGTCACGAAAGTTGGTGTGGATGCTTGTCTACCAATGGGACATCCAAATCTATTCTCAAATTTCAATTCCGAGAAGTTGTTCAAAGCTGAAAATTTACCGTTCGTTTTCGCTAGAATTGGGCTTAAAGGGTGTGAAAATAGCTCGGAACGTCACGAGAGTTGGCGTGCACGCTCGTCTACCAATGTGACATCCAAATCTATTCTCAAATTTATATTCCGAGAAGTTGGTTAAAGTTGAAAATCGACCGTGCATTTTCACTAGACTTGGGCTTAAAGGGTGAGAAAATAGTTCGAAATGTCACGAAAGTTGGCGTGCGCATTTGTCTACCAACGGGACATCCAAATCTATGCTCAATTTTTAATTCCGAGGAGTTGGTCAAATTCGAAACTCGACTGTACGTTTTCGCTATACTTGGGCTTAAAGGGGGAGAAAATAGCTCGGAACATCACGAAAGTTGGTGTGGACGCTTGTCTACCAATGGGACATCCAAAACTATTCTCAAATTTCAATTCCGAGAAGTTCGTCAAAGTTGAAACTCGATCGTGCGTTTTCGGTAGACTTGGGCTTAAAGGGAGTGAAAATAGCTCGGAACATTACGAAAGTTTGCGTGGATGCTCGTCTAACAATGTGGAATCCAAATCCATTCTAAAATTTAAATTCCGAGAAGTTGGTCAAAGTGGAAAATCGACCGTGCATTTTCGCTAGACTTAGGCTTAAAGGGTGAGAAAATAGCTTGGAACGTCACGAAAGTTAGCGTGCGCATTTGTCTACCAACGGGACATCCAAATCTATGCTCAATTTTCAATTCTGAGAAGTTGGTCAAATTCGAAACTCGACCGTGCGTTTTCGCTCGACTTGAGCTTAGTGGGTGTGAAATTAGCTCGTAATGTGACGAAATTTGGCGTGCGCATTTGTCTACCAACGGGACATCCAAATCTATGCTCAATTTCTAATTCCGAGAAGTTGGTCAAATTCGAAACTCGACCGTGTGTTTTCGCTAGACTTAGGCTTAAAGGGTAAGAAAATAGCTCGGAACGTCACGAAAGTTGGTGTGGACGCTTGTCTACCAATGGGACATCCAAAACTATTCTCAAATTTCAATTCCGAGAAGTTGGTCAAAGTTGAAACTCGATCGTGCGTGTTCGCTAGACTTGGGCTTAAAGTGGGAGAAAATAGCTCGGAACGTCACGAAAGTTTGTGTGGACGCTTGTCTACCAATGGGACATCCAAAACTATTCTCAAATTTCAATTTCGAGAAGTTCGTCAAAGTTGAAACTCGATCATGCGTTTTTCCTAGACTTGGGCTTAAAGGGTGTGAAATTAGCTCGTAATGTCACGAAAGTTGCTGTGCGCGCATGTCTACAAATGGGACATCCAAATCTATTCTCAATTTTCATTTCCAAGAAGTTGGTCAAAGATGAAACGCGACCGTGCGTTTTCCCTAGAGTTGGGCTTAAATGGGAAGAAAATAGCTCGGAATGTCACAAAAGTTGGTGTGGACGCTTGTCTACCAATGGGACATCCAAATCTATTCTCAAATTTAAATTCCAAGAAGTTGGTCAAAGTTGAAAATTTACCGTGCGTTTTCGCTAGACTTGGGCTTAAAGGGCGAGAAAATAGCTCGGAATGTCACGAAAGTTGGTGTGGACACTTGTCTACCAATGGAACATCCAAATCTATTCTCAAATTTAAATTCCAAGAAGTTGGTCAAAGTTGAAAATTTACCGTGCGTTTTCGCTAGACTTGGGCTTAAAGGGCGAGAAAATAGCTTGGAATGTCACGAAAGTTGGTGTCGACGCTTGTCTACCAATGGGACATCCAAATCTATTCTCAAATTTAAATTCCAAGAAGTTGGTCAAAGTTGAAAATTTACCGTGCGTTTTCACTAGAGTTGGGCTTAAAGGGCGAGAAAATAGCTCGGAACGTCACGAAAGCTGGCGTGCGCATTTGTCTACCAACGGGACATCCAAATCTATGCTCAATTTTCAATTCCGAGAAGTTGGTCAAATTCCAAACTCGACCGTGCGTTTTCGCTTGACTTGGGCTTAAAGGGGGAGAAAATAGCTCGGAACGTCACGAAAGTTGGTGTGGACGCTTGTCTACCAATGGGACATCCAAAACTATTCTCAAATTTCAATTCCGAGAAGTTGGTCAAAGTTGAAACTCGATCGTGTGTTTTTGTTAGAATTGGGCTTAAAGGACGTGAAATTAGCTCGTAATGTCACGAAAATTGCTGTGCGCGCATGTCTACAAATGGGACATCCAAATCTATTCTCAATTTTCAATTCCGAGAAGTTGGTCAAACATGAAACGCGACCGTGTGTTTTCTCTAGAGTTGGGCTTAAATGGGAAGAAAATAGCTCGGAATGTCACGAAAGTTGGTGTAGATGCTTGTCTACCAATGGGACATCCAAATCTATTCTCAAATTTCAATTCCAAGAAGTTGTTCAAAGCTGAAAATTTACCGTTCGTTTTCGCTAGAATTGGGCTTAAAGGGTGTGAAAATAGCTCGGAACGTCACGAGAGTTGGCGTGCACGCTCGTCTACCAATGTGACATCCAAATCTATTCTCAAATTTATATTCCGAGAAGTTGGTCAAAGTTGAAAATCGACCATGCATTTTCACTAGACTTGGGCTTAAAGGGTGTGAAAATAGTTCGAAATGTCAAGAAAGTTGGCGTACGCATTTGTCTACCAACGGGACATCCAAATCTATGCTCAATTTTTAATTCCGAGGAGTTGGTCAAATTCGAAACTCGACTGTACGTTTTCGCTATACTTGGGCTTAAAGGGGGAGAAAATAGCTCGGAACGTCACGAAAGTTGGTGTGGACGCTTGTCTACCAATGGGACATCCAAAACTATTCTCAAATTTCAATTCCGAGAAGTTCGTCAAAGTTGAAACTCGATCGTGCGTTTTCGCTAGACTTGGGCTTAAAGGGAGTGAAAATAGCTCGGAACATTACGAAAGTTGGCGTGGACGCTCGTCTAACAATGTGACATCCAAATCCATTGTAAAATTTAAATTCCGAGAAGTTGGTCAAAGTGGAAAAACGACCGTGCATTTTCGCTAGACTTAGGCTTAAAGGGTGATAAAATAGCTCGGAACGTCACGAAAGTTAGCGTGCGCATTTGTCTACCAACGGGACATCCAAATCTATGCTATATTTTCAATTACGAGAAGTTGGTCAAATTCGAAACTCGATCGTGCGTTTTCGCTCGACTTGAGCTTAAAGGGTGTGAAATTAGCTCGTAATGTGACGAAAGTTGGCGTGCGCATTTGTCTACCAACGGGACATCCAAATCTATGCTCAATTTCTAATTCCGAGAAGTTGGTCAAATTCGAAACTCGACCGTGTGTTTTCGCTAGACTTAGGCTTAAAGGGTGAGAAAATAGCTCGGAACGTCACGAAAGTTGGTGTGGACGCTTGTCTACCAATGGGACATCCAAAACTATTCTCAAATTTCAATTCCGATAAGTTGGTCAAAGTTGAAACTCGATCGTGCGTTTTCGCTAGACTTGGGATTAAAGGGGGAGAAAATAGCTTGGAACGTCACGAAAGTTGGCGTGCGCATTTTTCTACCAACAAGACATCCAAATCTATGCTCAATTTTCAATTCCGAGAAGTTGGTCAAATTCGAAACTCGACCGTGCATTTTCGCTCGACTTGAGCTTAAAGGGTGTGAAATTAGCTCGTAATGTGACGAAAGTTGGCGTGCGCATTTGTCTACCAACGGGACATCCAAATCTATGCTCAATTTTCAATTCCGAGAAGTTGGTCAAATTCGAAACTCGACCGTGCGTTTTCGCTCGACTTGAGCTTAAAGGGTGTGAAATTAGCTCGTAATGTGACGAAAGTTGGCGTGCGCATTTGTCTACCAACGGGACATCCAAATCTATGCTCAATTTCTAATTCCGAGAAGTTGGTCAAATTCGAAACTCGACCCTGTGTTTTCGCTAGACTTAGGCTTAAAAGGTGAGAAAATAGCTCGGAACGTCACGAAAGTTGGTGTGGACGCTTGTCTACCAATGGGACATCCAAATCTATTTTCAATTTTCAAGTCTGAGAAGTTGGTCAAAGATGATACGCGATCCTGCTTTTTCGCTAGAGTTGGGCTTAAATGGGATGAAACTAGCTCTGAATGTCATGAAAGTTGGCGTGGACGCTCGTTTACCAATGGGACATCCAAATCTATTCTCAAATTTAAATTCCGAGAGGTTGGTCAAACTTGAAACTCGATCGTGCGTGTTTGCTAGACTTGGGCTTAAAGGGGGAGAAAATAGCTCGGAACGTCACGAAAGTTGGTGTGGAGGCTTGTCTACCAATGGGACATTCAAAACTATTCTCAAATTTCAATTTGGAGAAGTTCGTCAAAGTTGAAACTCGATCATGCGTTTTTGCTAGACTTGGGCTTAAAGGGTGTGAAATTAGCTCGTAATGTCACGAAAGTTGATGTGCGCGCATGTCTACAAATGGGACATCCAAATCTATTCTCAATTTTCATTTCCGAGAAGTTGGTCAAAGATGAAACGCGACCGTGCGTTTTCTCTAGAGTTGGGCTTAAATGGGAAGAAAATAGCTCGGAATGTCACAAAAGTTGGTGTGGATGCTTGTCTACCAATGGGACATCCAAATCTATTCTCAAATTTAAATTCCAAGAAGTTGGTCAAAGTTGAAAATTTACCGTGCGTTTTCGCTAGACTTGGGCTTAAAGGGCGAGAAAATAGCTCGGAATGTCACGAAACTTGGTGTGGACGCTTGTCTACCAATGCAACATCCAAATCTATTCTCAAATTTAAATTCCAAGAAGTTGGTCAAAGTTGAAAATTTACCGTGCGTTTTCGCTAGACTTGGGCTTAAAGGGCGAGAAAATAGCTCGGAATGTCACGAAAGTTGGTGTGGACGCTTGTCTACCAATGGGACATCCAAATTTATTCTCAAATTTAAATTGCAAGAAGTTGGTCAAAGTTGAAAATTTACCGTGCGTTTTCACTAGAGTTGGACTTAAAGGGCAAGAAAATAGCTCGGAACATCACGAAAGCTGGCGTGCGCATTTTTCTACCAACGGGACATCTAAATCTATGCTCAATTTTCGATTCCGAGAAGTTGGTCAAATTCGAGACTCGACCGTGCGTTTTCGCTAGACTTGGGCTTAAAGGGGGAGAAAATAGCTCAGAACGTCACGAAAGACGGTGTGGACGCTTGTCTACCAATGGGACATCCAAAACTATTCTCAAATTTCAATTCCGAGAAGTTGTTCAAAGTTGAAACTCGATCATGCGTTTTCGCTCGACTTGGGCTTAAAGGGAGTGAAAATAGCTTGGAGCGTCATGAAAGTTGGCGTGGACGCTCGTCGACCAATGTGACATCCAAATCTATTCTCAAATTTAAATTCCGAGAAGTTGGTCAAAGTTGAAAATCGACAGTGCATTTTCGCTAGAATTAGGCTTAAAGGGTGAGAAAATAGCTCGGAACGTCACGAAAGTTGGCGTGCGCATTTGTCTACCAACGGGACATCCAAATCTATGCTCAATTTTCAATTCCGAGAAGTTGGTCAAATTCGAAACTCGACCGTGCGTTTTCGCTAGACTTGGGCTTAAAGGGGGAGAAAATAGCTCGGAACGTCACGAAAGTTGGTGTGGACGCTTGTCTACCAATGGGACATCCAAAACTATTCTCAAATTTCAATTCCGAGAAGTTGTTCAAAGCTGAAAATTTACCGTTCGTTTTCGCTAGAATTGGGCTTAAAGGGTGTGAAAATAGCTCGGAACGTCACGAGAGTTGGCGTGCACGCTCGTCTACCAATGTGACATCCAAATCTATTCTCAAATTTATATTCCGAGAAGTTGGTTAAAGTTGAAAATCGACCGTGCATTTTCACTAGACTTGGGCTTAAAGGGTGAGAAAATAGTTCGAAATGTCACGAAAATTGGCGTGCGCATTTGTCTACCAACGGGACATCCAAATCTATGCTCAATTTTTAATTCCGAGGAGTTGGTCAAATTCGAAACTCGACTGTATGTTTTCGCTATACTTGGGCTTAAAGGGGGAGAAAATAGCTCGGAACGTCACGAAAGTTGGTGTGGACGCTTGTCTACCAATGGGACATCCAAAACTATTCTCAAATTTCAATTCCGAGAAGTTCGTCAAAGTTGAAACTCAATCGTGCGTTTTCGGTAGACTTGGGCTTAAAGGGAGTGAAAATAGCTCGGAACATTACGAAAGTTTGCGTGGATGCTCGTCTAACAATGTGGAATCCAAATCCATTCTAAAATTTAAATTCCGAGAAGTTGGTCAAAGCGGAAAATCGACCGTGCATTTTCGCTAGACTTAGGCTTAAAGGGTGAGAAAATAGCTTGGAACGTCATGAAAGTTAGCGTGCGCATTTGTCTACCAACGGGACATCCAAATCTATGCTCAATTTTCAATTCTGAGAAGTTGGTCAAATTCGAAACTCGACCGTGCGTTTTCGCTCGACTTGAGCTTAGTGGGTGTGAAATTAGCTCGTAATGTGACGAAATTTGGCGTGCGCATTTGTCTACCAACGGGACATCCAAATCAGTGCTCAATTTCTAATTCCGAGAAGTTGGTCAAATTCGAAACTCGACCGTGTGTTTTCGCTAGACTTAGGCTTAAAGGGTAAGAAAATAGCTCGGAACGTCACGAAAGTTGGTGTGGACGCTTGTCTACCAATGGGACATCCAAAACTATTCTCAAATTTCAATTCCGAGAAGTTGGTCAAAGTTGAAACTCGATCGTGCGTCTTCGCTAGACTTGGGCTTAAAGGGGGAGAAAATAGCTCGGAACGTCACAAAAGTTTGTGTGGACGCTTGTCTACCAATGGGACATCCAAAACTATTCTCAAATTTCAATTTCGAGAAGTTCGTCAAAGTTGAAACTCGATCATGCGTTTTTCCTAGACTTGGGCTTAAAGGGTGTGAAATTAGCTCGTAATGTCACGAAAGTTGCTGTGCGCGCATGTCTACAAATGGGACATCCAAATCTATTCTCAATTTTCATTTCCAAGAAGTTGGTCAAAGATGAAACGCGACCGTGCGTTTTCCCTAGAGTTGGGCTTAAATGGGAAGAAAATAGCTCGGAATGTCACAAAAGTTGGTGTGGACGCTTGTCTACCAATGGGACATCCAAATCTATTCTCAAATTTAAATTCCAAGAAGTTGGTCAAAGTTGAAAATTTACCGTGCGTTTTCGCTAGACTTGGGCTTAAAGGGCGAGAAAATAGCTCGGAATGTCACGAAAGTTGGTGTGGACGCTTGTCTACCAATGGAACATCCAAATCTATTCTCAAATTTAAATTCCAAGAAGTTGGTCAAAGTTGAAAATTTACCGTGCGTTTTCGCTAGACTTGGGCTTAAAGGGCGAGAAAATAGCTTGGAATGTCACGAAAGTTGGTGTGGACGCTTGTCTACCAATGGGACATCCAAATCTATTCTCAAATTTAAATTCCAAGAAGTTGGTCAAAGTTGAAAATTTACCGTGCGTTTTCACTAGAGTTGGGTTTAAAGGGCGAGAAAATAGCTCGGAACGTCACGAAAGCTGGCGTGCGCATTTGTCTACCAACGGGACATCCAAATCTATGCTCAATTTTCAATTCCGAGAAGTTGGTCAAATTCCAAACTCGACCGTGCGTTTTCGCTTGACTTGGGCTTAAAGGGGGAGAAAATAGCTCGGAACATCACGAAAGTTGGTGTGGACGCTTGTCTACCAATGGGACATCCAAAACTATTCTCAAATTTCAATTCCGAGAAGTTGGTCAAATTTGAAACTCGATCGTGCGTTTTCGCTAGAATTGGGCTTAAAGGACGTGAAATTAGCTCGTAATGTCACGAAAATTGCTGTGCGCGCATGTCTACAAATGGGACATCCAAATCTATTCTCAATTTTCAATTCCGAGAAGTTGGTCAAACATGAAACGCGACCGTGCGTTTTCTCTAGAGTTGGGCTTAAATGGGAAGAAAATAGCTCGGAATGTCACGAAAGTTGGTGTGGATGCTTGTCTACCAATGGGACATCCAAATCTATTCTCAAATTTCAATTCCAAGAAGTTGTTCAAAGCTGAAAATTTACCGTTCGTTTTCGCTAGAATTGGGCTTAAAGGGTGTGAAAATAGCTCGGAACGTCACGAGAGTTGGCGTGCACGCTCGTCTACCAATGTGACATCCAAATCTATTCTCAAATTTATATTCCGAGAAGTTGGTCAAAGTTGAAAATCGACCATGCATTTTCACTAGACTTGGGCTTAAAGGGTGTGAAAATAGTTCGAAATGTCAAGAAAGTTGGCGTACGCATTTGTCTACCAACGGGACATCCAAATCAATGCTCAATTTTTAATTCCGAGGAGTTGGTCAAATTCGAAACTCGACTGTACGTTTTCGCTATACTTGGGCTTAAAGGGGGAGAAAATAGCTCGGAACGTCACGAAAGTTGGTGTGGACGCATGTCTACCAATGGGACTTCCAAAACTATTCTCAAATTTCAATTCCGAGAAGTTCGTCAAAGTTGAAACTCGATCGTGCGTTTTCGCTAGACTTGGGCTTAAAGGGAGTGAAAATAGCTCGGAACATTACGAAAGTTGGCGTGGACGCTCGTCTAACAATGTGACATCCAAATCCATTCTAAAATTTAAATTCCGAGAAGTTGGTCAAAGTGGAAAAACGACCGTGCATTTTCGCTAGACTTAGGCTTAAAGGGTGATAAAATAGCTCGGAACGTCACGAAAGTTAGCGTGCGCATTTGTCTACCAACGGGACATCCAAATCTATGCTATATTTTCAATTCCGAGAAGTTGGTCAAATTCGAAACTCGACCGTGCGTTTTCGCTCGACTTGAGCTTAAAGGGTGTGAAATTAGCTCGTAATGTGACGAAAGTTGCCGTGCGCATTTGTCTACCATCGGGACATCCAAATCTATGCTCAATTTCTAATTCCGAGAAGTTGGTCAAATTCGAAACTCGACCGTGTGTTTTCGCTAGACTTAGGCTTAAAGGGTGAGAAAATAGCTCGGAACGTCACGAAATTTGGTGTGGACGCTTGTCTACCAATGGGACATCCAAAACTATTCTCAAATTTCAATTCCGATAAGTTGGTCAAAGTTGAAACTCGATCGTGCGTTTTCGCTAGACTTGGGATTAAAGGGGGAGAAAATAGCTCGGAACGTCACGAAAGTTGGCGTGCGCATTTTTCTACCAACAAGACATCCAAATCTATGCTCAATTTTCAATTCCGAGAAGTTGGTCAAATTCGAAACTCGACCGTGCATTTTCGCTCGACTTGAGCTTAAAGGGTGTGAAATTAGCTCGTAATGTGACGAAAGTTGGCGTGCGCATTTGTCTACCAACGGGACATCCAAATCTATGCTCAATTTTCAATTCCGAGAAGTTGGTCAAATTCGAAACTCGACCGTGCGTTTTCGCTAGACTTGGGCTTAAAGGGGGAGAAAATAGCTCGGAACGTCACAAAAGTTGGTGTGGACGCTTGTCTACCAATGGGACATCCAAAACTATTCTCAAGTTTCAATTCCGAGAAGTTGGTCAAAGTTGAAACTCGATCGTGCATTTTCGCTAGAATTGGGCTTAAAGGACGTGAAATTAGCTCGTAATGTAACGAAAATTGCTGTGCGCGCATGTCTACAAATGGGACATCCAAATCTATTCTCAATTTTCAATTCCGAGAAGTTGGTCAAAGATGAAACGCGACCGTGCGTTTTCTCTAGAGTTGGGCTTAAATGGGAAGAAAATAGCTCGGAATGTCACGAAAGTTGGTGTGGATGCTTGTCTACCATTGGGACATCCAAATCTATTCTCAAATTTCAATTCCGAGAAGTTGTTCAAAGCTGAAAATTTACCGTTCGTTTTCGCTAGAATTGGGCTTAAAGGGTGTGAAAATAGCTCGGAACGTCATGAGAGTTGGCGTGCACGCTCGTCTACCAATGTGACATCCAAATCTATTCTCAAATTTATATTCCGAGAAGTTGGTCAAAGTTGAAAATCGACCGTGCATTTTCACTAGACTTGGGCTTAAAGGGTGAGAAAATAGTTCGAAATGTCACGAAAGTTGGCGTGCGCATTTGTCTACCAACGGGACATCCAAATCTATGCTCAATTTTTAATTCCGAGGAGTTGGTCAAATTCGAAACTCGACTGTACGTTTTCGCTATACTTGGGCTTAAAGGGGGAGAAAATAGCTCGGAACGTCACGAAAGTTGGTGTGGACGCTTGTCTACCAATGGGACATCCAAAACTATTCTCAAATTTCAATTCCGAGAAGTTCGTCAAAGTTGAAACTCGATCGTGCGTTTTCGCTAGACTTGGGCTCAGAGGGAGTGAAAATAGCTCGGAACATTACGAAAGTTGGCGTGGACGCTCGTCTAACAATGTGACATCCAAATCCATTCTAAAATTTAAATTCCGAGAAGTTGGTCAAAGTTGAAAATCGACCGTGCATTTTCGCTAGACTTAGGCTTAAAGGGTGAGAAAATAGCTCGGAACGTCACGAAAGTTAGCGTGCGAATTTGTCTACCAACGGGACATCCAAATCTATGCTCAATTTTCAATTCCGAGAAGTTGGTCAAATTCGAAACTCGACCGTGCGTTTTCGCTCGACTTGAGCTTAAAGGGTGTGAAATTAGCTCGTAATGTGACGAAAGTTGGCGTGCGCATTTGTCTACCAACGGGACATCCAAATCTATGCTCAATTTCTAATTCCGAGAAGTTGGTCAAATTCGAAACTCGACCCTGTGTTTTCGCTAGACTTAGGCTTAAAAGGTGAGAAAATAGCTCGGAACGTCACGAAAGTTGGTGTGGACGCTTGTCTACCAATGGGACATCCAAAACTATTCTCAAATTTCAATTCCGAGAAGTTCGTCAAAGTTGAAACTCGATCGTGCGTGTTCTCTATACTTGGGCTTAAAGGGGGAGAAAATAGCTCGGAACGTCACGAAAGTTGGTGTGGACGCTTGTCTACCAATGGGGCATCAAAAAATGTTCTCAAATTTCAATTTCGAGAAGTTCGCAAAGTTGAAACTCGATCATGCGTTTTTGCTAGACTTGGGCTTAAAGGGTGTGAAATTAGCTCGTTATGTCACGAAAGTTGCTGTGCGCGCATGTCTACAAATGGGACATCCAAATCTATTCTCAATTTTCATTTTCGAGAAGTTGGTCAAAGATGAAACGCGACCGTGCGTTTTCTCTAGAGTTGGGCTTAAATGGGAAGAAAATAGCTCGGAATGTCACAAAAGTTGGTGTGGACGCTTGTCTACCAATGGGACATCCAAAACTATTCTCAAATTTCAATTCCGAGAAGTTGGTCAAAGTTGAAACTCGATCATGCGTTTTCGCTCGACTTGGGCTTAAAGGGTGTGAAAATAGCTCGGAGCGTCATGAAATTTGCCGTGGACGCTCGTCGACCAATGTGACATCCAAATCTATTCTCAAATTTAAATTCCGAGAAGTTGGTCAAAGTTGAAAATCGACAGTGCATTTTCGCTAGACTTAGGCTTAAAGGGTGAGAAAATAGTTCGGAACGTCACGAAAGCTGGCGTGCGCATTTGTCTACCAACGGGACATCCAAATCTATGCTCAATTTTCAATTCCGAGAAGATGGTCAAATTCGAAACTCGACCGTGCATTTTCGCTCGACTTGAGCTTAAAGGGTGTGAAATTAGCTCGTAATATGACGAAAGTTGGCGTGCGCATTTGTCTACCAACGGGACATCCAAATCTATGCTCAATTTTTAATTCCGAGAAGTTGGTCAAATTCGAAACTCAACCGTGCGTTTTCGCTAGACTTAGGCTTAAAGGGTGAGAAAATAGCTCGGAACGTCACGAAAGTTGGCGTGCGCATTTGTCTACCAACGGGACATCCAGATATATGCTCAATTTTCAATTCCGAGAAGTTGGTCAAATTCGAACTCGACCGTGCGTTTTCGCTAGAGTTGGGCTTAAAGCCGAGGAAAATAGCTCGTAACGTCACGAAAGTTGGCATGTGCACTTGTCTACCAATGGGACATCCAAATCTATTTTCAAATTTCAACTCCCAAAAGTTGGTCAAATTCGAAACTCGACCTTGCGTTTTCGCTAGACTTGGGCTTAAAGGGGGAGAAAATAGCTCGGAACGTCATGAAAGTTAGTGTGGACGCTTGTCGACCAATGGGACATCCAAATCTATTCTCAATTTTCAATTCCGTGAAGTTGGTCAAAGATGATACGCGATCGTGCGTTTTCGCTAGAGTTGGGCTTAAATGGGATTAAAATAGCTCGGAATGTCATGAAAGTTGGCGTGGACGCTCGTCTACCAATGGGACATCCAAATCTATTCTCAAATTTAAATTCCGAGAAGTTGGTCAAAGTTGAAAATCGACAGTGCATTTTCGCTAGACTTAGGCTTAAAGGGTGAGAAAATAGCTCGGAACGTCACGAAAGCTGGCGTGCGCATTTGTCTACCAACGGGACATCCAAATCTATGCTCAATTTTCAATTCCGAGAAGTTGGTCAAATTCGAAACTCGACCGTGCGTTTTCGCTAGACTTGGGCTTAAAGGGGGAGAAAATAGCTCGGAACGTCACGAAAGTTGGCGTGGACGCTTGTCTACCAATGGGACATCCAAATCCATTCTCAAATTTCAATTCCGAGAAGTTGGTCAAAGTTGAAAATCGACCGTGCGTTTTCGCTAGAATTGGGCTTAAAGGACGTGAAAATAGCTCGGAACGTCACGAATGTTGGCGTGCGCATTTGTCTACAAATGGGACATCCAAATCTATTCTCAATTTTCAATTCCGAGAAGTTGGTCAAAGATGAAACGCGACCGTGCGTTTTCTCTAGAGTTGGGCTTAAATGGGAAGAAAATAGCTCGGAATGTCACGAAAGTTGGTGTGGATGCTTGTCTACCAATGGGACATCCAAATCTATTCTCAAATTTCAATTCCGAGAAGTTGTTCAAAGCTGAAAATTTACCGTTCGTTTTCGCTAGAATTGGGCTTAAAGGGTGTGAAAATAGCTCGGAACGTCACGAGAGTTGGCGTGCACGCTCGTCTACCAATGTGACATCCAAATCTATTCTCAAATTTATATTCCGAGAAGTTGGTTAAAGTTGAAAATCGACCGTGCATTTTCACTAGACTTGGGCTTAAAGGGTGAGAAAATAGTTCGAAATGTCACGAAAGTTGGCGTGCGCATTTGTCTACCAACGGGACATCCAAATCTATGCTCAATTTTTAATTCCGAGGAGTTGGTCAAATTCGAAACTCGACTGTACGTTTTCGCTATACTTGGGCTTAAAGGGGGAGAAAATAGCTCGGAACGTCACGAAAGTTGGTGTGGACGATTGTCTACCAATGGGACATCCAAAACTATTCTCAAATTTCAATTCTGAGAAGTTTGTCAAAGTTGAAACTCGATCGTGTGTTTTCGCTAGACTTGGGCTTAAAGGGAGTGAAAATAGCTCGGAACATTACGAAAGTTGGCGTGGACGCTCGTCTAACAATGTGACATCCAAATCCATTCTAAAATTTAAATTCCGAGATGTTGGTCAAAGTGGAAAATCGACCGTGCATTTTCGCTAGACTTAGGCTTAAAGGGTGAGAAAACAGCTCGGAACGTCACGAAAGTTAGCGTGCGCATTTGTCTACCAACGGGACATCCAAATCTATGCTCAATTTTCAATTCCGAGAAGTTGGTCAAATTCGAAACTCGACCGTGCGTTTTCGCTCGACTTGAGCTTAAAGGGTGTGAAATTAGCTCGTAATGTGACGAAAGTTGTCGTGCGCATTTGTCTACCAACGGGACAACCAAATCTATGCTCAATTTCTAATTCCGAGAAGTTGGTCAAATTCGAAACTCGACCGTGTTTTTTCACTAGACTTAGGCTTAAAGGGTGAGAAAATAGCTCGGAACGTCACGAAAGTTGGTGTGGACGCTTGTCTACCAATGGGACATCCAAAACTATTCTCAAATTTCAATTCCGAGAAGTTGGTCAAAGTTGAAACTCGATCGTGCGTTTTCGCTAGACTTGGGCTTAAAGGGGGTGAAAATAGCTCAGAACGTCACGAAAGTTGGCGTGCGCATTTGTCTACCAACGAGACATCCAAATCTATGCTCAATTTTCAGATACGAGAAGTTGGTCAAATTCGAAACTCGACCGTGCATTTTCGCTCGACTTGAGCTTAAAGGGTGTGAAATTAGCTCGTAATGTGACGAAAGTTGGCGTGCGCATTTGTCTTACAACGGGACATCCAAATCTGTGCTCAATTTTTAATTCGGAGAATTTGTCAAATTCGAAACTCGACCATGCGTTTTCGCTAGACTTAGGCTTAAAGGGTGAGAAAATAGCTCGGAACGTCACGAAAGTTGGCGTGCGCATTTGTCTACCAACGGGACATCCAGATATATGCTCAATTTTCAATTCCGAGAAGTTGGTCAAATTCGAACTCGACCGTGCGTTTTCGCTAGAGTTGGGCTTAAAGCCGAGGAAAATAGCTCGTAACGTCACGAAAGTTGCCATGTGCACTTGTCTACCAACGGGACATCCAAATCTATTTTCAAATTTCAACTCCCAAAAGTTGGTCAAATTCGAAACTCGACCATGCGTTTTCACTAGAGTTGGGCTTAAAGGGGGAGAAAATAGCTCGGAACGTCATGAAAGTTGGTGTGGACGCTTGTCTACCAATGGGACATCCAAATCTATTCTCAATTTTCAATTCCGAGAAGTTGGTCAAAGATGATACGCGATCGTGCGTTTTCGCTAGAGTTGGGCTTAAATGGGATGAAAATAGCTCGGAATGTCATGAAAGTTGGCGTGGACGCTCGTCTACCAATGGGACATGCAAATCTATTCTCAAATTTAAATTCCGACAGGTTGGTCAAATTTGAAACTCGATCGTGCGTGTTCGCTAGACTTGGGCTTAAAGGGGGAGAAAATAGCTCGGAACGTCACGAAAGTTGGTGTGGACGCTTGTCTACCAATGGGACATCCAAAACTATTCTCAAATTTCAATTTCGAGAAGTTCGTCAAAGTTGAAACTCGATCATGCGTTTTTGCTAGACTTGGGCTTAAAGGGTGTGAAATTAGCTCGTAATGTCACGAAAGTTGCTGTGCGCGTATGTCTACAAATGGGACATCCAAATCTATTCTCAATTTTCATTTCCGAGAAGTTGGTCAAAGATGAAATGCGACCGTGTGTTTTCTCTAGAGTTGGGCTTAAATGGGAAGAAAATAGCTCGGAATGTCACAAAAGTTGGTGTGGAAGCTTGTCTACCAATGGGACATCCAAATTTATTCTCAAATTTAAATTCCAAGAAGTTGGTCAAAGTTGAAAATTTACCGTGCGCTTTTGCTAGACTTGGGCTTAAAGGGCGAGAAAATAGCTCGGAATGTCACGAAATTTCGTGTGGATGCTTGTCTACCAATGGAACATCCAAATCTATTCCCAAATTTAAATTCCAAGAAGTTGGTCAAAGTTGAAAATTTACCGTGCGTTTTCGCTAGACTTGGGCTTAAAGGGTGAGAAAATAGCTCGGAATGTCACGAAAGTTGGTGTGGACGCTTGTCTACCAATGGGACATCCAAATCTATTCTCAAATTTAAATTCCAAGAAGTTGGTCAAAGTTGAAAATTTACGGTGCGTTTTCACTAGAGTTGGGCTTAAAGGGCGAGAAAATAGCTCGGAACGTCACGAAAGCTGGCGTGCGCATTTGTCTACCAACGGGACATCCAAATCTATGCTCAATTTTCAATTCCGATAAGTTGGTCAAATTCGAAACTCGACCGTGCGTTTTCGCTAGACTTGGGCTTAAAGGGGGAGAAAATAGCTCGGAACGTCACGAAAGACGGTGTGGACGCTTGTCTACCAATGGGACATCCAAAACTATTCTCAAATTTCAATTCCGAGAAGTTGGTCAAAGTTGAAACTCGATCATGCGTTTTCGCTCGACTTGGGCTTAAAGGGTGTGAAAATAGCTCGGAGCGTCATGAAAGTTGGCGTCGACGCTCGTCGACCAATGTGACATCCAAATCTATTCTCAAATTTAAATTCCGAGAAGTTGGTCAAAGTTGAAAATCGACGGTGCATTTTCGCTAGACTTAGGCTTAAAGGGTGAGAAAATAGATCAGAACGTCACGAAAGCTGGCGTGCGCATTTGTCTACGAACGAGACATCCAAATCTATGCTCAATTTTCAATTCCGAGAAGTTGGTCAAATTCGAAACTCGACCGTGCGTTTTCGCTAGACTTGGGCTTAAAGGGGGAGAAAATAGCTCGGAACGTCACGAAAGTTGGCGTGGACGCTTGTCTACCAATGGGACATCCAAATCCATTCTCAAATTTCAATTCTGAGAAGTTGGTCAAGGTTGAAAATCGACCGTGCGTTTTCGCTAGAATTGGGCTTAAAGGACGTGAAAATAGCTCGGAACGTCACGAATGTTGGTGTGCACATTTGTCTACAAATGGGACATCCAAATCTACTCAATTTTCAATTCCGAGAAGTTGGTCAAAGATGAAACGTGACCGTGCGTTTTCTCTAGAGTTGGGCTTAAATGGTAAGAAAATAGCTCGGAATGTCACGAAAGTTGGTGTGGATGCTTGTCTACCAATGGGACATCCAAATCTATTCTCAAATTTCAATTCCGAGAAGTTGTTCAAAGCTGAAAATTTACCGTTCGTTTTCGCTAGAATTGGGCTTAAAGGGTGTGAAAATAGCTCGGAACGTCACGAGAGTTGGCATGCACGCTCGTCTACCAATGTGACATCCAAATCTATTCTCAAATTTATATTCCGAGAAGTTGGTCAAAGTTGAAAATCGACCGTGCATTTTCACTAGACTTAGGCTTAAATGGTGAGAAAATAGTCCGAAATGTCACGAAAGTTGGCGTGCGCATTTGTCTACCAACGGGACATCCAAATCTATGCTCAATTTTTAATTCCGAGGAGTTGGTCAAATTCAAAACTCGACTGTATGTTTTCGCTATACTTGGGCTTAAAGGGGGAGAAAATAGCTCGGAACGTCACGAAAGTTGGTGTGGACGCTTGTCTACCAATGGGACATCCAAAAATATTCTCAAATTTCAATTCCGAGAAGTTCGTCAAAGTTGAAACTCGATCGTGCGTTTTCGCTAGACTTGGGCTTAAAGGGAGTGAAAATAGCTCGGAACATTACGAACGTTGGCGTGGACGCTCGTCTAACAATGTGACATCCAAATCCATTCTACAATTTAAATTCCGAGAAGTTGGTCAAAGGCGAAAATCGACCGTGCATTTTCGCTAGACTTAGGCTTAAAGGGTGAGAAAATAGCTCGGAACGTCACGAAAGTTAGCGTGCGCATTTGTCTACCAATGGGACATCCCAATCTATGCTCAATTTTCAATTCCGAGAAGTTGGTCAAATTCGAAACTCGACCGTGCGTTTTCGCTCGACTTGAGCTTAAAGGGTGTGAAATTAGCTCGTAATGTGACGAAAGTTGGCGTGCGCATTTGTCTACCAACGGGACATCGAAATCTATGCTCAATTTCTAATTCTGAGAAGTTGGTCAAATTCGAAACTCTACGTGTGTTTTCGCTAGAATTAGGCTTAAAGGGTGAGAAAATAGCTCGGAACGTCACAAAAGTTGGTGTGGACGCTTGTCTACCAATGGGACATCCAAAACTATTCTCAAATTTCAATTCCGAGAAGTTGGTCAAAGTTGAAACTCGATCGTGCGTTTTCGCTAGACTTGGGCTTAAAGGGGGAGAAAAGAGCTCGGAACGTCACGAATGTTGGCATGCGCATTTGTCTACCAACGAGACATCCAAATATATGCTCAATTTTCAATTCCGAGAAGTTGGTCAAATTCGAAACTCGACCGTGCATTTTCGCTCGACTTGAGCTTAAAGGGTGTGAAATTAGCTCGTAATGTGACGAAAGTTGGCGTGCGCATTTGTCTACCAACGGGACATCCAAATCTGTGCTCAATTTTTAATTCGGAGAAGTTGGTCAAATTCGAAACTCGACCGTGCGTTTTCGCTAGACTTAGGCTTAAAGGGTGAGAAAATAGCTCGGAACGTCACGAAAGTTGGCGTGCGCATTTGTCTACCAACGGGACATCCGGATATATGCTCAATTTTCAATTCCGAGAAGTTGGTCAAATTCGAACTCGACGGTGCGTTTTCGCTAGAGTTGGGCTTAAAGCCGAGGAAAATAGCTCGTAAGGTCACGAAAGTTGGCATGTGCACTTGTCTACCAACGGGACATCCAAATCTATTTTCAAATTTCAACTCCCAAAAGTTGGTCAAATTCGAAACTCGACCGTGCGTTTTCGCTAGACTTGGGCTTAAAGGGGGAGAAAATAGCTCGGAACGTCATGAAAGTTGGTGTGGACGCTTGTCTACCAATGGGACATCCAAATCTATTTTCAATTTTCAATTCCGAGAAGTTGGTCAAAGATGATACGCGATCGTGTGTTTTCGCTAGAGTTGGGCTTAAATGGGATGAAAATAGCTCGGAATGTCATGAACGTTGGCGTTGACGCTCGTCTACCAATGGGACATCCAAATCTATTCTCAAATTTAAATTCCGAGAGGTTGGTCAAACTTGAAACTCGATCGTGCGTGTTCGGTAGATTTGGGCGTAAAGGGGGAGAAAATAGCTCGGAACGTCACGAAAGTTGGTGTGGACGCTTGTCTACCAATAGGACATCCAAAACTATTCTCAAATTTCAATTCCAAGAAGTTGGTCAAAGTTGAAAATTTACCGTGCGTTTTCACTAGAGTTGGGCTTAAAGGGTGAGAAAATAGCTCGGAACGTCACGAAAGCTGGCGTGCGCATTTGTCTACTAACGGGACATCAAAATCTATGCTCAATTTTCAATTCCGAGAATTTGGTCAAATTCGAAACTCGACCGTGCGTTTTCGCTAGACTTGAGCTTAAAGGGGGAGAAAATAGCTCGGAACGTCACGAAAGACGGTGTGGACGCTTGTCTACCAATGGGACATCCAAAACTATTCTCAAATTTCAATTCCGAGAAGTTGGTTAAAGTTGAAACTCGATCATGCGTTTTCGCTCGACTTGGGCTTAAAGGGTGTGAAAATAGCTCGGAACGTCATGATAGTTGGCGTGGACGCTCGTCGACCAATGTGACATCCAAATCTTTACTCAAATTTAAATTCCGAGAAGTTGGTCAAAGTTGAAAATCGACAGTGCATTTTCGCTAGACTTAGGCTTAAAGGGTGAGAAAATAGCTCGGAACGTCACGAAAGTTGGCGTGCGCATTTGTCTCCCAACGGGACATCCAAATCTATGCTCAATTTTCAATTCCGAGAAGTTGGTCAAATTCGAAACTCGACCGTGCGTTTTCGCTAGACTTGGGCTTAAAGGGGGAGAAAATAGCTCGGAACGTCACGAAAGTTGGTGTGGACGCTTGTCTACCAATGGGACATCCAAAACTATTCTCAAATTTCAATTCCGAGAAGTTGGTCAAAGTTGAAACTCGATCGTGCGTTTTCGCTAGAATTGGGCTTAAAGGACGTGAAATTAGCTCGTAATGTCACGAAAATTGGTGTGCGTGCATGTCTACAAATGGGACATCCAAATCTATTGTCAATTTTCAATTCCGAGAAGTTGGTCAAACATGAAACGCGACCGTGCGTTTTCTCTAGAGTTGGGCTTAAATGGGAAGAAAATAGCTCGGAATGTCACGAAAGTTGGTGTGGATGCTTGTCTACCAATGGGACATCCAAATCTATTCTCAAATTTCAATTCCGAGAAGTTGTTCAAAGCTGAAAATTTACCGTTCGTTTTCGCTAGAATTGGGCTTAAAGGGTGTGAAAATAGCTCGGAACGTCACGAGAGTTGGCGTGCACGCTCGTCTACCAATGTGACATCCAAATCTATTCTCAAATTTATATTCCGAGAAGTTGGTCAAAGTTGAAAATCGACCGTGCATTTTCACTAGACTTGGGCTTAAAGGGTGAGAAAATAGTTCGAAATGTCACGAACGTTGGCGTGCGCATTTGTCTACCAACGGGACATCCAAATCTATGCTCAATTTTTAATTCCGAGGAGTTGTTCAAATTCGAAACTCGACTGTACGTTTTCGCTATACTTGGGCTTAAAGGGGGAGAAAATAGCTCGGAACGTCACGAAAGTTGGTGTGGACGCTTGTCTACCAATGGGACATCCAAAACTATTCTCAAATTTCAATTCCGAGAAGTTCGTCAAAGTTGAAACTCGATCGTGCGTTTTCGCTAGACTTGGGCTTAAAGGGAGTGAAAACAGCTCGGAACATTACGAAAGTTGGCGTGGACGCTCATCTAACAATGTGACATCCAAATCCATTCTAAAATTTAAATTCCTAGAAGTTGGTCAAAGTGGAAAAACGACCGTGCATTTTCGCTAGACTTAGGCTTAAAGGGTGATAAAATAACTCGGAATGTCACGAAAGTTAGCGTGCACATTTGTCTACCAACGGGACATCCAAATCTATGCTATATTTTCAATTCCGAGAAGTTGGTCAAATTCGAAACTCGACCGTGCGTTTTCGCTCGACTTGAGCTTGAAGGGTGTGAAATTAGCTCGTAATGTGACGAAAGTTGGCGTGCGCATTTGTTTACCAACGGGACATCCAAATCTATGCTCAATTTCTAATTCCGAGAAGTTGGTCAAATTCGAAACTCGACCGTGTGTTTTCGCTAGACTTAGGCTTAAAGGGTGAGAAAATAGCTCAGAACGTCACGAAAGTTGGTGTGGACGCTTGTCTACCAATGGGACATCCAAAACTATTCTCAAATTTCAATTCCGAGAAGTTGGTCAAAGTTGAAACTCGATCGTGCGTTTTCGCTAGACTTGGGCTTAAAGGGGGAGAAAATAGCTCGGAACGTCACGAAAGTTGGCGTGCGCATTTGTCTACAACCGAGACATCCAAATCTATGCTCAATTTTCAATTCCGAGAAGTTGGTCAAATTCGAAACTTGACCGTGCATTTTCGCTTGACTTGAGCTTAAAGGGTGTGAAATTAGCTCGTAATGTGACGAAAGTTGGCGTGCGCATTTGTCTGCCAACGGGACATCCAAATCTGTGCTCAATTTTTAATTCCGAGAAGTTGGTCAAATTCGAAACTCAACCGTGCATTTTCGCTAGACTTAGGCTTAAAGGGTGAGAAAATAGCTCGGAACGTCACGAAAGTTGGCGTGCGCATTTGTCTACCAACGGGACATCCAGATATATGCTCAATTTTCAATTCCGAGAAGTTGGTCAAATTCGAACTCGACCGTGCGTTTTCGCTAGAGTTGGGCTCAAAGCCAAGGAAAATAGCTCGTAACGTCACGAAAGTTGGCATGTGCACTTGTCTACCAACGGGACATCCAAATCTATTTTCAAATTTCAACTCCCAAAAGTTGGTCAAATTCGAAACTCGACCGTGCGTTTTCGCTAGACTTGGGCTTAAAGGGGGAGAAAATAGCTCGTAATGTCATGAAAGTTGGTGTGGACGCTTGTCTACCAATGGGACATCCAAATCTATTCTCAATTTTCAATTCCGAGAAGTTGGTCAAAGATGATACACGATCGTTCGTTTTCGCTAGAGTTGGGCTTAAATGGGATGAAAATAGCTCGGAATGTCATGAAAGTTGGCGTGGACGCTCGTCTACCAATGGGACATCCAGGGCGAGAAAATAGCTCGGAACGTCACGAAAGCTGGCGTACGCATTTGTCTACCAACGAGACATCCAAATCTATGCTCAATTTTCAATGCGGAGAAGTTGGTCAAATTCGAATCTCGACCGTGCGTTTTCGCTAGACTTGGGCTTAAAGGGGGAGAAAATAGTTCGGAACGTCACGAAAGACGGTGTGGACGCTTGTCTACCAATGGGACATCCAAAACTATTCTCAAATTTCAATTCCGAGAAGTTGGTCAAAGTTGAAACTCGATCATGCGTTTTCACTCGACTTGGGCTTAAAGGGTGTGAAAATAGCTCGGAGCATCATCAAAGTTGGCATGGACGCTCGTCGACCAATGTGACATCCAAATCTATTCTCAAATTTAAATTCCGAGAAGTTGGTCAAAGTTGAAAATCGACAGTGCATTTTCGCTAGACATAGGCTTAAGGGGTGAGAAAATAGCTCGGAACGTCACGAAAGTTGGCGTGCGCATTTGTCTACCAACGGGACATCCAAATCTATGCTCAATTTTCAATTCTGAGAAGTTGGTGAAATTCGAAACTCGACCGTGCGTTTTCGCTAGAATTGGGCTTAAAGGGGGAGAAAATAGCTCGGAACGTCACGAAAGTTGGTGTGGACGCTTGTCTAGGAATGGGACATCCAAAACTATTCTCAAATTTCAATTCCGAGAAGTTGGTCAAAGTTGAAACTCGATCGTGCGTTTTCGCTAGAATAGGGCTTAAAGGACGTGAAATTAGCTCGTAATGTCACGAAAATTGCTGTGCGCGCATGTCTACAAATGGGACATCCAAATCTATTCTCAATTTTCAATTCCGAGAAGTTGGTCAAAGATGAAACGCGACCGTGCGTTTTCTCTAGAGTTGGACTTAAATGGGAAGAAAATAGCTCGGAATGTCACGAAAGTTGGTGTGGATGCTTGTCTACCAATGGGACATCCAAATCTATTCTCAAATTTCAATTCCGAGAAGTTGTTCAAAGATGAAAATTTACCGTTCGTTTTCGCTAGAATTGGGCTTAATGGGTGTGAAAATAGCTCGGAACGTCACGAGAGTTGGAATGCACGCTCGTCTACCAATGTTACATCCAAATCTATTCCCAAGTTTATATTCCGAGAAGTTGGTCAAAGTTGAAAATCGACCGTGCATTTTCACTAGACTTGGGCTTAAAGGGTGAGAAAATAGTTTGAAATCTCACGAAAGTTGGCGTGCGCATTTGTCTACCAACGGGACATCCAAATCTATGCTCAATTTTTAATTCCGAGGAGTTGGTCAAATTCGAAACTCGACTGTACGTTTTCGCTATACTTGGGCTTAAAGGGGGAGAAAATAGCTCGGAACGTCACGAAAGTTGTTGTGGACGCTTGTCTACCAATGGGACATCCAAAACTATTCTCAAATTTCAATTCCGAGAAGTTCGTCAAAGTTGAAACTCGATCGTGCGTTTTCGCTAGACTTGGGCTTAAAGGGAGTGAAAATAGCTCGGAACGTCACGAAAGTTAGCGTGCGCATTTGTCTACCAATGGGACATCCAAATCTATGCTCAATTTTCAATTCCGAGAAGTTGGTCAAATTCGAAACTCGACCGTGCGTTTTCGCTCGACTTGAGCTTAAAGGGTGTGAAATTAGCTCGTAATGTGACGAAAGTTGGCGTGCGCATTTGTCTACGAACGGGACATCCAAATCTATGCTCAATTTCTAATTCCGAGAAGTTGGTCAAATTCGAAACTCGACCGTGTGTTTTCGCTAGACTTAGGCTTAAAGGGTGAGAAAATAGCTCGGAACGTCACGAAAGTTGGTGTGGACGCTTGTCTACCAATTGGACATCCAAAACTATTCTCAAATTTCAATTCCGAGAAGTTGGTCAAAGTTGAAACTCGATCGTGAGTGTTCGCTATACTTGGGCTTAAAGGGGGAGAAAATAGCTCGGAACGTTACGAAAGTTGGTGTGGACGCTTGTCTACCAATGGGACATCCAAAACTATTCTCAAATTTCAATTTCGAGAAGTTCGTCAAAGTTGAAACTCGACCGTGTGTTTTCGCTAGACTTGGGCTTAAAGGGTGTGAAATTAGCTCGTAATGTCACGAAAGTTGCTGTGCGCGCATGTCTACAAATGGGATATCCAAATCTATTCTCAATTTTCATTTCCGAGAAGTTGGTCAAAGATGAAACACGACCGTGCGTTTTCTCTAGAGTTGGGCTTAAATGGGAAGAAAATAGCTCGGAATGTCACAAAAGTTGGTGTGGACGCTTGTCTACCAATGGGACATCCAAATCGATTCTCAAATTTAAATTCCAAGAAGTTGGTCAAAGTTGAAAATTTACCGTGCATTTTCGCTAGACTTGGGCTTAAAGGGCGAGAAAATAGCTCGGAATGTCACGAAAGTTGGTGTGGACGCTTGTCTACCAATGGAACATCCAAATCTAATCTCAAATTTAAATTCCAAGAAGTTGGTCAAAGTTGAAAATTTACCGTGCGTTTTCGCTAGACTTGGGCTTAAAGGGCGAGAAAATAGCTCGAAATGTCACGAAAGTTGGCGTGCACGCTTGTCTACCAATGGGACATCCAAATCTATTCTCAAATTTAAATTCCAAGAAGTTGGTCAAAGTTGAAAATTTACCGTGCGTTTTCACTAGAGTTGGGCTTAAAGGGCGAGAAAATAGCTCGGAACGTCACGAAAGCTGGCGTGCGCATTTGTCTACCAATGGGACATCCAAATCTATGCTCAATTTTTAATTCCGAGAAGTTGGTCAAATTCGAAACTCGACCGTAGCGTTTTCACTAGACTTGGGCTTAAAGGGGGAGAAAATAGCTCGGAACGTCACGAAAGTTGGTTTGGACGCTTGTCTACCAATGGGACATCCAAAACTATTCTCAAATTTCAATTCCGAGAAGTTGGTCAAAGTTGAAACTCGATCGTGCGTTTTCGCTAGAATTGGGCTTAAAGGACGTGAAATTAGCTCGTAATGTCACGAAAATTGCTGTGCGCGCATGTCTACAAATGGGACATCCAAATCTATTCTCAATTTTCAATTCCGAGAAGTTGGTCAAAGATGAAACGCGACCGTGCGTTTTCTCTAGAGTTGGACTTAAATGGGAAGAAAATAGCTCGGAATGTCACGAAAGTTGGTGTGGATGCTTGTCTACCAATGGGAAATCCAAATCTATTCTCAAATTTCAATTCCGAGAAGTTGTTCAAAGATGAAAATTTACCGTTCGTTTTCGCTACAATTGGGCTTAATGGGTGTGAAAATAGCTCGGAACGTCACGAGAGTTGGCATGCACGCTCGTCTACCAATGTTACATCCAAATCTATTCCCAAGTTTATATTCCGAGAAGTTGGTCAAAGTTGAAAATCGACCGTGCATTTTCACTAGACTTGGGCTTAAAGGGTGAGAAAATAGTTCGAAATGTCACGAAAGTTGGCGTGCGCATTTGTATACCAACGGGACATCCAAATCTATGCTCAATTTTTAATTCCGAGGAGTTGGTCAAATTCGAAACTCGACTGTACGTTTTCGCTATACTTGGGCTTAAAGGGGGAGAAAATAGCTCGGAACGTCACGAAAGTTGGTGTGGACGCTTGTCTACCAATGGGACATCCAAAACTATTCTCAAATTTCAATTCCGAGAAGTTCGTCAAAGTTGAAACTCGATCGTGCGTTTTCGCTAGACTTGGGCTTAAATGGAGTGAAAATAGCTCGGAGCATTACTAAAGTTGGCGTGGACGCTCGTCTAACAATGTGACATCCAAATCCATTCTAAAATTTAAATTCCGAGAAGTTGGTCAAAGTGGAAAATCGACCGTGCATTTTCGCTAGACTTAGGCTTAAAGGGTGAGAAAATAGCTCTGAACGTCACGAAAGTTAGCGTGCGCATTTGTCTACCAACGGGACATCCAAATCTATGCTCAATTTTCAATTCCGAGAAGTTGGTCAAATTCGAAACTCGACCGTGCGTTTTCGCTAGACTTGGGCTTAAAGGGGGAGAAAATAGCTCGGAACGTCACGAAAGTTGGTGTGGACGCATTTGTGACGAAAGTTGGCGTGCGCATTTGTCTACCAACGGGACATCCAAATCTATGCTCAATTTCTAATTCCGAGAAGTTGGTCAAATTCGAAACTCGACCGTGTGTTTTCGCTAGACTTAGGCTTAAAGCGTGAGAAAATAGCTCGGAACGTCACGAAAGTTGGTGTGGACGCTTGTCTACCAATGGGACATCCAAAACTATTCTCAAATTTCAATTCCGAGAAGTTGGTCAAAGTTGAAACTCGATCGTGAGTGTTCGCTAGACTTGGGCTTAAAGGAGGAGAAAATAGCTCGGAACGTTACGAAAGTTGGTGTGGACGCTTGTCTACCAATGGGACATCCAAAACTATTCTCAAATTTCAATTTCGAGAAGTTCGTCAAAGTTGAAACTCGATCATGCGTTTTTGCTAGACTTGGGCTTAAAGGGTGTGAAATTAGCTCGTAATGTCACGAAAGTTGCTGTGCGCGCATGTCTACAAATGGGATATCCAAATCTTTTCTCAATTTTCATTTCCGAGAAGTTGGTCAAAGATGAAACGCGACCGTGCGTTTTCTCTAGAGTTGGGCTTAAATGGGAAGAAAATAGCTCGGAATGTCACAAAAGTTGGTGTGGACGCTTGTCTACCAATGGGACATCCAAATCGATTCTCAAATTTAAATTCCAAGAAGTTGGTCAAAGTTGAAAATTTACCGTGCATTTTCGCTAGACTTGGGCTTAAAGGGCGAGAAAATAGCTCGGAATGTCACGAAAGTTGGTGTGGACGCTTGTCTACCATTGGAACATCCAAATCTAATCTCAAATTTAAATTCCAAGAAGTTGGTCAAAGTTGAAAATTTACCGTGCGTTTTCACTAGACTTGGGCTTAAAGGGCGAGAAAATAGCTCGGAATGTCACGAAAGTTGGTGTGCACGCTTGTCTACCAATGGGACATCCAAATCTATTCTCAAATTTAAATTCCAAGAAGTTGGTCAAAGTTGAAAATTTACCGTGCGTTTTCACTAGAGTTGGGCTTAAAGGGCGAGAAAATAGCTCGGAACGTCACGAAAGCTGGCGTGCGCATTTGTCTAACAACGGGACATCCAAATCTATGCTCAATTTTTAATTCCGAGAAGTTGGTCAAATTCGAAACTCGACCGTGCGTTTTCGTTAGAATTGGGCTTAAAGGGGGAGAAAATAGCTCGGAACGTCACGAAAGACGGTGTGGACACTTGTCTACCAATGGGACATCCAAAACTATTCTCAAATTTCAATTCCGAGAAGTTGGTCAAAGTTGAAACTCGATCATGTGTTTTCGCTCGACTTGGGCTTAAAGGGTGTGAAAATAGCTCGGAGCGTCATGAAAGTTAGCGTGGACGCTCGTCGACCAATGTGACAGCCAAATCTATTCTCAAATTTAAATTCCGAGAAGTTGGTCAAAGTTGAAAATCGACAGTGCATTTTCGCTAGACTTAGGCTTAAAGGGTGAGAAAATAGCTCGGAACGTCACGAAAGTTGGCGTGCGCATTTGTCTACCAACGGGACATCCAAATCTATGCTCAATTTTCAATTCCGAGAAGTTGGTCAAATTCGAAACTCGACCGTCGCGTTTTCGCTAGACTTGGGCTTAAAGGGGGAGAAAATAGCTCGGAACGTCACGAAAGTTGGTGTGGACGCTTGTCTACCAATGGGACATCCAAAACTATTCTCAAATTTCAATTCCCAGAAGTTGGTCAAAGTTGAAACTCGAGCGTGCGTTTTCGCTAGAATTGGGCTTAAAGGACGTGAAATTAGCTCGTAATGTCACGAAAATTGCTGTGCGCGCATGTCTACAAATGGGACATCCAAATCTATTCTCAATTTTCAATTCCGAGAAGTTGGTCAAAGATGAAACACGAACGTGCGTTTTCTCTAGAGTTGGGCTTAAATGGGAAGAAAATAGCACGGAATGTCACGAAAGTTGGTGTGGATGCTTAACTACCAATGGGACATCCAAATCTATTCTCAAATTTCAATTCCGAGAAGTTGTTCAAAGCTGAAAATTTACCGTTGGTTTTCGCTAGAATTAGGCTTAAAGGGTGTGAAAATAGCTCGGAACGTCACGAGAGTTGGCGTGCACGCTCGTCTACAGATGTGACATCCAAATCTATTCTCAAATTTATATTCCGAGAAGTTGGTCAAAGTTGAAAATCGACCGTGCATTTTCACTAGACTTGGGCTTAAAGGGTGAGAAAATAGTTCGAAATGTCACGAAAGTTGGCGTGCGCATTTGTCTACCAACGGGACATCCAAATCTATGCTCAATTTTTAATTCCGAGGAGTTGGTCAAATTCGAAACTCGACTTTACGTTTTCGCTATACTTGGGCTTAAAGGGGGAGAAAATAGATCGGAACGTCACGAAAGTTGGTGTGGACGCTTGTCTACCAATGGGACATCCAAAACTATTCTCAAATTTCAATTCCGAGAAGTTCGTCAAAGTTGAAATTCGATCGTTCGTTTTTGCTAGACTTGGGCTTAAAGGGAGTGAAAATAGCTCGGAACATTACGAAAGTTGGCGAGGACGCTCGTCTAACAATGTGACATCCAAATCCATTCTAAAATTTAAATTCCGAGAAGTTGGTCAAAGTGGAAAATCGACCGTGCATTTTCGCTAGACTTAGGCTTAAAGGGTGAGAAAATAGCTCGGAACGTCACGAAAGTTAGCGTGCGCATTTGTCTACCAACGGGACATCCAAATCTATGCTCAATTTTTAATTCCGAGAAGTTGGTCAAATTCGAAACTCGACCGTGCGTTTTCGCTCGACTTGAGCTTAAAGCGTGTGAAATTAGCTCGTAATGTGACGAAAGTTGGCGTGCGCATTTGTCTACCAACGAGACATCCAAATCTATGCTCAATTTCTAATTCCGAGAAGTTGGTCAAATTCGAAACTCGACCGTGTGTTTTCGCTAGACTTAGGCTTAAAGGGTGAGAAAATAGCTCAGAACGTCACGAAAGTTGGTGTGGACGCTTGTCTACCAATGGGACATCCAAAACTATTCTCAAATTTCAATTTCGAGAAGTTCGTCAAAGTCGAAACTCGATCATGCGTTTTTGCTAGACTTGGGCTTAAAGGGTGTGAAATTAGCTCGTAATGTCACGAAAGTTGCTGTGCGCGCATGTCTACAAATGGGACATCCAAATCTATTCTCAATTTTCATTTCCGAGAAGTTGGTCAAAGATGAAACGAGACCGTGCGTTTTCTCTAGAGTTTGGCTTAAATGGGAAGAAAATAGCTCGGAATGTCACAAAAGATGGTGTGGACGCTTGTCTACCAATGGGACATCCAAATCTATTCTCAAATTTAAATTCCAAGAAGTTGGTCAAAGTTGAAAATTTACCGTGAGTTTTCGCTAGACTTGGGCTTAAAGGGCGAGAAAATAGCTCTGAATGTCACGAAAGTTGGTGTGGACGCTTGTCTACCAATGGAACATCCAAATCTATTCTCAAATTTAAATTCCAAGAAGTTGGTCAAAGTTGAAAATTTACCGTGCGTTTTCGCTAGACTTGGGCTTAAAGGGCGAGAAAATAGCTCGGAATGTCACGAAAGTTGGTGTGGACGCTTGTCTACCAATGGGACATCCAAATCTATTCTCAAATTTAAATTCCAAGAAGTTGGTCAAAGTTGAAAATTTCCCGTGCGTTTTCACTAGAGTTGGGCTTAAAGGGCGAGAAAATAGCTCGGAACGTCACGAAAGCTGGCGTGCGCATTTGTCTACCAACGGGACATCCAAATCTATGCTCAATTTTTAATTCCGAGAAGTTGGTCAAATTCGAAACTCGACCGTGCCTTTTCGCTAGACATGGGCTTAAAGGGGGAGAAAATAGCTCGGAACGTCATGAAAGACGGTGTGGACGCTTGTCTACCAATGGGACATCCAAAACTATTCTCAAATTTCAATTCCGAGAAGTTGGTCAAAGTTGAAACTCGATCATGCGTTTTCGCTCGACTTGGGATTAAAGGGTGTGAAAATAGCTCGGACCGTCATGAAAGTTGGCGTGGACGCTCGTCGACCAATGTGACATCCAAATCTATTCTCAAATTTAAATTTCGAGAAGTTGGTCAAAGTTGAAAATCGACAGTGCATTTTCGCTAGACTTAGGCTTAAAGGGTGAGAAAATACCTCGGAACGTCACGAAAGTTGGCGTGTGCATTTTTCTACCAATGGGACATCCAAATCTATGCTCAATTTTCAATTCCGAGAAGTTGGTCAAATTCGAAACTCGACCGTGCGTTTTCGCTAGACTTGGGCTTAAAGGGGGAGAAAATAGCTCGGAACGTCACGAAAGTTGGTGTGGACGCTTGTCTACCAATGGGACATCCAAAACTATTCTCAAATTTCAATTCCGAGAAGTTGGTCAAAGTTGAAACTCGATCGTGCGTTTTCGCTAGAATTGGGCTTAAAGGACGTGAAATTAGCTCGTAATGTCACGAAAATTGCTGTGCGCGCATGTCTACAAATGGGACATCCAAATCTATTCTCAATTTTCAATTCCGAGAAGTTGGTCAAAGATGAAACACGAACGTGCGTTTTCTCTAGAGTTGGGCTTAAATGGGAAGAAAATAGCACGGAATGTCACGAAAGTTGGTGTGGATGCTTATCTACCAATGGGACATCCAAATCTATTCTCAAATTTCAATTCCGAGAAGTTGTTCAAAGCTGAAAATTTACCGTTCGTTTTCGCTAGAATTAGGCTTAAAGGGTGTGAAAATAGCTCGGAACGTCACGAGAGTCGGCGTGCACGCTCGTCTACAGATGTGACATCCAAATCTATTCTCAAATTTATATTCCGAGAAGTTGGTCAAAGTTGAAAATCGACCGTGCATTTTCACTAGACTTGGGCTTAAAGGGTGAGAAAATAGTTCGAAATGTCACGAAAGTTGGCGTGCGCATTTGTCTACCAACGGGACATCCAAATCTATGCTCAATTTTTAATTCCGAGGAGTTGGTCAAATTCGAAACTCGACTGTACGTTTTCGCTATACTTGGGCTAAAAGGGGGAGAAAATAGCTCGGAACGTCACGAAAGTTGGTGTGGATGCTTGTCTACCAATGGGACATCCAAAAATATTCTCAAATTTCAATTCCGAGAAGTTGGTCAAAGTTGAAACTCGATCGTGCGTTTTCGCTAGACTTGGGCTTAAAGGGGGAGAAAATAGCTCGGAACGTCACGAAAGTTGCCGTCCGCATTTGTCTACCAACGAGACATCCAAATCTATGCTCAATTTTCAATTCCGAGAAGTTGGTCAAATTCGAAACTCGACCGTGCATTTTCGCTTGACTTGAGCTTAAAGGGTGTGAAATTAGCTCATAATGTGACGCAAGTTGGCGTGCACATTTGTCTACCAATGGGACATCCAAATCTGTGCTCAATTTTTAATTCCAAGAAGTTGGTCAAATTTGAAACTCGACCGTGCGTTTTGGCTAGACTTAGGCTTAAAGGGTGAGAAAATAGCTCGGAACGTCACGAAAGTTGGCGTGCACATTTGTCTACCATCGGGACATCCAGATATATGCTCAATTTTCAATTCCGAGAAATTGGTCAAATTCGAACTCGACCGTGCGTTTTCGCTAGAGTTGGGCTTAAAGCCGAGGAAAATAGCTCGTAACGTCACGAAAGTTGGCATGTGCACTTGTCTACCAATGGGACATCCAAATCTATTTTCAAATTTCAGCTCCCAAAAGTTGGTCAAATTCGAAACTCGACCGAGCGTTTTCGCTAGACTTGGGCTTAAAGGGGGAGAAAATAGCTCGGAACGTCATGAAAGTTGGTGTGGACGCTTGTCTACCAATGGGACATCCAAATCTATTCTCAATTTTCGATTCCGAGAAGTTGGTCAAAGATGATACGCGATCGTGCGTTTTCGCTAGAGTTGGGCTTAAATGGGATGAAAATAGCTCGGAATGTCATGAAAGTTGGCGTGGACGCTCGTCTACCAATGGGACATCCAAATCTATTCTCAAATTTAAATTTCGAGAGGTTGGTCAAACTTGAAACTCGATCGTGCGTGTTCGCTAGACTTGGGCTTAAAGGGGGAGAAAATAGCTCGGAACGTCACGAAAGTTGGTGTGGACGCTTGTCTACCAATGGGACATCCAAAACTATTCTCAAATTTCAATTTCGAGAAGTTCGTCAAAGTTGAAACTCGATCATGCGTTTTTGCTAGACTTGGGCTTAAAGGGTGTGAAATTAGCTCGTAATGTCACGAAAGTTGCTGTGCGCGCATGTCTACAAATGGGACATCCAAATCTATTCTCAATTTTCATTTCCGAGAAGTTGGTCAAAGATGAAACGAGACCGTGCGTTTTCTCTAGAGTTGGCTTAAATGGGAAGAAAATAGCTCGGAATGTCACAAAAGATGGTGTGGACGCTTGTCTACCAATGGGAAATCCAAATCTATTCTCAAATTTAAATTCCAAGAAGTTGGTCAAAGTTGAAAATTTACCGTGCGTTTTCGCTAGACTTGGGCTTAAAGGGCGAGAAAATAGCTCGGAATGTCACGAAAGTTGGTGTGGACGCTTGTCTACCAATGGAACATCCAAATCTATTCTCAAATTTAAATTCCAAGAAGTTGGTCAATGTTGAAAATTTACCGTGCGTTTTCGCTAGACTTGGGCTTAAAGGGCGAGAAAATAGCTCGGAATCTCACGAAAGTTGGTGTGGACGCTTGTCTACCAATGGGACATCCAAATCTATTCTCAAATTTAAATTCCAAGAAGTTGGTCAAAGTTGAAAATTTACCGTGCGTTTTCACTAGAGTTGGGCTTAAAGGGCGAGAAAATAGATCGGAACGTCACGAAAGCTAGCGTGCGCATTTGTCTACCAACGGGACATCCAAATCTATGCTCAATTTTTAATTCCGAGAAGTTGGTCAAATTCAAAACTCGACCGTCGCGTTTTCGCTAGACTTGGGCTTAAAGGGGGAGAAAATAGCTCGGAACGTCACGAAAGACGGTGTGGACGCTTGTCTACCAATGGGACATCCAAAACTATTCTCAAATTTAAATTCCGAGAAGTTGGTCAAAGTTGAAACTCGATCATGCGTTTTCGCTCGACTTGGGCTTAAAGGGTGTGAAAATAACTCGGAGCGTCATGAAAGTTGGCGTGGACGCTCGTCGACCAATGTGACATCCAAACCTATTCTCAAATTTAAATTCCGAGAAGTTGGTCAAAGTTGAAAATCGACAGTGCATTTTCGCTAGACTTAGGCTTAAAGGGTGAGAAAATAGCTCGGAATGTCACGAAAGTTGGCGTGCGCATTTGTCTACCAACGGGACATCCAAATCTATGCTCAATTTTCAATTCCGAGAAGTTGGTCAAATTCGAAACTCGACCGTCGCGTTTTCGCTAGACATGGGCTTAAAGGGGGAGAAAATAGCTCGGAACGTCACGAAAGTTGGTGTGGACGCTTGTCTACCAATGGCTCATCCAAATCTATTCTCAAATTTCAATTCCGAGAAGTTGTTCAAAGCTGAAAATTTACCGTTCGTTTTCGCTAGAATTGGGCTTAAAGGGTGTGAAAATAGCTCGGAACATCACGAGAGTTGGCGTGCACGCTCGTCTACCAATGTGACATCCAAATCTATTCTCAAATTTATATTCTGAGAACTTGGTCAAAGTTGAAAATCGACCGTCGCATTTTCACTAGACTTGGGCTTAAAGGGTGAGAAAATAGTTGGAAATGTCACGAAAGTTGACGTGCGCATTTGTCTACCAACGGGACATCCAAATCTATGCTCAATTTTTAATTCCGAGGAGTTGGTAAAATTCGAAACTCGACTGTACGTTTTCGCTATACTTGGGATTAAAGGGGGAGAAAATTTCTCGGAACGTCACGAAAGTTGGTGTGGACGCTTGTCTACCAATGGGACATCCAAAACTATTCTCAAATTTCAATTCCAAGAAGTTCGTCAAAGTTGAAACTCGATCGTCGCGTTTTCGCTAGACTTGGGCTTAAAGGGAGTGAAAATAGCTCGGAACATTACGAAAGTTGGCGTGGACGCTCGTCTAACAATGTGACATCCAAATCCATTCTAAAATTTAAATTCCGAGAAGTTGGTCAAAGTGGAAAATCGACCGTGCATTTTCGCTAGACGTAGGCTTAAAGGGTGAGAAAATAGCTCGGAACGTCACGAAAGTTAGCGTGCGCATTTGTCTACCAACGGGACATCCAAATCTATGCTCAATTTTCAATTCCGAGAAGTTGGTAAAATTCGAAACTTGACCGTGCGTTTTCGCTCGACTTGAGCTTAAAGGGTGTGAAATTAGCTCGTAATGTGATGAAAGTTGGCGTGCGCATTTGTCTACCAACGGGACATCCAAATCTATGCTCAATTTCTAATTCCGAGAAGTTGGTCAAATTCGAAACTCGACCGTGTGTTTTTGCTAGACTTAGGCTTAAAGGGTGAGAAAATAGCTCGGAACGTCATGAAAGTTGGTTTGCACGCTTGTCTACAAATGGGACATCCAAAACTATTCTCAAATTTCAATTCCGAGAAGTTGGTCAAAGTTGAAACTCGATCGTGCGTTTTCGCTAGACTTGGGCTTAAAGGGGGAGAAAATAGCTCGGAACGTCACGAAATTTGGCGTGCGCATTTGTCTACCAACGAGACATCCAAATCTATGCTCAATTTTCAATTCCGAGAAGTTGGTCAAATTCGAAACTCGACCGTGCATTTTCGCTCGACTTGAGCTTAAAGGGTGTGAAATTAGCTCGTAATGTGACGAAAGTTGGCGTGCGCATTTGTCTACCAACGGGACATCCAAATCTGTGCTCAATTTTTAATTCCGAGAGGTTGGTCAAATTCGAAACTCGACCGTCGCGTTTTCGCTAGACTTAGGCTTAAAGGGTGAGAAAATAGCTCGGAACGTCACGAAAGTTGGCGTGCGCATTTGTCTACCAACGGGAGATCCAGATATATGCTCAATTTTCAATTCCGAGAAGTTGGTCAAATTCGAACTCGACCGTGCGTTTTCGCTAGAGTTGGGCTTAAAGCCGAGGAAAATAGCTCGTAACGTCACGAAAGTTGGCATGTGCACTTGTCTACCAACCGGACATCCAAATCTATTTTCAAATTTCAACTCCCAAAAGTTGGTCAAATTCGAAACTCGACCGTGCATTTTCGCTAGACTTGGGCTTAAAGGGGGAGAAAATAGCTCGGAACGTCATGAAAGTTGGTGTGGACGCTCGTCTACCAATGGGACATCCAAATCTATTCTCAAATTTAAATTACGAGAGGTTGGTCAAACTTGAAACTCGATCGTGCGTGTTCGCTAGACTTGGGCTTAAAGGGGGAGAAAATAGCTCGGAACATCACGAAAGTTGGTGTGGACGCTTGTCTACCAATGGGACATCGAAAACTATTCTCAAATTTCAATTTCGAGAAGTTCGTCAAAGTTGAAACTCGATCATGCGTTTTTGCTAGACTTGGGCTTAAAGGGTGTGAAATTAGGTCGTAATGTCATGAAAGTTGCTGTGCGCGCATGTCTACAAATGGGACATCCAAATCTATTCTCAATTTTCATTTCCGAGAAGTTGGTCAAAGATGAAACGCGACCGTGCGTTTTCTCTAGAGTTGGGCTTAAATGGGAAGAAAATAGCTCGGAATGTCACAAAAGTTTGTGTGGACGCTTGTCTACCAATGGGACATCCAAATCTATTCTCAAATTTAAATTCCAAGAAGTTGGTCAAAGTTGAAAATTTACCGTGCGTTTTCACTAGAGTTGGGCTTGAAGGGCGAGAAAATAGCTCGGAACGTCAAGAAAGCTGGCGTGCGCATTTGTCTACCAACGGGACATCCAAATCTATGCTCAATTTCAAATTCCGAGAAGTTGGTCAAATTCGAACTCGACCGTGCGTTTTCGCTCGACTTGAGCTTAAAGGGTGTTAAATTAGCTCGTAATGTGAGGAAAGTTGGCGTGCGCATTTGTCTACCAATGGGACATCCAAATCTATGCTCAATTTCTAATTCCGAGAAGTTGGTCGAATTCGAAACTCGACCGTGTGTTTTCGCTAGACTTAGGCTTAAAGGGTGAGAAAATAGCTCGGAACGCCACGAAATTTGGTGTGGACGCTTGTCTACCAATGGGACATCCAAAACTATTCTCAAATTTCAATTCTGAGAAGTTGGTCAAAGTTGAAACTCGATCGTGCGTTTTGGCTAGACTTGGGCTTAAAGGGGGAGAAAATAGCTCGGAACGTCACGAAATTTGGCGTGCACATTTGTCTACCAACGAGACATCCAAATCTATGCTCAATTTTCAATTCCGAGAAGTTGGTCAAATTCGAAACTCGACCGTGCATTTTCGCTCGACTTGAGCTTAAAGGGTGTGAAATTAGCTCGTAATGTGACGAAAGTTGGCGTGCGCATTTGTCTACCAACGGGACATCCAAATCTGTGCTCAATTTTTAATTCCGAGAAGTTGGTCAAATTCGAAACTCGACCGTGCGTTTTTGCTAGACTTAGGCTTAAAGGGTGAGAAAATAGCTCGGAACGTCACGAAAGTTGGCATGCGCATTTGTCTACCAACGGGACATCCAGATATATGCTCAATTTTCAATTCCGAGAAGTTGGTCAAATTCGAACTCGACCGTGCGTTTTCGCTAGAGTTGGGCTTAAAGCCGAGGAAAATAGCTCGTAACGTCACGAAAGTTGGCATGTGCACTTGTCTACCAACGGGACATCCAAATCTATTTTCAAATTTCAACTCCCAAAAGTTGGTCAAATTCGAAACTCGACCGTGCGTTTTCGCTAGACTTGGGCTTAAAGGGGGAGAAAATAGCTCGGAACGTCATGAAAGTTGGTGTGGACACTTGTCTACCATTGGGACATCCAAATCTATTCTCAATTTTCAATTCCGAGAAGTTGGTCAAAGATGATACGCGATCGTGCGTTTTCGCTAGAGTTGGGCTTAAATGGGATGAAAATAGCTCGGAATGTCATGAAAGTTGGCGTGGGACGCTCGTCTACCAATGGGACATCCAAATCTATTCTCAAATTTAAATTCTGAGAGGTTGGTCAAACTTGAAACTCGATCGTGCATGTTCGCTAGACTTGGGCTTAAAGGGGGAGAAAATAGCTCGGAACGTCACGAAAGTTGGTGTGGACGCTTGTCTACCAATGGGACATCCAAAACTATTCTCAAATTTCAATTTCGAGAATTTCGTCAAAGTTGAAACTCGATCATGCGTTTTTGCTAGACTTGGGCTTAAAGGGTGTGAAATTAGCTCGTAATGTCACGAAAGTTGCTGTGCGCGCATGTCTACAAATGGGACATCCAAATCTATTCTCAATTTTCATTTCCGAGAAGTTGGTCAAAGATGAAACGCGACCGTGCGATTTCTCTAGAGTTGGGCTTAAATGGGAAGAAAATAGCTCGGAATGTCACAAAAGTTGGTGTGGACGCTTGTCTACCAATGGGACATCCAAATCTATTCTCAAATTTAAATTCCAAGAAGTTGGTCAAAGTTGAAAATTTACCGTGCGTTTTCACTAGACTTGGGCTTAAAGGGCGAGAAAATAGCTCGGAATGTCACGAAAGTTGGTGTGGACGCTTGTCTACCAATGGAAAATCCAAATCTATTCTCAAATTTAAATTCAAGAAGTTGGTCAAAGTTGAAAATTTACCGTGCGTTTTCGCTAGACTTGGGCTTAAAGGGCGAGAAAATAACTCGGAATGTCACGAAAGTTGGTGTGGACGCTTGTCTACCAATGGGACATCCAAATCTATTCTCAAATTTAAATTCCAAGAAGTTGGTCAAACTTGAAAATTTACCGTGCGTTTTCACTAGAGTTGGGCTTAAAGGGCGAGAAAATAGCTCGGAACGTCACGAAATCTGGAGTGCGCATTTGTCTACCAACGGGACATCCAAATCTATGCTCAATTTTCAATTCTGAGAAGTTGGTCAAATTCGAAACTCGACCGTGCGTTTTCGCTAGACTTGGGCTTAAAGGGGGAGAAAATAGCTCGGAACATCACGAAAGACGGTGTGGACGCTTGTCTACCAATGGGACATCCAAAACTATTCTCAAATTTCAATTCCGAGAAGTTGGTCAAAGTTGAAACTCGATCATGGTTTTTCGCTCGACTTGGGCTTAAAGGGTGTGAAAATAGCTCGGAGCGTCATGAAAGTTGCCGTGGAGGCTCGTCGACCAATGTGACATCCAAATCTATTCTCAAATTTAAATTCCGAGAAGTTGGTCAAAGTTGAAAATCGACAGTGCATTTTCGCTAGACTTGGGCTTAAAGGGTGAGAAAATAGCTCGGAAAGTCACGAAAGTTGGCGTGCGCATTTGTCTACCAACGGGACATCCAAATCTATGCTCAATTTTCAATTCCGAGAAGTTGGTCAAATTCGAAACTCAACCGTGCGTTTTCGCTAGACTTGGGCTTAAAGGGGGAGAAAATAGCTCGGAACGTCACGAAAGTTGGTGTGGGCGCTTGTCTACCAATGGGACATCCAAAACTATTCTCAAATTTGAATTCCGAGAAGTTGGTCAAAGTTGGAACTCGATCGTCGCGTTTTCGCTAGAATTGGGCTTAAAGGACGAGAAATTAGCTCGTAATGTCATGAAAATTGATGTGCGCGCATGTCTACAAATGGGACATCCAAATCTATTCTCAATTTTCAATTCCGAGAAGTTGGTAAAAGATGAAACGCGACCGTGCGTTTTCTCTAGAGTTGGGCTTAAATGGGAAGAAAATAGCTCGGAATGTCACGAAAGTTGGTGTGGATGCTTGTCTACCAATGGGACATCCAAATCTATTCTCAAATTTCAATTCCGAGAAGTTGTTCAAAGCTGAAAATTTATCGTTCGTTTTCGCTAGAATTGGGCTTAAAGGGTGTGAAAATAGCTCGGAACGTCACGAGAGTTGGCGTGCATGCTCGTCTACCAATGTGACATCCAAATCTATTCTCAAATTTATATTCCGAGAAGTTGGTCAAAGTTGAAAATCGACCGTGCATTTTCACTAGACTTGGGCTTAAAGGGTGAGAAAATAGTTCGAAATGTCACGAAAGTTGGCGTGCGCATTTGTCTACCAACGGGACATCCAAATCTATGCTCAATTTTTAATTCCGAGGAGTTGGTCAAATTCGAAACTCGACTGTACGTTTTCGCTATACTTGGGCTTAAAGGGGGAGAAAATAGCTCGGAACGTCACGAAAGTTGGTGTGGATGCTTGTCTACCAATGGGACATCCAAAACTATTCTCAAATTTCAATTCCGAGAAGTTCGTCAAAGTTGAAACTCGATCGTGCGTTTTCGCTATACTTGGGCTTAAAGGGAGTAAAAATAGCTCGGAACATTACGAAAGTTGGCGTGGACGCTCGTCTAACAATGTGACATCCAAATCCATTCTAAAATTTAAATTCCGAGAAGTTGGTCAAAGTGGAAAATCGACCGTGCATTTTCGCTAGACTTAGGCTTAAAGGGTGAGAAAATAGCTCGGAACGTCACGAAAGTTAGCGTGCGCATTTGTCTACCAACGGGACATCCAAATCTATGCTCAATTTTCAATTCCGAGAAGTTGGTCAAATTCGAAACTCGACCGTGCCGTTTTCGCTCGACTTGAGCTTAAAGGGTGTGAAATTAGCTCGTAATGTGACGAAAGTTGGCGTGCGCATTTGTCTACCAACGGGACATCCAAATCTATGCTCAATTTTCAATTCCGAGAAGTTGGTCAAATTCGAAACTCGACCGTGCGTTTTCACTAGACTTGGGCTTAAAGGGGGAGAAAGTAGCTCGGAACGTCACGAAAGTTGGTGTGGACGCTTGTCTACCAATGGGACATCCAAAACTATTCTCAAATTTCAATTCCGAGAAGTTGGTCAAAGTTGAAACTCGATCGTCGCGTTTTCGCTAGAATTGGCTTAAAGGACATGAAATTAGCTCGTAATGTCACGAAAATTGTTGTGCGCGCATGTCTACAAATGGGACATCCAAATCTATTCTCAATTTTAAATTCCGAGAAGTTGGTCAAAGATGAAACGCGACCGTGCGTTTTCTCTAGAGTTGGACTTAAATGGGAAGAAAATAGCTCGGAATGTCACGAAAGTTGGTGTGGATGCTTGTCTACCAATGGGACATCCAAATCTATTCTCAAATTTCAATTCCAAGAAGTTGTTCAAAGCTGAAAATTTACCGTTCGTTTTCGCTAGAATTGGGCTTAAAGGGTGTGAAAATAGCTCAGAACGTCACGAGAGTTGGCGTGCACGCTCGTCTACCAATGTGACATCCAAATCTATTCTCAAATTTATATTCCGAGAAGTTGGTCAAAGTTGAAAATCGACCGTGCATTTTCACTAGACTTGGGCTTAAAGGGTGAGAAAATAGTTCGAAATGTCACGAAAGTTGGCGTGCGCATTTGTCTACCAACGGGACATCCAAATCTATGCTCAATTTTTAATTCCGAGGAGTTGGTCAAAATTCGAAACTCGACTGTACGTTTTCGCTATACTTGGGCTTAAAGGGGGAGAAAATAGCTCGGAACGTCACGAAAGTTGGTGTGGATGCTTGTCTACCAATGGGACATCCAAAACTATTCTCAAATTTCAATTCCGAGAAGTTCGTCAAAGTTGAAACTCGATCGTGCGTTTCCGCTAGACTTGGGCTTAAAGGGAGTGAAAATAGCTCGGAACATTACGAAAGTTGGCGTGGACGCTCGTCTAACAATCTGACATCCAACTCCATTCTAAAATTTAAATTCCGAGAAGTTGGTCAAAGTGGAAAATCGACCGGCATTTTCGCTAGACTTAGGCTTAAAGGGTGAGAAAATAGCTCGGAACGTCACGAAAGTTAGCGTGCGCATTTGTCTACCAACGGGACATCCAAATCTATGCTCAATTTTCAATTCCGAGAAGTTGGTCAAATTCGAAACTCGACCGTGCGTTTTCGCTCGACTTGAGCTTAAAGGGTGTGAAATTAGCTCGTAATGTGACGAAAGTTGGCGTGCGCATTTGTCTACCAACGGGACATCCAAATCTGTGCTCAATTTTTAATTCCGAGAAGTTGGTCAAATTCGAAACTTGACTGTGCGTTTTCGCTAGACTTAGGCTTAAAGGGTGAGAAAATAGCTCGGAACGTCACGAAAGTTGGCGTGCGCATTTGTCTACCAATCGGACATCGAGATATATGCTCAATTTTCAATTCCGAGAAGTTGGTCAAATTCGAACTCGACCGTGCGTTTTCGCTAGAGTTGGGCTAGAGTTGGCATGTGCACTTGTCTACCAACGGGACATCCAAATCTATTTTCAAATTTCAACTCCCAAAAGTTGGTCAAATTCAAAACTCGACCGTGCGTTTTCGCTAGACTTGGGCTTAAAGGGGGAGAAAATAGCTCGGAACTTCACGAAAGTTGGTGTGGACGCTTCTCTACCAATGGGACATCCAAATCTATTCTCAATTTTCAATTCCGAGAAGTTGGTCAAAGATGATACGCGACCGTGCGTTTTCTCTAGAGTTGGGCTTAAATGGGAAGAAAATAGGTCGGAATGTCACGAAAGTTGGTGTGGATGCTTGTCTACCAATGGGACATCCAAATCTATTCTCAAATTTCAATTCCGAGAATTTGTTCAAAGCTGAAAATTTACCGTTCGTTTTCGATAGAATTGGGCTTAATGGGTGTGAAAATAGCTCGGAACGACACGAGAGTTGGCGTGCACGCTCGTCTACCAATGTGACATCCAAATCTATTCTCAAATTTATATTCCAAGAAGTTGGTCAAAGTTGAAACTCGACCGTGCATTTTCACTAGACTTGGGCTTAAAGGGTGAGAAAATAGTTCGAAATGTCACGAAAGTTGGCGTGCGCATTTGTCTACCAACGGGACATCCAAATCTATGCTCAATTTTTAATTCCGAGGAGTTGGTCAAATTCGAAACTCGACTGTACGTTTTCGCTATACTTGGGCTTAAAGGGGGAGAAAATAGCTCGGAAAGTCACGAAAGTTGGTGTGGACGCTTGTCTACCAATGGGACATCCAAAACTATTCTCAAATTTCAATTCCGAGAAGTTTGTCAAAGTTGAAACTCGATCGTGCCGTTTTCGCTAGACTTGGGCTTAAAGGGGGAGAAAATAGCTCGGAATGTCACGAAACTTGGTGTGGATGGTTGTCTACCAATGGGACATCCAAATCTATTCTCAAATTTCAATTCCGAGAAGTTGTTCAAAGCTGAAAATTTACCGTTCGTTTTCGCTAGAATTGGGCTTAATGGGTGTGAAAATAGCTCGGAACATTACGAAAGTTGGCGTGGACGCTCGTCTAACAATGTGACATCCAAATCCATTCTAAAATTTAAATTCCGAGAAGCTGGTCAAAGTGGAAAATCGACCGTGCATTTTCGCTAGACTTAGGCTTAAAGGGTGAGAAAATAGCTCGGAACGTCACGAAAGTTAGCGTGCGCATTTGTCTACCAACGGGACATCCAAATCTATGCTCAATTTTCAATTCCAAAAAGTTGGTCAAATTCGAAACTCGACCGTGCGTTTACGCTCGACTTGAGCTTAAAGGGTGTGAAATTAGCTCGTAATGTGACGAAAGTTGGCGTGCGCATTTGTCTACCAACGGAACATCCAAATCTATGCTCAATTTCTAATTCCGAGAAGTTGGTCAAATTCGAAACTCGACCGTGTGTTTTCGCTAGACTTAGGCTTAAAGGGTGAGAAAATAGCTCGGAACGTCACGAAAGTTGGTGTGGACGCTTGTCTACCAATGGGACATCCAAAACTATTCTCAAATTTCAATTCCGAGAAGTTGGTCAAAGTTGAAACTCGATCGTGTGTTTTCACTAGACTTGGGCTTAATGGGGGAGAAAATAGCTCGGAACGTCACGAAAGTTGGCGTGCGCATTTGTCTACCAATGAGACATCCAAATCTATGCTCAATTTTCAATTCCGAGAAGTTGGTCAAATTCGAAACTCGACCGTGCATTTTCGCTCGACTTGAGCTTAAAGGGTGTGAAATTAGCTCGTAATGTGACGAAAGTTGGCGTGCGCATTTTTCTACCATCGGGACATCCAAATCTATGCTCAATTTTTAATTCCGAGAAGTTGGTCAAATTCGAAACTCGACCGTGCGTTTTCGCTAGACTTAGGCTTAAAGGGTGAGAAAATAGCTCGGAACGTCACGAAAGTTGGCGTGCGCATTTGTCTACCAACGGGACATCCAGATATATGCTCAATTTTCAATTCCGAGAAGTTGGTCAAATTCGAACTCGACCGTGCGTTTTCGCTAGAGTTGGGCTTAAAGCCGAGGAAAATAGCTCGTAACGTCACGAAAGTTGGCATGTGCACTTGTCTACCAATGGGACATCCAAATCTATTTTCAAATTTCAACTCCCAAAAGTTGGTCAAATTCGAAACTCGACCGTGCGTTTTCGCTAGACTTGGGCTTAAAGGGGGAGAAAATAGCTCGGAATGTCATGAAAGTTGGCGTGGACGCTCGTCTACCAATGGGACATCCAAATCTATTCTCAAATTTAAATTCCAAGAGGTTGGTCAAACTTGAAACTCGATCGTGCGTGTTCGCTAGACTTGGGCTTAAAGGGGGAGAAAATAGCTTGGAACGTCACGAAAGTTGGTGTGGACGCTTGTCTACCAATGGGACATCCAAAACTATTCTCAAATTTCAATTTCGAGAAGTTCGTCAAAGTTGAAACTCGATCATGCGTTTTTTCTAGACTTGCACTTAAAGGGTGTGAAATTAGCTCGTAATGTCACGAAAGTTGCTGTGCGCGCATGTCTACAAACGGGACATCCAAATCTATTCTCAATTTTCATTTCCGAGAAGTTGGTCAAAGATGAAACGCGACCGTGCGTTTTCTCTAGAGTTGGGCTTAAATGGGAAGAAAATAGCTCAGAATGTCACAAACGTTGGTGTGGACGCTTGTCTACCAATGGGACATCCAAATCTATTCTCAAATATAAATTCCAAGAAGTTGGTCAAAGTTGAAAATTTACCGTGCGTTTTCGCTAGACTTGGGCTTAAAGGGCGAGAAAATAGCTCGGAATGTCACGGAAGTTGGTCTGGATGCGTGTCTACCAATGGGACATCCAAATCTAATCTCAAATTTAAATTCCAAGAAGTTGGTCAAAGTTGAAAATTTACCGTGCGTTTTCACTAGAGTTGGGCTTAAAGGGCGAGAAAATAGCTCGGAACGTCATGAAAGCTGGCGTGCGCATTTGTCTACCAACGGGACATCCAAATCTATGCTCAATTTTCAATTCCGAGAAGTTGGTCAAATTCGAAACTCGACCGTGCGTTTTCGCTAGACTTGGGCTTAAAGGGGGAGAAAATAGCTCGGAACGTCACGAAAGACGGTGTGGACTCTTGTCTACCAATGGGACATCCAAAACTATTCTCAAATTTCAATTCCGAGAAGTTGGTCAAAGTTGAAACTCGATCATGCGTTTTCGCTCGACTTGGGCTTAAAGGGTGTGAAAATAGCTCGGAGCGTCATGAAAGTTGGCGTGGACGCTCGTCGACCAATGTGACATCCAAATGTATTCTGAAATTTAAATTCCGAGAAGTTGGTCAAAGTTGAAAATCGACAGTGCATTTTCGCTAGACTTAGGCTTAAAGGGTGAGAAAATAGCTCGGAACGTCACGAAAGTTGGCGTGCACATTTGTCTACCAACGGGACATCCAAATCTATTCTCAATTTTCAATTCCGAGAAGTTGGTCAAAGAAGAAACGCGACCGTGCGTTTTCTCTAGAGTTGGGCTTAAATGGAAAGAAAATAGCTCGGAATGTCACGAAAGTTGGTGTGGATACTTGTCTACCAATGGGACATCCAAATCTATTCTCAAATTTCAATTCCGAGAAGTTGTTCAAAGCTGAAAATTTACCGTTCGTTTTCCCTAGAATTGGGCTTAAAGGGTGGGAAAATAGCTAGGAACGTCACAAGAGTTGGCGTGCACGCTCGTCTACCAATGTGACATCCAAATCTATTCTCAAATTTATATTCCGAGAAGTTGGTCAAAGTTGAAAATCGACCGTGCATTTTCACTAGACTTGGGCTTAAAGGGTGAGAAAATAGTTCGAAATGTCATGAAAGTTGGCGTGCGCATTTGTCTACCAACGGGACATCCAAATCTATGCTCAATTTTTAATTCCGAGGAGTTGAACAAATTCGAAACTCGACTGTACGTTTTCGCTATACTTGGGCTTAAAGGGGGAGAAAATAGCTCGGAACGTCACGAAAGATGGTGTGGACGCTTGTCTACCAATGGGACATCCAAAACTATTCTCAAATTTGAATTCCGAGAAGTTCGTCAAAGTTGAAACTCGATCGTGCGTTTTCGCTAGACTTGGGCTTAAAGGGAGTGAAAATAGCTCGGAACATTACGAAAGTTGGCGTGGACGCTCATCTAACAATGTGACATCCAAATCCATTCTAAAATTTAAATTTCGAGAAGCTTGTCAAAGTGGAAAATCGACCGTGCATTTTCGCTAGACTTATGGTTAAAGGGTGAGAAAATAGCTCGGAACGTCACGAAAGTTAGCGTGCGCATTTGTCTACCAACGGGACATCCAAATCTATGCTCAATTTTCAATTCCGAGAAGTTGGTCAAATTCGAAACTCGACCGTGCAGTTTCTCTCGACTTGAGCTTAAAGGGTGTGAAATTAGCTCGTAATGTGACGAAAGTTGGCGTCCTCATTTGTCTACCAACGGAACATCCAAATCTATGCTCAATTTCTAATTCCGAGAAGTTGGTCAAATTCGAAACTCGACCGTGTGTTTTCGCTAGACTTAGGCTTAAAGGGTGAGAAAATAGCTCGGAATGTCACGAAAGTTGGTGTGGACGCTTGTCTACCAATGGGACATCCAAAACTATTCTCAAATTTCAATTCCGAGAAGTTGGTCAAAGTTGAAACTCGATCGTGCGTTTTCACTAGACTTGGGCTTAAAGGGGGAGAAAATAGCTCGGAATGTCACGAAAGTTGGCGTGCGCATTTGTCTACCAACGAGACATCCAAATCTATGCTCAATTTTCAATTCCGAGAAGTTGGTCAAATTCGAAACTCGACCGTGCGTTTTCGCTAGACTTGGGCTTAAAGGGGGAGAAAATAGCAAGGAACGTCACGAAAGTTTGTGTGGACGCTTTCCTACCAATGGGACATCCAAAACTATTCTCAAATTTCAATTCCGAGAAGTTGGCCAAAGTTGAAACTCGATCGTGCGTTTTCTCTAGAATTGGTCTTAAAGGACGTGAAATTAGCTCGTAATGTCACGAAAATTGCTGTGCGCGCATGTCTACAAATGGGACATCCAAATCTATTCTCAATTTTCAATTCCGAGAAGTTGGTCAAAGATGAAACGCGACCGTGCATTTTCTCTAGAGTTGGGCTTAAATGGGAAGAAAATAGCTCGGAATGTCACGAAAGTTGGTGTGGATGCTTGTCTACCAATGGGACATCCAAATCTATTCTCAAATTTCAATTCCGAGAACTTGTTCAAAGCTGAAAATTTACCGTTCGTTTTCGCTAGAATTGGGCTTAAAGGGTGTGAAAATAGCTCGGAACGTCACGAGAGTTGGCGTGCACGCTCGTCTACCAATGTGACATCCAAATCTATTCTCAAATTTATATTCCGAGAAGTTGGTCAAAGTTGAAAATCGACCGTGCATTTTCACTAGACTTGGGCTTAAAGGGTGAGAAAATAGTTCGAAATGTCACGAAAGTTGGCGTGCGCATTTGTCTACCAACGGGACATCCAAATCTATGCTCAATTTTTAATTCCGAGGAGTTGGTCAAATTCGAAACTCGACTGTACGTTTTCGCTATACTTGGGCTTAAAGGGGGAGAAAATAGCTCGGAATGTCACGAAAGTTGGTGTGGACGCTTGTCTACCAATGGGACATCCAAAACTATTCTCAAATTTCAATTCCGAGAAGTTCGTCAAAGTTGAAACTCGATCGTGCGTTTTCGCTAGACTTGGGCTTAAAGGGAGTGAAAATAGCTCGTAACATTACGAAAGTTGGCGTGGACGGTCGTCTAACAATGTGACATCCAAATCCATTCTAAAATTTAAATTCCGAGAAGTTGGTCAAAGTGGAAAATCGACCGTGCATTTTTGCTAGACTTAGGCTTAAAGGGTGAGAAAATAGCTCGGAACGTCACGAAAGTTGGTGTGGACGCTTGTCTACCAATGGGACATCCAAATCTATTCTCAATTTTCAATTCCGAGAAGTTGGTCAAAGATGATACGCGATCCTGCGTTTTCGCTAGAGTTGGGCTTAAATGGGATGAAAATAGCTCGGAATGTCATGAAAGTTGGCGTGGACGCTCGTCTACCAATGGGACATCCAAATCTATTCTCAAATTTAAATTCCGAGAGGTTGGTCAAACTTGAAACTCGATCGTGCGTGTTCGCAAGACTTGGGCTTAAAGGGGGAGAAAATAGCTCAGAACGTCACGAAAGTTGGTGTGGACGCTTGTCTACCAATGGGACATCCAAAACTATTCTCAAATTTCAATTTCGAGAAGTTCGTCAAAGTTGAAACTCGATCATGCGTTTTTGCTAGACTTGGGCTTGAAGGGTGTGAAATTAGCTCGTAATGTCACGAAAGTTGCTGTGCGCGCATGTCTACAAATGGGACATCCAAATCTATTCTCAATTTTCATTTCCGAGAAGTTGGTCAAAGATGAAACGCGACCGTGCGTTTTCTCTAAAGTTGGGCTTAAATGGGAAGAAAATAGCTCGGAATGTCACAAAAGTTGGTGTGGACGCTTGTCTACAAATGGAACATCCAAATCTATTCTCAAATTTAAATTCCAAGAAGTTGGTCAAAGTTGAAAATTTACCGTGCGTTTTCGCTAGACTTGGGCTTAAAGGGCGAGAAAATAGCTCGGAATGTCACAAAAGTTGGTGTGGACGCTTGTCTACCAATGGGACATCCAAATCTATTCTCAAATTTAAATTCCAAGAAGTTGGTCAAAGTTGAAAATTTACCGTGCGTTTTCACTAGAGTTGGGCTTAACGGGCGAGAAAATAGCTCGGAACGTCACGAAAGCTGGCGTGCGCATTTGTCTACCAACGGGACATCCAAATCTATGCTCAATTTTGAATTCTGAGAAGTTGGTCAAATTCGAAACTCGACCGTGCGTTTTCGCTAGACTTGGGCTTAAAGGGGGAGAAAATAGCTCGGAACGTCACGAAAGACGGTGTGGACGCTTGTCTACCAATGGGACATCCAAAACTATTCTCAAATTTCAATTCCGAGAAGTTGGTCAAAGTTGAAACTCGATCATGCGTTTTCGCTCGACTTGGGCTTAAAGGGTGTGAAAATATCTCGGAGCGTCATGAAAGTTGGCGTGGACGCTCGTCGACCAATGTGACATCCAAATCTATTCTCAAATTTAAATTCCGAGAAGTTGGTCAAAGTTGAAATCCGACAGTGCATTTTCGCTAGACTTAGGCTTAAAGGGTGAGAAAATAGCTCGGAACGTCACGAAAGCTGGCGTGCGCATTTGTCTACCAACGGGACATACAAATCTATTCTCAGTTTTCAATTCCGAGAAGTTGGTCAAATTCGAAACTCGACCGTGCGTTTTCGCTAGACTTGTGATTAAAGGGGGAGAAAATAGCTCGGAATGTCACGAAAGTTGGCATGGACGCTTGTCTACCAATGGGACATCCAAATCCATTCTCAAATTTCAATTCCGAGAAGTTGGTCAAAGTTGAAAATCGACCGTGTGTTTTCGCTAGAATTGGGCTTAAAGGACGTGAAAATAGCTCGGAACGTCACGAATGTTGGCGTGCGCATTTGTCTACAAATGGGACATCCAAATCTATTCTCAATTTTCAATTCCGAGAAGTTGGTCAAAGAAGAAACGCGACCGTGCGTTTTCTCTAGAGTTGGGCTTAAATGGAAAGAAAATAGCTCGGAATGTCACGAAAGTTGGTGTGGATACTTGTCTACCAATGGGACATCCAAATCTATTCTCAAATTTCAATTCCGAGAAGTTGTTCAAAGCTGAAAATTTACCATTCGTTTTCGCTAGAATTGGGCTTAAAGGGTGTGAAAATAGCTCGGAACGTCACGAGAGTTGGCGTGCACGCTCGTCTACCAATGTGACATCCAAATCTATTCTCAAATTTATATTCCGAGAAGTTGGTCAAAGTTGAAAATCGACCGTGCATTTTCACTAGACTTGGGCTTAAAGGGTGAGAAAATAGTTCGAAATGTCACGAAAGTTGGCGTGCGCATTTGTCTACCAACGGGATATCCAAATCTATGCTCAATTTTTAATTCCGAGGAGTTGGTCAAATTCGAAACTCGACTGTACGTTTTCGCTATACTTGGGCTTAAAGGGGGAGAAAATAGCTCGGAACATCACGAAAGTTGGTGTGGATGCTTGTCTACCAATGGGACATCCAAAACTATTCTCAAATTTCAATTCCGAGAAGGTCGTCAAAGTTGAAACGCGATCGTGCGTTTTCGCTAGACTTGGGTTTAAAGGGAGTGAAAATAGCTCGGAACAGTACGAAAGTTGGCGTGGACGCTCGTCTAACAATGTGACATCCAAATCCATTCTAAAATTTAAATTCCGAGAAGTTGGTCAAAGTGGAAAATGGACCGTGCATTTTCGCTAGACTTAGGCTTAAAGGGTGAGAAAATAGCTCGGAACGTCACGAAAGTTAGCGTGCGCATTTGTCTACCAATGGGACATCCAAATCTTTGCTCAATTTTTAATTCCGAGAAGTTGGTCAAATTCGAAACTCGACCGTGCGTTTTCGCTCGACTTGAGCTTAAAAGGTGTGAAATTAGCTCGTAATGTGACGAAAGTTGGCGTGCGCATTTGTCTACCAACGGGACAGCCAAATCTATGCTCAATTTCTAATTCCGAGAAGTTGGTCAAATTCGAAACTCGACCGTGTGTTTTCGCTAGACTTAGGCTTAAAGGGTGAGAAACTAGCTCGGAACGTCACGAAAGTTGGTGTGGACGCTTGTCTACCAATGGGACATCCAAAACTATTCTCAAATTTCAATTCCGAGAAGTTGGTCAAAGTTGAAACTCGATCGTGCGTTTTCGCTAGACTTGGGCTTAAAGGGGGAGAAAATAGCTCGGAACGTCACGAAATTTGGCGTGCGCATTTGTCTACCAACGAGACATCCAAATCTATGCTCAATTTTCAATTCCGAGAAGTTGGTCAAATTTGAAACTCGACCGTGCATTTTCGCTCGACTTGAGCTTAAAGGGTGTGAAATTAGCTCGTAATGTGACGAAAGTTGGCGTGCGCATTTGTCTACCAATGGGACATCCAAATCTGTGCTCAGTTTTTAATTCCGAGAAGTTGGTCAAATTCGAAACTCGACCGTGCGTTTTCGCTAGAATTAGGCTTAAAGGGTGAGAAAATAGCTCGGAACGTCACGAAAGTTGGCGTGCGCATTTGTCTACCAACGGGACATCCAGATATATGCTCAATTTTCAATTCCGAGAAGTTGGTCAAATTCGAACTGGACCGTGCGTTTTCGCTAGAGTTGGGCTTAAAGACGAGGAAAATAGCTCGTAACGTCACGAAAGTTGGCATGTGCACTTGTCTACCAACGAGACATCCAAATCTATTTACAAATTTCAACTCCCAAAAGTTGGTCAAATTCGAAACTCGACCGTGCGTTTTCTCTAGACTTGGGCTTAAATGGGAAGAAAATAGCTCGGAATGTCACGAAAGTTGGTGTGGATGCTTATCTACCAATGGGACATCCAAATCTATTCTCAAATTTTAATTCCGAGAAGTTGTTCAAAGCTGAAAATTTACCGTTCGTTTTCGCTAGAATTAGGCTTAAAGGGTGTGAAAATAGCTCGGAACGTCACGAGAGTTGGCGTGCACGCTCATCTACCAATGTGACATCCAAATCTATTCTCAAATTTATATTCCGAGAAGTTGGTCAAAGTTGAAAAGCGACTGTGCATTTTCACTAGACTTGGGCTTAAAGGGTGAGAAAATAGTTCGAAATGTCACGAAAGTTGGCGTGCGCATTTGTCTACCAACGGGACATCCAAATCTATGCTCAATTTTTAATTCCGAGGAGTTGGTCAAATTCGAAACTCGACTGTACGTTTTCGCTATACTTGGGCTTAAAGGGGGAGAAAATAGCTCGGAACGTCACGAAAGTTGGTGTGGACGCTTGTCTACCAATGGGACATTCAAAACTATTCTCAAATTTCAATTCCGAGAAGTTCGTCAAAGTTGAAACTCGATCGTGCGTTTTCGCTAGACTTGGGCTTAAAGGGAGTGAAAATAGCTCGGAACATTACGAAAGTTGGCGTGGACGCTCGTCTAACAATGTGACATCCAAATCCATTCTAAAATTTAAATTCCGAGAAGTTGGTCAAAGTGGAAAATCGACCGTGCATTTTCGCTAGACTTAGGCTTAAAGGGTGAGAAAATAGCTCGAAACGTCACGAAAGTTAGCGTGCGCATTTGTCTACCAACGGGAAATCCAAATCTATGCTCAATTTTCAATTCCGAGAAGTTGGTCAAATTCGAAACTCGACCGTGCGTTTTCGCTCGACTTGAGCTTAAAGGGTGTGAAATTAGCTCGTAATGTGACGAAAGTTGGCGTGCGCATTTGTCTACCAACGGGACATCCAAATCTATGCTCAATTTCTAATTTCGAGAAGTTGGTCAAATTCGAAACTCGACCGTGTGTTTTCGCTAGACTTAGGCTTAAAGGGTGAGAAAATAGCTCGGAACGTCACGAAAGTTGGTGTGGACGCTTGTCTACCAATGGGACATCCAAAACTATTCTCAAATTTCAGTTCCGAGAAGTTGGTCAAAGTTGAAACTCGATCGTGCGTTTTCGCTAGACTTGCGCTTAAAGGGGGAGAAAATAGCTCGGAACGTCACGAAATTTGGCGTGCGCATTTGTCTACCAACGGGACATCCAAATCTGTGCTCAATTTTTAATTCCGAGAAGTTGGTCAAATTCGAAACTCGACCGTGCGTTTTCGCTAGACTTAGGATTAAAGGGTGAGAAAATAGCTCGGAACGTCACGAAAGTTGGCGTGCGTATTTGTCTACCAACGGGACATCCAGATATATGCTCAATTTTCAATTCCGAGAAGTTGGTCAAATTCGAACTCGACCATGCGTTTTCGCTAGAGTTGGGCTTAAAGCCGAGGAAAATAGCTCGTAACGTCACGAAAGTTGGCATCTGCACTTGTCTACCAACGGGACATCCAAATCTATTTTCAAATTTCAACTCCCAAAAGTTGGTCAAATTCGAAACTCGACCGTGCGTTTTCGCTAGACTTGGGCTTAAAGGGGGAGAAAATAGCTCGGAACGTCATGAAAGTTGGTGTGGACGCTTGTCTACCAATGGGACATCCAAATCTATTCTCAATTTTCAATTCCGAGAAGTTGGTCAAAGATGATACGCGATCGTGCGTTTTCGCTAGAGTTGGGCTTAAATGGGATGAAAATAGCTCGGAATGTCATGAAAGTTGGCATGGACGCTCGTCTACCAATGGGACATCCAAATCTATTCTCAAATTTAAATTCCGAGAGGTTGGTCAAACTTGAAACTCGATCGTGCGTGTTCGCTAGACTTGGGCTTAAAGGGGGAGAAAATAGCTCGGAACGTCACGAAACTTGGTGTGGACGCTTGTCTACCAATGGGACATCCAAAACTATTCTCAAATTTCAATTTCGAGAAGTTCGTCAAAGTTGAAACTTGATCATGCGTTTTTGCTAGACTTGGGCTTAAAGGGTGTGAAATTAGCTCGTAATGTCACGAAAGTTGCTGTGCGCGCATGTCTACAAATGGGACATCCAAATCTATTCTCAATTTTCATTTCCGAGAAGTTGGTCAAAGATGAAACACGACCGTGCGTTTTCTCTAGATTTGGGCTTAAATGGGAAGAAAATAGCTCGGAATGTCACAAACGTTGGTGTGGACGCTTGTCTACCAATGGGACATCCAAATCTATTCTCAACTTTAAATTCCAAGAAGTTGGTCAAAGTTGAAAATTTACCGTGCGTTTTCGCTAGACTTGGGCTTAAAGGGCGAGAAAATAGCTCGGAATGTCACGAAAGTTGGTGTGGACGCTTTTCTACGAATGGAACATCCAAATCTATTCTCAAATTTAAATTCCAAGAAGTTGGTCAAAGTTGAAAATTTACCGTGCGTTTTCGCTAGACTTGGGCTTAAAGGGCGAGAAAATAGCTCGGAATGTCACGAAAGTTGGTGTGGACGCTTGTCTACCAATGGGACATCCAAATCTATTCTCAAATTTAAATACCAAGAACTTGGTCAAAGTTGAAAATTACCGTGCATTTTCACTAGCGTTGGGCTTAAAGGGCGAGAAAATAGCTCGGAACGTCACGAAAGCTGGCGTGCGCATTTGTCTACCAATGGGACATCCAAATCTATGCTCAATTTTCAATTCCGAGAAGTTGGTCAAATTCGAAACTCGACCGTGCGTTTTCGCTAGACTTGGGCTTAAAGGGGGAGAAAATAGCTCGGAACGTCACGAAAGACGGTGTGGACTCTTGTCTACCAATGGGACATCCAAAACTATTCTCAAATTTCAATTCGGAGAAGTTGGTCAAAGTTGAAACTCGATCATGCGTTTTCGCTCGACTTGGGCTTAAAGGGTGTGAAAATAGCTCGGAGTGTCATGAAAGTTGGCGTGGACGCTCGTCGACCAATGTGACATCCAAATCTATTCTCAAATTTAAATTCCAAGAAGTTGGTCAAAGTTGAAAATCGACAGTGCATTTTAGCTAGACTTAGGCTTAAAGGGTGAGAAAATAGCTCGGAACGTCACGAAAGCTGGCGTGCGCATTTGTCTACCAACGGGACATCCAAATCTATGCTCAATTTTCAATTCCGAGAAGTTGGTCAAATTCGAAACTCGACCGTGCGTTTTCGCTAGACTTGGGCTTAAAGGGGGAGAAAATAGCTCGGAACGTCACGAAAGACGGTGTGGACGCTTGTCTACCAATGGGACATCCAAATCCATTCTCAAATTTCAATTCCGAGAAGTTGGTCAAAGTTTAAAATCGACCGTGCGTTTTCGCTAGAATTGGGCTTAAAGGACGTGAAAATAGCTCGGAACGTCACGAATGTTGGCGTGCGCATTTGTCTACAAATGGGACATCCAAATCTATTCTCAATTTTCAATTCCGAGAAGTTGGTCAAAGATGAAACGCGACCATGCGTTTTCTCTAGAGTTGGGCTTAAATGGGAAGAAAATAGCTCGGAATGTCATGAAAGTTGGTGTGGATGCTTGTCTACCAATGGGACATCCAAATCTATTCTCAAATTTCAATTCCGAGAAGTTGTTCAAAGCTGAAAATTTACCGTTCGTTTTCGCTAGAATTGGGCTTAAAGGGTGTGAAAATAGCTCGGAACGTCACGAGAGTTGGCGTGCACGCTCGTCTACCAATGTGACATCCAAATCTATTCTCAAATTTATATTTCGAGAAGTTGGTGAAAGTTGAAAATCGACCGTGCATTTTCACTAGACTTGGGCTTAAAGGGTGAGAAAATAGATCGAAATGTCACGAAAGTTGGCGTGCGCATTTGTCTACCAACGGGACATCCAAATCTATGCTCAATTTTTAGTTCCGAGGAGTTGGTCAAATTCGAAACTCGACTGTACGTTTTCGCTATACTTGGGCTTAAAGGGGGAGAAAATAGCTCGGAACGTCACGAAAGTTGGTGTGGACGCTTGTCTACCAATGGGACATCCAAAACTATTCTCAAATTTCAATTCCGAGAAGTTCGTCAAAGTTGAAACTCGATCGTGCTTTTTCGCTAGACTTGGGCTTAAAGGGAGTGAAAATAGCTCGGAACATTACGAAAGTTGGCGTGGACGCTCGTCTAACAATGTGACATCCAAATCTATTCTCAAATTTATATTCCGAGAAGTTGGTCAAAGTTGAAAATCGACCGTGCATTCTCACTAGACTTGGGATTAAAGGGTGAGAAAATAGTTCGAAATGTCATGAAAGTTGGCGTGCGCATTTGTCTACCAACGGGACATCCAAATCTATGCTCAATTTTCAATTCCGAGAAGTTGGTCAAATTCGAACTCGACCGTGCGTTTTCGCTAGAGTTGGGCTTAAAGCCGAGGAAAATAGCTCGTAACGTCACGAAAGTTGGCATGTGCACTTGTCTACCAACGGGACATCCAAATCTATTTTCAAATTTCAACTCCCAAAAGTTGGTCAAATTCGAAACTCGACCGTGCGTTTTAGCTAGACTTGGGCTTAAAGGGGGAGAAAATAGCTCGGAACGTCACGAAAGTTGGCGTGGACGCTTGTCTACCAATGGGACATCCAAGTCCATTCTCAAATTTCAATTCCGAGAAGTTGGTCAAAGTTGAAAATCGACCGTGCGTTTTCGCTAGAATTGGGCTTAAAGGACGTGAAAATAGCTCGGAACGTCACGAATGTTGGCGTGCGCATTTGTCTACAAATGGGACATCCAAATCTATTCTCAATTTTCAATTCCGAGAAGTTGGTCAAAGATGAAACACGACCGTGCGTTTTCTCTAGAGTTGGGCTAAATGGGAAGAAAATAGCTCGGAATGTCACGAAAGTTGGTGTGGATGCTTGTCTACCAATGGGACATCCAAATCTATTCTCAAATTTCAATTCCGAGAAGTTGTTCAAAGCTGAAAATTTACCGTTCGTTTTCGCTAGAATTGGGCTTAAAGGGTGTGAAAATAGCTCGGAACGTCACGAAAGTTGGCATGCACGCTCGTCTACCAATTTGACATCCACATCTATTCTCAAATTAATATTCCGAGAAGTTGGTCAAAGTTGAAAATCGACCGTGCATTTTCACTAGACTTGGGCTTAAAGGGTGAGAAAATAGTTCGAAATGTCACGAAAGTTGGCGTGCGCATTTGTCTACCAACGGGACATCCAAATCTATGCTCAATTTTTAATTCCGAGGAGTTGGTCAAATTCGAAACTCGACTGTACGTTTTCGCTATACTTGGGCTTAAAGGGGGAGAAAATAGCTCGGAATGTCACGAAAGTTGGTGTGGACGCTTGTCTACCAATGGGACATCCAAAACTATTCTCAAATTTCAATTCCGAGAAGTTCATCAAAGTTGAAACTCGATCGTGCATTTTCGCTAGACTTGGGCTTAAAGGGAGTGAAAATAGCTCAGAACATTACGAAAGTTGGCATGGACGCTCGTCTAACAATGTGACATCCAAATCCATTCTAAAATTTAAATTCCAAGAAGTTGGTCAAAGTGGAAAATCGACCGTGCATTTTCGGTCGACTTAGGCTTAAAGGGTGAGAAAATAGCTCGGAACGTCACGAAAGTTAGTGTGCGCATTTGTCTACCAACGGGACATCAAAATCTATGCTCAATTTTCAATTCCGAGAAGTTGGTCAAATTCGAAACTCGACCGTGCGTTTTCGCTTGACTTGAGCTTAAAGGCTGTGAAATTAGCTCGTAATGTGACGAAAGTTGGCGTGCGCATTTGTCTACCAACGGGACATCCAAATCTATGCTCAATTTCTAATTCCGAGAAGTTGGTCAAATTCGAAACTCGACCGTGTGTTTTCGCTAGACTTAGGCTTAAAGGGTGAGAAAATAACTCGAAACGTCACGAAAGTTGGTGTGGACGCTTGTCTACCAATGGGACATCCAAAACTATTCTCAAATTTCAATTCCGAGAAGTTGGTCAAAGTTGAAACTCGATCGTGCGTTTTCGCTAGACTTGGGCTTAAAGGGGAAAAAATAGCTCGGAACGTCACGAAAGTTGGCGTGCGCATTTGTCTACCAACGAGACATCCAAATCTATGCTCAATTTTCAATTCCGAGAAGTTGGTCAAATTCGAAACTCGACCGTGCATTTTCGCTCGACTTGAGCTTAAAGGGTGTGAAATTAGCTCGTAATGTGACGAAAGTTGGCGTGCGCATTTGTCTACCAACGGGACATCCAAATCTATGCTAAATTTTCAATTCCGAGAAGTTGGTCAAATTCGAAACTCGACCGTGCGTTTTCGCTAGACTTGGGCTTAAAGGGGGAGAAAATAGCTCGGAACGTCACGAAAGTTGGTGTGGACGCTTGTCTACCAATGGGACATCCAAAACTATTCTCAAATTTCAATTCTGAGAAGTTGGTCAAAGTTGAAACTCGATCATGCGTTTTCGCTAGAATTGGGCTTAAAGGACGTGAAATTAGGTCGTAATGTCACGAAAATTGCTGTGCGCGCATGTCTACAAATGGGACATCCAAATCTATTCTCAATTTTCAATTCCGAGAAGTTGGTCAAAGATGAAACGCGACCGTGCGTTTTCTCTAGAGTTGGGCTTAAATGGGAAGAAAATAGCTCGGAATGTCACGAAAGTTGGTGTGGATGCTTGTCTACCAATGGGACATCCAAATCTATTCTCAAATTTCAATTCCGAGAAGTTGTTCAAAGCTGAAAATTTACCGTTCGTTTTCGCTAGAATTGGGCTTAAAGGGTGTGAAAATAGCTCGGAACGTCACGAGAGTTGGCGTGCACGCTCGTCTACCAATGTGACATCCAAATCTATTCTCAAATTTATATTCCGAGAAGTTGGTCAAAGTTCAAAATCGACCGTGCATTTTCACTAGATTTGGGCTTAAAGGGTGAGAAAATAGTTCGGAATTTCACGAAAGTTGGCGTGCGCATTTGTCTACCAACCGGACATCCAAATCTATGCTCAATTTTTAATTCCGAGGAGTTGGTCAAATTCGAAACTCGACTGTACGTTTTCGCTATACTTGGGCTTAAAGGGGGAGAAAATAGCACGGAACGTCACGAAAGTTGGTTTTGACGCTTGTCTACCAATGAGACATCCAAAACTATTCTCAAATTTCAATTCCGAGAAGTTCGTCAAAGTTGAAACTCGATCGTGCATTTTCGCTAGACTTGGGCTTAAAGGAAGTGAAAATAGCTCGGAACATTACGAAAGTTGGCGTGGACGCTCGTCTAACAATGTCACATCCAAATCCATTCTAAAATTTAAATTCCGAGAAGTTGGTCAAAGTGGAAAATCGACCCTGCATTTTCGCTAGACTTAGGCTTAAAGGGTGAGAAAATAGCTCTGAACGTCACGAAAGTTAGCGTGCGCATTTGTCTACCAACGGGACATCCAAATCTACGCTCAATTTTCAATTCTGAGAAGTTGGTCAAATTCGAAACTCGACCGTGCGTTTTCGCTCGACTTGAGCTTAAAGGGTGTGAAATTAGCTCGTAATGTGACGAAAGTTGGCGTGCGCATTTTTCTACCAACGGGACATCCAAATCTATGCTCAATTTCTAATTCCGAGAAGTTGGTCAAATTCGAAACTCGACCGTGTGTTTTCGCTAGACTTAGGCCTAAAGGGTGAGAAAATAGCTCGGAACGTCACGAAAGTTGGTGTGGACGCTTGTCTACCAATGGGACATCCAAAACTATTCTCAAATTTAGATTCCGAGAAGTTGGTCAAAGTTGAAACTCGATCGTGCGTTTTCGCTAGACTTGGGCTTAAAGGGGGAGAAAATAGCTCGGAACGTCACGAAATTTGGCGTGCGCATTTGTCTACGAACGAGACATCCAAATCTATGCTCAATTTTCAATTCCGAGAAGTTGGTCAAATTCGAAACTCGACCGTGCATTTTCGCTCGACTTGAGCCTAAAGGGTGTGAAATTAGCTCGTAATGTGACGAAAGTTGGCGTCCGCTTTTGTCTACCAACGGGACATCCAAATCTGTGCTCAATTTTTAATTCCGAGAAGTTGGTCAAATTCGAAACTCGACCGTGCGTTTTCGCTAGACTTAGGCTTAAAGGGTGAGAAAATAGCTCGGATCATCACGAAAGTTGGCGTGCGCATTTGTCTACCAACGGGAGATCCAGATATATGCTCAATTTTCAATTCCGAGAAGTTGGTCAAATTCGAACTCGACCGTGCGTTTTCGCTAGGGTTGGGCTTAAAGCGGAGGAAAATAGCTCGTAACGTCACGAAAGTTGGCATGTGCACTTGTCTACAAACGGGACATCCAAATCTATTTTCAAATTTCAACTCCCAAAAGTTGGTCAAATTCGAAACTCGACCGTGCGTTTTCGCTAGACTTGGGCTTAAAGGGGGAGAAAAGAGCTCGGAACGTCATGAAAGTTGGTGTGGACGCTTGTCTACCAATGGGACATCCAAATCTATTCTCAATTTTCAATTACGAGAAGTTGGTCAAAGATGATACGCGATCGTGCGTTTTCGCTAGAGTTGGGTTTAAATGGGATGAAAATAGCTCGGAATGTCATGAAAGTTGGCGTGGACGCTCGTCTACCTATGGGACATCCAAATCTATTCTCAAATTTAAATTCCGAGAGGTTGGTCAAACTTGAAACTCGATCGTGCGTGTTCGCTAGACTTGGGCTTAAAGGGGGAGAAAATAGCTCGGAACGTCACGAAAGTTGGTGTGGACGCTTGTCTACCAATGGGACATCCAAATCTATTCTCAATTTTCATTTCCGAGAAGTTGGTCAAAGATGAAACGCGACCGTGCGTTTTCTCTAGAGTTGGGCTTAAATGGGAAGAAAATAGCTCGGAATGTCACAAAAGTTGGTGTGGACGCTTGTCTACCAATGGGACATCCAAATCTATTCTCAAATTTAAATTCCAAGAAGTTGGTCAAAGTTGAAGATTTACCGTGCGTTTTCGCTAGACTTGGGCTTAAAGGGCGAGAAAATAGCTCGGAATGTCACGATAGTTGGTGTGGACGCTTGTCTACCAATGGAACATCCAAATCTATTCTCAAATTTAAATTCCAAGAAGTTGGTCAAAGTTGAAAATTTACCGTGCGTTTTCGCTAGACTTGGGCTTAAAGGGCGGGAAAATAGCTCGGAATGTCATGAAAGTTGGTGTGGACGCTTGTCTAGCAATGGGACATCCAAATCTATTCTCAAATTTAAATTCCAAGAAGTTGGTCAAAGTTGAAAATTTACCGTGCGTTTTCACTAGAGTTGGGCTTAAAGGGCGAGAAAATAGCTCGGAACTTTATGAAAGCAGGCGTGCGCATTTGTCTACCAACAGGACATCCAAATCTATGCTCAATTTTCAATTCCGAGAAGTTGGTCAAATTCGAAACTCGACCGTGTGTTTTCGCTAGACTTGGGCTTAAAGGGGGAGAAAATAGCTCGGAACCTCACGAAAGACGGTGTGGACGCTTGTCTACCAATGGGACATCCAAAACTATTCTCAAATTTCAATTCCGAGAAGTTTGTCAAAGTTGAAACTCGTTCATGCATTTTCGCTCAACTTGGGCTTAAAGGGTGTGAAAATAGCTCGGAGCGTCATGAAAGTTGGCATGGACGCTCGTCGACCAATGTGACATCCAAATCTATTCTCAAATTTAAATTCTGAGAAGTTGGTCAAAGTTGAAAATCGACAGTGCATTTTCGCTAGACTTAGGCTTAAAGGGTGAGAAAATAGCTCGGAACGTCACGAAAATTGGCGTGCGCATTTGTCTACCAACGGGACATCCAAATCTATGCTCAATTTTCAATTCCGAGAAGTTGGTCAAATTCGAAACTCGACCGTGCGTTTTCGCTAGACTTGGGCTTAAAGGGGGAGAAAATAGCTCGGAACGTCACGAAAGTTGGTCTGGACGCTTGTCTACCAATGGGACATCCAAAACTATTCTCATATTTCAATTCCGAGAAGTTGGTCAAAGTTGAAACTCGATCGTGCGTTTTCGCTAGAATTGGGCTTAAAGGACATGAAATTAGCTCCTAATGTCACGAAAATTGCTGTGCGCGCATGTCTACAAATGGGACATCCAAATCTATTCTCAATTTTCAATTCCGAGAAGTTGGTCAAAGATGAAACGCGACCGTGCGTTTTCTCTAGAGTTGGGCTTAAATGGGAAGAAAATAGCTCGGAATGTCACGAAAGTTGGTGTGGATGCTTGTCTACCAATGGGACATCCAAATCTATTCTCAAATTTCAATTCCGAGAAGTTGTTCAAAGCTGAAAATTTACCGTTCGTTTTCGCTAGAATTGGGCTTAAAGGGTGTGAAAATAGCTCGGAACGTCACGAGAGTTGGCGTGCACGCTCGTCTACCAATGTGACATCCAAATCTATTCTCAAATTTATATTCCGAGAAGTTGGTCAAAGTTGAAAATCGACCGTGCATTTTCACTAGACTTGGGCTTAAAGGGTGAGAAAATAGTTGGAAATGTCACGAAAGTTGGCGTGCGCATTTGTCTACCAACGGGACATCAGAATCTATGCTCAATTTCTAATTCCGAGGATTTGGTCAAATTCGAAACTCGACTGTACGTTTTCGCTATACTTGGGCTTAAAGGGGGAGAAAATAGCTCGGAACGTCACGAAAGTTGCTGTGGACGCTTGTCTACCAATAGGTGTTCGGGTACACAGGGTACTACCAAAGGACCGAACACCAAGAGCAACCACTTCACACAAACAGATCACAGATCAACACACCGATGTTTTGACGTGGTTTAAACCCTCTTGAGGGAAACACTCCACGGCCCCGGCCAAATAGCTTCTACGGGACAATTTATTATGCAAAGAAAGAAAGTTACAAATGAGCTTCTCATAATCGATCAACTAAACAATGACCCTCCATGCTCTTTAAATAGAGATCATGGACCAATCGGGTGTTAAGCCACGGATCAAGGTTAGGTTTGATCTAAGAGAAGTTGAGCCGTCGCATCACTCTATGTCGGAAACATATCGTGACCGTCGGATTAAGTATTTACAAATGCATACTAATGCATACTAAAGAAACACACTATCCCTAACGGATATATTACACAAGTTGATCTTAACTAACTCCTAAGTGTCTAAATATCCTAACATCCCCCCTTAAGAACAACTTGGGATAGGATTGAAGGATTTACAAAAGTGACACTATTAGGAGAAGGAAGGAGGCATTAGAGCCTATCCCCCCTTAATGACAAGTTCCTGAACTCCTAACATAGATCGAAGTTTAGAAAACTTCGCTTCTGTAAGAGACTTGGTGAAGATGTCTGCAACTTGATCATCTGTAGGGCAAAACAGCACTTCAAGAACACGATCATGAACAAGATTTCTGATGAAGTGCATATGTAGCTCAATGTGTTTGCTGCGTTGATGTAGAACTGGATCTTTGGCAAGCTTGATGGCACTTTGATTGTCGCACCAAAGTGGAGTAGGCTGCTGCTGCTCGAATCCAAACTCTGAAAGGATCTGTCGAAGCCATAAAGCTTCCTGACTGGCATTAACTGCTGCTCGATATTCTGCCTCTGCTGAAGAAAGAGCAAGAGCTTGTTGTTTCTTACAAGCCCAAGTAATAGGTCCAGATCCCAGACTGAAAACATAACCTGCAGTAGACTTTCGATCATCAGGATCGCCGGCCCAATCTGAATCAGTGAAACCAACCAACAAAGGTTTCCCCCCTGTACTGTAATGAATCCCAAACTGAACTGTACCTCGAATATATCGAAGTATTCTTTTAGCTGCTTTCCAGTGACTTTCATGAGGTGTCTGCATATAACGGGCAACTCTACCAACGGCAAAGGAAAGGTCAGGACGGGAATGAGTCAAGTATAAGAGACAACCAACAAGCTGACGATACAAGGTGGCATCGACTTCAGGTGAAGTACAAGTGGCAGAAAGTTTGACTCCAGACTGGAAGGGAGAAGGGGCTGGTGTACAATCTTCCATGTGAAAGCGACGAAGAAGGTCACAAGCATACTTAGACTGAGAAAGAAAGATTCCTTCTTTGGTTTGCAGAACTTGGAGGCCAAGAAAATAATGCAAATGTCCTAAGTCTGACATTTCAAAAGTTTGTTTAAGACTGGATTTCACATGGGTTATAAGATTAGGGTCACTACCAGTAAGAATAAGGTCATCAACATATAGAACAAGTATGAGGAGATGGTTTCCTACTTTCTTGGTATAGACATTGGGGTCAGAATGGCATCTAGAAAAACCAGTGTCAAGGAGAAAGTTATCCATTTTGGCATACCAAGCTCTAGGAGCTTGCTTAAGGCCATATAAGGATTTCTTAAGGCGACAGACAAGGCTAGAGTTATTCTGAACATATCCAGGAGGTTGTTCCATGTAAATTTCCTCCTGTAAATCACCATGTAAGAAGGCAGACTTGACATCCATTTGATGGACTTCCCAGTTGTGTAAGGCTGCAAGGGAAAGAACAAGGCGGATGGAGTTCATTTTGGCGACGGGAGCAAAGGTTTCATTGTAGTCAATCCCTTCAACTTGAGAAAAACCTTTGGCAACTAACCTTGCCTTAAGTCTTTCAACACTTCCATCTGATGCATACTTAGTTCTGTAGACCCATTTACATCTGACAAGTTTTCTTCCTTTTGGAAGAGGTACAAGATCCCAAGTATCGTTCGCCATTAAGGAACGATATTCTTCATCCATGGCTGCATCCCAATCTGGATTCCCTGAAGCTTCTGCAAAAGTTTCTGGATCATGATTCTCGGAAACTTGAGCCAAAAGAGAAGAGGCTCGCTGAAACTGAGAACGTGTTCGATGTTGATCTCTAGGATCACCGGCAAGATCACCAGCTGCTTCACATGTTGAACGGACCCATCGAGGAAGCACTTGTGCTGGTGCAACTGGAGGAACATGAGCAGGCGGAGGTGGATTTTCATCCTCACTGTCATCATCAGAAACTGGAGTTGGAAACCTGTCAAGGAAGTTGGAAGAAGAAGAAGAAGGCACAAACGCCGAATCAGGCTCGCAGGCCAAAGATGGCACACTTGCCGAGTTAGGCTCGCAGGCCAAGATATTTTCATCAAATTTAACATCTCTTCTAATGATTATAGCATGAGAATGTGGTTGAAGAAGTCTATAACCTTTTACATCTTCAGAATATCCAACAAATATGCACTTTTCACTTTTAGGATGCAATGCTTTCCGTTTTTCATCCGGAATGTGAGCCCATGCTTCACTACCAAACACACGAAAGTGACTTACATCAGGTTTAATTTTACTCCATGCTTCTTCCGGTGTTATACCTTGTAATGCTTTTGTGGGGGTGCGATTTACTATGTAATTTGCACAATTTATGGCTTCAGCCCAAAATTGAAGACTTAGTCCCTTAGATTGGATCATACAATTAGCCATTTCTTTTAAAGTGCGGTTCTTCCGCTCAGCTACACCATTTTTTTGTGGTGTATATGGAACAGTGTGCTGTTGTTGGATGCCTTGTTCAGTGCAGAAAGTAGTGAACTGTTTGTTAACATATTCTCCTCCATTGTCAGATCTTAACTTAATAATTTGATGTCCAGATTGTTTTTCAACAAGGGCCTTGTAGGCCAAGAACATGTTAAATACTTCGCTCTTCAGTTTTAGGAAATAAACCCAAGTGCGTCTGGTGTAATCATCAATGAAAGTTAAGAAATACTTGAAACCAGAAAAGGAAGCAGATGGAAGAGGACCACACAAGTCACTATGCACAAGCTCCAAGGGAACCGAGGCGTGCCAAGAGGCACGTTTGTCAAAACTGTCCCGATGATGTTTTCCGAGTACACATCCGGAACAAACACCATCTCTGCAAGATACCATCGGAAGACCTGTCACCATATTTTCTTTACAAAGTTGTTGCAATGAGCGATAATTTAAGTGACCAAATCGCTCATGCCAAAGTTTGCTCAAGTTATCACTATGAGCAACAAAAACTGAAGGGAAAGGTGATGACCCAAAGTTGTTAAACTTGTACAACCTGGTAATATCATCAACAATTCCGGTAGCTAGGACCTGTTGAGGATCTTTAAAATCCTTGATTACAACTTGGTGAGGTGTAAAGGTCACAGTTTTACCTTCACCAGAATGAGTGATCTGATAGACTGATAACAAATTGCAGGAAATTTTTGGAACACATAGTACATCACTAAAATGACCATTATCTACTGGAACTGTTCCAGCTCCTACAACACTTAGAGATCTATCATCACCAACAAATATTTGTTTGGTGTTACATTCATGCATAGTAGAAAAGATGGCTTGATCCTTAGCCATATGATAAGATGCTCCAGAATCAATGAGCCATTCATTTGAAGTAGAAGAAGAAGATGCATTATAAGAATAACCAGAAGCACAAAGTGCATGTCCATGAGAGGTAGATTCTGATGGTGAATCTAGGCTGATGTGGTGCTTCTTCATTGCTGCTTCCAAGGCTGCCATCTTCTTGAAACACTTTGATTCATCATGATTATCTTTCCCGCAATAGTTGCAATGACGCTCAGTCTTCTTGCCTTTTGGCTTGGATCCTTTGTCATTTTTTAAAGAAGGAGCTGACTGAGAGGGTTTGGGACCCTTGTTTGACTTATTATTGCGAAAATTTTGTTTCTTGGGAGGCTTGGACTTTTCTTTCTGTTGGGACAATAAGGCTTTCCCAGATGTATCTGCATTGTTGATTATTCCAAGATGAATGAGTTTATCTTGTTCCCTAATCAAGGAATCACAAAAGGATTCAAGACTAGGCTCTTGATAGCTAGCTGCATTCAATGACGCTTTCATGGAGTAAAATGTAGATACAAAAACAGAATATGCAGGTCCAAGTTTGGAAAGAATATGATAAATGCATTGTTTGTCTTCCCTCTCAATCTTACATTCTGCACATAAGAGCTTGAGAGTTTTGTACTTAGATAAATAATCTTGAATGCATGAAAAGTCACTTGGATTTAAAGAAATCAACTCATTTTCGAGTTGGTGACCTCGAATTTCATTGTGTTTACCAAACACAGTTTCCAACTTGTCCCAAGCAGCATTAGGTTCATCAATTCCAGATATGTGGAATCGCAAATCAGTAGAGATTGACATCCCAATCAATCCACGAGCTTCATCACATCTATTTGCCCATTTTATTTTCTTATCATCATCAGTGGGTTCTTTTTCTTTCCCTGTTGTAATTCTGAAAAGTCCCCTACTTCGTAGAACATCCTCCATACGAGATTTCCATGAGAAATAGTTGGAACTGTTAAGTAGAATATCACAAAGGGCGGCCATATTTGTAAATTAATGGCTGTAAAAGCAGAAACCAATAGTCTGGATGTGAAGAGCTCGAAAAAATAGGCGGTTTCAAAAAAAACGGCACTGAAAACGGACTCTGTATGATGAAGTTATGCTTGAACAAAGAAACTGTTGAAGGTGTCCCCAATAGTGACGTGGCAGCTAGAGAATGTCCAGCAAAAAAAAGAACCCCCCTCTTCCCAAGATGAACCTTTTGACAATCACTTTACAAAAAAGTTGCTTTTAAGTGAATCACTTTTGTAAAATAAGTGATTTCACTTTTACAATGATATTACTTTTAAATAGTGCAACAATAAATAAAAAGCTTAAGTGACTCACTTGTATTTTTATTTTTTATTATTTAAGTGAGATGCACTTTTACAATAAAGTAACTTGAAAATAGAAATTGCATGCACTTTTCTTTTTAAAAGTAACTTCCTAAGACTTGAACTCAAGACCTATTAAGGAATAAAGCAACTTTGGACCAAGTGAGCTAGTTTAAAAGGTATGTAAAATATGGAAATGAGGAAGGGGGCTTTTTTTTTTTTTTTTTTACTCTTCTTGCTCGGTTTGCGTGCTTGCCCTTTTTCATGCAAAACAGACCACAAAACGAAACAAAAAAAACTTTTCCACACTCGTGGAGTTAGATCTTCTTAGCTTGCCCGGAAAGTCTACGTTTTCTCTCTGTTTCTGATTTGCCGAGATCGCGCAAGGTGCACGGCAAAGAGCATACGCAGCCGAGAAAAACCCTTTCCCTTTCTGTTTCTGATTTGCCGAGATCGCTCAAGGTGCACGGCAAAGAGCATACGCAGACGGGAAAGCAACAATCCGAACCAAAAAAAATCTAACAGTAAAAAAAATGAAATATGAGATTTTTTTCTTTCAAAAAACGAAATAAAAAAAATGCGTCACTGTAACATTATACCTTCAGATCTCATGAAAAACGCGTTTCTGGAGCAACCGGGAACCGTTTTCGATCAAACGAAAACTATTTCCCAATGGAAACGACGCTCTGGATGCAATGGAACACCTCCCACAGCCCAGAAATGCACAGAAATACCAGAACTAGAAACCCTTACGAGTTTCGGCAACAGCAGTTCAAGATCTAGATCATAACCGGAAGCGGCACTTCATAAAAGCTCTGATACCATGTTCGGGTACACAGGGTACTACCAAAGGACCGAACACCAAGAGCAACCACTTCACACAAACAGATCACAGATCAACACACCGATGTTTTGACGTGGTTTAAACCCTCTTGAGGGAAACACTCCACGGCCCCGGCCAAATAGCTTCTACGGGACAATTTATTATGCAAAGAAAGAAAGTTACAAATGAGCTTCTCATAATCGATCAACTAAACAATGACCCTCCATGCTCTTTAAATAGAGATCATGGACCAATCGGGTGTTAAGCCACGAATCAAGGTTAGGTTTGATCTAAGAGAAGTTGAGCCGTCGGATCACTCTATGTCGGAAACATATCGTGACCGTCGGATTAAGTATTTACAAATGCATACTAATGCATACTAAAGAAACACACTATCCCTAACGGATATATTACACAAGTTGATCTTAACTAACTCCTAAGTGTCTAAATATCCTAACAATAGGACATCCAAAACTATTCTCAAATTTCAATTCCGAGAAGTTCGTCAAAGTTGAAACTCGATCGTGCGTTTTCGCTAGACTTGGGCTTAAAGGGAGTGAAAATAGCTCGGAACATTACGAAAGTTGGCATGGACGCTCGTCTAACAATGTGACATCCAAATCCATTCTAAAATTTAAATTCCGAGAAGTTGGTCAAAGTGGAAAATCGACCGTGCAATTTCGCTAGACTTAGGCTTAAAGGGTGAGAAAATAGCTCTGAACGTCACGAAAGTTAGCGTGCGCATTTTTCTACCAACGGGACATCCCAATCTATGCTCAATTTTCAATTCCGAGAAGTTGGTCAAATTCGAAACTCGACCGTGCGTTTTCACTCAACTTGAGCTTAAAGGGTGTGAAATTAGCTCGTAATGTGACGAAAGTTGGCGTGCGCATTTGTCTACCAACGGGACATCCAAATCTATGCTCAATTTCTAATTCCGAGAAGTTGGTCAAATTCGAAACTCGACCGTGCGTTTTTGCTAGACTTAGGCTTAAAGGGTGAGAAAATAGCTCTGAACGTCACGAAAGTTAGCGTGCGCATTTGTCTACGAACGGGACATCCCAATCTATGCTCAATTTTCAATTCCGAGAAGTTGGTCAAATTCGAAACTCGACCGTGCGTTTTCGCTCGACTTGAGCTTAAAGGGTGTGAAATTAGCTCGTAATGTGACGAAAGTTGGCGTGCGCATTTGTCTACCAACGGGACATCCAAATCTATGCTCAATTTCTAATTCCGAGAAGTTGGTCAAATTCGAAACTCGACCGTGTGTTTTCGAAACTAGACTTAGGCTTAAAGGGTGAGAAAATAGCTCGAAACGTCACGAAAGTTGGTGTGGACGCTTGTCTACCAATGGGACATCCAAAACTATTCTCAAATTTCAATTCCGAGAAGTTGGTCAAAGTTGAAACTCGATCGTGCGTTTTCGCTAGACTTGGGCTTAAAGGGGGAGAAAATAGCTCAGAACGTCACGAAATTTGGCGTGCGCATTTGTCTACGAACGAGACATCCAAATCTATGCTCAATTTTCAATTCCGAGAAGTTGGTCAAATTCGAAACTCGACCGTGCATTTTCGCTCGACTTGAGCTTAAAGGGTGTGAAATTAGCTCGTAATGTGACGAAAGTTAGCGTGCGCATTTGTCTACCAATGGCACATCCAAATCTATTCTCAAATTTCAATTCCGAGAAGTTGTTCAAAGCTGAAAATTTACCGTTCGTTTTCGCTAGAATTGGGCTTAAAGGGTGTGAAAATAGCTCGGAACGTCACGAGAGTTGGCGTGCATGCTCGTCTACCAATTTGACATCCAAATCTATTCTCAAATTTATATTCCGAGAAGTTGGTCAAAGTTGAAAATCGACCGTGCATTTTCACTAGACTTGGGCTTAAAGGGTGAGAAAATAGTTCGAAATGTCACGAAAGTTGGCGTGCGCATTTGTCTACCAACGGGACATCCAAATCTATGCTCAATTTCTAATTCCGAGAAGTTGGTCAAATTCGAAACACGACCGTGTGTTTTTGCTAGACTTAGGCTTAAAGGCTGAGAAAATAGCTCGGAACGTCACGAAAGTTGGTGTGGACGCTTGTCTACCAATGGGACATCCAAAAATATTCTCAAATTTCAATTCCGAGAAGATGGTCAAAGTTGAAACTCGATCATGCGTTTTCGCTCGACTTGGGCTTAAAGGGTGTGAAAATAGCTCGGAGCATCATGAAAGTTGGCGTCGACGCTCGTCGACCAATGTGACATCCAAATCTATTCTCAAATTTAAATTCCGAGAAGTTGGTCAAAGTTGAAAATCGACAGTGCATTTTCGCTAGACTTAGGCTTAAAGGGTGAGAAAATAGCTCGGAACGTCACGAAAGCTGGCCTGCGCATTTGTCTACCAACGGGACATCCAAATCTATGCTCAATTTTCAATTCCGAGAAGTTGGTCAAATTCGAAACTCGACCGTGCTTTTTCACTAGACTTGGGCTTAAAGGGGGAGAAAATAGCTCGGAACGTCACGAAAGTTGGTGTGGACGCTTGTCTACCAATGGGACATCCAAATCTATTCTCAAATTTCAATTCCGAGAAGTTGGTCAAAGTTGAAACTCGATCGTGCGTTTTCGCTAGAATTGGGCTTAAAGGACGTGAAATTAGCTCGTAATGTCACGAAAATTGCTGTGCGCGCATGTCTACAAACGGGACATCCAAATCTATTCTCAATTTTCAATTCCGAGAAGTTGGTCAAAGATGAAACGCGACCGTGCGTTTTCTCTAGAGTTGGGCTTAAATGGGAAGAAAATAGCTCGGAATGTCACGAAAGTTGGTGTGGACGCTTGTCTACCAATGGGACATCCAAAACTATTCTCAAATTTCAATTCCGAGAAGTTGGTCAAAGTTGAAACTCGATCGTGCATTTTCGCTAGACTTGGGCTTAAAGGGGGAGAAAATAGCTCGGAACGTCACGAAATTTGGCGTGCGCATTTGTCTACGAACGAGACATCCAAATCTATGCTCAATTTTCAATTCCGAGAAGTTGGTCAAATTCGAAACTCGACCGTGCATTTTCGCTCGACTTGAGCTTAAAGGGTGTGAAATTAGCTCGTAATGTGACGAAAGTTAGCGTGCGCATTTGTCTACCAATGGCACATCCAAATCTATTCTCAAATTTCAATTCCGAGAAGTTGTTCAAAGCTGAAAATTTACCGTTCGTTTTCGCTAGAATTGGGCTTAAAGGGTGTGAAAATAGCTCGGAACGTCACGAGAGTTGGCGTGCACGCTCGTCTACCAATTTGACATCCAAATCTATTCTCAAATTTATATTCCGAGAAGTTGGTCAAAGTTGAAAATCGACCGTGCATTTTCACTAGACTTGGGCTTAAAGGGTGAGAAAATAGTTCGAAATGTCACGAAAGTTGGCGTGCGCATTTGTCTACCAACGGGACATCCAAATCTATGCTCAATTTCTAATTCCGAGAAGTTGGTCAAATTCGAAACACGACCGTGTGTTTTCGCTAGACTTAGGCTTAAAGGGTGAGAAAATAGCTCGGAACGTCACGAAAGTTGGTGTGGACGCTTGTCTACCAATGGGACATCCAAAAATATTCTCAAATTTCAATTCCGAGAAGATGGTCAAAGTTGAAACTCGATCATGCGTTTTCGCTCGACTTGGGCTTAAAGGGTGTGAAAATAGCTCGGAGCATCATGAAAGTTGGCGTCGACGCTCGTCGACCAATGTGACATCCAAATCTATTCTCAAATTTAAATTCCGAGAAGTTGGTCAAAGTTGAAAATCGACAGTGCATTTTCGCTAGACTTAGGCTTAAAGGGTGAGAAAATAGCTCGGAATGTCACGAAAGCTGGCGTGCGCATTTGTCTACCAACGGGACATCCAAATCTATGCTCAATTTTCAATTCCGAGAAGTTGGTCAAATTCGAAACTCGACCGTGCGTTTTCGCTAGACTTGGGCTTAAAGGGGGAGAAAATAGCTCGGAACGTCACGAAAGTTGGTGTGGACGCTTGTCTACCAATGGGACATGCAAATCTATTCTCAAATTTCAATTCCGAGAAGTTGGTCAAAGTTGAAACTCGATCGTGCGTTTTCGTTAGAATTGGGCTTAAAGGACGTGAAATTAGCTCGTAATGTCACGAAAATTGCTGTGCGCGCATGTCTACAAACGGGACATCCAAATCTATTCTCAATTTTCAATTCCAGGAAGTTGGTCAAAGATGAAACGCGACCGTGCGTTTTCTCTAGAGTTGGGCTTAAATGGGAAGAAAATAGCTCGGAATGTCACGAAAGTTGGTGTGGATGCTTGTCTACCAATGGGACATCAAAATCTATTCTCAAATTTCAATTCCGAGAAGTTCTTCAAAGCTGAAAATTTACCATTCGTTTTCGCTAGAATTGGGCTTAAAGGGTGTGAAAATAGCTCGGAACGTCACGAGAGATGGCGTGCACGCTCGTCTACCAATGTGACATCCAAATCTATTCTCAAATTTATATTCCGAGAAGTTCGTCAAAGTTGAAAATCGACCGTGCATTTTCGCTAGACTTGGGCTTAAAGGGGGAGAAAATAGCTCGGAACGTCACGAAAGTTGGCGTGCGCATTTGTCTACCAACGAGACATCCAAATCTATGCTCAATTTTCAATTCCGAGAAGTTGGTCAAATTCGAAACTCGACCGTGCATTTTCGCTCGACTTGAGCTTAAAGGGTGTGAAATTAGCTCGTAATGTGACGAAAGTTGGCGTGCACATTTGTCTACCAACGGGACATCCAAATCTGTGCTCAATTTTTAATTCCGAGAAGTTGGTCAAATTCGAAACTCGACCGTGCGTTTTCGCTAGACTTAGGCTTAAAGGGTGAGAAAATAGCTCGGAACGTCACAAAAGTTGGCATGCGCATTTGTCTACCAACGGGACATCCAGATATATGCTCAATTTTCAATTCCGAGAAGTTGGTCAAATTCGAACTCGATCGTGCGTTTTCGCTAGAGTTGGGCTTAAAGCCGAGGAAAATAGGTCGTAACGTCACGAAAGTTGGCATGTGCACTTGTCTACCAACGGTACATCCAAATCTATTTTCAAATTTCAACTCCCAAAAGTTGGTCAAATTCGAAACTCGACCGTGCGTTTTCGCTAGGCTTGGGCTTAAAGGGGGAGAAAATAGCTCGGAACGTAATGAAAGTTGGTGTGGACGCTTGTCTACCAATGGGACATCCAAATCTATTCTCAATTTTCAAATCCGAGAAGTTGGTCAAAGATGATACGCGATCGTGCGTTTTCGCTAGAGTTGGGCTTAAATGGGATGAAAATAGCTCGGAATGTCATGAAAGTTGGCGTGGACGCTCGTCTACCAATGGGACATCCAAATCTATTCTCAAATTTAAATTCCGAGAGGTTGGTCAAACTTGAAACTCGATCGTGCGTGTTCGCTAGACTTGGGCTTAAAGGGGGAGAAAATAGCTCGGAACGTCACGAAAGTTGGTGTGGACGCTTGTCTACCAATGGGACATCCAAAACTATTCTCAAATTTAAATTTCGAGAAGTTCGTCAAAGTTGAAACTCGATCATGCGTTTTTGCTAGGCTTGGGCTTAAAGGGTGTGAAATTAGCTAGTAATGTCACGAAAGTTGCTGTGCGCGCATGTCTAAAAATGGGACATCCAAATCTATTCTCAATTTTCATTTCCGAGAAGTTGGTCAAAGATGAAACGCGACCGTGCGTTTTCTCTAGAGTTGGGCTTAAATGGGAAGAAAATAGCTCGGAATGTCACAAAAGTTGGTGTGGACGCTTGTCTACCAATGGGACATCCAAATCTATTCTCAAATTTAAATTCCAAGAAGTTGGTCAAAGTTGAAAATTTACCGTGCGTTTTCACTAGACTTGGGCTTAAAGGGCGAGAAAATAGCTCGGAATGTCACGAAAGTTGGTGTGGACGCTTTTCTACCAATGGGACATCCAAATCTATTCTCAAATTTAAATTCCAAGAAGTTGGTCAAAGTTGAAAATTTACCGTGCGTTTTCACTGGAGTTGGGCTTAAAGGGCGAGAAAATAGCTCGGAACGTCACGAAAGCTGGCGTGCACATTTGTCTACCAACGGGACATCCAAATCTATGCTCAATTTTCAATTCCGAGAAGTTGGTCAAATTCGAAACTCGACCGTGCGTTTTCGCTAGACTTGGGCTTTAAAGGGGAGAAAATAGCTCGGAACGTCACGAAAGACGGTGTGGACGCTTGTCTACCAATGGGACATCCAAAACTATTCTCAAATTTCAATTCCGAGAAGTTGGTCAAAGTTGAAACTCGATCATGCGTTTTCGCTCGACTTGGGCTTAAAGGGTGTGAAAATAGCTCGGAGCGTCATGAAAGTTGGCGTGGACGCTCGTCGACCAATGTGACATCCAAATCTATTCTCAAATTTAAATTCCGAGAAGTTGGTCAAAGTTGAAAATCGACAGTGCATTTTCGCTAGACTTAGGCTTAAAGGGTGAGAAAATAGCTCGGAACTTCAAGAAAGCTGGCGTGCGCATTTGTCTACCAACGGGACATCCAAATCTATGCTCAATTTTTAATTCCGAGAAGTTGGTCAAATTCGAAACTCGACCGTGCGTTTTCAGTAGACTTGGGCTTAAGGGGGGAGAAAATAGCTCGGAACGTCACGAAAGTTGGCGTGGACGCTTGTCTACCAATGGGACATCCGAATCCATTCTCAAATTTCAATTCCGAGAAGTTGGTCAAAGTTGAAAATCGACCATGCGTTTTCGCTAGAATTGGGCTTAAAGGATGTGAAAATAGCTCGGAACGTCACGAATGTTGGCGTGCGCATTTGTCTACAAATGGGACATCCAAATCTATTCTCAATTTTCAATTCCGAGAAGTTGGTCAAAGATGAAACGCGACCGTGCGTTTTCTCTAGAGTTGGGCTTAAATGGGAATATCACGAAAGTTGGTGTGGATGCTTGTCTACCAATGGGACATCCAAATCTATTCTCAAATTTCAATTCCGAGAAGTTGTTCCAAGCTGAAAATTTACCGTTCGTTTTCGCTAGAATTGGGCTTAAAGGGTGTGAAAATAGCTCGGAACGTCACGAGAGTTGGCGTGCACGCTCGTCTACCAATGTGACATCCAAATCTATTCTCAAATTTATATTCCGAGAAGTTGGTCAAAGTTGAAAATCGACCGTGCATTTTCACTAGACTTGGGCTTAAAGGGTGAGAAAATAGTTCGAAATGTCACGAAAGTTGGCGTGCGCATTTGTCTACCAACGGGACATCCAAATCTATGCTCAATTTTTAATTCCGAGGAGTTGGTCAAATTCGAAACTCGACTGTACTTTTTCGCTATACTTGGGCTTAAAGGGGGAGAAAATAGCTCGGAACGTCATGAAATTTGGCGTGGATGCTTGCCTACCAATGGGACATCCAAAACTATTCTCAAATTTCAATTCCGAGAAGTTCGTCAAAGTTGAAACTCGATCGTGCGTTTTCGCTAGAATTGGGCTTAAAGGGAGTGAAAATAGCTCTGAACATTACGAAAGTTGGCTTGGACGCTCGTCTAACAATGTGACATCCAAATCCATTCTAAAATTTAAATTCCGAGAAGTTGGTCAAAGTGGAAAATCGACCGTGCATTTTCGCTACACTTAGGCTTAAAGGGTGAGAAAATATCTCGGAACGTCACGAAAGTTAGCGTGCGCATTTGTCTACCAACTGGACATCCAAATCTATGCTCAATTTTCAATTCCGAGAAGTTGGTCAAAGTCGAAACTCGACCGTGCGTTTTCGCTCGACTTGAGCTTAAAGGGTGTGAAATTAGCTCGTAATGTGACGAAAGTTGGCGTGCGCATTTGTCTACCAACGGGACATCCAAATCTCTGCTCAATTTCTAATTCCGAGAAGTTGGTCGAATTCGAAACTCGACCATGTGTTTTCGCTAGACTTAGGCTTAAAGCGTGAGAAAATAGCTCGGAAAGTCACGAAAGTTGGTGTGGACGCTTGTCTACCAATGGGACATCAAAAACTATTTTCAAATTTCAATTCCGAGAAGTTGGTCAAAGTTGAAACTCGATCGTGCGTTTTCGCTAGACTTGGGCTTAAAGGAGGATAAAATAGCTCGGAACGTCACGAAAGTTGGCGTGCGCATTTGTCTACCAACGAGACATCCAAATCTATGCTCAATTTTCAATTCCGAGAAGTTGGTCAAATTCGAAACTCGACCGTGCATTTTCGCTCGACTTGAGCTTAAAGGGTGTGAAATTAGCTCGTAATGTGACGAAAGTTGGCGTGCGCATTTGTCTACCAATGGGACATCCAAATATGTGCTCAATTTTTATTTCCGAGAAGTTGGTCAAATTCGAAACTCGACCGTGCGTTTTCGCTAGACTTAGGCTTAAAGGGTGAGAAAATAGCTCTGAACGTCACGAAAGTTGGCGTGCGCATTTGTCTACGAACGGGACATCCAGATATATGCTCAATTTTCAATTCCGAGAAGTTGGTCACATTCGAACTCGACCGTGCGTTTTCGCTAGAGTTGGGCTTAAAGCCGAGGAAAATAGCTCGTAACGTCACGAAAGTTGGCATGTGCACTTGTCTACCAACGGGACATCCAAATCTATTTTCAAATTTCAACTCCCAAAAGTTGGTCAAATTCGAAACTCGACCGTGCGTTTTCGCTAGACTTGGGCTTAAAGGGGGAGAAAATAGCTCGGAACGTCATGAAAGTTGGTGTGGACGCTTGTCTACCAATGGGACATCCAAATCTATTCTCAATTTTCAATTCCGAGAAGTTGGTCAAAGATGATACGCGATCGTGCGTTTTCGCTAGAGTTGGGCTTAAATGGGATGAAAATAGCTCGGAATGTCATGAAAGTTGGCGTGGACGCTCGTCTACCAATGGGACATCCAAATCTATTCTCAAATTTAAATTCCGAGAGGTTGGTCAAACTTGAAACTCGATCGTGCGTGTTCGCTAAACTTGGGCTTAAAGGGGGAGAAAATAGCTCGGAACGTCACGAAAGTTGGTGTGGACGCTTGTCTACCAATAGGACATCCAAAACTATTCTCCAATTTCAATTTCGAGAAGTTCGTCAAAGTTGAAACTCGATCATGCGTTTTTGCTAGGCTTGGGCTTAAAGGGTGTGAAATTAGCTCGTAATGTCACGAAAGTTGCTGTGCGCGTATGTCTACAAATGGGACATGCAAATCTATTCTCAATTTTCATTTCCGAGAAGTTGGTCGAAGATGAAACGCGACCGTGAGTTTTCTCTAGAGTTGGGCTTAAATGGGAAGAAAATAGCTCGGAATGTCACAAAAGTTGGCGTGGACGCTTGTCTACCAATGGGACATCCAAATATATTCTCAAATTTAAATTCCAAGAATGTTGGTCAAAGTTGAAAATTTACAGTGCGTTTTCGCTAGACATGGGCTTAAAGGGCGAGAAAATAGCTCGGAATGTCACGAAAGTTGGTGTGGACGCTTGTCTACCAATGGAACATCCAAATCTATTCTCAAATTTAAATTCCAAGAAGTTGGTCAAAGTTGAAAATTTACCGTGCGTTTTCACTAGAGTTGGGCTTAAAGGGCGAGAATATAGCTCGGAACGTCACGAAAGCTGGCGTGCGCATTTGTCTACCAACGGGACATCCAAATCTATGCTCAATTTTCAATTCCGAGAAGTTGGTCAAATTCGAAACTCGACCGTGCGTTTTCGCTAGACTTGGGATTAAAGGGGGAGAAAATAGCTCGGAACGTCACGAAAGACGGTGTGGACGCTTGTCTACCAATTGGACATCCAAAACTATTCTCAAATTTCAATTCCGAGAAGTTGGTCAAAGTTGAAACTCGATCATGCGTTTTCGCTCGACTTGGGCTTAAAGGGTGTGAAAATAGCTCGGAGCATCATGAAAGTTGGCGTCGACGCTCGTCGACCAATGTGACATCCAAATCTATTCTCAAATTTAAATTCCGAGAAGTTGGTCAAAGTTGAAAATCGACAGTGCATTTTCGCTAGACTTAGGCTTAAAGGGTGAGAAAATAGCTCGCAACGTCACGAAAGTTGGCGTGCGCATTTGTCTACCAACGGGACATCCAAATCTATGCTCAATTTTCAATTCCGAGAAGTTGGTCAAATTCGAAACTCGACCGTGCGTTTTCGCTAGACTTGGGCTTAAAGGGGGAGAAAATAGCTCGGAACGTCACGAAAGTTGGTGTGGACGCTTGTCTACCAATGCGACATCCAAAACTATTCTCAAATTTCAATTCCGAGAAGTTGGTCAAAGTTGAAACTCGATCGTGCATTTTCGCTAGAATTGGGCTTAAAGGACGTGAAATTAGCTCGTAATGTCACGAAAATTGCTGTGCGCGCATGTCTACAAATGGGACATCCAAATCTATCCTCAATTTTCAATTCCGAGAAGTTGGTCAAAGATGAAACGCGACCGTGCGTTTTCTCTAGAGTTGGGCTTAAATGGGAAGAAAATAGCTCGGAATGTCACGAAAGTTGGTGTGGATGCTTGTCTACCAATGGGACATCCAAATCTATTCTCAAATTTCAATTCCGAGAAGTTGTTCAAAGCTGAAAATTTACCATTCGTTTTCGCTAGAATTGGGCTTAAAGGGTGTGAAAATAGCTCAGAACGTCACGAGAGTTGGCGTGCACGCTCGTCTACCAATGTGACATCCAAATCTATTCTCAAATTTATATTCCGAGAAGTTGGTCAAAGTTGAAAATCGACCGTGCATTTTCACTAAACTTGGGCTTAAAGGGTGAGAAAATAGTTCGAAATGTCACGAAAGTTGGCGTGCGCATTTGTCTACCAACGGGACATCCAAATCTATGCTCAATTTTTAATTCCGAGGAGTTGGTCAAATTCGAAACTCGACTGTACGTTTTCGCTATTCTTGGGCTTAAAGGGGGAGAAAATAGCTCGGAACGTCACGAAAGTTGGTGTGGACGCTTGTCTACCAATGGGACATCCAAAACTATTCTCAAATTTCAATTCCGAGAAGTTCGTTAAGGTTGAAACTGGATCGTGCGTTTTCGCTAGACTTGGGCTTAAAGGGAGTGAAAATAGCTCGGAACATTACGAAAGTTGGCGCGGACGCTCGTCTAACAATGTGACATCCAAATCCATTCTAAAATTTAAATTCCGAGAAGTTGGTCAAAGTGGAAAATCGACCGTGCATTTTCGCTAGACTTAGGCTTAAAGGGTGAGAAAATACCTCGGAACGTCACGAAAGTTAGCGTGCACATTTGTCTACCAACGGGACATCCAAATCTATGCTCAATTTTCAATTCCGAGAAGTTGGTCAAATTCGAAACTCGACCGTGCGTTTTCGCTCGACTTGAGCTTAAAGGGTGTGAAATTAGCTCGTAATGTGACGAAAGTTGGCGTGCGCATTTGTCTACCAACGGGACATCCAAATCTATGCTCAATTTCTAATTCCGAGAAGTTGGTCAAATTCGAAACTCGACCGTGTGTTTTCGCTAGACTTAGGCTTAAAGGGTGAGAAAATAGCTCGGAACGTCACGAAAGTTGGTGTGGACGCTTGTCTACCAATGGGACATCCAAAACTATTCTCAAATTTCAATTCCGAGAAGTTGGTAAAAGTTGAAACTCGATCGTGCGTTTTCGCTAGACTTGGGCTTAAAGGGGGAGAAAATAGCTCGGAACGTCACGAAAGTTGGCGTGCGCATTTGTCTACCAACGAGACATCCAAATCTATGCTCAATTTTCAATTCCGAGAAGTTGGTCAAATTCGAAACTCGACCGTGCATTTTCGCTCGACTTGAGCTTAAAGGGTGTGAAATTAGCTCGTAATGTGACGAAAGTTGGCGTGCGCATTTGTCTACCAACGGGACATCCAAATCTGTGCTCAAGTTTTAATTCCAAGAAGTTGGTCAAATTCAAAACTCGACCGTGCATTTTCGCTATACTTAGGCTTAAAGGGGGAGAAAATAGCTCGGAACGTCACGAAAGTTGGCGTGCGCATTTTTTCTACCAACGGACATCCAGATATATGCTCAATTTTCAATTCCGAGAAGTTGGTCAAATTCGAACACAACCGTGCGTTTTCGCTAGAGTTGGGCTTAAAGCCGAGGAAAATAGCTCGTAACGTCACGAAAGTTGGCATGTGCACTTGTCTACAAACGGGACATCCAAATCTATTTTCAAATTTCAACTCCCAAAAGTTGGTCAAATTCGAAACTCGACCGTGCGTTTTCGCTAGACTTGGGCTTAAAGGGGGAGAAAATAGCTCGGAACGTCATGAAAGTTGGTGTGGACGCTTGTCTACCAATGGGACATCCAAATCTATTCTCAATTTTCAATTCCGAGAAGTTGGTCAAAGATGATACGCGATCGTGCGTTTTCGCTATTGTTGGGCTTAAATTGGATGAAAATAGCTCGGAATGTCATGAAAGTTGGCGTGGACGCTCGTCTACCAATGGGACATCCAAATCTATTCTCAAATTTAAATTCCGAGAGGTTGGTCAAACTTGAAACTCGATCGTGCGTGTTCGCTAGACTTGGGCTTAAAGGGGGAGAAAATAGCTCGGAACGTCACGAAAGTTGGTGTGGACGCTTATCTACCAATGGGACATCCAAAACTATTCTCAAATTTAAATTTCGAGAAGTTCGTCAATGTTGAAACTCGATCATGCGTTTTTGCTAGACTTGGGCTTAAAGGGTGTGAAATTAGCTCGTAATGTCACGAAAGTTGCTGTGCGCGCATGTCTACAAATGGGACATCCAAATCTATTCTCAATTTTCATTTCCGAGAAGTTGGTCAAAGATGAAACGCGACCGTGCGTTTTCTCTAGAGTTGGGCTTAAATGGGAAGAAAATAGCTCGGAATGTCACAAATGTTGGTGTGGACGCTTGTCTACCAATGGGACATCCAAATCTATTCTCAAATTTAAATTCCAAGAAGTTGGTCAAAGTTGAAAATTTACCGTGCGTTTTCGCTAGACTTGGGCTTAAAGGGCGAGAAAATAGCTCGGAATGTCACGAAAGTTGGTGTGGACGCTTGTCTACCAATGGAACATCCAAATCTATTCTCAAATTTAAATTCCGAGAAGTTGGTCAAATTCGAAACTCGACCGTGCGTTTTCGCTAGACTTGGGCTTAAAGGGGGAGAAAATAGCTCAGAACGTCACGAAAGACGGTGTGGACGCTTATCTACCAATGGGACATCAAAAACTATTCTCAAATTTCAATTCCGAGAAGTTGGTCAAAGTTGAAACTCGATCATGCGTTTTCGCTCGAATTGGGCTTAAAGGGTGTGAAAATAGCTCGGAGAGTCATGAAAGTTGGCGTGGATGCTCGTCGACCAATGTGACATCCAAATCTATTCTCAAATTTAAATTCCGAGAAGTTGGTCAAAGTTGAAAATCGACAGTGCATTTTCGCTAGACTTAGGCTTAAAGGGTGAGAAAATAGCTCGGAAAGTCACGAAAGTTGGCGTGCGCATTTGTCTACCAACGGGACATCCAAATCTATGCTCAATTTTCAATTCCGAGAAGTTGGTAAAATATGAAACTCGACCGTGCGTTTTCGCTAGACTTGGGCTTAAAGGGGGAGAAAATAGCTCGGAACGTCACAAAAGTTGGTGTGGACGCTTGTCTACCAATGGGACATCCAAAACTATTCTCAAATTTCAATTCCGAGAAGTTGGTCAAAGTTGAAACTCGATCGTGCGTTTTCGCTAGAATTGGGCTTAAAGGACGTGAAATTAGCTCGTAATGTCACGAAAATTGCTGTGCGCGCATGTCTACAAATGGGACATCCAAATCTATTCTCAATTTTCAATTCCGAGAAGTTGGTCAAAGATGAAACGCGACCGTGCATTTTCTCTAGAGTTGGGCTTAAATGGGAAGAAAATAGCTCGGAATGTCACGAAAGTTGGTGTGGATGCTTGTCTACCAATCTGACATCCAAATCTATTCTCAAATTTCAATTCCGAGAAGTTGTTCAAAGCTGAAAATTTACCGTTCGTTTTCGCTAGAATTGGGCTTAAAGGGTGTGAAAATAGCTCGGAACGTCACGAGAGTTGGCGTGCACGCTCGTCTACCAATGTGACATCCAAATCTATTCTCAAATTTATATTCCGAGAAGTTGGTCAAAAGTTGAAAATCGACCGTGCATTTTCACTAGACTTGGGCTTAAAGGGTGAGAAAATAGTTCGAAATGTCACGAAAGTTGGCTTTGCGCATTTGTCTACCAACGGGACATCCAAATCTATGCTCAATTTTTAATTCCGAGGAGTTGGTCAAATTCGAAACTCGACTATACGTTTTCGCTATACTTGGGCTTAAAGGGGGAGAAAATAGCTCGGAACGTCACGAAAGTTGGTGTGGACGCTTGTCTACCAATGGGACATCCAAAACTATTCTCAAATTTCAATTCCGAGAAGTTCGTCAAAGTTGAAACTCGATCGTAGCGTTTTCGCTAGACTTGGGCTTAAAGGGAGTGAAAATAGCTCGGAACATTACGAAAGTTGGCGTGGACGCTCGTCTAACAATGTGACATCCAAATCCATTCTAAAATTTAAATTCCGAGAAGTTGGTCAAAGTGGAAAATCGACCGTGCATTTTCGCTAGACTTAGGCTTAAAGGGTGAGAAAATAGCTCGGAACGTCACGAAAGTTAGCGTGCGCATTTGTCTACCAACGGGACATCCAAATCTATGCTCAATTTTCAATTACGAGAAGTTGGTCAAATTCGAAACTCGACCGTCGCGTTTTCGCTCGACTTGAGCTTAAAGGGTGTGAAATTAGCTCGTAATGTGACGAAAGTTGGCGTGCGCATTTGTCTACCAACGGGACAACCAAATCTATGCTCAATTCCTTATTCCCAGAAGTTGGTCAAATTCGAAACTCGACCGTGTGTTTTCGCTAGCCTTAGGCTTAAAGGGTGAGAAAATAGCTCGGAACGTCACGAAAGTTGGTGTGGACGCTTGTCTACCAATGGGACATCCAAAACTATTCTCAAATTTCAATTCCGAGAAGTTGGTCAAATTTGAAACTCGATCGTGCGTTTTCGCTAGACTTGGGCTTAAAGGGGGAGAAAATAGCTCGGAACGTCACGAAAGTTGGCGTGCGCATTTGTCTACCAACGAGACATCCAAATCTCTTCTCAATTTTCAATTCCGAGAAGTTGGTCAAATTCGAAACTCGACCGTGCATTTTCGCTCGTCTTGAGCTTAAAGGGTGTGAAATTAGCTCGTAATGTGACGAAAGTTGGCGTGCGCATTTGTCTACCAACGGGACATCCAAATCTGTGCTCAATTTTTAATTCCGAAAAGTTGGTCAAATTCAAAACTCGACCGTGCATTTTCGCTAGACTTAGGCATAAAGGGTGAGAAAATAGCTCGGAACGTCACGAAAGTTGGCGTGCGCATTTGTCTACCAACGGGACATCCAGATATATGCTCAATCTTCAATTCCGAGAAATTGGTCAAATTCGAACTCGACCGTGCGTTTTCGCTAGAGTTGGGCTTAAAGCGGAGGAAAATAGATCGTAACGTCACGAAAGTTGGCATGTGCACCTTGTCTACCAACGGGACATCCAAATCTATTTTCAAATTTCAACTCCCAAAAGTTGGTCAAATTCGAAACTCGACCGTGCGTTTTCGCTAGACTTGGGCTTAAAGGGGGAGAAAATAGCTCGGAACGTGATGAAAGTTGGTGTGGACGCTTGTCTACCTATGGGACATCCAAATCTATTCTCAATTTTCAATTCCGAGAAGTTGGTCAAAGATGATACGCGATCGTGCGTTTTCGCTAGAGTTGGGCTTAAATGGGATGAAAATAGCTCGGAATGTCATGAAAGTTGGCGTGGACGCTCTCCTACCAATGGGACATCCAAATCTATTCTCAAATTTAAATTCCGAGAGGTTGGTCAAACTTGAAACTCGATCGTGCGTGTTCGCTAGACTTGGGCTTAAAGGGGGAGAAAATAGCTCGGAACGTCACGAAAGTGGTGTGGACGCTTGTCTACCAATGGGACATCCAAAACTATTCTCAAAATTTCAATTTCGAGAAGTTCGTCAAAGTTGAAACTCGATCATGTGTTTTTGCTAGACTTGGGCTTAAAGGGTGTGAAATTAGCTCGTAATGTCACGAAAGTTGCTGTGCGCGCATGTCTACAAATGGGACATCCAAATCTATTCTCAATTTTCATTTCCGAGAAGTTGGTCAAAGATGAAACGCGACCGTCGCGTTTTCTCTAGAGTTGGGCTTAAATGGGAAGAAAATAGCTCGGAATGTCACAAAAGTTGGTGTGGACGCTTGTCTACCAATGGGACATCCAAATCTATTCTCAAATTTAAATTCCAAGAAGTTGGTCAAAGTTGAAAATTTACAGTGCGTTTTCGCTAGACTTGGGCTTAAAGGGCGAGAAAATAGCTCGGAATGTCACGAAAGTTGGTGTGGACGCTTGTCTACCAATGGAACATCCAAATCTATTCTCAAATTTAAATTCCAAGAAGTTGGTCAAAGTTGAAAATTTACCGTGCGTTTTCGCTAGACTTAGGCTTAAAGGGCGAGAAAATAGCTCGGAATGTCACGAAAGTTGGTGTGGACGCTTGTCTACCAATGGGACATCCAAATCTATTCTCAAATTTAAATTCCAAGAAGTTGGTCAAATTTGAAAATTTACCGTGCGTTTTCACTAGAATTGGGCTTAAAGGGCGAGAAAATAGCTCGGAACGTCACGAAAGCTGGCGTGCGCATTTGTCTACCAATGGGACATCCAAATCTATGCTCAATTTTCAATTCCGAGAAGTTGGTCAAATTCGAAACTCGACCGTAGCGTTTTAGCTAGACTTGGGCTTAAAGGGGGAGAAAATAGCTCGGAACGTCACGAAAGACGGTGTGGACGCTTGTCTACCAATGGGACATCCAAAACTATTCTCAAATTTCAATTCCGAGAAGTTGGTCAAAGTTGAAACTCGATCATGCGTTTTCGCTCGACTTGGGCTTAAAGGGTGTGAAAATAGCTCGGAGCATCATGAAAGTTGGCGTGGACACTCGTCGACCAATGTGACATCCAAATCTATTCTCAAATTTAAATTCTGAGAAGTTGGTCAAAGTTGAAAATCGACAGTGCATTTTCGCTAGACTTAGGCTTAAAGGGTGAGAAAATAGCTCGGAACGTCACGAAAGTTGGCGTGCGCATTTGTCTACCAACGGGACATCCAAATCTATGCTCAATTTTCAATTCCGAGAAGTTGGTCAAATTCGAACTCGACCGTGCGTTTTCGCTAGACTTGGGCTTAAAGCCGAGGAAAATAGCTCGTAACGTCAAGAAAGTTGGCATGTGCACTTGTCTACCAACGGGACATCCAAATATATTTTCAAATTTCAACTCCCAAAAGTTGGTCAAATTCGAAACTCGACCGTGCGTTTTCGCTAGGCTTGGGCTTAAAGGGGGAGAAAATAGCTCGGAACGTCATGAAAGTTGGTGTGGACGCTTGTCTACCAATGGGACATCCAAATCTATTCTCAATTTTCAATTCCGAGAAGTTGGTCAAAGATGATACGCGATCGTGCGTTTTCGCTAGAGTTGGGCTTAAATAGGATGGAAATAGCTCGGAATGTCATGAAAGTTGGCGTGGACACTCGTCTACCGATGGGACATCCAAATCTATTCTCAAATTTAAATTCCGAGAGGTTGGTCAAACTTGAAACTCGATCGTGCGAGTTCGCTAGACTTGGGCTTAAAGGGGGAGAAAATAGCTCGGAACGTCACGAAAGTTGGTGTGGACGCTTGTCTACCAATGGGACATCCAAAACTATTCTCAAATTTCAATTTCGAGAAGTTCGTCAAAGTTGAAACTCGATCATGCGTTTTTGCTAGACTTGGGCTTAAAGGGTGTGAAATTAGCTCGTAATGTCACGAAAGTTGCTGTGCGCGCATGTCTACAAATGGGATATCCAAATCTATTCTCAATTTTCATTTCCGAGAAGTTGGTCAAAGATGAAACGCGACCGTGCGTTTTCTCTAGAGTTGGGCTTAAATGGGAAGAAAATAGCTCGGAATGTCACAAAAGTTGGTGTGGACGCTTGTCTACCAATGGGACATCCAAATCTATTCTCAAATTTAAATTCCAAGAAGTTGGTCAAAGTTGAAAATTTACCGTGCGTTTTCGCTAGACTTGGGCTTAAAGGTCGAGAAAATAGCTCGGAATGTCACGAAAGTTGGTGTGGACGCTTGTCTACAAATGGAACATCCAAATCTATTCTCAAATTTAAATTCCAAGAAGTTGGTCAAAGTTGAAAATTTACCGTGCGTTTTCGCTAGACTTGGGCTTAAAGGGCGAGAAAATAGCTCGGAATGTCACGAAAGTTGGTGTGGACGCTTGTCTACCAATGGGACATCCAAATCTATTCTCAAATTTAAATTCCAAGAAGTTGGTCAAAGTTGAAAATTTACCGTGCGTTTTCACTAGAGTTGGGCTTAAAGGGCGAGAAAATAGCTCGGAACGTCACGAAAGCTGGCGTGCGCATTTGTCTACCAATGGGACATCCAAATCTAAGCTCAATTTTCAATTCCGAGAAGTTGGTCAAATTCGAAACTCGACCGTGCGTTTTCGCTAGACTTGGGCTTAAAGGGTGAGAAAATAGCTCGGAACGTCACGAAATTTGGCGTGCGCATTTGTCTACCAACGAGACATCCAAATCTATGCTCAATTTTCAATTCCGAGAAGTTGGTCAAATTCGAAAATCGACCATGCATTTTCGCTCGACTTGAGCTTAAAGGGTGTGAAATTAGCTCGTAATGTGACGAAAGTTGGCGTGCGCATTGTTCTACCAACGCGACATCCAAATCTGTGCTCAATTTTTAATTCCGAGAAGTTGGTCAAATTCGAAACTCGACCGTGCGTTTTTGCTATACTTAGGCTTAAAGGGTGAGAAAATAGCTCGGAACGTCACGAAAGTTGGCGTGCGCATTTGTCTACCAACGGGACATCCAGATATATGCTCAATTTTCAATTCCGAGAGGTTGGTCAAATTCGAACTCGACCGTGCGTTTTCGCTAGAGTTGGGCTTAAAGCCGAGGAAAATAACTCGTAACGTCACGAAAGTTGGCATGTGCACTTGTCTACCAACGGGACATCCAAATATATTTTCAAATTTCAACTCCCAAAAGTTGGTCAAATTCGAAACTCGACCGTGCATTTTCGCTAGGCTTGGGCTTAAAGGGGGAGAAAATAGCTCGGAACGTCATGAAAGTTGGTGTGGACGCTTGTCTACCAATGGGACATCCAAATCTATTCTCAATTTTCAATTCCGAGAAGTTGGTCAAAGATGATACGCGATCGTGCGTTTTCGCTAGAGTTGGGCTTAAATGGGATGAAAATAGCTCGGAATGTCATGAAAGTTGGCGTGGACGCTCGTCTACCAATGGGACATCCAAATCTATTCTCAAATTTAAATTCCGAGAGGTTGGTCAAACTTGAAACTCGATCGTGCGTGTTTTCTAGACTTGGGCTTAAAGGGGGAGAAAATAGCTCGGAACGTCACGAAAGTTGGTGTGGACGCTTGTCTACCAATGGGACATCCAAAACTATTCTCAAATTTCAATTTCGAGAAGTTCGTCAAAGTTGAAACTCGATCATGCGTTTTTGCTAGACTTGGGCTTAAAGGGTGTGAAATTAGCTCGTAATGTCACGAAAGTTGCTGTGCGCGCATGTCTACAAATGGGACATCCAAATCTATTCTCAATTTTCATTTCCGAGAAGTTGGTCAAAGATGAAACGCGACCGTGCGTTTTCTCTAGAGTTGGGCTTAAATGGGAAGAAAATAGCTCGGAATGTCACAAAAGTTGGTGTGGACGCTTGTCTACCAATGGAACATCCAAATCTATTCTCAAATTTAAATTCCAAGAAGTTGGTCAAAGTTGAAAATTTACCGTGCGTTTTCGCTAGACTTGGGCTTAAAGGGCGAGAAAATAGCTTGGAATGTCATGAAAGTTGGTGTGGACGCTTGTCTACCAATGGAACATCCAAATCTATTCTCAAATTTAAACTCCAAGAAGTTGGTCAAAGTTGAAAATTTACCGTGCGTTTTCGCTAGACTTGGGCTTAAAGGGCGAGAAAATAGCTCGGAATGTCACGAAAGTTGGTGTGGACGCTTGTCTACCAATGGGACATCCAAATCTATTCTCAAATTTAAATTCCAAGAAGTTGGTCAAAGTTGAAAATTTACCGTGCGTTTTCACTAGAGTTGGGCTTAAAGGGCGAGAAAATAGCTCGGAACGTCACGAAAGCTGGCGTGCGCATTTGTCTACCAACGGGACATCCAAATCTATGCTCAATTTTCAATTCCGAGAAGTTGGTCATATTCGAGACTCGACCGTGCGTTTTCGCTAGACTTGGGCTTAAAGGGGGAGAAAATAGCTCGGAACGTCATGAAAGACGGTGTGGACGCTTGTCTACCAATTGGACATCCAAAACTATTCTCAAATTTCAATTCCGAGAAGTTGGTCAAAGTTGAAACTCGATCATGCGTTTTCGCTCGACTTGGGCTTAAAGGGTGTGAAAATAGCTCGGAGCGTCATGAAATTTTGCGTGGACGCTCGTCGACCAATGTGACATCCAAATATATTCTCAAATTTAAATTCCGAGAAGTTGGTCAAAGTTGAAAATCGACAGTGCATTTTCGCTAGACTTAGGCTTAAAGGGTGAGAAAATAGCTCTGAACGTCACGAAAGTTGGCGTGCGCATTTGTCTACCAACGGGACATCCAAATCTATGCTCAATTTTCAATTCCGAGAAGTTGGTCAAATTCGAAACTCGACCGTGCGTTTTCGCTAGACTTGGGCTTAAAGGGGGAGAAAATAGCTCGGAACGTCATGAAAGTTGGTGTGGACGCTTGTCTACCAATGGGACATCCAAATCCATTCTCAAATTTCAATTCCGAGAAGTTGGTCAAAGTTGAAACTCGATCGTGCGTTTTCGCTAGAATTGGGCTTAAAGGACGTGAAATTAGCTCGTAATGTCACGAAAATTGCTGTGCGCGCATGTCTACAAATGGGACATCCAAATCTATTCTCAATTTTCAATTCCGAGAAGTTGGTCAAAGATGAAACGCGACCGTGCGTTTTCTCTAGAGTTGGGCTTAAATGGGAAGAAAATAGCTCGGAATGTCACGAAAGTTGGTGTGGATGCTTGTCTACCAATGGGACATCCAAATCTATTCTCAAATTTCAATTCCGAGAAGTTGTTCAAAGCTGAAAATTTACCGTTCGTTTTCGCTAGAATTGGGCTTAAAGGGTGTGAAAATAGCTCGGAACGTCATGAGAGTTGGCGTGCACGCGCGTCTACCAATGTGACATCCAAATCTATTCTCAAATTTATATTCCAAGAAGTTGGTCAAAGTTGAAAATCGACCGTGCATTTTCACTAGACTTGGGCTTAAAGGGTGAGAAAATAGTTCGAAATGTCACGAAAGTTGGCGTGCGCATTTGTCTACCAACGGGACATCCAAATCTATGCTCAATTTTTAATTCCGAGGAGTTGGTCAAATTCGAAACTCGATTGTACGTTTTCGCTATACTTGGGCTTAAAGGGGGAGAAAATAGCTCGGAACGTCACGAAAGTTGGTGTGGACGCTTGTCTACCAATGGGACATCCAAAACTATTCTCAAATTTCAATTCCGAGAAGTTCGTCAAAGTTGAAACTCGATCGTGCGTTTTCGATAGAGTTGGGCTTAAAGGGAGTGAAAATAGCTCGGAACATTACGAAAGTTGGCGTGGACGCTCGTCTAACAATGTGACATCCAAATCCATTCTAAAATTTAAATTCCGAGAAGTTGGTGAAAGTGGAAAATCGACCGTGCATTTTGGCTAGACTTAGGCTTAAAGGGTGAGAAAATAGCTCGGAACGTCACAAAAGTTAGCGTGCGCATTTGTCTACCAACGGGACATCGAAATCTATGCTCAATTTTCAATTCCGAGAAGTTGGTCAAATTCGAAACTCGACCGTGCATTTTCGCTCGACTTGAGCTTAAAGGGTGTGAAATTAGCTCGTAATGTGACGAAAGTTGGTGTGCGCATTTGTCTACCAACGGGACATCCAAATCTATGCTCAATTTCTAATTCTAAGAAGTTGGTCAAATTCGAAACTCGACCGTGTCTTTTCGCTAGACTTAGGCTTAAAGGGTGAGAAAATAGCTCGGAACGTCACGAAGGTTGGTGTGGACGCTTGTCTACCAATGGGACATCCAAATCTATGCTCAATTTTCAATTCCGAGAAGTTGGTCAAATTCGAAACTCAACCGTGCATACTAATGCATACTAAAGAAACACACTATCCCTAACGGATATATTACACAAGTTGATCTTAACTAACTCCTAAGTGTCTAAATATCCTAACAATAGGACATCCAAAACTATTCTCAAATTTCAATTCCGAGAAGTTCGTCAAAGTTGAAACTCGATCGTGCGTTTTCGCTAGACTTGGGCTTAAAGGGAGTGAAAATAGCTCGGAACATTACGAAAGTTGGCATGGACGCTCGTCTAACAATGTGACATCCAAATCCATTCTAAAATTTAAATTCCGAGAAGTTGGTCAAAGTGGAAAATCGACCGTGCAATTTCGCTAGACTTAGGCTTAAAGGGTGAGAAAATAGCTCTGAACGTCACGAAAGTTAGCGTGCGCATTTTTCTACCAACGGGACATCCCAATCTATGCTCAATTTTCAATTCCGAGAAGTTGGTCAAATTCGAAACTCGACCGTGCGTTTTCACTCAACTTGAGCTTAAAGGGTGTGAAATTAGCTCGTAATGTGACGAAAGTTGGCGTGCGCATTTGTCTACCAACGGGACATCCAAATCTATGCTCAATTTCTAATTCCGAGAAGTTGGTCAAATTCGAAACTCGACCGTGCGTTTTTGCTAGACTTAGGCTTAAAGGGTGAGAAAATAGCTCTGAACGTCACGAAAGTTAGCGTGCGCATTTGTCTACGAACGGGACATCCCAATCTATGCTCAATTTTCAATTCCGAGAAGTTGGTCAAATTCGAAACTCGACCGTGCGTTTTCGCTCGACTTGAGCTTAAAGGGTGTGAAATTAGCTCGTAATGTGACGAAAGTTGGCGTGCGCATTTGTCTACCAACGGGACATCCAAATCTATGCTCAATTTCTAATTCCGAGAAGTTGGTCAAATTCGAAACTCGACCGTGCCTTTTCGCTGGACTTAGGCTTAAAGGGTGAGAAAATAGCTCGGAACGTCACGAAAGTTGGCGTGCGCATTTGTCTACCAACGGGTCATCCAGATATATGCTCAATTTTCAATTCCGAGAAGTTGGTCAAATTCAAACTCGACCGTGCGTTTTCGCTAGGGTTGGGCTTAAAGCCGAGGAAAATAGCTCGTAACGTCACGAAAGTTGGCATGTGCACTTGTCTACCAACGGGACATCCAAATCTATTTTCAAATTTCAACTCCCAAAAGTTGGTCAAATTCGAAACTCGACCGTGCGTTTTCGCTAGACTTGGGCTTAAAGGGGGAGAAAATAGCTCGGAACGTCATGAAAGTTGGTGTGGACGCTTGTCTACCATTGGGACATCCAAATCTATTCTCAATTTTCAATTCCGAGAAGTTGGTCAAAGATGATACGCGATCGTGCGTTTTCGCTAGAGTTGGGCTTAAATGGGATGAAAAGCACGGCTTCTAGAAGGTTTACATGATTTCTTAAAAAAACACGAGTTTTTAGAAAATGTGTTTTATTTCATAAATGGAATCAACAAAGTATGCACATTCTACGTCATAACGACTTTCTATAGTTTGAGCATGCGTTTGGAAATAAGAAAAGCTTACTTCCCCCGTTTTTTAAAATCACAGCTTATAGAAGGTTTACATGATTTCTTAAAAAACACGAGGTTTTAGAAAATGTGTTTTATTTCATAAATGGAATCTACAAAGTATGCAAATTCTACGTCATAACGACTTTCTATAGTTTGCGCATGCGTCCGGAAATAAGAAAAGCTTACTTCCACCGTTTTTTAAAATCACAGCTTCTAGAAGGTTTACATGATTTCGTAAAAAACACGAGTTTTTAGAAAATGTGTTTTATTTCATCAATGGAATCTACAAAGTATGCACATTCTACGTCATAACGACTTTCTATAGTTTGTGCATGCGTCCGGAAATAAGAAAAGCTTACTTCCACCGTTTTTTAAAATCACAGCTTCTAGAAGGTTTACATGATTTCGTAAAAAACACGAGTTTTTAGAAAATGTGATTTATTTCATAAATGGAATCAACAAAGTAAGCACATTCTACGTCATAACGAATTTCTATAGTTTGCGCATGCGTCCGGAAATAAGAAAAGCTTACTTCCCCCGTTTTTTAAAATCACAGCTTCTAGAAGGTTTACATGATTTCGTAAAAAACACGAGTTTTTAGAAAATGTGTTTTATTTCATAAATGGAATCTACAAAGTATGCACATTCTACTTCATAACGACTTTCTATAGTTTGCGCATGCGTCCGGAAATAAGAAAAGCTTACTTCCACCGTTTTTTAAAGTCACAGCTTCTAGAAGGTTTACATGATTTCTTAAAAAACACGAGTTTTTAGAAAATGTGTTTTATTTCATAAATGGAATCAACAAAGTATGCACATTCTATGTCATAACGACTTTCTATAGTTTGCGCATGCGTCCGGAAATAAGAAAAGCTTACTTCCACCGTTTTTTAAAATCACAGCTTCTAGAAGGTTTACATGATTTCTTAAAAAACACGAGTTTTTAGAAAATGTGTTTTATTTCATAAATTGAATCTACAAAGTATGCACATTCTACGTCATAACGACTTTTTGTAGTTTGCGCATGCGTTTGGAAATAAGAAAAGCTTACTTCCCCCGTTTTTTAGAATCACAGCTTCTAGAAGGTTTACATGATTTCTTTAAAAACACTAGTTTTTAGAAAATATGTTTTATTTCATAAATGGAATCAACAAAGTATGCATATTCTACGTCATAACGACTCTCTATAGTTTGCGCATGCGTCCGGAAATAAGAAAAGCTTACTTCCACCGTTTTTAAAAGTCACAGCTTCTAGAAGGTTTACATGATTTCTTAAAAAACACAAGTTTTTTAAAATGTGTTTTATTTCATAAATCGAATCAACAAAGTATGCACATTCTACGTCATAACGACTTTCTATAGTTTGCGCATTCGTCCGGAAATAAGAAAAGCTTACTTCCACCGTTTTTTAAAATCACCGCTTCTAGAAGGTTTACATGATTTCGTAAAAAACACGAGTTTTTAGAAAATGTGTTTTATTTAATAAATGGAATCTACAAAGTATGCACATTCTATGTCATAACGACTTTATATAGTTTGCGCATGCGTCCGGAAATAAGAAAAGCTGACTTCCACCGTTTTTTAAAATCACAGCTTCTAGAAGGTTTACATGATTTCTTAAAAAACACGAGTTTTTAGAAAATGTGTTTGATTTCATAAATGGAATCAACAAAGTATGCACATTCTATGTCATAACGACTTTCTATAGTTTGCGCATGCATCCGGAAATAAGAAAAGCTTACTTCCACCGTTTTTTAAAATCACAGCTTCTAGAAGGTTTACATGATTTCTTAAAAAACACGAGTTTTTAGAAAATGTGTTTTATTTCATAAATGGAATCTACAAAGTATGCACATTCTACGTCATAACGACTTTTTGTAGTTTGCGCATGCGTTTGGAAATAAGAAAAGCTTACTTCCCCCGTTTTTTAGAATCACAGCTTCTAGAAGGTTTACATGATTTCTTTAAAAACACTAGTTTTTAGAAAATATGTTTTATTTCATAAATGGAATCATCAAAGTATGCACATTCTACGTCATAACGACTCTCTATATTTTGCGCATGCGTCCGGAAATAAGAAAAGCTTACTTCCACCGTTTTTTAAAATCACAGCTTCTACAAGGTTTACATGATTTCTTAAAAAACACGAGTTTTTTTAAAATGTGTTTTATTTCATAAATGGAATCAACAAAGTATGCACAATCTACGTCATAACGACTTTCTATAGTTTGTGCATTCGTCCGGAAATAAGAAAAGCTTACTTCCACTGTTTTTTAAAATCACCGCTTCTAGAAGGTTTACATGATTTCATAAAAAACACGAGTTTTTGGAAAATGTGTTTTATTTCATAAATGGAATCTACAAAGTATGCACATTCTACGTCATAACGACTTTCTATAGTTTGCGCATGCATCCGGAAATAAGAAAAGCTTACTTCCACCGTTTTTTAAAGTCACAGCTTCTAGAAGGTTTACATGATTTCTTAAAAAACACGAGTTTTTTAAAATGTGTTTTATTTCATAAATGGAATCAACAAAGTATGCACATTCTACGTCATAACGACTTTCTATAGTTTGTGCAGGCGTCCGGAAATAAGAAAAGCTTACTTCCACCGTTTTTTAAAATCACAGCTTCTAGAAGATTTACATGATTTGTTAAAAAACACGAGTTTTTAGAAAATGTGTTTTATTTCATAAATGGAATCAACAAAGTATGCACATTCTATGTCATAACGACTTTCTATAGTTTGCGCATGCGTTTGGAAATAAGAAAAGCTTACTTCCCCCGTTTTTTAAAATCACAGCTTCTAGAATGTTTACATGGTTTCTTAAAAAACACTAGTTTTTAGAAAATATGTTTTATTTCATAAATTGAATCAACAAAGTATGCACATTCAAAGTCATAACGACTTTCTATAGTTTGCGCATGCGTCCGGAAATAAGAAAAGCTTACTTCCCCCGTTTTTTAAAATCGAAGCTTCTAGAAGGTTTACATGATTTCGTAAAAAACACGAGTTTTTAGAAATTGTGTTTTATTTCACAAATGGAATCTACAAAGTATGCAAATTCTACATCATAACGACTTTCTATAGTTTGCGCATGCGTCCGGAGATAAGAAAAGCTTACTTCCCCCGTTTTTTAAAATCACTGCTTCTAGAAGGTTTACATGATTTCGTAAAAAACACAAGTTTTTAGAAAATGTGTTTTATTTCATAAATGGAATCTACAAAGTATGCACATTCTACGTCATAACGACTTTCTATAGTTTGCGCATGCGTCCGGAAATAAGAAAAGCGTACTTCCACCGTTTTTTAAAATCACAGCTTCTAGAAGGTTTAAATGATTTCGTAAAAAACACGAGTTTTTTGAAAATGTGTTTTATTTCATAAATGGAATCTGCAAAGTATGCACATTCTATGTCATAACGACTTTCTATAGTTTGCGCATGCGTCCGGAAATAAGAAAAGCTTACTTCCCCCGTTTTTTAAAATCACAGCTTCTAGAAGGTTTACACGATTTCGTAAAAAACACGAGTTTTTAGAAAATGTGTTTTATTTCATAAATGGAATCTACAAAGTATGCACATTCTACGTCATAACGACTTTCTAGAGTTTGTGCATGCGTCCGGAAATAAGAAAAGCTTACTTCCCCCGTTTTTTAAAATCACAGCTTCTAGAAGGTTTACATGATTTCTTAAAAAACACGAGTTTTTAGAAAATGTGTTTTATTTCATAAATGGAATCAACAAAGTATGCACATTCTACGTCATAACGATTTTCTATAGTTTGCGCATGCATCCGGAAATAAGAAAAGCTTACTTCCACCGTTTTTTAAAATCACAGCTTCTAGAAGGTTTACATGATTTCTTAAAAAACACGAGTTTTTAGAAAATGTGTTTTATTTCATAAATGGAATCTACAAAGTATACACATTCTACGTCATAACGACTTTCTATAGTTTTCGCATGCGTTTGGAACTAAGAAAAGCTTACTTCCCCCGTTTTTTAAAATCACGGCTTCTAGAAGGTTTACATGATTTCTTAAAAAACACGAGTTTTTAGAAAATATCTTTTATTTCATAAATGGAATCAACAAAGTATGCACATTCTACATCATAATGACTTTCTATAGTTTGTGGATGCGTCCGGAAATAAGAAAAGCTTACTTCCACCGTTTTTTAAAATCACAGCTTCTAGAAGGTTTACATGATTTCGTAAAAAACACGAGTTTTTAGAAAATGTGTTTTATTTTATAAATGGAATCTACAAAGTATGCACATTCTACGTCATAACGACTTTCTAGAGTTTGTGCATGCGTTTGGAAATAAGAAAAGCTTACTTCCCCCGTTTTTTAAAATCACAGCTTCTAGAAGGTTTACATTATTTTTTAAAAAACATGAGTTTTTAGAAAATGTGTTTTATTTCATAAATGGAATCAACAAAGTATGCACATTCTACGTCATAACGATTTTCTATAGTTTGCGCATGCGTCCGGAAATAAGAAAAGCTTACTTCCACCTTTTTTTAAAATCACAGCTTCTAGAAGGTTTACATGATTTCTTAAAAAACACGAGTTTTCAGAAAATGTGTTTTATTTCATAAATGGAATCAACAAAGTATGCACATTCTACGTCATAACGACTTTCTATAGTTTGCGCTTGCTTTTGGAAATATGAAAAGCTTACTTCCCCCGTTTTTTAAAATCACAGCTTCTAGAAGTTTTACATGACTTCTTAAAAAACAAGAGTTTTTAGAAAATGTGTTTTATTTCATAAATGGAATCAACAAAGTACGCACATTCTACGTCATAACGACTTTCTATAGTTTGCGCATTCGTCCGGAAATAGGAAAAGCTTACTTCCACCGTTTTTTAAAATCACAGCTTCTAGAAGGTTTACATGATTTCGTAAAAAACAGGAGTTTTTAGAAAATGTGTTTTATTTCATAAATGGAATCCACAAAGTATGCACATTCTACGTCATAACGAATTTCTATAGTTTGCGCATGCGTCCGGAAATAAGAAAAGCTTACTTCCACCGTTTTTTAAAATCACGGCTTCTAGAAGGTTTACATGATTTCGTAAAAAACATGAGTTTTTAGAAGATGTGTTTTATTTCATAAATGGAATCAACAAAGTATGCACATTCTACGTCATAACGACTTTCTATAGTTTGCGCATTTGTCCGGAAATAAGAAAAGCTTACTTCCACCGTTTTTTAAAATCACAGCTTCTAGAAGGTTTACACAATTTCGTAAAATACACGAGTTTTTAGAAAATGTGTTTTATTTCATAAATGGAATCTACAAAGTATGCACATTCTACGTCATAACGACTTTCTAGAGTTTGTGCATGCGTCCGGAAATAAGAAAAGCTTACTTCCCCCGTTTTTTAAAATCACAGCTTCTAGAAGGTTTACATGATTTCTTAAAAAACACGAGTTTTTAGAAAATGTGTTTTATTTCATAAATGGAATCAACAAAGTATGCACATTCTATGTCATAACGATGTTCTATAGTTTGCGCATGCGTCCGGAAATAAGAAAAGCTTACTTCCACCGTTTTTTAAAATCACGGCTTCTAGAAGGTTTACATGATTTCGTAAAAAACACGAGTTTTTAGAAAATGTGTTTTATTTCATAAATGGAATCAACAAAGTATGCACATTCTACGTCATAACGACTTTCTATAGTTTGCGCATTCGTCCGGAAATAAGAAAAGCTTACTTCCACTGTTTTTTAAAATCACAGCTTTTAGAAGGTTTACATGATTTCTTAAAAAAAACGTGTTTTTAGAAAATGTGTTTTATTTCATAAATGGGATCAACAAAGTATGCACATTCTACGTCATAACGACTTTCTATAGTTTGCGCATGCGTCCGGAAATAAGAAAAGCTTACTTCCACTGTTTTTTAAAATCACAGCTTTAAAAAACACGTGTTTTTAGAAAATGTGTTTTATTTCATAAATGGAATCAACAAAGTATGCACATTCTACGTCATAACGACTTTCTATAGTTTGCGCATGCGTCCGGGAATAAGAAAAGCTTACTTCCACCGTTTTTTAAAATCACAGCTTCTAGAAGGTTTACATGATTTCGTAAAAAACACGAGTTTTTAGAAAATGTGTTTTATTTCATAAATTGAGTCAACAAAGTATGCACATTCAAAGTCATAACGACTTTCTATAGTTTGCGCATGCGTCCGGAAATAAGAAAAGCTTACTTCCCCCGTTTTTTAAAATCGAAGCTTCTAGAAGGTTTACATGATTTCGTAAAAAACACGAGTTTTTAGAAATTGTGTTTTATTTCACAAATGGAATCTACAAAGTATGCACATTCTACGTCATAACGACTTTCTATAGTTTGCGCATGCGTCCGGAAATAAGAAAAGCTTAGTCCCCCCGTTTTTTAAAATCACAGCTTCTAGAAGGTTTACATGATTTCTTAAAAAACACGAGTTTTTAGAAAATGTGTTTTATTTCATAAATCGAATCTAAAAAGTATGCACATTCTACGTCATAACGACTTTCTATAGTTTGCGCATGCGTCCGGAAATAACAAAAACTTACTTTCCCCGTTTTTTAAAATCACAGCTTCTAGAAGGCTTACATGATTTCTTAAAAAACACGAGTTTTTAGTAAATGTGTTTTATTTCATAAATGGAATCAACAAAGTATGCACATTCTACGTCACAACGACTTTCTATAGTTTGCGCATGGGTTTGGAAATAAGAAAAGCTTACTTCCACCGTTTTTTAAAATCACAGCTTCTAGAAGGTTTACATGATTTCGTAAAAAACACTTGTTTTTAGAAAATGTGTTTTATTTCATAAATGGAATCTACAAAGTATGCACATTCTACGTCATAACTACTTTCTATAGTTTGCGCATGCGTCCGGAAATAAGAAAAGCTTACTTCCACCGTTTTTTAAAATCAAAGCTTCTAGAAGGTTTACATGATTTCTTAAAAAACACGAGTTTTTAGAAATTGTGTTTTATTTCATAAATGGAATCTACAAAGTATGCACATTCTACGTCATAACGACTTTCTATTGTTTGCGCATGCGTCCGGAAATAAGAAAAGCTTACTTCCCCCGTTTTTTAAAATCACTGCTTCTAGAAGGTTTACATGATTTCGTAAAAAACACGAGTTTTTAGAAAATGTGTTTTATTTCATAAATGGAATCAACAAAGTATGCACATTCTACGTCATAACGACTTTATATAGTTTGCGCATGCGTCCGGAAATAAGAAAAGCGTACTTCCACCGTTTTTTAAAATCACAGCTTCTAGAAGGTTTACATGATTTCGTAAAAAACACGAGTTTTTTGAAATTGTGTTTTATTTCATAAATGGAATCTACAAAGTATGCACATTCTACGTCATAACGACTTTCTATTGTTTGCGCATGCGTCCGGAAATAAGAAAAGCTTACTTCCCCCGTTTTTTAAAATCACAGCTTCTAGAAGGCTTACATGATTTCTAAAAAAACACGAGTTTTTAGAAAATGTGTTTTATTTCATAAATGGAATCAACAAAGTATGCACATTCTACGTCACAACCACTTTCTATAGTTTGCGCATGCATTTGGAAATAAGAAAAGCTTACTTCCACCGTTTTTTAAAATCACAGCTTCTAGAAGGTTTACATGCTTTCGTAAAAAACACTTGTTTTTTGAAAATGTGTTTTATTTCATAAATGGAATCTACAAAGTATGCACATTCTAAGTCAGAACGACTTTCTATAGTTTGCGCATGCGTCCGGAAATAAGAAAAGCTTACTTCCACCGTTTTTTAAAATCACAGCTTCTAGAAGGTTTACATGATTTCGTAAAAAACACGAGTTTTTAGAAAATGTGTTTTATTTCATAAATGGAATCTATAAAGTATGCACATTCTACGTCATAACGACTTTCTATAGTTTGAGCATGCGTTTGGAAATAAGAAAAGCTTACTTCCCCCGTTTTTTAAAATCACAGCTTCTAGAAGGTTTACGTGATTCCTTAAAAAACACGAGTTTTTAGAAAATGTGTTTTTTTTCATAAATGGAATCTACAAAGTATGCACATTCTACGTAATAACGACTTTCTATAGTTTGCGCATGCGTCCGGAAATAAGAAAAGCTTACTTCCATCGTTTTTTAAAATCACAGCTTCTAGAAGGTTTACATGATTTCTTAAAAAACACGAGTTTTTAGAAAATGTGTTTTATTTCATATATAGAATCTACAAACTATGCACATTCTACGTCATAACGACTTTCTATAGTTTGCGCATGCGTCCGGAAATAAGAAAAGCTTACTTCCCCCGTTTTTTAAAATCACAGCTTCTAGAAGGTTTACATGATTTCTTAAAAAACACGAGTTTTTAGAAAATATCGTTTATTTCATAAATGGAATCAACAAAGTATGCACATTCTACGTCATAACGACTTTCTATAGTTTGCGCATGCGTCCGGAAATAAGAAAAGCTTACCTCCACCGTTTTTTAAAATCACAGCTTCTAGAAGGTTTACATGATTTCGTAAAAAACACGAGTTTTTAGAAAATGTGTTTTATTTCATAAATGGAATCTATAAAGTATGCACATTCTACGTCATAACGACTTTCTATAGTTTGCGCATGCGTTTGGAAATAAGAAAAGCTTACTTCCCCCGTTTTTTAAAATCACAGCTTCTAGAAGGTTTACGTGATTCCTTAAAAAACACGAGTTTTTAGAAAATGTGTTTTTTTTCATAAATGGAATCTACAAAGTATGCACATTCTACGTAATAACGACTTTCTATAGTTTGCGCATGCGTCCGGAAATAAGAAAAGCTTACTTCCATCGTTTTTTAAAATCACAGCTTCTAGAAGGTTTACATGATTTCTTAAAAAACACGAGTTTTTAGAAAATGTGTTTTATTTCATATATAGAATCTACAAACTATGCACATTCTACGTCATAACGACTTTCTATAGTTTGCGCATGCGTCCGGAAATAAGAAAAGCTTACTTCCCCCGTTTTTTAAAATCACAGCTTCTAGAAGGTTTACATGATTTCTTAAAAAACACGAGTTTTTAGAAAATATCTTTTATTTCATAAATGGAATCAACAAAGTATGCACATTCTACGTCATAACGACTTTCTATAGTTTGCGCATGCGTCCGGAAATAAGAAAAGCTTACCTCCACCGTTTTTTAAAATCACAGCTTCTAGAAGGTTTACATGATTTCGTAAAAAACATGAGTTTTTAGAAAATGTGTTTTATTTCATAAATGGAATCAACAAAGTATGCACATCGTACGTCATAACGACTTTCTATAGTTTGCGCATTCGTTCGGAAATAAGAAAAGCTTACTTCCACCATTTTTTAAAATCACATCTTCTAGAAGGTTTACATGATTTCATAAAAAACACGAGTTTTTAGAAAATGTGTTTTATTTCATAAATGGAATCTACAAAGTATGCACATTCTACGTCATAACGACTTTCTATAGTTTGCGCATGCGTCTGGAAATAGGAAAAGCTTACTTCCCCCGTTTTTTAAAATCACAGCTTCTAGAAGGTTTACATGATTTCTTAAAAAACACGAGTTTTTAGAAAATATCTTTTATTTGTTATACCTCAATATTACACATTATGCATTAGTGTCGCATCCTTACACATTGGCTTGGACATCAAGCAACCTTTGTAAGTATTCTTCAAGTTATCTCTGCAGCAGTCTAAAGATCATAGGTTTGATGCCCCAAAAGTCCTCCCCTTGGCTCATGGAAAGCTTCTCTCTTATAGCACATGGGAAGGCTAACCAACAAGAGAGAAGTGTGGATCTATGGAGGGTTTAGTGGATCAAGCCAGCTAAACAAAGAAGGAGTTAGGATCGAACCAAAGGTGGTAATCCCAACAAAATCTCCTCGAAGGTCGAAATCCCAAAATCCAAGGCAAAAAGGCTAATTTCAGACTACCGCGCCCCTATAACTGAGCATAACGCGGTAGTACCGCGCCCCAGAGAAGGAGCAACGCGCGGTAGTGCTAACTACCGCGCCCTTGTAGATGTGCAAGGAGCGGTAGTGCTCACAAACAGGGCTAAGTTGGGCTGGAAGATGGCAGAAAAAGGTTTTGCTTTCAGTATTCAGTCAATGGTTTTCACTCTGGATATTCAGATGATCTTTAAGGGAAACTGTCGTTTAGGTCGCTAGTACAAGGATGCGACACTAATGCACAATGTGTAATATTGAGGTATAACATTATTTCATAAACGGAATCAACAAAGTATGCACATTCTACGTCATAACGACTTTCTATAGTTTGCGCATGCGTCCGGAAATAAGAAAAGCTTACTTCCACCGTTTTTTAAAATCACAGCTTCTAGAAGGTTTACATGATTTCGTAAAAAACACGAGTTTTTAGAAAATGTGTTTTATTTCATAAATGGGATCTACAAAGTATGCACATTCTACGTCATAACGACTTTCTATAGTTTTCGCATGCGTTTGGAACTAAGAAAAGCTTACTTCCCCCGTTTTTTAAAATCACGGCTTCTAGAAGGTTAACATGATTTCTTAAAAAACACGAGTTTTTAGAAAATATCTTTTATTTCATAAATGGAATCAACAAAGTATGCACATTCTACGTCATAATGACTTTCTATAGTTTGTGGATGCGTCTGGAAATAAGAAAAGCTTACTTCCACCGTTTTTTAAAATCACAGCTTCTAGAAGGTTTACATGATTTCGTAAAAAACACGAGTTTTTAGAAAATATGTTTTATTTCATAAATGGAATCTACAAAGTATGCACATTCTACGTCATAACGACTTTCTAGAGTTTGTGCATGCGTTTGGAAATAAGAAAAGCTTACTTCCCCCATTTTTTAAAATCACAGCTTCTAGAAGGTTTAAATTATTTCATAAAAAACACGAGTTTTTAGAAAATGTGTTTTATTTCATAAATGGAATCAACAAAGTATGCACATTCTACGTCATAACGATTTTCTATAGTTTGCGCATGCGTCCGGAAATAAGAAAAGCTTACTTCCACCGTTTTTTAAAATCACAGCTTCTAGAAGGTTTACATGATTTCTTAAAAAACACGAGTTTTTAGAAAATGTGCTTTATTTCATAAATGGAATCAACAAAGTATGCACATTCTACGTCATAATGACTTTCTATAGTTTGCGCATTCGTCCGGAAATAAGAAAAGCTTACTTCCACCGTTTTTTAAAATCACAGCTTCTAGAAGGTTTACATGATTTCGTAAAAAACACGAGTTTTTAGAAAATGTGTTTTATTTCATAAATGGAATCTACAAAGTATGCACATTCTACGTCATATAGACTTTCTATAGTTTGCGCATGCGTCCAGAAATAAGAAAAGCTTACTTCCCCTATCTTTTAAAATCACAGGTTCTAGAAGGTTTACATGATTTCTTAAAAAACAAGAGTTTTTAGAAAATGTGTTTTATTTCATAAATGGAATCAACAAAGTATGCACATTCTACGTCATAACGACTTTCTATAGTTTGCGCATGCGTCCGGAAATAAGAAAAGCTTACTTCCACCATTTTTTAAAATCACAGCTTCTAGAAGGTTTACATGATTTCGTAAAAAACACGAGTTTTTAGAAAATGTGTTTTATTTCATAAATGGAATCTACAAAGTATGCACATTCTACGTCATAACGACTTTCTATAGTTTTCGCATGCATTTGGAACTAAGAAAAGCTTACTTCCCCCGTTTTTTAAAATCACGGCTTCTAGAAGGTTTACATGATTTCTTAAAAAACACGAGTTTTTAGAAAATATCTTTTATTTCATAAATGGAATCAACAAAGTATGCACATTCTACGTCATAATGACTTTCTATAGTTTGCGCATTCGTCCGGAAATAAGAAAAGCTTACTTCCACCGTTTTTTAAAATCACAGCTTCTAGAAGGTTTACATGATTTCGTAAAAAACACGAGTTTTTAGAAAATGTGTTTTATTTCATAAATGGAATCTACAAAGTATGCACATTCTACGTCATAACGACTTTCTATAGTTTGCGCATGCGTCCGGAAATAAGAAAAGCTTACTTGCCCTGTCTTTTAAAATCACAGGTTCTAGAAGGTTTACATGATTTCTTAAAAAACAAGAGTTTTTAAAAAATGTGTTTCATTTCATAAATGGAATCAACAAAGTATGCACATTCTACGTCATAACGAATTTCTATAGTTTGCGCATGCGTCCGGGAAATAAGAAAAGCTTACTTCCACCGTTTTTTAAAATCACGGCTTCTAGAATGTTTACATGATTTCGTAAAAAACACGAGTTTTTAGAAAATGTGTTTTATTTCATAAATGGAATCAACCAAGTATGTACATTCTACGTCATTACGAATTTCTATAGTTTGCGCATTCGTCCGGAAATAAGAAAAGCTTACTTCCACTGTTTTTTAAAATCACAGCTTTTAGAAGGTTTACACGATTTCGTTAAAAACACGTGTTTTTAGAAAATGTGTTTTATTTCATAAATGGAATCTACAAAGTATGCACATTCTACGTCATAATGACTTTCTATAGTTTGCGCATGCGTCCGGAAATAAGAAAAGCTTACTTCCCCCGTTTTTTAAAATCACAGCTTCTAGAAGGTTTACATGATTTCAAAAAAACACGACTTTTTAGAAAATGTGTTTTATTTCATAAATGGAATCAACAAAGTATGCACATTCTACTTCATAACGACTTTCTATAGTTTGCGCATGCGTCCGGAAATAAGAAAAGCTTACTTCCACCGTTTTTTAAAATCACAGCTTCTAGAAGGTTTACATGATTCCGTAAAAAAGACGAGTTTTTAGAAAATGTGTTTTATTTCATAAATGGAATCTACAAAGTATGCACATTCTACGTCATAACGACTTTCTAGAGTTTGTGCATGCGTTTGGAAATAAGAAAAGCTTACTTCCCCCGTTTTTTAAAATCACAGCTTCTAGAAGGCTTACATGATTTCTTAAAAAACACGAGTTTTTAGTAAATGTGTTTTATTTCATAAATGGAATCAACAAAGTATGCACATTCTACGTCACAACGACTTTCTATAGTTTGCGCATTCGTCCGGAAATAAGAAAAGCTTAATTCCACTGTTTTTTAAAATCACAGCTTCTAGGAGGTTTACACGATTTCGTAAAAAACACGTGTTTTTAGAAATTGTGTTTTATTTCATAAATGTAATCTTCAAAGTATGCACATTCTACGTCATAATGACTTTCTATAGTTTGCGCATGCGTCCGGAAATAAGAAAAGCTTACTTCCCCCGTTTTTTAAAATCATAGCTTCTAGAAGGTTTAAATGATTTCTTAAAAAACATGAGTTTTTAGAAAATGTGTTTTATTTCATAAATGGAATCAACAAAGTATGCACATTCTACGTCATAACGACTTTCTATAGTTTGCGCATGCGTCCGAAAATAAGAAAAGCTTACTTCCACCGTTTTTTAAAATCACAGCTTCTAGAAGGTTTACATGATTTTGTAAAAAACACGAGTTTTTAAAAAATGTGTTTTATTTCATAAATGGAATCTAGAAAGTATGCACATTCTACGTCATAACGACTTTCTATAGTTTTCGCATGCATTTGGAACTAAGAAAAGCTTACGTCCCCCGTTTTTTAAAATCACGGCTTCTAGAAGGTTTACATGATTTCTTAAAAAACACGAGTTTTTAGAAAATATCTTTTATTTCATAAATGGAATCAACAAAGTATGCACATTCTACGTCATAATGACTTTCTATAGTTTGTGGATGCGTCCGGAAATAAGAAAAGGTTACTTCCACCGTTTTTTAAAATCACAGCTTCTAGAAGGTTTAGATGATTTCGTAAAAAACATGAGTTTTTAGAAAATGTGTTTTATTTCATAAATGGAATCTACAAAGTATGCACATTCTACGTCATAACGACTTTCTAGAGTTTGTGCATGCGTTTGGAAATAAGAAAAGCTTACTTCCCCCGTTTTTTAAAATCACAGCTTCTAGAAGGTTTACATGATTCCTTAAAAAACACGAGTTTTTAGAAAGTGTGTTTTTTTTCATAAATGGAATCTACAAAGTATGCACATTCTACGTCATAACGACTTTCTATAGTTTGCGCATTCGTCCGGAAATAAGAAAAGCTTACTTCCATCGTTTTTTAAAATCACAGCTTCTAGAAGGTTTACATGATTTCGTAAAAAACACGAGTTTTTAGAAAATGTGTTTTATTTCATAAATAGAATCTACAAACTATGCACATTCTACGTCATAAAGACTTTCTATAGTTTGCGCATGCGTCTTGAAATAAGAAAAGCTTACTTCCCCCGTTTTTTAAAATCACAGCTTCTAGAAGGTTTACATGATTTCTTAAAAAACACGAGTTTTTAGAAAATATCTTTTATTTCATAAATGGAATCAAGAAAGTATGCACATTCTACATCATAACGACTTTCTATAGTTTGCGCATGCGTCCGAAAATAGGAAAAGCTTACTTCCGCCGTTTTTTAAAATCACAGCTTCTAGAAGGTTTACATGATTTCGTAAAAAACATGAGTTTTTAGAAAATGTGTTTTATTTCATAAATGGAATCAACAAAGTATGCACATCCTACGTCATAACGACTTTCTATAGTTTGCGCATTCGTTCGGAAATAAGAAAAGCTTACTTCCACCATTTTTTAAAATCACATCTTCTAGAAGGTTTACATGATTTCATAAAAAACACGAGTTTTTAGAAAATGTGTTTTATTTCATAAATGGAATCTACAAAGTATGCACATTCTACGTCATAACGACTTTCTATAGTTTGCGCATGCGTCTGGAAATAAGAAAAGCTTACTTCCCCCGTTTTTTAAAATCACAGCTTCTAGAAGGTTTACATGATTTCTTAAAAAACACGAGTTTTTAGAAAATATCTTTTATTTCATAAACGGAATCAACAAAGTATGCACATTCTACGTCATAACGACTTTCTATAGTTTGCGCATGCGTCCGGAAATAAGAAAAGCTTACTTCCACCGTTTTTTAAAATCACAGCTTCTAGAAGGTTTACATGATTTCGTAAAAAACACGAGTTTTTAGAAAATGTGTTTTATTTCATAAATGGGATCTACAAAGTATGCACATTCTACGTCATAAAGACTTTCTATAGTTTTCGCATGCGTTTGGAACTAAGAAAAGCTTACTTCCCCCGTTTTTTAAAATCACGGCTTCTAGAAGGTTTACATGATTTCTTAAAAAACACGAGTTTTTAGAAAATATCTTTTATTTCATAAATGGAATCAACAAAGTATGCACATTCTACGTCATAATGACTTTCTATAGTTTGTGGATGCGACCGGAAATAATAAAAGCTTACTTCCACCGTTTTTTAAAATCACAGCTTCTAGAAGGTTTACATGATTTCTTAAAAAACACGAGTTTTTAGAAAATGTGCTTTATTTCATAAATGGAATCAACAAAGTATGCACATTCTACGTCATAATGACTTTCTATAGTTTGCGCATTCGTCCGGAAATAAGAAAAGCTTACTTCCACCGTTTTTTAAAATCACAGCTTCTAGAAGGTTTACATGATTTCGTAAAAAACACGAGTTTTTAGAAAATGTGTTTTATTTCATAAATGGAATCTACAAAGTATGCACATTCTACGTCATATAGACTTTCTATAGTTTGCGCATGCGTCCAGAAATAAGAAAAGCTTACTTCCCCTATCTTTTAAAATCACAGGTTCTAGAAGGTTTACATGATTTCTTAAAAAACAAGAGTTTTTAGAAAATGTGTTTTATTTCATAAATGGAATCAACAAAGTATGCACATTCTACGTCATAACGACTTTCTATAGTTTGCGCATGCGTCCGGAAATAAGAAAAGCTTACTTCCACCATTTTTTAAAATCACAGCTTCTAGAAGGTTTACATGATTTCGTAAAAAACACGAGTTTTTAGAAAATGTGTTTTATTTCATAAATGGAATCTACAAAGTATGCACATTCTACGTCATAACGACTTTCTATAGTTTTCGCATGCATTTGGAACTAAGAAAAGCTTACTTCCCCCGTTTTTTAAAATCACGGCTTCTAGAAGGTTTACATGATTTCTTAAAAAACACGAGTTTTTAGAAAATATCTTTTATTTCATAAATGGAATCAACAAAGTATGCACATTCTACGTCATAATGACTTTCTATAGTTTGCGCATTCGTCCGGAAATAAGAAAAGCTTACTTCCACCGTTTTTTAAAATCACAGCTTCTAGAAGGTTTACATGATTTCGTAAAAAACACGAGTTTTTAGAAAATGTGTTTTATTTCATAAATGGAATCTACAAAGTATGCACATTCTACGTCATAACGACTTTCTATAGTTTGCGCATGCGTCCGGAAATAAGAAAAGCTTACTTGCCCTGTCTTTTAAAATCACAGGTTCTAGAAGGTTTACATGATTTCTTAAAAAACAAGAGTTTTTAAAAAATGTGTTTCATTTCATAAATGGAATCAACAAAGTATGCACATTCTACGTCATAACGAATTTCTATAGTTTGCGCATGCGTCCGGGAAATAAGAAAAGCTTACTTCCACCGTTTTTTAAAATCACGGCTTCTAGAATGTTTACATGATTTCGTAAAAAACACGAGTTTTTAGAAAATGTGTTTTATTTCATAAATGGAATCAACCAAGTATGTACATTCTACGTCATTACGAATTTCTATAGTTTGCGCATTCGTCCGGAAATAAGAAAAGCTTACTTCCACTGTTTTTTAAAATCACAGCTTTTAGAAGGTTTACACGATTTCGTTAAAAACACGTGTTTTTAGAAAATGTGTTTTATTTCATAAATGGAATCTACAAAGTATGCACATTCTACGTCATAATGACTTTCTATAGTTTGCGCATGCGTCCGGAAATAAGAAAAGCTTACTTCCCCCGTTTTTTAAAATCACAGCTTCTAGAAGGTTTACATGATTTCAAAAAAACACGACTTTTTAGAAAATGTGTTTTATTTCATAAATGGAATCAACAAAGTATGCACATTCTACTTCATAACGACTTTCTATAGTTTGCGCATGCGTCCGGAAATAAGAAAAGCTTACTTCCACCGTTTTTTAAAATCACAGCTTCTAGAAGGTTTACATGATTTCGTAAAAAAGACGAGTTTTTAGAAAATGTGTTTTATTTCATAAATGGAATCTACAAAGTATGCACATTCTACGTCATAACGACTTTCTAGAGTTTGTGCATGCGTTTGGAAATAAGAAAAGCTTACTTCCCCCGTTTTTTAAAATCACAGCTTCTAGAAGGCTTACATGATTTCTTAAAAAACACGAGTTTTTAGTAAATGTGTTTTATTTCATAAATGGAATCAACAAAGTATGCACATTCTACGTCACAACGACTTTCTATAGTTTGCGCATTCGTCCGGAAATAAGAAAAGCTTAATTCCACTGTTTTTTAAAATCACAGCTTCTAGGAGGTTTACACGATTTCGTAAAAAACACGTGTTTTTAGAAATTGTGTTTTATTTCATAAATGTAATCTTCAAAGTATGCACATTCTACGTCATAATGACTTTCTATAGTTTGCGCATGCGTCCGGAAATAAGAAAAGCTTACTTCCCCCGTTTTTTAAAATCATAGCTTCTAGAAGGTTTAAATGATTTCTTAAAAAACATGAGTTTTTAGAAAATGTGTTTTATTTCATAAATGGAATCAACAAAGTATGCACATTCTACGTCATAACGACTTTCTATAGTTTGCGCATGCGTCCGAAAATAAGAAAAGCTTACTTCCACCGTTTTTTAAAATCACAGCTTCTAGAAGGTTTACATGATTTTGTAAAAAACACGAGTTTTTAAAAAATGTGTTTTATTTCATAAATGGAATCTAGAAAGTATGCACATTCTACGTCATAACGACTTTCTATAGTTTTCGCATGCATTTGGAACTAAGAAAAGCTTACGTCCCCCGTTTTTTAAAATCACGGCTTCTAGAAGGTTTACATGATTTCTTAAAAAACACGAGTTTTTAGAAAATATCTTTTATTTCATAAATGGAATCAACAAAGTATGCACATTCTACGTCATAATGACTTTCTATAGTTTGTGGATGCGTCCGGAAATAAGAAAAGGTTACTTCCACCGTTTTTTAAAATCACAGCTTCTAGAAGGTTTAGATGATTTCGTAAAAAACATGAGTTTTTAGAAAATGTGTTTTATTTCATAAATGGAATCTACAAAGTATGCACATTCTACGTCATAACGACTTTCTAGAGTTTGTGCATGCGTTTGGAAATAAGAAAAGCTTACTTCCCCCGTTTTTTAAAATCACAGCTTCTAGAAGGTTTACATGATTCCTTAAAAAACACGAGTTTTTAGAAAGTGTGTTTTTTTTCATAAATGGAATCTACAAAGTATGCACATTCTACGTCATAACGACTTTCTATAGTTTGCGCATTCGTCCGGAAATAAGAAAAGCTTACTTCCATCGTTTTTTAAAATCACAGCTTCTAGAAGGTTTACATGATTTCGTAAAAAACACGAGTTTTTAGAAAATGTGTTTTATTTCATAAATAGAATCTACAAACTATGCACATTCTACGTCATAAAGACTTTCTATAGTTTGCGCATGCGTCTGGAAATAAGAAAAGCTTACTTCCCCCCGTTTTTTAAAATCACAGCTTCTAGAAGGTTTACATGATTTCTTAAAAAACACGAGTTTTTAGAAAATATCTTTTATTTCATAAATGGAATCAAGAAAGTATGCACATTCTACATCATAACGACTTTCTATAGTTTGCGCATGCGTCCGAAAATAGGAAAAGCTTACTTCCGCCGTTTTTTAAAATCACAGCTTCTAGAAGGTTTACATGATTTCGTAAAAAACATGAGTTTTTAGAAAATGTGTTTTATTTCATAAATGGAATCAACAAAGTATGCACATCCTACGTCATAACGACTTTCTATAGTTTGCGCATTCGTTCGGAAATAAGAAAAGCTTACTTCCACCATTTTTTAAAATCACATCTTCTAGAAGGTTTACATGATTTCATAAAAAACACGAGTTTTTAGAAAATGTGTTTTATTTCATAAATGGAATCTACAAAGTATGCACATTCTACGTCATAACGACTTTCTATAGTTTGCGCATGCGTCTGGAAATAAGAAAAGCTTACTTCCCCCGTTTTTTAAAATCACAGCTTCTAGAAGGTTTACATGATTTCTTAAAAAACACGAGTTTTTAGAAAATATCTTTTATTTCATAAACGGAATCAACAAAGTATGCACATTCTACGTCATAACGACTTTCTATAGTTTGCGCATGCGTCCGGAAATAAGAAAAGCTTACTTCCACCGTTTTTTAAAATCACAGCTTCTAGAAGGTTTACATGATTTCGTAAAAAACACGAGTTTTTAGAAAATGTGTTTTATTTCATAAATGGGATCTACAAAGTATGCACATTCTACGTCATAAAGACTTTCTATAGTTTTCGCATGCGTTTGGAACTAAGAAAAGCTTACTTCCCCCGTTTTTTAAAATCACGGCTTCTAGAAGGTTTACATGATTTCTTAAAAAACACGAGTTTTTAGAAAATATCTTTTATTTCATAAATGGAATCAACAAAGTATGCACATTCTACGTCATAATGACTTTCTATAGTTTGTGGATGCGACCGGAAATAATAAAAGCTTACTTCCACCGTTTTTTAAAATCACAGCTTCTAGAAGGTTTAAATGATTTCGTAAAAAACACGAGTTTTTAGAAAATGTGTTTTATTTCATAAATGGAATCTACAAAGTATGCACATTCTACGTCATAACGACTTTCTAGAGTTTGTGCATGCGTTTGGAAATAAGAACAGCTTACTTCCCCCGTTTTTTAAAATCACAGCTTCTAGAAGGTTTAAATTATTTCTTAAAAAACACGAGTTTTTAGAAAATGTGTTTTATTTCATAAATGGAATCAACAAAGTATGCACATTCTACGTCATAACGATTTTCTATAGTTTGATTGAGCATGCGTCCGGAAATAAGAAAAGCTTACTTCCACCGTTTTTTAAAATCACAGCTTCTAGAAGGTTTACATGATTTCTTAAAAAACACGAGTTTTTAGAAAATGTGTTTTATTTCATAAATGGAATCAACAAAGTATGCACATTCTACGTCATAATGACTTTCTATAGTTTGCGCATGCGTCCGGAAATAAGAAAAGCTTACTTCCCCCCGTTTTTTAAAATCACAGCTTCTAGAAGGTTTACATGATTTCTTAAAAAACACGATTTTTCAGAAAATGTGTTTTATTTCATAAATGGAATGAAAAGGTATGCACATTCTACGTCATAACGACTTTCTATAGTTTGCGCATGCGTCCAGAAATAAGAAAAGCTTACTTCCACCGGTTTTTAAAATCACAGCTTCTAGAAGGTTTACATGATTTCGTAAAAAACACGAGTTTTTAGAAAATGTGTTTTATTTCATAAATGGAATCAACAAAGTATGCACATTCTACGTCATAACGACTTCCTATAGTTTGCGCATGCGTCCGGAAATAAGAAAAGCTTACCTCCACCGTTTTTTAAAATCACAGCTTCTAGAAGGTTTACATGATTTCGTAAAAAACATGAGTTTTTAGAAAATGTGTTTTATTTCATAAATGGAATCAACAAAGTATTCACATCGTACGTCATAACGACTTTCTATAGTTTGCGCATTCGTTCGGAAATAAGAAAAGCTTACTTCCACCATTTTTTAAAATCACATCTTCTAGAAGGTTTACATGATTTCATAAAAAACACGAGTTTTTAGAAAATGTGTTTTATTTCATAAATGGAATCTACAAAGTATGCACATTCTATGTCATAACGAATTTCTATAGTTTGCGCATGCGTCTGGAAATAAGAAAAGCTTACTTCCCCCGTTTTTTAAAATCACAGCTTCTAGAAGGTTTACATGATTTCTTAAAAAACACGAGTTTTTAGAAAATATCTTTTATTTCATAAACGGAATCAACAAAGTATGCACATTCTACGTCATAACGACTTTCTATAGTTTGCGCATGCGTCCGGAAATAAGAAAAGCTTACTTCCACCGTTTTTTAAAATCACAGCTTCTAGAAGGTTTACATGATTTCGTAAAAAACACGAGTCTTTAGAAAATGTGTTTTATTTCATAAATGGGATCTACAAAGTATGCACATTCTACGTCATAATGACTTTCTATAGTTTTCGCATGCGTTTGGAACTAAGAAAAGCTTACTTCCCCCGTTTTTTAAAATCACGGCTTCTAGAAGGTTTACATGATTTCTTAAAAAACACGAGTTTTTAGAAAATATCTTTTATTTCATAAATGGAATCAACAAAGTATGCACATTCTACGTCATAATGACTTTCTATAGTTTGTGGATGCGTCTGGAAATAAGAAAAGCTTACTTCCACCGTTTTTTAAAATCACAGCTTCTAGAAGGTTTACATGATTTCGTAAAAAACACGAGTTTTTAGAAAATGTGTTTTATTTCATAAATGGAATCTACAAAGTATGCACATTCTACGTCATAACGACTTTCTAGAGTTTGTGCATGCGTTTGGAAATAAGAAAAGCTTACTTCCCCCATTTTTTAAAATCACAGCTTCTAGAAGGTTTAAATTATTTCTTAAAAAACACGAGTTTTTAGAAAATGTGTTTTATTTCATAAATGGAATCAACAAAGTATGCACATTCTACGTCATAACGATTTTCTATAGTTTGCGCATGCGTCCGGAAATAAGAAAAGCTTACTTCCACCGTTTTTTAAAATCACAGCTTCTAGAAGGTTTACATGATTTCTTAAAAAACACGAGTTTTTAGAAAATGTGTTTTATTTCATAATTGGAATCAACAAAGTATGCACATTCTACCTCATAATGACTTTCTATAGTTTGCGCATTCGTCCGGAAATAAGAAAAGCTTACTTCCACTGTTTTTTAAAATCACAGCTTCTAGAAGGTTTACATGATTTCGTAAAAAACACGAGTTTTTAGAAAATGTGTTTTATTTCATAAATGGAATCTACAAAGTATGCACATTCTACGTCATATCGACTTTCTATAGTTTGCGCATGTGTCCAGAAATAAGAAAAGCTTACTTCCCCTATCTTTTAAAATCACAGGTTCTAGAAGGTTTACATGATTTCTTAAAAAACAAGAGTTTTTAGAAAATGTGTTTTATTTCATAAATGGAATCAACAAAGTATGCACATTCTACGTCATAACGACTTTCTATAGTTTGCGCATGCGTCCGGAAATAAGAAAAGCTTACTTCCACCATTTTTTAAAATCACAGCTTCTAGAAGGTTTACATGATTTCGTAAAAAACACGAGTTTTTAGAAAATGTGTTTTATTTCATAAATGGAATCTACAAAGTATGCACATTCTACGTCATAACGACTTTCTATAGTTTTCGCATGCATTTGGAACTAAGAAAAGCTTACTTCCCCCCGTTTTTTAAAATCACGGCTTCTAGAAGGTTTACATGATTTCTTAAAAAACACGAGTTTTTAGAAAATATCTTTTATTTCATAAATGGAATCAACAAACTATGCACATTCTACGTCATAATGACTTTCTATAGTTTGCGCATTCGTCCGGAAATAAGAAAAGCTTACTTCCACCGTTTTTTAAAATCACAGCTTCTAGAAGGTTTACATGATTTCGTAAAAAACACGAGTTTTTAGAAAATGTGTTTTATTTCATAAATGGAATCTACAAAGTATGCACATTCTACGTCATAACGACTTTCTATAGTTTGCGCATGCGTCCGGAAATAAGAAAAGCTTACTTGCCCTGTCTTTTAAAATCACAGGTTCTAGAAGGTTTACATGATTTCTTAAAAAACAAGAGTTTTTAAAAAATGTGTTTCATTTCATAAATGGAATCAACAAAGTATGCACATTCTACGTCATAACGAATTTCTATAGTTTGCGCATGCGTCCGGAAATAAGAAAAGCTTACTTCCACCGTTTTTTAAAATCACGGCTTCTAGAATGTTTACATGATTTCGTAAAAAACACGAGTTTTTAGAAAATGTGTTTTATTTCATAAATGGAATCAACCAAGTATGTACATTCTACGTCATTACGAATTTCTATAGTTTGCGCATTCGTCCGGAAATAAGAAAAGCTTACTTCCACTGTTTTTTAAAATCACAGCTTTTAGAAGGTTTACACGATTTCGTTAAAAACACGTGTTTTTAGAAAATGTGTTTTATTTCATAAATGGAATCTACAAAGTATGCACATTCTACGTCATAGTGACTTTCTATAGTTTGCGCATGCGTCCGGAAATAAGAAAAGCTTACTTCCCCCGTTTTTTAAAATCACAGCTTCTAGAAGGTTTACATGATTTCAAAAAAACACGACTTTTTAGAAAATGTGTTTTATTTCATAAATGGAATCTACAAAGTATGCACTTTCTACGTCATAACGACTTTCTAGAGTTTGTGCAAACGTTTGGAAATAAGAAAAGCTTACTTCCCCCGTTTTTTAAAATCACAACTTCTAGAAGGCTTACATGATTTCTTAAAAAACACGAGTTTTTAGTAAATGTGTTTTATTTCATAAATGGAATCAACAAAGTATGCACATTCTACGTCACAACGACTTTCTATAGTTTTCGCATTCGTCCGGAAATAAGAAAAGCTTAATTCCACTGTTTTTTAAAATCACAGCTTCTAGGAGGTTTACACGATTTCGTAAAAAACACGTGTTTTTAGAAATTGTGTTTTATTTCATAAATGTAATCTTCAAAGTATGCACATTCTACGTCATAATGACTTTCTATAGTTTGCGCATGCGTCCGGAAATAAGAAAAGCTTACTTCCCCCGTTTTTTAAAATCATAGCTTCTAGAAGGTTTAAATGATTTCTTAAAAAACATGATTTTTTAGAAAATGTGTTTTATTTCATAAATGGAATCAACAAAGTATGCACATTCTACGTCATAACGACTTTCTATAGTTTGCGCATGCGTCCGGAAATAAGAAAAGCTTACTTCCACCGTTTTTTAAAATCACAGCTTCTAGAAGGTTTACATGATTTTGTAAAAAACACGAGTTTTTAAAAAATGTGTTTTATTTCATAAATGGAATCTAGAAAGTATGCACATTCTACGTCATAACGACTTTCTATAGTTTTCGCATGCGTTTGGAACTAAGAAAAGCTTACGTCCCCCGTTTTTTAAAATCACGGCTTCTAGAAGGTTTACATGATTTCTTAAAAAACACGAGTTTTTAGAAAATATCTTTTATTTCATAAATGGAATCAACAAAGTATGCACATTCTACGTCATAATGACTTTCTATAGTTTGTGGATGCGTCCGGAAATAAGAAAAGGTTACTTCCACCGTTTTTTAAAATCACAGCTTCTAGAAGGTTTAGATGATTTCGTAAAAAACATGAGTTTTTAGAAAATGTGTTTTATTTCATAAATGGAATCTACAAAGTATGCACATTCTACGTCATAACGACTTTCTAGAGTTTGTGCATGCGTTTGGAAATAAGAAAAGCTTACTTCCCCCGTTTTTTAAAATCACAGCTTCTAGAAGGTTTACATGATTCCTTAAAAAACACGAGTTTTTAGAAAGTGTGTTTTTTTTCATAAATGGAATCTACAAAGTATGCACATTCTACGTCATAACGACTTTCTATAGTTTGCGCATTCGTCCGGAAATAAGAAAAGCTTACTTCCATCGTTTTTTAAAATCACAGCTTCTAGAAGGTTTACATGATTTCGTAAAAAACACGAGTTTTTAGAAAATGTGTTTTATTTCATAAATAGAATCTACAAACTATGCACATTCTACGTCATAACGACTTTCTATAGTTTGCGCATGCGTCCGGAAATAAGAAAAGCTTAGTTCCCCCGTTTTTTAAAATCACAGCTTCTAGAAGGTTTACATGATTTCTTAAAAAACACGAGTTTTTAGAAAATATCTTTTATTTCATAAATGGAATCAACAAAGTATGCACATTCTACATCATAACGACTTTCTATAGTTTGCGCATGCGTCCGAAAATAGGAAAAGCTTACTTCCGCCGTTTTTTAAAATCACAGCTTCTAGAAGGTTTACATGATTTCGTAAAAAACATGAGTTTTTAGAAAATGTGTTTTATTTCATAAATGGAATCAACAAAGTATGCACATCCTACGTCATAACGACTTTGTATAGTTTGCGCATTCGTTCGGAAATAAGAAAAGCTTACTTCCACCATTTTTTAAAATCACATCTTCTAGAAGGTTTACATGATTTCATAAAAAACACGAGTTTTTAGAAAATGTGTTTTATTTCATAAATGGAATCTACAAAGTATGCACATTCTACGTCATAACGACTTTCTATAGTTTGCGCATGCGTCTGGAAATAAGAAAAGCTTACTTCCCCCGTTTTTTAAAATCACAGCTTCTAGAAGGTTTACATGATTTCTTAAAAAACACGAGTTTTTAGAAAATATCTTTTATTTCATAAACGGAATCAACAAAGTATGCACATTCTACGTCATAACGACTTTCTATAGTTTGCGCATGCGTCCGGAAATCAGAAAAGCCTAGTTCCCCCCGTTTTTTAAAATCACAGCTTCTAGAAGGTTTACATGATTTCTTAAAAAACACGAGTGTTTAGAAAATGTGTTTTATTTCATAAATCGAATCTACAAAGTATGCACATTCTACGTCATAACGACTTTCTATAGTTTGCGCATGCATCCGGAAATAAGAAAAGCTTACTTCCTCCGTTTTTTAAAATCACAGCTTCTAAAAGGCTTACATGATTTCTAAAAAAACACGAGTTTTTAGAAAATGTGTTTTATTTCATAAATGGAATCAGCAAAGTATGCACATTCTACGTCACAACGACTTTCTATAGTTTGCGCATGCGTTTGGAAATAAGAAAAGCTTACTTCCAACGTTTTTTAAAATCACAGCTTCTAGAAGGTTTACATGATTTCGTAAAAAACACTTGTTTTTAGAAAATGTGTTTTATTTCATAAATGGAATCTACAAAGTATGCACATTCTAAGTCAGAACGACTTTCTATAGTTTGCGCATGCGTCCGGAAATAAGAAAAGCTTACTTCCACCGTTTTTTAAAATCACAGCTTCTAGAAGGTTTACATGATTTCGTAAAAAACACGAGTTTTTAGAAAATGTGTTTTATTTCATAAATGGAATCTATAAAGTATGCACATTCTACGTCATAACGACTTTCTATAGTTTGCGCATGCGTTTGGAAATAAGAAAAGCTTACTTCCCCCGTTTTTTAAAATCACAGCTTCTAGAAGGTTTACGTGATTCCTTAAAAAACACGAGTTTTTAGAAAATGTGTTTTTTTTCATAAATGGAATCTACAAAGTATGCACATTCTACGTCATAACGACTTTCTATAGTTTGCGCATGCGTCCGGAAATAAGAAAAGCTTACTTCCATCGTTTTTTAAAATCACAGCTTCTAGAAGGTTTACATGATTTCGTAAAAAACACGAGTTTTTAGAAAATGTGTTTTATTTCATAAATAGAATCTACATACTATGCACATTCTACGTCATAACGACTTTCTATAGTTTGCGCATGCGTCCGGAAATAAGAAAAGCTTACTTCCCCCGTTTTTTAGAATCACAGCTTCTAGAAGGTTTACATGATTTCTTAAAAAACACGAGTTTTTAGAAAATATCTTTTATTTCATAAATGGAATCAACAAAGTATGCACATTCTACGTCATAACGACTTTCTATAGTTTGCGCATGCGTCCGGAAATAAGAAAAGCTTACCTCCACCGTTTTTTAAAATCACAGCTTCTAGAAGGTTTACATGATTTCGTAAAAAACATGAGTTTTTAGAAAATGTGTTTTATTTCATAAATGGAATCAACAAAGTATGCACATCGTACGTCATAACGAATTTCTATAGTTTGCGCATTCGTTCGGAAATAAGTAAAGCTTACTTCCACCATTTTTTAAAATCACATCTTCTAGAAGGTTTACATGATTTCATAAAAAAAATGAGTTTTTAGAAAATGTGTTTTATTTCATAAATGGAATCTACAAAGTATGCACATTCTACGTCATAACGACTTTCTATAGTTTGCGCATGCGTCTGGAAATAAGAAAAGCTTACTTCCCCCGTTTTTTAAAATCACAGCTTCTAGAAGGTTTACATGATTTCTTAAAAAACACGAGTTTTTCGAAAATATCTTTTATTTCATAAACGGAATCAACAAAGTATGCACATTCTACGTCATAACGACTTTCTATAGTTTGTGCATGCGTCCGGAAATAAGAAAAGCTTACTTCCACCGTTTTTTAAAATCACAGCTTCTAGAAGGGTTACATGATTTCGTAAAAAACACGAGTTTTTAGAAAATGTGTTTCATTTCATAAATGGGATCTACAAAGTATGCACATTCTACGTCATAACGACTTTCTATAGTTTTCGCATGCGTTTGGAACTAAGAAAAGCTTACTTCCCCCGTTTTTTAAAATCACGGCTTCTAGAAGGTTTACATGATTTCTTAAAAAACACGAGTTTTTAGAAAATATATTTTATTTCATAAATGGAATCAACAAAGTATGCACATTCTACGTCATAATGACTTTCTATAGTTTGTGGATGCGTCCGGAAATAAGAAAAGCTTACTTCCACCGTTTTTTAAAATCACAGCTTCTAGAAGGTTTACATGATTTCTTAAAAAACACGAGTTTTTAGAAAATGTGTTTTATTTCATCAATGGAATCTACAAAGTATGCACATTCTACGTCATAACGACTTTCTAGAGTTTGTGCATGCGTTTGGAAATAAGAAAAGCTTACTTCCCCCGTTTTTTAAAATCACAGCTTCTAGAAGGTTTAAATTATTTCTTAAAAAACACGAGTTTTTAGAAAATGTGTTTTATTTCATAAATGGAATCAACAAAGTATGCACATTCTACGTCATAATGACTTTCTATAGTTTGCGCATTCGTCCGGAAATAAGAAAAGTTTACTTCCACCGTTTTTTAAAATCACAGCTTCTAGAAGGTTTACATGATTTCGTAAAAAACACGAGTTTTTAGAAAATGTGTTTTATTTCATAAATGGAATCTACAAAGTATGCACATTCTACGTCATATCGACTTTCTATAGTTTGCGCATGCGTCCGGAAATAAGAAAAGCTTACTTCCCCTATCTTTTAAAATCATAGGTTCTAGAAGGTTTACATGATTTCTTAAAAAACAAGAGTTTTTAGAAAATGTGTTTTATTTCATAAATGGAATCAACAAAGTATGCACATTCTACGTCATAACGACTTTCTATAGTTTGCGCATGCGTCCGTAAATAAGAAAAGCTTACTTCCACCATTTTTTAAAATCACAGCATCTAGAAGGTTTACATGATTTCGTAAAAAACACGAGTTTTTATAAAATGTGTTTTATTTCATAAATGGAATCTACAAAGTATGCACATTCTACGTCATAAGGACTTTCTATAGTTTTCGCATGCATTTAGAACTAAGAAAAGCTTACTTCCCCCGTTTTTTAAAATCACGGCTTCTAGAAGGTTTACATGATTTCTTAAAAAACACGAGTTTTTAGAAAATATCTTTTATTTCATAAATGGAATCAACAAAGTATGCACATTCTATGTCATAATGACTTTCTATAGTTTGCGCATTCGTCCGTAAATAAGAAAAGCTTACTTCCACCGTTTTTTAAAATCACAGCTTCTAGAAGGTTTACATGATTTCGTAAAAAACACGAGTTTTTAGAAAATGTGTTTTATTTCATAAATGGAATCTACAAAGTATGCACATTCTACGTCATAACGACTTTCTATAGTTTGCGCATGCGTCCGGAAATAAGAAAAGCTTACTTCCACCGTTTTTTAAAATCAAAGCTTCTAGAAGGTTTACATGATTTCTTAAAAAACACGATTTTTTAGAAAATTTCTTTTATTTCATAAATGGAATCAACAAAGTATGCGCATTCTACGTCATAACGACTTTCTATAGTTTGCGCATTCGTCCGGAAATAATAAAAGCTTACTTCCACCATTTTTTAAAATCACAGCTTCTAGAAGGTTTACATGATTTCGTAAAAAACACGAGTTTTTAGAAATTGTGTTTTATTTCATAAATGGAATCTACAAAGTATGCACAGTCTACGTCATAATGTCTTTCTATAGTTTGCGCATGCGTCCGGAAATAAGAAAAGCTTACTTCCCCCGTTTTTTAAAATCACTGCTTCTAGAAGGTTTACATGATTTCGTAAAAAACACGAGTTTTTAGAAAATGTGTTTTATTTCATAAATGGAATCTACAAAGTATGCACATTCTACGTCATAACGACTTTCTATAGTTTGCGCATGCATCCGGAAATAAGAAAAGCTTACTTCCACCGTTTTTTAAAATCACAGCTTCTAGAAGGTTTACATGATTTCGTAAAAAACACGAGTTTTTTGAAAATGTGTTTTATTTCATAAATGGAATCTACAAAGTATGCACATTCTACGTCATAACGACTTTCTATAGTTTGCGCATGCGTCCGGAAATAAGAAAAGCTTACTTCCCCCGTTTTTTAAAATCACAGCTTCTAGAAGGTTTACATGATTTCGTAAAAAACACGAGTTTTTAGAAAATGTGTTTTATTTCATAAATGGAATCAACAAAGTATGCACATTCTACGTCATAACGACTTTCTATAGTTTGCGCATTCGTCCGGAAATAAGAAAAGCTTACTTCCACTGTTTTTTAAAATCACAGCTTCTAGAAGGTTTACACGATTTCGTAAAAAACACGTGTTTTTAGAAATTGTGTTTTATTTCATAAATGGAATCTTCAAAGTATGCACATTCTACGTCATAATGACTTTCTATAGTTTGCGCATGCGTCCGGAAATAATAAAAGCTTACTTCCCCCCGTTTTTTAAAATCATAGCTTCTAGAAGGTTTACATGATTTCTTAAAAAACACGAGTTTTTAGAAAATTTCTTTTATTTCATAAATGGAATCAACAAAGTATGCGCATTCTACGTCATAACGACTTTCTATAGTTTGCGCATTCGTCCGGAAATAATAAAAGCTTACTTCCACCGTTTTTTAAAATCACAGCTTCTAGAAAGTTTACATGATTTCGTAAAAAACACGAGTTTTTAGAAATTGTGTTTTATTTCATAAATGGAATCTACAAAGTATGCACATTCTACGTCATAACGACTTTCTATAGTTTGCGCATGCGTCCGGAAATAAGAAAAGCTTACTTCCCCCGTTTTTTAAAATCACTGCTTCTAGAAGGTTTACATGATTTCGTAAAAAACACGAGTTTTTAGAAAATGTGTTTTATTTCATAAATGGAATCTACAAAGTATGCACATTCTACGTCATAACGACTTTCTATAGTTTGCGCATGCGTCCGGAAATAAGAAAAGCTTACTTCCACCGTTTTTTAAAATCACAGCTTCTAGAAGGTTTACATGATTTTGTAAAAAACACGAGTTTTTAGAAAATGTGTTTTATTTCATAAATGGAATCTAGAAAGTATGCACATTCTACGTCATAACGACTTTCTATAGTTTTCGCATGCGTTTGGAACTAAGAAAAGTATACGTCCCCCGTTTTTTAAAATCACGGCTTCTAGAAGGTTTACATGATTTCTTAAAAAACACGAGTTTTTAGAAAATATCTTTTATTTCATAAATGGAATCAACAAAGTATGCACATTCTACGTCATAATGACTTTCTATAGTTTGTGGATGCGTCCGGAAATAAGAAAAGGTTACTTCCACCGTTTTTTAAAATCACAGCTTCTAGAAGGTTTAGATGATTTCGTAAAAAACATGAGTTTTTAGAAAATGTGTTTTATTTCATAAATGGAATCTACAAAGTATGCACATTCTACGTCATAACGACTTTCTAGATTTTGTGCATGCATTTGGAAATAAGAAAAGGTTACTTCCCCCATTTTTTAAAATCACAGCTTCTAGAAGGTTTACATGATTCCTTAAAAAACACGAGTTTTTAGAAAATGTGTTTTTTTTCATAAATGGAATCTACAAAGTATGCACATTCTACGTCATAACGACTTTCTATAGTTTGCGCATGCGTCCGGAAATAAGAAAAGCTTACTTCCACCGTTTTTTAAAATCACAGCTTCTAGAAGGTTTACATGATTTCGTAAAAAACACGAGTTTTTTGAAAATGTGTTTTATTTCATAAATGGAATCTACAAACTATGCACATTCTACGTCATAACGACTTTCTATAGTTTGCGCATGCGTCCGGAAATAAGAAAAGCTTACTTCCCCCGTTTTTTAAAATCACAGCTTCTAGAAGGTTTACATGATTTCGTAAAAAACACGAGTTTTTAGAAAATGTGTTTTATTTCATAAATGGAATCAACAAAGTATGCACATTCTACGTCATAACGACTTTCTATAGTTTGCGCATTCGTCCGGAAATAAGAAAAGCTTACTTCCACTGTTTTTTAAAATCACAGCTTCTAGAAGGTTTACACGATTTCGTAAAAAACACGTGTTTTTAGAAATTGTGTTTTATTTCATAAATGGAATCTTCAAAGTATGCACATTCTACGTCATAATGACTTTCTATAGTTTGCGCATGCGTCCGGAAATAATAAAAGCTTACTTCCCCCGTTTTTTAAAATCATAGCTTCTAGAAGGTTTACATGATTTCTTAAAAAACACGAGTTTTTAGAAAATTTCTTTTATTTCATAAATGGAATCAACAAAGTATGCGCATTCTACGTCATAACGACTTTCTATAGTTTGCGCATTCGTCCGGAAATAAAAAAAGCTTACTTCCACCGTTTTTTAAAATCACAGCTTCTAGAAAGTTTACATGATTTCGTAAAAAACACGAGTTTTTAGAAATTGTGTTTTATTTCATAAATGGAATCTACAAAGTATGCACATTCTACGTCATAACGACTTTCTATAGTTTGCGCATGCGTCCGGAAATAAGAAAAGCTTACTTCCCCCGTTTTTTAAAATCACTGCTTCTAGAAGGTTTACATGATTTCGTAAAAAACACGAGTTTTTAGAAAATGTGTTTTATTTCATAAATGGAATCTACAAAGTATGCACATTCTACGTCATAACGACTTTCTATAGTTTGCGCATGCGTCCGGAAATAAGAAAAGCTTACTTCCACCGTTTTTTAAAATCACAGCTTCTAGAAGGTTTACATGATTTTGTAAAAAACATGAGTTTTTAGAAAATGTGTTTTATTTCATAAATGGAATCTAGAAAGTATGCACATTCTACGTCATAACGACTTTCTATAGTTTTCGCATGCGTTTGGAACTAAGAAAAGTTTACGTCCCCCGTTTTTTAAAATCACGGCTTCTAGAAGGTTTACATGATTTCTTAAAAAACACGAGTTTTTAGAAAATATCTTTTATTTCATAAATGGAATCAACAAAGTATGCACATTCTACGTCATAATGACTTTCTATAGTTTGTGGATGCGTCCGGAAATAAGAAAAGGTTACTTCCACCGTTTTTTAAAATCACAGCTTCTAGAAGGTTTAGATGATTTCGTAAAAAACATGAGTTTTTAGAAAATGTGTTTTATTTCATAAATGGAATCTACAAAGTATGCACATTCTACGTCATAACGACTTTCTAGATTTTGTGCATGCATTTGGAAATAAGAAAAGGTTACTTCCCCCATTTTTTAAAATCACAGCTTCTAGAAGGTTTACATGATTCCTTAAAAAACACGAGTTTTTAGAAAATGTGTTTTTTTTCATAAATGGAATCTACAAAGTATGCACATTCTACGTCATAACGACTTTCTATAGTTTGCGCATGCGTCCGGAAATAAGAAAAGCTTACTTCCATCGTTTTTTAAAATCACAGCTTCTAGAAGGTTTACATGATTTCGTAAAAAACACGAGTTTTTAGAAAATGTGTTTTATTTCATAAATAGAATCTACAAACTATGCACATTCTACGTCATAACGACTTTCTATAGTTTGCGCATGCGTCCGGAAATAAGAAAAGCTTACTTCCCCCGTTTTTTAAAATCACAGCTTCTAGAAGGTTTACATGATTTCTTAAAAAACACGAGTTTTTAGAAAATATCTTTTATTTCATAAATGGAATCAACAAAGTATGCACATTCTACGTCATAACGACTTTCTATAGTTTGCGCATGCGTCCGGAAATAAGAAAAGCTTACTTCCACCGTTTTTTAAAATCACAGCTTCTAGAAGGTTTACATGATTTCGTAAAAAACATGAGTTTTTAGAAAATGTGTTTTATTTCATAAATGGAATCAACAAAGTATGCACATCCTACGTCATAACGACTTTCTATAGTTTGCGCATTCGTTCGGAAATAAGAAAAGCTTACTTCCACCATTTTTTAAAATCACATCTTCTAGAAGGTTTACATGATTTCATAAAAAACACGAGTTTTTAGAAAATGTGTTTCATTTCATAAATGGAATCTACAAAGTATCCACATTCTATGTCATAACGACTTTCTATAGTTTGCGCATGCGTCCGGAAATAAGAAAAGCTTACTTCCACCGTTTTTTAAAATCACAGCTTCTAGAAGGTTTACATGATTTCGTAAAAAACACGAGTTTTTAGAAAATGTGTTTTATTTCATAAATGGAATCTACAAAGTATGCACATTCTACGTCATAACGACTTTCTATAGTTTGCGCATTCGTCCGGAAATCAGAAAAGCCTAGTTCCCCCGTTTTTTAAAATCAAAGCTTCTAGAAGGTTTACATGATTTCATAAAAAACACGAGTTTTTAGAAAATGTGTTTTATTTCATAAATGGAATCTACAAAGTATGCACATTCTACGTCATAACGACTTTCTATAGTTTGCGCATGCGTCTGGAAATAAGAAATGCTTACTTCCCCCGTTTTTTAAAATCACAGCTTCTAGAAGGTTTACATGATTTCTTAAAAAACACGAGTTTTTAGAAAATATCTTTTATTTCATAAACGGAATCAACAAAGTATGCACATTCTACGTCATAACGACTTTCTATAGTTTGCGCATGCGTCCGGAAATAAGAAAAGCTTACTTCCACCGTTTTTTAAAATCACAGCTTCTAGAAGGTTTACATGATTTCGTAAAAAACACGAGTTTTTAGAAAATGTGTTTTATTTCATAAATGGGATCTACAAAGTATGCACATTCTACGTCATAACAACTTTCTATAGTTTTCGCATGCGTTTGGAACTAAGAAAAGCTTACTTCCCCCGTTTTTTAAAATCACGGCTTCTAGAAGGTTTACATGATTTCCAAAAAAACACGAGTTTTTAGAAAATGTGTTTTATTTCATAAATGGAATCAACAAAGTATGCACATTCTACGTCATAATGACTTTCTATAGTTTGTGGATGCGTCCGGAAATAAGAAAAGCTTACTTCCACCATTTTTTAAAATCACAGCTTCTAGAAGGTTTAAATTATTTCTTAAAAAAAACGAGTTTTTAGAAAATGTGTTTTATTTCATAAATGGAATCAACAAAGTATGCACATTCTACGTCATAACGATTTTCTATAGTTTGCGCATGCGTCCGGAAATAAGAAAAGCTTACTTCCACCATTTTTTAAAATCACAGCTTCTAGAAGGTTTACATGATTTCTTAAAAAACACGAGTTTTTAGAAAATGTGTTTTATTTCATAAATGGAATCAACAAAGTATGCACATTCTACGTCATAATGACTTTCTATAGTTTGCGCATGCGTCCGGAAATAAGAAAAGCTTACTTCCCCCGTTTTTTAAAATCACAGCTTCTAGAAGGTTTACATGATTTCTTAAAAAACACGAGTTTTCAGAAAATGTGTTTTATTCCATAAATGGAATCAACAAAGTATGCACATTCTACGTCATAACGACTTTCTATAGTTTGCGCATGCGTCCGGAAATAAGAAAAGCTTACTTCCACCGTTTTTTAAAATCACAGCTTCTAGAAGGTTTACACGATTTCGTAAAAAACACGTGTTTTTAGAAATTGTGTTTTATTTCATAAATGGAATCTTCAAAGTATGCACATTCTACGTCATAATGACTTTCTATAGTTTGCGCATGCGTCCGGAAATAATAAAAGCTTACTTCCCCCGTTTTTTAAAATCATAGCTTCTAGAAGGTTTACATGATTTCTTAAAAAACACGAGTTTTTAGAAAATTTCTTTTATTTCATAAATGGAATCAACAAAGTATGCGCATTCTACGTCATAATGACTTTCTATAGTTTGCGCATTCGTCCGGAAATAATAAAAGCTTACTTCCACCGTTTTTTAAAATCACAGCTTCTAGAAAGTTTACATGATTTCGTAAAAAACACGAGTTTTTAGAAATTGTGTTTTATTTCATAAATGGAATCTACAAAGTATGCACATTCTACGTCATAACGACTTTCTATAGTTTGCGCATGCGTCCGGAAATAAGAAAAGCTTACTTCCCCCATTTTTTAAAATCACTGCTTTTAGAAGGTTTACATGATTTCGTAAAAAACACGAGTTTTTAGAAAATGTGTTTTATTTCATAAATGGAATCTACAAAGTATGCACATTCTACATCATAACGACTTTCTATAGTTTGCGCATGCGTCCGGAAATAAGAAAAGCTTACTTCCACCGTTTTTTAAAATCACAGCTTCTAGAAGGTTTACATGATTTTGTAAAAAACACGAGTTTTTAGAAAATGTGTTTTATTTCATAAATGGAATCTAGAAAGTATGCACATTCTACGTCATAACGACTTTCTATAGTTTTCGCATGCGTTTGGAACTAAGAAAAGTTTACGTCCCCCGTTTTTTAAAATCACGGCTTCTAGAAGGTTTACATGATTTCTTAAAAAACACGAGTTTTTAGAAAATATATTTTATTTCATAAATGGAATCAACAAAGTATGCACATTCTACGTCATAATGACTTTCTATAGTTTGTGGATGCGTCCGGAAATAAGAAAAGGTTACTTCCACCGTTTTTTAAAATCACAGCTTCTAGAAGGTTTAGATGATTTCGTAAAAAACATGAGTTTTTAGAAAATGTGTTTTATTTCATAAATGGAATCTACAAAGTATGCACATTCTACGTCATAACGACTTTCTAGATTTTGTGCATGCATTTGGAAATAAGAAAAGGTTACTTCCCCCATTTTTTAAAATCACAGCTTCTAGAAGGTTTACATGATTCCTTAAAAAACACGAGTTTTTAGAAAATGTGTTTTTTTTCATAAATGGAATCTACAAAGTATGCACATTCTACGTCATAACGACTTTCTATAGTTTGCGCATGCGTCCGGAAATAAGAAAAGCTTACTTCCATCGTTTTTTAAAATCACAGCTTCTAGAAGGTTTACATGATTTCGTAAAAAACACGAGTTTTTAGAAAATGTGTTTTATTTCATAAATAGAATCTACAAACTATGCACATTCTACGTCATAACGACTTTCTATAGTTTGCGCATGCGTCCGGAAATAAGAAAAGCTTACTTCCCCCGTTTTTTAAAATCACAGCTTCTAGAAGGTTTACATGATTTCTTAAAAAACACGAGTTTTTAGAAAATATCTTTTATTTCATAAATGGAATCAACAAAGTATGCACATTCTACGTCATAACGAATTTCTATAGTTTGCGCATGCGTCCGGAAATAAGAAAAGCTTACTTCCACCGTTTTTTAAAATCACAGCTTCTAGAAGGTTTACATGATTTCGTAAAAAACATGAGTTTTTAGAAAATGTGTTTTATTTCATAAATGGAATCAACAAAGTATGCACATCCTACGTCATAACGACTTTCTATAGTTTGCGCATTCGTTCGGAAATAAGAAAAGCTTACTTCCACCATTTTTTAAAATCACATCTTCTAGAAGGTTTACATGATTTCATAAAAAACACGAGTTTTTAGAAAATGTGTTTTATTTCATAAATGGAATCTACAAAGTATCCACATTCTATGTCATAACGACTTTCTATAGTTTGCGCATGCGTCCGGAAATAAGAAAAGCTTACTTCCACCGTTTTTTAAAATCACAGCTTCTAGAAGGTTTACATGATTTCGTAAAAAACACGAGTTTTTAGAAAATGTGTTTTATTTCATAAATGGAATCTACAAAGTATGCACATTCTACGTCATAACGACTTTCTATAGTTTGCGCATTCGTCCGGAAATCAGAAAAGCCTAGTTCCCCCGTTTTTTAAAATCAAAGCTTCTAGAAGGTTTACATGATTTCATAAAAAACACGAGTTTTTAGAAAATGTGTTTTATTTCATAAATGGAATCTACAAAGTATGCACATTCTACGTCATAACGACTTTCTATAGTTTGCGCATGCGTCTGGAAATAAGAAATGCTTACTTCCCCCGTTTTTTAAAATCACAGCTTCTAGAAGGTTTACATGATTTCTTAAAAAACACGAGTTTTTAGAAAATATCTTTTATTTCATAAACGGAATCAACAAAGTATGCACATTCTACGTCATAACGACTTTCTATAGTTTGCGCATGCGTCCGGAAATAAGAAAAGCTTACTTCCACCGTTTTTTAAAATCACAGCTTCTAGAAGGTTTACATGATTTCGTAAAAAACACGAGTTTTTAGAAAATGTGTTTTATTTCATAAATGGGATCTACAAAGTATGCACATTCTACGTCATAACAACTTTCTATAGTTTTCGCATGCGTTTGGAACTAAGAAAAGCTTACTTCCCCCGTTTTTTAAAATCACGGCTTCTAGAAGGTTTACATGATTTCTTAAAAAACACGAGTTTTTAGAAAATATCTTTTATTTCATAAATGGAATCAACAAAGTATGCACATTCTACGTCATAATGACTTTCTATAGTTTGTGGATGCGTCCGGAAATAACAAAAGCTTACTTCCACCATTTTTTAAAATCACAGCTTCTAGAAGGTTTAAATTATTTCTTAAAAAAAACGAGTTTTTAGAAAATGTGTTTTATTTCATAAATGGAATCAACAAAGTATGCACATTCTACGTCATAACGATTTTCTATAGTTTGCGCATGCGTCCGGAAATAAGAAAAGCTTACTTCCACCATTTTTTAAAATCACAGCTTCTAGAAGGTTTACATGATTTCTTAAAAAACACGAGTTTTTAGAAAATGTGTTTTATTTCATAAATGGAATCAACAAAGTATGCACATTCTACGTCATAATGACTTTCTATAGTTTGCGCATGCGTCCGGAAATAAGAAAAGCTTACTTCCCCCGTTTTTTAAAATCACACCTTCTAGAATGTTTACATGATTTCTTAAAAAACACGAGTTTTCAGAAAATGTGTTTTATTCCATAAATGGAATCAACAAAGTATGCACATTCTACGTCATAACGACTTTCTATAGTTTGCGCATGCGTCCGGAAATAAGAAAAGCTTACTTCCACCGTTTTTTAAAATCACAGCTTCTAGAAGGTTTACATGATTTCGTAAAAAACACGAGTTTTTAGAAAATGTGTTTTATTTCATAAATGTAATCTACAAAGTATGCAGATTCTACGTCATAACGACTTTCTATAGTTTGCGCATTCGTCCGGAAATCAGAAAAGCCTAGTTCCCCCGTTTTTTAAAATCAAAGGTTCTAGAAGGTTTACATGATTTCTTAAAAAACACGAGTTTTTAGAAAATGTGTTTTATTTCATAAATCGAATCTACAAAGTATGCACATTCTATGTCATAACGACTTTCTATAGTTTACGCATGCATCCGGAAATAAGAAAAGCTTACTTCCCCCGTTTTTTAAAATCACAGCTTCTAGAAAGCTTACATGATTTCTAAAAAAACACGAGTTTTTAGAAAATGTGTTTTATTTAATAAATGGAATCAACAAAGTATGCACATTCTACGTCACAACGACTTTCTATAGTTTGCGCATGCGTTTGGAAATAAGAAAAGCTTACTTCCACCGTTTTTTAAAATCACAGCTTCTAGAAGGTTTACATGATTTCGTAAAAAACACTTGTTTTTAGAAAATGTGTTTTATTTCATAAATGGAATCTACAAAGTATGCACATTCTAAGTCAGAACGACTTTCTATAGTTTGCGCATGCGTCCGGAAATAAGAGAAGCTTACTTCCACCGTTTTTTAAAATCACAGCTTCTAGAAGGTTTACATGATTTCGTAAAAAACACGAGTTTTTAGAAAATGTGTTTTATTTCATAAATGGAATCTATAAAGTATGCACATTCTACGTCATAACGACTTTCTATAGTTTGCGCACTTGTTTGGAAATAAGAAAAGCTTACTTCCCCCGTTTTTTAAAATCACAGCTTCTAGAAGGTTTACGTGATTCCTTAAAAAACACGAGTTTTTAGAAAATGTGTTTTTTTTCATAAATGGAATCTACAAAGTATGCACATTCTACGTCATAACGACTTTCTATAGTTTGCGCATGCGTCCGGAAATAAGAAAAGCTTACTTCCACCGTTTTTTAAAATCACAGCTTCTAGAAGGTTTACATGATTTCGTAAAAAACACGAGTTTTTAGAAAATGTGTTTTATTTCATAAATGGGATCTACAAAGTATGCACATTCTACGTCATAACGACTTTCTATAGTTTTTGCATGCGTTTGGAACTAAGAAAAGCTTACTTCCCCCGTTTTTTAAAATCACGTCTTCTAGAAGGTTTACATGATTTCTTAAAAAACACGAGTTTTTAGAAAATATCTTTTATTTCATAAATGGAATCAACAAAGTATGCACATTCTACGTCATAATGACTTTCTATAGTTTGTGGATGCGTCCGGAAATAAGAAAAGCTTACTTCCACCGTTTTTTAAAATCACAGCTTCTAGAAGGTTTACATGATTTCGTAAAAAACACGAGTTTTTAGAAAATGTGTTTTATTTCATAAATGGAATCTACAAAGTATGCACATTCTACGTCATAACGACTTTCTAGAGTTTGTGCATGCGTTTGGAAATAAGAAAAGCTTACTTCCCCCGTTTTTTAAAATCACAGCTTCTAGAAGGTTTAAATTATTTCTTAAAAAACACGAGTTTTTAGAAAATGTGTTTTATTTCATAAATGGAATCAACAAAGTATGCACATTCTACGTCATAACAATTTTCTATAGCTTACGCATGCGTCCGGAAATAAGAAAAGCTTACTTCCACCGTTTTTTAAAATCACAGCTTCTAGAAGGTTTACATGATTTCTTAAAAAACACGAGTTTTTAGAAAATGTGTTTTATTTCATAAATGGAATCAACAAAGTATGCACATTCTACGTCACAACGACTTTCTATAGTTTGCGCATGCGTTTGGAAATAAGAAAAGTTTACTTCCACCGTTTTTTAAAATCACAGCTTCTAGAAGGTTTACATGATTTCGTAAAAAACACTTGTTTTTAGAAAATGTGTTTTATTTCATTAATGGAATCTACAAAGTATGCACATTCTAAGTCAGAACGACTTTCTATAGTTTGCGCATGTGTCCGGAAATAAGAAAAGCTTACTTCCCCCGTTTTTTAAAATCACAGCTTCTAGAAGGTTTACATGATTTCGTAAAAAACACGAGTTTTTAGAAAATGTGTTTTATTTCATAAATGGAATCTACAAAGTATGCACATTCTACATCATAACGACTTTCTATAGTTTGCGCATGCGTCCGGAAATAAGAAAAGCTTACTTCCCCCGTTTTTTAAAATCACAGCTTCTAGAGGGTTTACATGATTTCTTAAAAAACACGAGTTTTTAGAAAATATCTTTTATTTCATAAATGGAATCAACAAAGTATGCACATTCTACGTCATAACGACTTTCTATAGTTTGCGCATGCGTCCGGAAATAAGAAAAGCTTACCTCCACCGTTTTTTAAAATCACAGCTTCTAGAAGGTTTACATGATTTAGTAAAAAACACGAGTTTTTAGAAAATGTGTTTTATTTCATAAATGGAATCTACAAAGTATGCACATTCTAAGTCAGAACGACTTTCTATAGTTTGCGCATGCGTCCGGAAATAAGAAAAGCTTACTTCCACCGTTTTTTAAAATCACGGCTTCTAGAAGGTTTACATGATTTCGTAAAAAACACGAGTTTTTAGAAAATGTGTTTTATTTCATAAATGGAATCTACAAAATATGCACATTCTACGTCATAACGACTTTCTATAGTTTGCGCATGCGTCCGGAAATAAGAAAAGCTTACTTCCCCCATTTTTTAAAATCACAGCTTCTAGAAGGTTTAAATGATTCCTTAAAAAACACGAGTTTTTAGAGAATGTGTTTTTTTTCATAAATGGAATCTACAAAGTATGCACATTCTAAGTCATAACGACTTTCTATAGTTTGCGCATGCGTCCGGAAATAAGAAAAGCTTACTTCCATCGTTTTTTAAAATCACGGCTTCTAGAAGGTTTACATGATTTCGTAAAAAACACGAGTTTTTAGAAAATGTGTTTTATTTCATAAATGGAATCAACAAAGTATGCACATTCTACGTCATAACGACTTTCTATAGTTTGCGCATTCGTTCGGAAATAAGAAAAGCTTACTTCCACTGTTTTTTAAAATCACAGCTTCTAGAAGGTTTACACGATTTCGTAAAAAACACGTGTTTTTAGAAATTGTGTTTTATTTCATAAATGGAATCTTCAAAGTATGCACATTCTACGTCATAATGACTTTCTATAGTTTGCGCATGCGTCCGGAAATAAGAAAAGCTTACTTCCCCCGTTTTTTAAAATCATAGCTTCTAGAAGGTTTACATGATTTCTTAAAAAACACGAGTTTTTAGAAAATTTCTTTTATTTCATAAATGGAATCAACAAAGTATGCGCATTCTACGTCATAACGACTTTCTATAGTTTGCGCATTCGTCCGGAAATAATAAAAGCTTACTTCCACCGTTTTTTAAAATCACAGCTTCTAGAAAGTTTACATGATTTCGTAAAAAACACGAGTTTTTAGAAATTGTGTTTTATTTCATAAATGGAATCTACAAAGTATGCACATTCTACGTCATAACGACTTTCTATAGTTTGCGCATGCGTCCGGAAATAAGAAAAGCTTACTTCCCCCGTTTTTTAAAATCACTGCTTCTAGAAGGTTTACATGATTTCGTAAAAAACACGAGTTTTTAGAAAATGTGTTTTATTTCATAAATGGAATCTACAAAGTATGCATATTCTACGTCATAACGACTTTCTATAGTTTGCGCATGCGTCCGGAAATAAGAAAAGCTTACTTCCACCGTTTTTTAAAATCACAGCTTCTAGAAGGTTTACATGATTTTGTAAAAAACACGAGTTTTTAGAAAATGTGTTTTATTTCATAAATGGAATCTAGAAAGTATGCACATTCTACGTCATAACGACTTTCTATAGTTTTCGCATGCGTTTGGAACTAAGAAAAGCTTACGTCCCCCGTTTTTTAAAATCACGGCTTCTAGAAGGTTTACATGATTTCCTAAAAAACACGAGTTTTTAGAAAATATCTTTTATTTCATAAATGGAATCTACAAAGTATGCACATTCTACGTCATAACGACTTTCTAGATTTTGTGCATGCGTTTGGAAATAAGAAAAGGTTACTTCCCCCGTTTTTTAAAATCACAGCTTCTAGAAGGTTTACATGATTCCTTAAAAAACACGAGTTTTTAGAAAATGTGTTTTTTCTCATAAATGGAATCTACAAAGTATGCACATTCTACGTCATAATGACTTTCTATAGTTTGCGCATGCGTCCGGAAATAAGAAAAGCTTACTTCCATCGTTTTTTAAAATCACAGCTTCTAGAAGGTTTACATGATTTCGTAAAAAACACGAGTTTTTAGAAAATGTGTTTTATTTCATAAATAGAATCTACAAACTATGCACATTCTACGTCATAACGACTTTCTATAGTTTGCGCATGCGTCCGGAAATAAGAAAAGCTTACTTCCCCCGTTTTTTAAAATCACAGCTTCTAGAAGGTTTACATGATTTCTTAAAAAACACGAGTTTTTAGAAAATATCTTTTATTTCATAAATGGAATCAACAAAGTATGCACATTCTACGTCATAATGACTTTCTATAGTTTGTGGATGCGTCCGGAAATAAGAAAAGGTTACTTCCACCGTTTTTTAAAATCACAGCTTCTAGAAGGTTTAGATGATTTCGTAAAAAACATGAGTTTTTAGAAAATGTGTTTTATTTCATAAATGGAATCTACAAAGTATGCACATTCTACGTCATAACGACTTTCTATAGTTTGCGCATGCGTCTGTTAATAAGAAAAGCTTACTTCCCCCCGTTTTTTAAAATCACAGCTTCTAGAAGGTTTACATGATTTCTTAAAAAACACGATTTTTTAGAAAATATCTTTTATTTCATAAACGGAATCAACAAAGTATGCACATTCTACGTCATAACGACATTCTATAGTTTGCGCATGCGTCCGGAAATAAGAAAAGCTTACTTCCACCGTTTTTTAAAATCACAGCTTCTAGAAGGTTTACATGATTTCTTAAAAAACACGATTTTTTAGAAAATATCTTTTATTTCATAAATGGAATCAACAAAGTATGCACATTCTACGTCATAATGACTTTCTATAGTTTGTGGATGCGTCCGGAAATAAGAAAAGCTTACTTCCACCGTTTTTTAAAATCACAGCTTCTAGAAGGTTTAAATGATTTCGTAAAAAACATGAGTTTTTAGAAAATGTGTTTTATTTCATAAATGGAATCTACAAAGTATGCACATTCTACGTCATAACGACTTTCTAGAGTTTGTGCATGCGTTTGGAAATAAGAACAGCTTACTTCCCCCGTTTTTTAAAATCACAGCTTCTAGAAGGTTTAAATTATTTCTTAAAAAACACGAGTTTTTAGAAAATGTGTTTTATTTCATAAATGGAATCAACAAAGTATGCACATTCTACGTCATAACGATTTTCTATAGTTTGCGCATGCGTCCGGAAATAAGAAAATCTTACTTCCACCATTTTTTAAAATCACAGCTTCTAGAAGGTTTACATGATTTCTTAAAAAACACGAGTTTTTAGAAAATGTGTTTTATTTCATAAATGGAATCAACAAAGTATGCACATTCTACGTCATAATGACTTTCTATAGTTTGCGCATGCGTCCGGAAATAAGAAAAGCTTACTTCCCCCGTTTTTTAAAATCACAGCTTCTAGAAGGTTTACATGATTTCTTAAAAAACACGAGTTTTCAGAAAATGTGTTTTATTTCATAAATGGAATCAACAAAGTATGCACATTCTACGTCATAACGACTTTCTATAGTTTGCGCATGCGTCCGGAAATAAGAAAAGCTTACTTCCACCGTTTTTTAAAATCACAGCTTCTAGAAGGTTTACATGATTTCGTAAAAAACACGAGTTTTTAGAAAATGTGTTTTATTTCATAAATGGAATCTACAAAGTATGCACATTCTACGTCATAACGACTTTCTATAGTTTGCGCATGCGTTTGGAAATAAGAAAAGCTTACTTCCACCGTTTTTTAAAATCACAGCTTCTAGAAGGTTTACATGATTTCGTAAAAAACACTTGTTTTTAGAAAATGTGTTTTATTTCATAAATGGAATCTACAAAGTATGCACATTCTAAGTCAGAATGACTTTCTATAGTTTGCGCATGCGTCCGGAAATAAGAAAAGCTTACTTCCCCCGTTTTTTAAAATCACAGCTTCTAGAAGGTTTAAATTATTTCTTAAAAAACACGAGTTTTTAGAAAATGTGTTTTATTTCATAAATGGAATCAACAAAGTATGCACATTCTACGTCATAACGACTTTCTATAGTTTGCGCATTCGTCCGGAAATCAGAAAAGCCTAGTTCCCCCCGTTTTTTAAAATCAAAGCTTCTAGAAGGTTTACATGATTTCTTAAAAAAACACGAGTTTTTAGAAAATGTGTTTTATTTCATAAATCGAATCTACAAAGTATGCACATTCTATGTCATAACGACTTTCTATAGTTTGCGCATGCATCCGGAAATAAGAAAAGCTTACTTCCCCCGTTTTTTAAAATCACAGCTTCTAGAAGGCTTACATGATTTCTAAAAAAACACGAGTTTTTAGAAAATGTGTTTTATTTCATAAATGGAATCAACAAAGTATGCACATTCTACGTCACAACGACTTTCTATAGTTTGCGCATGCGTTTGGAAATAAGAAAAGCTTACTTCCACCGTTTTTTAAAATCACAGCTTCTAGAAGGTTTACATGATTTCGTAAAAAACACTTGTTTTTAGAAAATGTGTTTTATTTCATAAATGGAATCTACAAAGTATGCACATTCTAAGTCAGAACGACTTTCTATAGTTTGCGCATGCGTCCGGAAATAAGAAAAGCTTACTTCCACCGTTTTTTAAAATCACAGCTTCTAGAAGGTTTACATGATTTCGTAAAAAACACGAGTTTTTAGAAAATGTGTTTTATTTCATAAATGGAATCTACAAAGTATGCACATTCTACGTCATAACGACTTTCTATAGTTTGCGCATGCGTCTGGAAATAAGAAAAGCTTACTTCCCCTGTTTTTTAAAATCACAGCTTCTGGAAGGTTTACATGATTTCGTAAAAAACACGAGTTTTTAGAAAATGTGTTTTATTTCATAAATGGAATCTACAAAGTATGCACATTCTACGTGATAACGACTTTCTATAGTTTGCGGATGCGTCCGGATATAAGAAAAGCTTACTTCCACCGTTTTTTAAAATCACAGCTTCTAGAAGGTTTACATGATTTCTTAAAAAACACGAGTTTTTAGAAAATGTGTTTTATTTCATAAATGGAATCAACAAAGTATAAACATTATACGTCATAACGACTTTCTATAGTTTGCGCATGCGTCCGGAAATAAGAAAAGATTACTTCCACCGTTTTTTAAAATCACAGCTTCTAGAAGGTTTACATAATTTCGTAAAAAACACGAGTTTTTAGAAAATGTTTTTTATTGCATAAATGGAATCACCAAAGTATGCACATTCTACGTCACAACGACTTTCTATAGTTTGCGCATGCGTCCGGAAATAAGAAAAGCTTACTTCCCCCATTTTTTTAAAATCACAGCTTCTATAAGGTTTACATGATTTCTTAAAAAACACGAGTTTTTAGAAAATGTGTTTTATTTCATAAATGGAATCAACAAAGTATGCACATTCTACGTCACAACGAATTTCTATAGTTTGCGCATGCGTCCAGTAATATGAAAAGTTTACTTCCACCGTTTTTTAAAATCATAGCTTCTAGAAGGTTTACATGATTTCGTAAAAAACACGAGTTTTTAGAAAATGTGTTTTATTTCAGAAATGGAATCTACAAAGTATGCACATTCTACGTCATAACGACTTTCTATAGTTTGAGCATGTGTTTGGAAATAAGAAAAGCTTACTTCCCCCGTTTTTTAAAATCACAGCTTCTAGAAGGTTTACATGATTTCTTAAAAAACACGAGTTTTTAGAAAATGTGTTTTATTTCATAAATGGAATCAAAAAAGTATGCACATTCTACGTCATAACGACTTTCTATAGTTTGCGCATGCGTCCGGAAATAAGAAAAGATTACTTCCACCGTTTTTTAAAATCACAGCTTCTAGAAGGTTTACATAATTTCGTAAAAAACACGAGTTTTTAGAAAATGTTTTTTATTGCATAAATGGAATCTACAAAGTATGCACATTCTACGTCACAACGACTTTATATAGTTTGCGCATGCGTCCGGAAATAAGAAAAGCTTACTTCCCCCGTTTTTTAAAATCACAGCTTCTAGAAGGTTTATATGATTTCTTAAAAAACATGAGTTTTTAGAAAATGTGTTTTATTTCATAAATGGTATCAACAAAGTATGCACATTCTACGTCACAACGACTTTCTATAGTTTGCGCATGCATCCGGTAATATGAAAAGTTTACTTCCACCGTTTTTTAAAATCACAGCTTCTAGAAGGTTTACATGATTTCGTAAAAAACACGAGTTTTTAGAAAATGTGTTTTATTTCAGAAATGGAATCTAAAAAGTATGCACATTCTACGTCATAACGAATTTCTATAGTTTGAGCATGTGTTGGGAAATAAGAAAAGCTTACTTCCCCCGTTTTTTAAAATCACAGCTTCTAGAAGGTTTACATGATTTCTTAAAAAACACGAGTTTTTAGAAAATGTGTTTTATTTCATAAATGGAATCAAAAAAGTATGCACATTCTACGTCATAACGACTTTCTAAAGTTTGCGCATGCGTCCGGAAATAAGAAAAGCTTACTTCCACCGTTTTTTAAAATCACAGCTTCTAGAAGGTTTACATGATTTCTTAAGAAACACGAGTTTTTAGAAAATGTGTTTTATTTCATAAATGGAATGAAAAAAGTATGCACATTCTATGTCATAACGACTTTCTATAGTTTGTGCATGTGTCCGGAAATAAGAAAAGCTTACTTCCCCCGTTTTTTAAAATCACGGCTTCTAGAAGGTTTACATGATTTCTTAAAAAACACGAGTTTTTAGAAAATGTGTTTTATTTCATAAATGGAATCATCAAAGTATGCACATTCTACGTCATAACAACTTTCTATAGTTTGCGCACAGCGTCCGGAAATAAGAAAAGCTTACTTCCATCGTTTTTTAAAATCACAGCTTCTAGAAGGTTTACATGATTTCGTAAAAAACACGAGTTTTTAGAAAATGTGTTTTATTTCATAAATAGAATCTACAAACTATGCACATTCTACGTCATAACGACTTTCTATAGTTTGCGCATGCGTCCGGAAATAAGAAAAGCTTACTTCCCCCGTTTTTTAAAATCACAGCTTCTAGAAGGTTTACATGATTTCTTAAAAAACACGAGTTTTTAGAAAATATCTTTTATTTCATAAATGGAATCAACAAAGTATGCACATTCTACGTCATAACGACTTTCTATAGTTTTTGGATGCGTCCGGAAATAAGAAAAGCTTACCTCCACCATTTTTTAAAATCACAGCTTCTAGAAGGTTTACATGATTTCGTAAAAAACACGAGTTTTTAGAAAATGTGTTTTATTTCAGAAATGGAATCTAAAAAGTATGCACATTCTACGTCATAACGAATTTCTATAGTTTGAGCATGTGTTGGGAAATAAGAAAAGCTTACTTCCCCCGCTTTTTAAAATCACAGCTTCTAGAAGGTTTACATGATTTCTTAAAAAACACGAGTTTTTAGAAAATGTGTTTTATTTCATAAATGGAATCAAAAAAGTATGCACATTCTACGTCATAACGACTTTCTAAAGTTTGCGCATGCGTCCGGAAATAAGAAAAGCTTACTTCCATCGTTTTTTAAAATCACAGCTTCTAGAAGGTTTACATGATTTCTTAAGAAACACGAGTTTTTAGAAAATGTGTTTTATTTCATAAATGGAATCAACAAAGTATGCACATTCTATGTCATAACGACTTTCTATAGTTTGCGCATGTGTCCGGAAATAAGAAAAGCTTACTTCCCCCGTTTTTTAAAATCACGGCTTCTAGAAGGTTTACATGATTTCTTAAAAAACACGAGTTTTTAGAAAATGTGTTTTATTTCATAAATGGAATCATCAAAGTATGCACATTCTACGTCATAACAACTTTCTATAGTTTGCGCACGCGTTCGGAAATAAGAAAAGCTTACTTCCATCGTTTTTTAAAATCACAGCTTCTAGAAGGTTTACATGATTTCGTAAAAAACACGAGTTTTTAGAAAATGTGTTTTATTTCATAAATAGAATCTACAAACTATGCACATTCTACGTCATAACGACTTTCTATAGTTTGCGCATGCGTCCGGAAATAAGAAAAGCTTACTTCCCCCGTTTTTTAAAATCACAGCTTCTAGAAGGTTTACATGATTTCTTAAAAAACACGAGTTTTTAGAAAATATCTTTTATTTCATAAATGGAATCAACAAAGTATGCACATTCTACATCATAACGACTTTCTATAGTTTGCGCATGCGTCCGGAAATAAGAAAAGCTTACCGCCACCGTTTTTTAAAATCACAGCTTCTAGAAGGTTTACATGATTTCGTAAAAAACACGAGTTTTTAGAAAATGTGTTTTATTTCATAGATGGAATCTACAAAGTATGCACATTCTACGTCATAACGACTTTCTAGAGTTTGTGCATGCGTTTGGAATAAGAAAAGCTTACTTCCCCCGTTTTTTAAAATCACAGCTTCTAGAAGGTTTAAATTATTTCTTAAAAAACACGAGTTTTTAGAAAATGCGTTTTATTTCATAAATGGAATCAACAAAGTATGCACATTCTACGTCATAACGATTTTCTATAGTTTGCGCATGCGTCCGGAAATAAGAAAAGCTTACTTCCACCGTTTTTTAAAATCACAGCTTCTAGAAGGTTTACATGATTTCTTAAAAAACACGAGTTTTTAGAAAATGTGTTTTATTTCATAAATGGAATCAACAAAGTATGCACATTCTACGTCATAATGACTTTCTATAGTTTGCGCATTCGTCCGGAAATAAGAAAAGCTTACTTCCACCGTTTTTTAAAATCACAGCTTCTAGAAGGTTTACATGATTTCGTAAAAAACACGAGTTTTTAGAAAATGTGTTTTATTTCATAAATGGAATCTACAAAGTATGCACATTCTATGTCATAACGAATTTCTATAGTTTGCGCATGCGTCCGGAAATAAGAAAAGCTTACTTCCCCTGTCTTTTAAAATCACAGGTTCTAGAAGGTTTACATGATTTCTTAAAAAACAAGAGTTTTTAGAAAATGTGTTTTATTTCATAAATGGAATCAACAAATTATGCACATTGTACGTCATAACGACTTTCTATAGTTTACGCATGCGTCCGGAAATAAGAAAAGCTTACTTCCACCGTTTTTTAAAATCACAGCTTCTAGAAGGTTTACATGATTTCGTAAAAAACACGAGTTTTTAGAAAATGTGTTTTAATTCATAAATGGAATCTACAAAGAATGCACATTCTACGTCATAACGACTTTCTATAGTTTTCGCATGCATTTGGAACTAAGAAAAGCTTACTTCCCCCGTTTTTTAAAATCACGACTTCTAGAAGGTTTACATGATTTCTTAAAAAACACGAGTTTTTAGAAAATATCTTTTATTTCATAAATGGAATCAACAAAGTATGCACATTCTACGTCATAATGACTTTCTATAGTTTGCGCATTCATCCGGAAATAAGAAAAGCTTACTTCCACCGTTTTTTAAAATCACAGCTTCTAGAAGGTTTACATGATTTCGTAAAAAACACGAGTTTTTAGAAAATGTGTTTTATTTCAGAAATGGAATCTAAAAAGTATGCACATTCTACGTCATAACGAATTTCTATAGTTTGAGCATGTGTTGGGAAATAAGAAAAGCTTACTTCCCCCGTTTTTTAAAATCACAGCTTCTAGAAGGTTTACATGATTTCTTAAAAAACACGAGTTTTTAGAAAATGTGTTTTATTTCATAAATGGAATCAAAAAAGTATGCACATTCTACGTCATAACGACTTTCTAAAGTTTGCGCATGCGTCCGGAAATAAGAAAAGCTTACTTCCACCGTTTTTTAAAATCACAGCTTCTAGAAGGTTTACATGATTTCTTAAGAAACACGAGTTTTTAGAAAATGTGTTTTATTTCATAAATGGAATGAAAAAAGTATGCACATTCTATGTCATAACGACTTTCTATAGTTTGTGCATGTGTCCGGAAATAAGAAAAGCTTACTTCCCCCGTTTTTTAAAATCACGGCTTCTAGAAGGTTTACATGATTTCTTAAAAAACACGAGTTTTTAGAAAATGTGTTTTATTTCATAAATGGAATCATCAAAGTATGCACATTCTACGTCATAAAAACTTTCTATAGTTTGCGCACGCGTCCGGAAATAAGAAAAGCTTACTTCCATCGTTTTTTAAAATCACAGCTTCTAGAAGGTTTACATGATTTCGTAAAAAACACGAGTTTTTAGAAAATGTGTTTTATTTCATAAATAGAATCTACAAACTATGCACATTCTACGTCATAACGACTTTCTATAGTTTGCGCATGCGTCCGGAAATAAGAAAAGCTTACTTCCCCCGTTTTTTAAAATCACAGCTTCTAGAAGGTTTACATGATTTCTTAAAAAACACGAGTTTTTAGAAAATATCTTTTATTTCATAAATGGAATCAACAAAGTATGCACATTCTACGTCATAACGACTTTCTATAGTTTTTGGATGCGTCCGGAAATAAGAAAAGCTTACCTCCACCATTTTTTAAAATCACAGCTTCTAGAAGGTTTACATGATTTCGTAAAAAACACGAGTTTTTAGAAAATGTGTTTTATTTCAGAAATGGAATCTAAAAAGTATGCACATTCTACGTCATAACGAATTTCTATAGTTTGAGCATGTGTTGGGAAATAAGAAAAGCTTACTTCCCCCGCTTTTTAAAATCACAGCTTCTAGAAGGTTTACATGATTTCTTAAAAAACACGAGTTTTTAGAAAATGTGTTTTATTTCATAAATGGAATCAAAAAAGTATGCACATTCTACGTCATAACGACTTTCTAAAGTTTGCGCATGCGTCCGGAAATAAGAAAAGCTTACTTCCATCGTTTTTTAAAATCACAGCTTCTAGAAGGTTTACATGATTTCTTAAGAAACACGAGTTTTTAGAAAATGTGTTTTATTTCATAAATGGAATCAACAAAGTATGCACATTCTATGAAATAACGACTTTCTATAGTTTGCGCATGTGTCCGGAAATAAGAAAAGCTTACTTCCCCCGTTTTTTAAAATCACGGCTTCTAGAAGGTTTACATGATTTCTTAAAAAACACGAGTTTTTAGAAAATGTGTTTTATTTCATAAATGGAATCATCAAAGTATGCACATTCTACGTCATAACAACTTTCTATAGTTTGCGCACGCGTTCGGAAATAAGAAAAGCTTACTTCCATCGTTTTTTAAAATCACAGTTTCTAGAAGGTTTACATGATTTCGTAAAAAACACGAGTTTTTAGAAAATGTGTTTTATTTCATAAATAGAATCTACAAACTATGCACATTCTACGTCATAACGACTTTCTATAGTTTGCGCATGCGTCCGGAAATAAGAAAAGCTTACTTCCCCCGTTTTTTAAAATCACAGCTTCTAGAAGGTTTCCATGATTTCTTAAAAAACACGAGTTTTTAGAAAATATCTTTTATTTCATAAATGGAATCAACAAAGTATGCACATTCTACGTCATAACGACTTTCTATAGTTTGCGCATGCGTCCGGAAATAAGAAAAGCTTACCTCCACCGTTTTTTAAAATCACAGCTTCTAGAAGGTTTACATGATTTCGTAAAAAACACGAGTTTTTAGAAAATGTGTTTTATTTCATAGATGGAATCTACAAAGTATGCACATTCTACGTCATAACGACTTTCTAGAGTTTGTGCATGCGTTTGGAATAAGAAAAGCTTACTTCCCCCGTTTTTTAAAATCACAGCTTCTAGAAGGTTTAAATTATTTCTTAAAAAACACGAGTTTTTAGAAAATGCGTTTTATTTCATAAATGGAATCAACAAAGTATGCACATTCTACGTCATAACGATTTTCTATAGTTTGCGCATGCGTCCGGAAATAAGAAAAGCTTACTTCCACCGTTTTTTAAAATCACAACTTCTAGAAGGTTTACATGATTTCTTAAAAAACACGAGTTTTTAGAAAATGTGTTTTATTTCATAAATGGAATCAACAAAGTATGCACATTCTACGTCATAATGACTTTCTATAGTTTGCGCATTCGTCCGGAAATAAGAAAAGCTTACTTCCACCGTTTTTTAAAATCACAGCTTCTAGAAGGTTTACATGATTTCGTAAAAAACACGAGTTTTTAGAAAATGTGTTTTATTTCATAAATGGAATCTACAAAGTATGCACATTCTACGTCATAACGAATTTCTATAGTTTGCGCATGCGTCCGGAAATAAGAAAAGCTTACTTCCCCTGTCTTTTAAAATCACAGGTTCTAGAAGGTTTACATGATTTCTTAAAAAACAAGAGTTTTTAGAAAATGTGTTTTATTTCATAAATGGAATCAACAAATTATGCACATTGTACGTCATAACGACTTTCTATAGTTTACGCATGCGTCCGGAAATAAGAAAAGCTTACTTCCACCGTTTTTTAAAATCACAGCTTCTAGAAGGTTTACATGATTTCGTAAAAAACACGAGTTTTTAGAAAATGTGTTTTAATTCATAAATGGAATCTACAAAGAATGCACATTCTACGTCATAACGACTTTCTATAGTTTTCGCATGCATTTGGAACTAAAAAAAGCTTACTTCCCCCGTTTTTTAAAATCACGACTTCTAGAAGGTTTACATGATTTCTTAAAAAACACGAGTTTTTAGAAAATATCTTTTATTTCATAAATGGAATCAACAAAGTATGCACATTCTACGTCATAATGACTTTCTATAGTTTGCGCATTCATCCGGAAATAAGAAAAGCTTACTTCCACCGTTTTTTAAAATCACAGCTTCTAGAAGGTTTACATGATTTCGTAAAAAACACGAGTTTTTAGAAAATGTGTTTTATTTCATAAATGGAATCTGCAAAGTATGCACATTCTACGTCACAACGACTTTCTATAGTTTGCGCATGCGTCCGGAAATAAGAAAAGCTTACTTCCCCTGTCTTTTAAAATCACAGGTTCTAGAAGGTTTACATGATTTCTTAAAAAACAAGAGTTTTTAGAAAATGTGTTTTATTTCATAAATGGAATCAACAAAGTATGCACATTCTACGTCATAACGACTTTCTATAGTTTGTGCATGCGTCCGGAAATAAGAAAATCTTACTTCCACCGTTTTTTAAAATTACAGCTTCTAGAAGGTTTACATGATTTCGTAAAAAACACGAGTTTTTAGAAAATGTGTTTTATTTCATAAATGGAATCTACAAAGTATGCACATTCTACGTCATAACGACTTTCTATAGTTTTCGCATGCATTTGGAACTAAGAAAAGCTTACTTCCCCCGTTTTTTAAAATCACGGCTTCTAGAAGGTTTACATGATTTCTTAAAAAACACGAGTTTTTAGAAAATATCTTTTATTTCATAAATGGAATCAACAAAGTATGCACATTCTACATCATAACAACTTTCTATAGTTTGCGCATGCGTCCGGAAATAAGAAAAGCTTAGTTCCCCCGTTTTTTAAAATCACAGCTTCTAGAAGGTTTACATGATTTCTTAAAAAACACGAGTTTTTAGAAAATGTGTTTTATTTCATAAATCGAATCTAAAAAGTATGCACATTCTACGTCATAACGACTTTCTATAGTTTGCGCATGCATCCGGAAATAAGAAAAGCTTACTTCCACCGTTTTTTAAAATCACAGCTTCTAGAAGGTTTACATGATTTCTTAAAAAACACGAGTTTTTAGAAAATGTGTTTTATTTCATAAATGGAATCTACAAAGTATGCACATTCTACGTCATAATGACTTTCTATAGTTTGCGCATTCGTCCGGAAATAAGAAAAGCTTACTTCCACCGTTTTTTAAAATCACAGCTTCTAGAAGGTTTACATGATTTCGTAAAAAACACGAGTTTTTAGAAAATGTGTTTTATTTCATAAATGGAATCTACAAAGTATGCACATTCTACGTCATAACGAATTTCTATAGTTTGTGCATGCATCCGGAAATAAGAAAAGCTTACTTCCCCTGTCTTTTAAAATCACAGGTTCTAGAAGGTTTACATGATTTCTTAAAAAACAAGAGTTTTTAGAAAATGTGTTTTATTTCATAAATGGAATCAACAAATTATGCACATTGTACGTCATAACGACTTTCTATAGTTTACGCATGCGTCCGGAAATAAGAAAAGCTTACTTCCACCGTTTTTTAAAATCACAGCTTCTAGAAGGTTTACATGATTTCGTAAAAAACACGAGTTTTTAGAAAATGTGTTTTATTTCATAAATGGAATCTACAAAGAATGCACATTCTACGTCATAACGACTTTCTATAGTTTTCGCATGCATTTGGAACTAAGAAAAGCTTACTTCCCCCCGTTTTTTAAAATCACGACTTCTAGAAGGTTTACATGATTTCTTAAAAAACACGAGTTTTTAGAAAATATCTTTTATTTCATAAATGGAATCAACAAAGTATGCACATTCTACGTCATAATGACTTTCTATAGTTTGCGCATTCGTCCGGAAATAAGAAAAGCTTACTTCCACCGTTTTTTAAAATCACAGCTTCTAGAAGGTTTACATGATTTCGTAAAAAACACGAGTTTTTAGAAAATGTGTTTTATTTCATAAATGGAATCTGCAAAGTATGCACATTCTACGTCACAACGAATTTCTATAATTTGCGCATGCGTCCGGAAATAAGAAAAGCTTACTTCCCCTGTCTTTTAAAATCACAGGTTCTAGAAGGTTTACATGATTTCTTAAAAAACAAGAGTTTTTAGAAAATGTGTTTTATTTCATAAATGGAATCAACAAAGTATGCACATTCTACGTCATAACGACTTTCTATAGTTTGTGCATGCGTCCGGAAATAAGAAAATCTTACTTCCACCGTTTTTTAAAATTACAGCTTGTAGAAGGTTTACATGATTTCGTAAAAAACACGAGTTTTTAGAAAATGTGTTTTATTTCATAAATGGAATCTACAAAGTATGCACATTCTACGTCATAACGACTTTCTATAGTTTTCGCATGCATTTGGAACTAAGAAAAGCTTACTTCCCCCGTTTTTTAAAATCACGGCTTCTAGAAGGTTTACATGATTTCTTAAAAAACACGAGCTTTTAGAAAATATCTTTTATTTCATAAATGGAATCAACAAAGTATGCACATTCTACGTCATAACAACTTTCTATAGTTTGCGCATGCGTCCGAAAATAAGAAAAGCTTAGTTCCCCCGTTTTCTAAAATCACAGCTTCTAGAAGGTTTACATGATTTCTTAAAAAACACGAGTTTTTAGAAAATGTGTTTTATTTCATAAATCGAATCTAAAAAGTATGCACATTCTACGTCATAACGACTTTCTATAGTTTGCGCATGCGTCCGGAAATAAGAAAAACTTACTTCCACCGTTTTTTAAAATCACAGCTTCTAGAAGGTTTACATGATTTCTTAAAAAACACGAGTTTTTAGAAAATGTGTTTTATTTCATAAATGGAATCTACAAAGTATGCACATTCTACGTCATAACGACTTTCTATAGTTTTCTCATGCGTTTGGAACTGAGAAAATCTTACTTCCCCCGTTTTTTAAAATCACGGCTTCTAGAAGGTTTACATGATTGCTTAAAAAACACGAGTTTTTAGAAAATATCTTTTATTTCATAAATGGAATCTACAAAGTATGCACATTCTACGTCATAACTACTTTCTATAGTTTGCGCATGCGTCCGGAAATAAGAAAAGCTTACTTCCACCGTTTTTTAAAATCAAAGCTTCTAGAAGGTTTATATGATTTCTTAAAAAACACGAGTTTTTAGAAAATTTGTTTTATTTCATAAATGGAATCAACAAAGTATGCGCATTCTACGTCATAACGACTTTCTATAGTTTGCGCATTTGTCCGGAAATAAGAAAAGCTTACTTCCCCCGTTTTTTAAAATCACTGCTTCTAGAAGGTTTACATGATTTCGTAAAAAACACGAGTTTTTAGAAAATGTGTTTTATTTCATAAATGGAATCTACAAAGTATGCACATTCTACGTCATAACGACTTTCTATAGTTTGCGCATGCGTCTGGAAATAAGAAAAGCGTACTTCCACCGTTTTTTAAAATCACAGCTTCTAGAAGGTTTACATGATTTCGTAAAAAACACGAGTTTTTAGAAAATGTGTTTTATTTCATAAATGGAATCTACAAATTATGCACATTCTACGTCATAACGATTTTCTATACTTTGCGTATGCGTCCGGAAATAAGAAAAGCTTACTTCCACCGTTTTTTAAAATCACAGCTTCTATAAGGTTTACATGATTTCTTAAAAAACACGAGTTTTTAGAAAATGTGTTTTATTTCATAAATGGAATCAACAAAGTATGCACATTCTATGTCATAATGACTTTCTATAGTTTGCGCATTCGTCCAGAAATAAGAAAAGCTTACTTCCACCGTTTTTTAAAATCACGGCTTCTAGAAGGTTTACATGATTTCTTAAAAAACACGAGTTTTTAGAAAATGTGTTTTATTTCATAAATGGAATCTACAAAGTATGCACATTCTACGTCATAACGACTTTCTATAGTTTGCGCATGCGTCCGGAAATAAGAAAAGCTTACTTCTCCTGTTTTTTAAAATCACAGGTTCTAGAAGGTTTACATGATTTCTTAAAAAACAAGAGTTTTTAGAAAATGTGTTTTATTTCATAAATGGAATCAACAAAGTATGCACATTCTACGTCGAAACGACTTTCTATAGTTTGCGCATGCGTCCGAAAATAAGAAAAGCTTACTTCCACCGTTTTTTAAAATCACGGCTTCTAGAAGGTTTACATGATTTCGTAAAAAACACGAGTTTTTAGAAAATGTGTTTTATTTCATAAATCGAATCAACAAAGTATGCAAATTCTACGTCATAATGACTTTCTATAGTTTTCGCATGCGTTCAGAAATAAGAAAAGCTTACTTCCCCCGTTTTTTAAAATCACAGCTTCTAGAAGGTTTACATGATTTCTTAAAAAACACGAGTTTTTAGAAAATGTGTTTTATTTCATTAATGGAATCAACAAAGTATGCACATTCTACGTCATAACGACTTTCTATAGTTTGCGCATGCGTCCGGAAATAAGAAAAGCTTACTTCCACCGTTTTTTAAAATCACAGCTTCTAGAAGGTTTACATGATTTCGTTAAAAACACGAGTTTTTAGAAAATGTGTTTTATTTCATAAATGGAATCTACAAAGTATGCACATTCTACATCATAACGACTTTCTATAGTTTGCGCATGCGTACGGAAATAAGAAAAGCTTAGTTCCCCCGTTTTTTAAAATCACAGCTTCTAGAAGGTTTACATGATTTCTTAAAAAACACGAGTTTTTAGAAAATGTGTTTTATTTCATCAATCGAATCTACAAAGTATGCACATTCTACGTCATAACGACTTTCTATAGTTTGCGCATGCGTCTGGAAATAAGAAAAGCTTACTTCCCTCGTTTTTTAAACTCACAGCTTCTAGAAGGCTTACATGATTTCGTAAAAAACATGAGTTTTTAGAAAATGTGTTTTATTTCATAAATGGAATCAACAAAGTATGCACATCCTACGTCATAACGACTTTCTATAGTTTGCCATTCGTTCGGAAATAAGAAAAGCTTACTTCCACCATTTTTTAAAATCACAGCTTCTAGAAGGTTTACATGATTTCGTAAAAAACATGAGTTTTTAGAAAATGTGTTTTATTTCATAAATGGAATCTACAAAGTATGCACATTCTACGTCATAACGACTTTCTATAGTTTGTGCATGCGTCTGGAAATAAGAAAATCTTACTTCCCCCGTTTTTTAAAATCACAGCTTCTAGAAGGTTTACATGATTTCTTAAAAAACACTAGTTTTTAGAAAATATCTTTTATTTCATAAATGGAATCAACAAAGTAGGCACATTCTACGTCATAATGACTTTCTATAGTTTGTGGATGCGTCCGGAAATAAGAAAAGCTTACTTCCACCGTTTTTTAAAATCACAGCTTCTAGAAGGTTTACATGATTTCGTAAAAAACACGAGTTTTTAGAAAATGTGTTTTATTTCATAAATGGAATCTACAAAGTATGCACATTCTACGTGATAACCACTTTCTAGAGTTTGTGCATGCGTTTGGAAATAAGAAAAGCTTACTTCCCCCGTTTTTTAAAATCACAGCTTCTAGAAGGTTTAAATTATTTCTTAAAAAACACGAGTTTTTAGAAAATGTGTTTTATTTAATAAATGGAATCAACAAAGTATGCACATTCTACGTCATAACGACTTTCTATAGTTTGCGCATGCGTCCGGAAATAAGAAAAGCTTACTTCCACCGTTTTTTAAAATCACGGCTTCTAGAAGGTTTACATGATTTCGTAAAAAACACGAGTTTTTAGAAAATGTGTTTTATTTCATAAATGGAATATACAAAGTATGCACATTCTACGTCATAACGACTTTCTATAGTTTGCGCATGCATCCGGAAATAAGAAAAGCTTACTTCCCCCGTTTTTTAATATCACTGCTTCTAGAAGGTTTACATGATTTCGTAAAAAACACGAGTTTTTAGAAAATGTGTTTTATTTCATAAATGGAATCTACAAAGTATGCACATTCTACGTCATAACGACTTTCTATAGTTTGAGCATGCGTTTGGAAATAAGAAAAGCTTACTTCCCCCGTTTTTTAAAATCACAGCTTCTAGAAGGTTTAAATTATTTCTTAAAAAACACGAGTTTTTAGAAAATGTGTTTTATTTCATAAATGGAATAAAAAAAGTATGCACATTCTACGTCATAACGATTTTCTATAGTTTGCGCATGCGTCCGGAAATAAGAAAAGCTTACTTCCACCGTTTTTTAAAATCACAGCTTCTAGAAGGTTTACATGATTTCTTAAAAAACACGAGTTTTTAGAAAATGTGTTTTATTTCATAAATGGAATCAACAAAGTATGCACATTCTACGTCATAATGACTTTCTATAGTTTGCGCATTCGTCCGGAAATAAGAAAAGCTTACTTCCACCGTTTTTTAAAATCACAGCTTCTAGAAGGTTTATATGATTTCGTAAAAAACACGAGTTTTTAGAAAATGTGTTTTATTTCATAAATGGAATCTACAAAGTATGCACATTCTAGGTCATAACGACTTTCTATAGTTTGCGCATGCGTCCGGAAATAAGAAAAGCTTACTTCGACTGTTTTTTTAAATCACAGCTTTTAGAAGGTTTACACGATTTCGTAAAAAACACGTGTTTTTAGAAAGTGTGTTTTATTTCATAAATGGAATCTACAAAGTATGCACATTCTACGTCATAATGACTTTCTATAGTTTGCGCATGCATCCGGAAATAAGAAAAGCTTACTTCCCCCGTTTTTTAAAATCACAGCTTCTAGAAGGTTTACATGATTTCTTAAAAAACATGAGTTTTTAGAAAATGTGTTTTATTTCATAAATGGAATCAACAAAGTATGCAAATTCTACGTCATAACGACTTTCTATAGTTTGTGCATTCGTCCGGAAATAATAAAAGCTTACTTCCACCGTTTTTTAAAATCACGGCTTCTAGAAGGTTTACATGATTTCGTAAAAAACACGAGTTTTTAGAAAATGTGTTTTATTTCATAAATGGAATCTACAAAGTATGCACATTCTATGTCATAACGACTTTCTATAGTTTGCGCATGCGTCCGGAAATAAGAAAAGCTTACTTCCCCCGTTTTTTAAAATCACTGCTTCTAGAAGGTTTACATGATTTCGTAAAAAACACGAGTTTTTAGATAATGTGTTTTATTTCATAAATGGAATCTACAAAGTATGCACATTCTACGTCATAACGAATTTCTATAGTTTGTGCATTCGTCCGGAAATAAGAAAAGCGTACTTCCACCATTTTTTAAAATCACAGCTTCTAGAACGTTTACATGATTTCGTAAAAAACACGAGTTTTTTGAAAATGTGTTTTATTTCATAAATGGAATCTACAAAGTATGCACATTCTACGTCATAACGACTTTCTATAGTTTGCGCATGCGTCCGGAAATAAGAAAAGCTTACTTCCCCCGTTTTTTAAAATCACAGCTTCTAGAAGGTTTACATGATTTCGTAAAAAACACGAGTTTTTAGAAAATGTGTTTTATTTCATAAATGGAATCAACAAAGTATGCACATTCTACGTCATAACGACTTTCTATAGTTTGCGCATTCGTCCGGAAATAAGAAAAGCTTACTTCCACTGTTTTTTAAAATCACAGCTTCTTGAAGGTTTACACGTTTTCGTAAAAAACACGTGTTTTTAGAAATTGTGTTTTATTTCATAAATGGAATCTACAAAGTATGCACATTCTACGTCATAATGACTTTCTATAGTTTGCGCATGCGTCCGGAAATAAGAAAAGCTTACTTCCCCCGTTTTTTAAAATCATAGCTTCTAGAAGGTTTACATGATTTCTTAAAAAACACGAGTTTTTAGAAAATGTGTTTTATTTCATAAATGGAATCAACAAAGTATGCACATTCTACGTCATAACGACTTTCTATAGTTTGCGCATGCGTCCGGAAATAAGAAAAGCTTACTTCCACCGTTTTTTAAAATCACAGCTTCTAGAAGGTTTACATGATTTTGTAAAAAACACGAGTTTTTAGAAAATGTGTTTTATTTCATAAATGGAATCTACCAAGTATGCACATTCTACGTCATAACGACTTTCTATAGTTTTCGCATGCGTTTGGAACTAAGAAAAGCTTACGTCCACCGTTTTTTAAAATCACAGCTTCTAGAAGATTTAGACGATTTCGTAAAAAACACGAGTTTTTAGAAAATGTGTCTTATTTCATAAATGGAATCTACAAAGTATGCACATTCTACGTCATAACGACTTTCTAGAGTTTGTGCATGCGTTTGGAAATAAGAAAAGCTTACTTCCCCCGTTTTTTAAAATCACAGCTTCTAGAAGGTTTACATGATTCCTTAAAAAACACGAGTTTTTAGAAAATGTGTTTTTTTTCATAAATGGAATCTACAAAGTATGCACATTCTACGTCATAACGACTTTCTATAGTTTGCGCATGCGTCCGGAAATAAGAAAAGCTTACTTCCATTGTTTTTTAAAATCAAAGCTTCTAGAAGGTTTACATGATTTCTTAAAAAACACGAGTTTTTAGAAAATATCTTTTATTTCATAAATGGAATCTACAAAGTATGCACATTCTAAGTCAGAACGACTTTCTATAGTTTGCGCATGCGTCCGGAAATAAGAAAAGCTTACTTCCACCGTTTTTTAAAATCACAGCTTCTAGAAGGTTTACATGATTTCGTAAAAAACACGAGTTTTTAGAAAATGTGTTTTATTTAATAAATGGAATCTACAAAGTATGCACATTCTACATCATAACGACTTTCTATAGTTTGCGCATGCGTTTGGAAATAAGAAAAGCTTACTTCCCCCCTTTTTTAAAATCACAGCTTCTAGAAGGTTTACATGATTCCTTAAAAAACACGAGTTTTTAGAAAATGTGTTTTATTTCATAAAGGTAATCTACAAAGTATGCACATTCTACGTCATAACGACTTTCTATAGTTTGCGCATGCGTCCGGAAATATAAAAGCTTACTTCCACCGTTTTTTAAAATGACAGCTTCTAGAAGGTTTACATGATTTCGTAAAAAACACGAGTTTTTAGAAAATGTGTTTTATTTCATAAATGGAATCTACAAACTATGGACATTCTACGTCATAACGACTTTCTATAGTTTGCGCATGCGTCCGGAAATAAGAAAAGCTTACTTCCCCCATTTTTTAAAATCACAGCTTCTAGAAGGTTTACATGATTTCGTAAAAAACACGAGTTTTTAGAAAATGTGTTTTATTTCATAAATGGAATCGACAAAGTATGCACATTCTACGTCATAACGACTTTCTATAGTTTTCGCATGCATTTGGAACTAAGAAAAGCTTACTTCCCCCGTTTTTTAAAATCACGGCTTCTAGAAGGTTTACATGATTTCTTAAAAAACACGTCTTTTTAGAAAATATCTTTTATTTCATAAATGGAATCAACAAAGTATGCACATTCTACGTCATAATGACTTTCTATAGTTTGTGGATGCGTCCGGAAATAAGAAAAGCTTACTTCCACCGTTTTTTAAAATCACAGGTTCTAGAAGGTTTACATGATTTCTTAAAAAACAAGAGTTTTTAGAAAATGTGTTTTATTTCATAAATGGAATCAACAAAGTATGCACATTCTACGTCATAACGACTTTCTATAGTTTGCGCATGCATCCGGAAATAAGAAAAGCTTACTTCAACCGTTTTTTAAAATCACGGCTTCTAGAAGGTTTACATGATTTCGTAAAAAACACGAGTTTTTAGAAAATGTGTTTTATTTCATAAATGGAATCGACAAAGTATGCACATTCTACGTCATAACGACTTTCTATAGTTTTCGCATGCATTTGGAACTAAGAAAAGCTTACTTCCCCCGTTTTTTAAAATCACGGCTTCTAGAAGGTTTACATGATTTCTTAAAAAACACGTCTTTTTAGAAAATATCTTTTATTTCATAAATGGAATCAACAAAGTATGCACATTCTACGTCATAATGACTTTCTATAGTTTGTGGATGCGTCCGGAAATAAGAAAAGCTTACTTCCCCCGTTTTTTAAAATCACAGCTTCTAGAAGGTTTAAATTATTTCTTAAAAAACACGAGTTTTTAGAAAATGTGTTTTATTTCATAAATGGAATCTACAAAGTATGCACATTCTACGTCATAACGACTTTCTATAGTTTTCGCATGCGTCCGGAAATAAGAACAGTTTACTTCCCCCGTTTTTCTAAATCACAGCATCTAGAAGGTTTACATGATTTCTTAAAAAACATGAGTTTTTAGAAAATGTGTTTTATTTCATAAATAGAATCAACAAAGTATGCACATTCTACGTCATAACGACTTTCTATAGTTTTCGCATGCGTTTGGAAATAGGAAAAGCTTACTTCCCCCGTTTATTAAAATCACAGCTTCTAGAAGGTTTACATGATTTCTTAAAAAACACAAGTTTTTAGAAAATGTGTTTTATTTCATAAATGGAATCAACAAGGTATGCACATTCTATGTCATAACGACTTTCTATAGTTTGCGCATGCATCCGGAAATAAGAAAAGATTACTTCCACCGTTTTATAAAATCACAGCTTCCAGAAGGTTTACATAATTTCGTTAAAGACACGAGTTTTTAGAAAATGTGTTTTATTTCATAAATGGAATCTACAAAGAATGCACATTCTACGTCACAAAGACTTTCTATAGTTTGCGCATGCGTCCGGAAATAAGAAAAGCTTACTTCCCCCGTTTTTTAAAATCACAGCTTCTAGAAGGTTTATATGAGTTCTTAAGAAACACGAGTTTTTAGAAAATGTGTTTTATTTCATAAATGGAATCAACAAAGTATGCACATTCTATATCATAATGACTTTCTATAGTTTGCGCATGTGTCCGGAAATAAGAAAAGCTTACTTCCCCCGTTTTTTAAAATCGCAGCTTCTCGAAGGTTTACATGATTTCTTAAAAAACACGAGTTTTTAGAAAATGTATTTTATTTCATCAATGTAATCAACAAAGTATGCACATTCTACGTCATAATGACTTTCTATAGTTTGCGCATGCGTCTTGAAATAAGAAAAGCTTACTTCCCCCGTTTTTTAAAATCACAGCTTCTAGAAGGTTTACATGATTTCTTAAAAAACACGTGTTTTTAGAAAATATATTTTATTTCATAAATGGAATCAACAAAGTATGCACATTCTACGTCATAACGACTTTCTATAGTTTGCGCATGCGTTTGGAAATAAGAAAAGCTTACTTCCATCGTTTTTTAAAATCACATCTTCTAGAAGGTTTACATGATTTCGTAAAAAAAACGAGTTTTTAGAAAATGTGTTTTATTTCATAAATGGAATCAACAAAGTATGCACATTCTACGTCACAACGACTTTCTATAGTTTGCGCATGCGTTTGGAAATAAGAAAAGCTTACTTCCACCGTTTTTTAAAATCACAGCTTCTAGAAGGTTTACATGATTTCGTAAAAAACACTTGTTTTTAGAAAATGTGTTTTATTTCATAAATGGAATCTACAAAGTATGCACATTCTACGTCATAACGACTTTCTATAGTTTTCGCATGCGTCCGGAAATAAGAACAGCTTACTTCTCCCGTTTTTCTAAATCACAGCTTCTAGAAGGTTTACATGATTTCGTAAAAAACATGAGTTTTTAGAAAATGTGTTTTATTTCATAAATAGAATCAACAAAGTATGCACATTCTACGTCATAACGACTTTCTATAGTTTTCGCATGCGTTTGGAAATAAGAAAAGCTTACTTCCCCCGTTTTTTAAAATCACAGCTTCTAGAAGTTTTACATGATTTCTTAAAAAACACAAGTTTTTAGAAAATGTGTTTTATTTCATAAATGGAATCTACAAAGTATGCACATTCTACGTCATAACGACTTTCTATAGTTTGCGCATGCTTCCGGAAATAAGAAAAGCTTAGTTCCCCCGTTTTTTAAAATCACAGCTTCTAGAAGGTTTACATGATTTCTTAAAAAAAATGAATTTTTAGAAAATGTGTTTTATTTCATAAATCGAATCTACAAAGTATGCACATTCTACGTCATAACGACTTTCTATAGTTTGCGCATGCGTCCGGAAATAAGAAAAGCTTACTTCCCCCGTTTTTTAAAATCACAGCTTCTAGAAGGTTTACATGATTTCTTAAAAAACACAAGTTTTTAGAAAATGTGTTTTATTTCATAAATGGAATCAACAAAGTATGCACATTCTACGTCATAACTACTTTCTATAGTTTGCGCATGCGTCCGGAAATAAGAAAACCTTACTTCCACCGTTTTTTAAAATCACAGCTTCTAGAAGGTTTACATGATTTCGTAAAAAACACGAGTTTTTTGAAAATGTGTTTTATTTCATAAATGGAATCAACAAAGTATGCACATTCTACGTCATAACGACTTTCTATAGTTTGCGCATTCGTCCGGAAATAAGAAAAGCTTACTTCCACTGTTTTTTTAAATCACAGCTTTTAGAAGGTTTACACGTTTTCGTAAAAAACACGTGTTTTTAGAAAATGTGTTTTATTTCATAAATGGAATCTACAAAGTATGCACATTCTACGTCATAATGACTTTCTATAGTTTGCGCATGCATCCGGAAATAAGAAAAGCTTACTTCCCCCGTTTTTTAAAATCACAGCTTCTAGAAGGTTTACAGGATTTCTTAAAAAACACGAGTTTTTAGAAAATGTGTTTTATTTCATAAATGGAATCAACAAAGTATGCACATTCTACGTCATAACGACTTTGTATAGTTTGCGCATGCGTCCGGAAATAAGAAAAGCTTACTTCCACCGTTTTTTAAAATCACAGCTTCTAGAAGGTTTACATGATTTCGTAAAAAACACGAGTTTTTAGAAAATGTGTTTTATTTCATAAATGGAATCTACAAAGTATGCACATTCTACGTCATAACGATTTTCTATACTTTGCGCATGCGTTCGGAAATAAGAAAAGCTTACTTCCACCGTTTTTTAAAATCACAGCTTCTAGAAGGTTTACATGAGTTCTTAAAAAACACGAGTTTTTAGAAAATGTGTTTTATTTCATAAATGGAATCAACAAAGTATGCACATTCTACGTCATAATGACTTTCTATAGTTTGCGCATTCGTCCAGAAATAAGAAAAGCTTACTTCCACCGTTTTTTAAAATCACGGCTTCTAGAAGGTTTACATGATTTCTTAAAAAACACGAGTTTTTAGAAAATGTGTTTTATTTCATAAATGGAATCTACAAAGTATGCACATTCTACGTCATAATGACTTTCTATAGTTTGCGCATTCATCCAGAAATAAGAAAATCTTACTTCCCCCGTTTTTTAAAATCACAGCTTCTAGAAGGTTTACATGATTTCTTAAAAAACACGAGTTTTTAGAAAATGTGTTTTATTTCATAAATCGAATCAACAAGGTATGCACATTCTATGTCATAACGACTTTCTATAGTTTGCGCATGCGTCCGGAAATAAGAAAAGCTTACTTCCACCGTTTTTTAAAATCACAGCTTCTAGAAGGTTTACATGATTTCGTAAAAAACACGAGTTTTTAGAAAATGTGTTTTATTTCATAAATGGAATCTACAAAGTATGCACATTCTACCTCATAACGACTTTCTATAGTTTGCGCATGCGTCCGGAAATAAGAAAAGCTTACTTCCCCCGTTTTTTAAAATCACAGCTTCTAGAAGGTTTACATGATTTCTTAAAAAACACGAGTTTTTAGAAAATGTGTTTTATTTCATAAATCGAATCTAAAAAGTATGCACATTCTACGTCATAACGACTTTCTATAGTTTGCGCATGCGTCCGGAAATAAGAAAAGCTTACTTTCCCCATTTTTTAAAATCACAGCTTCTAGAAGGCTTACATGATTTCTTAAAAAACACGAGTTTTTAGTAAATGCGTTTTATTTCCTAAATGGAATCAACAAAGTATGCACATTCTACGTCACAACGACTTTCTATAGTTTGCGCATGGGTTTGGAAATAAGAAAAGCTTACTTCCACCGTTTTTTAAAATCACAGCTTCTAGAAGGTTTACATGATTTCGTAAAAAACACTTGTTTTTAGAAAATGTGTTTTATTTCATAAATGGAATCTACAAAGTATGCACTTTCTACGTCATAACTACTTTCTATAGTTTGCGCATGCGTCCGGAAATAAGAAAAGCTTACTTCCACCGGTTTTTAAAATCAAAGCTTCAAGAAGGTTTACATGATTTCTTAAAAAACACGAGTTTTTAGAAAATTTCTTTTATTTCATAAATGGAATCAACAAAGTATGCGCATTCTACATCATAACGACTTTCTATAGTTTGTGCATTCGTCTGGAAATAATAAAAGCTTACTTCCACCGTTTTTTAAAATCACAGCTTCTAGAAGGTTTACATGATTTCGTAAAAAACACGAGTTTTTAGAAATTGTGTTTTATTTCATAAATGGAATCTAAAAAGTATGCACATTCTACGTCATAACGACTTTCTATAGTTTTCGCATGCGTTTGGAAATAAGAAAAGCTTACTTCCCCCGTTTTTTAAAATCACTGCTTCTAGAAGGTTTACATGATTTCGTTAAAAACACGAGTTTTTAGAAAATGTGTTTTATTTCATAAATGGAATCTACAAAGTATGCACTTTCTACGTCATAACGACTTTCTATAGTTTGCGCATGCGTCTGGAAATAAGAAAAGCGTACTTCCACCGTTTTTTAAAATCACAGCTTCTAGAACGTTTACATGATTTCGTAAAAAACACGAGTTTTTTGAAAATGTATTTTATTTCATAAATGTAATCTACAAAGTATTAACATTCTACGTCATAACGACTTTCTATAGTTTGCGCATGCGTCTGGAAATAAGAAAAGCTTACTTCCCCCATTTTTTAAAATCACAGCTTCTAGAAGGTTTACATGATTTCTTAAAAAACACGAGTTTTTAGAAAATATCTTTTATTTCATAAACGGAATCAACAAAGTATGCACATTCTACGTCATAACGACTTTCTATAGTTTGCGCATGCATCCGGAAATAAGAAAAGCTTACTTCCACCGTTTTTTAAAATCACAGCTTCTAGAAGGTTTACATGATTTTGTAAAAAACACGAGTTTTTAGAAAATGTGTTTTATTTCATAAATGGGATCTACAAAGTATGCACATTCTACGTCATAACGACTTTCTATAGTTTTCGCATGCATTTGGAACTAAGAAAAGCTTACTTCCCCCGTTTTTTAAAATCACGGCTTCTAGAAGGTTTACATGATTTCTTAAAAAACACGAGTTTTTAGAAAATATCTTTTATTTCATAAATGGAATCAAAAAAAGTATGCACATTCTACGTCATAACGACTTTCTATAGTTTGCGCATGCGTCCGGAAATCAGAAAAGCCTAGTTCCCCCGTTTTTTAAAATCACAGCTTCTAGAAGGTTTACATGATTTCTTAAAAAACACGAGTTTTTAGAAAATGTGTTTTATTTCATAAATCGAATCTACAAAGTATGCACATTCTACGTCATAACGACTTTCTATAGTTTGCGCATGCATCCGGAAATAAGAAAAGCTTACTTCCCCCGTTTTTTAAAATCACAGCTTCTAGAAGGCTTACATGATTTCTTAAAAAACACGAGTTTTTAGAAAATGTGTTTTATTTCATAAATGGAATCAACAAAGTATGCACATTCTACGTCATAATTACTTTCTATAGTTTGCGCATGCGTCCGGAAATAAGAAAAGCTTACTTCCACCGTTTTTTAAAATCACAGCTTCTAGAAGGTTTACATGATTTCGTAAAAAACACGAGTTTTTAGAAAATGTGTTTTATTTCATAAATGGAATCTACAAAGTATGCACATTCTACGTCATAATGACTTTCTATAGTTTGCGCATGCGTTTGGAAATAAGAAAAGCTTACTTCCCCCCTTTTTTAAAATCACAGCTTCTAGAAGGTTTACATGATTCCTTAAAAAACACGAGTTTTTAGAAAATGTGTTTTATTTCATAAATGGAATCTACAAAGTATGCACATTCTACATCATAACGACTTTCTATAGTTTTCGCATGCATTTGGAACTAAGAAAAGCTTACTTCCCCCGTTTTTTAAAATCACGGTTTCTAGAAGGTTTACATGATTTCTTAAAAACACGAGTTTTTAGAAAATATCTTTTATTTCATAAATGGAATCAACAAAGTATGCACATTCTACGTCATAATGACTTTCTATAGTTTGCGCATTCGTCCGGAAATAAGAAAAGCTTACTTCCACCGTTTTTTAAAATCACAGCTTCTAGAAGGTTTACATGATTTCGTATAAAACACGAGTTTTTAGAAAATATCTTTTATTTCATAAATGGAATCTGCAAAGTATGCACATTCTATGTCATAACGACTTTCTATAGTTTGCGCATGCATTTGGAACTAAGAAAAGCTTACTTCCCCCGTTTTTTAAAATCACAGGTTCTAGAAGGTTTACATGATTTCTTAAAAAACAAGAGTTTTTAGAAAATGTGTTTTATTTCATAAATGGAATCAACAAAGTATGCACATTTTACGTCATAACGACTTTCTATAGTTTGCGCATGCGTCCGGAAATAAGAAAAGCTTACTTCCACCGTTTTTTAAAATCACAGCTTCTAGAAGGTTTACATGATTTTGTAAAAAACACGAGTTTTTAGAAAATGTGTTTTATTTCATAAATGGAATCTACAAAGTATGCACATTCTACGTCAGAACGACTTTCTATAGTTTGCGCATGCGTCCGGAAATAAGAAAAGCTTACTTCCACCGTTTTTTAAAATCACGGCTTCTAGAAGGTTTACATGATTTCTTAAAAAACACGAGTTTTTGGAAAATATGTTTTATTTCATAAATGGAATCAACAAAGTATGCACATTCTACGTCATAACGACTTTCTATAGTTTGCGCATGCGTTTGGAAATAAGAAAAGCTTACTTCCACCGTTTTTTAAAATCACAGCTTCTAGAAGGTTTACATGATTTCGTAAAAAACACGAGTTTTTAGAAAATGTGTTTTATTTCATAAATGGAATCTACAAACTATGCACATTCTACGTCATAACGAATTTCTATAGTTTGCGCATGCGTCCGGAAATAAGAAAAGCTTACTTTCCCTGTCTTTTAAAATCACAGGTTCTAGAAGGTTTACATGATTTGTTAAAAAACAAGAGTTTTTAGAAAATGTGTTTTATTTCATAAATGGAATCAACAAAGTATGCACATTCTACGTCATAACGACTTTCTATAGTTTGCGCATGCGTCCGGAAATAAGAAAAGCTTACTTCCACCGTTTTTTAAAATCACAGCTTCTAGAAGGTTTACATGATTTCGTAAAAAACACGAGTTTTTAGAAAATGTGTTTTATTTCATACATGGAATCTACAAAGTATGCACATTCTACGTCATAACGACTTTCTATAGTTTTCACATGCATTTGGAACTAAGAAAAGCTTACTTCTCCCGTTTTTTAAAATCACGGTTTCTAGAAGGTTTACATGATTCCTTAAAAAACACGAGTTGCTAGAAAAGGTGTTTTATTTCATAAATGGAATCTACAAAGTATGGACGTTCTACGTCATAACGACTTTCTATATTTTGCGCATGCGTCCGGAAATATAAAAGCTTACTTCCACCGTTTTTTAAAATCACAGCTTCTAGAAGGTTTACATGATTTCGTAAAAAACACGAGTTTTAAGAAAAAGTGTTTTATTTCATAAATGGAATCTACAAAGTATGCACATTCTACGTCATAACGACTTTCTATAGTTTTCGCATGCGTGTGGAAATAAGAAAAGCTTACTTCCCCCGTTTTTTAAAATCACAGCTTCTTAAGGTTTACATGATTTCTTAAAAAACACGAGTTTTTAGAAAATATCTTTTATTTCATAAATGGAATCAACAAAGTATGCACATTCTACGTCATAACAACTTTCTATAGTTTGCGCATGCGTTTGGAAATAAGAAAAGCTTACTTGCACCGTTTTTAAAAATCACAGCTTCTAGAAGGTTTACATGATTTCGTAAAAAACACTTGTTTTTAGAAAATGTGTTTTATTTCATAAATGGAATCTACAAAGTATGCACATTCTAAGTCAGAACGACTTTCTATAGTTTGCGCATGCGTCCGGAAATAAGAAAAGCTTACTTCCCCCGTATTTTAAAATCACAGCTTCTAGAAGGTTTACATGATTTCGTAAAAAACACGAGTTTTTAGAAAATGTGTTTTATTTCATAAATGGAATCTACAAAGTATGCACATTCTATGTCATAACGACTTTCTATAGTTTGCGCATGCGTCTTGAAATAAGAAAAGCTTACTTCCCCCGTTTTTTAAAATCACAGCTTCTAGAAGGTTTACATGATTTCTTAAAAAACACGAGTTTTTAGAAAATATCTTTTATTTCATAAATGGACTCAACAAAGTATGCACATTCTACGTCATAACGACTTTCTATAGTTTGCGCATGCGTCCGGAAATAAGAAAAGATTACTTCCACCGTTTTTTAAAATCACAGCTTCTAGAAGGTTTACATGATTTCGTAAAAAACATGAGTTTTTAGAAAATGTGTTTTATTTCATAAATGGAATCAACAAAATATGCACATCCTACGTCATAACGACTTTCTATAGTTTGCGCATTCGTTCGGAAATAAGAATAGCTTACTTCCACCATTTTTTAAAATCACAGCTTCTAGAAGGTTTACATGATTTCGTAAGAAACACGAGTTTTTAGAAAATGTGTTTTATTTCATAAATGGAATTTACAAAATATGCACATTCTACGTCATAACGACTTTCTATAGTTTGCGCATGCGTTTGGAAATAAGAAAAGCTTACTTCCCCCGTTTTTTAAAATCACAGCTTCTAGAAGGTTTACATGATTCCTTAAAAAACACGAGTTTTTAGAAAATGTGTTTTTTTTCATAAATGGAATCTACAAAGTATGCACATTCTACATCATAACGACTTTCTATAGTTTGCGCATGCGTCCGGAAATAAGAAAAGCTTACTTCCATCGTTTTTTAAAATCACAGCTTCTAGAAGGTTTACATGATTTCGTAAAAAACAAGAGTTTTTAGAAAATGTGTTTTATTTCATAAATAAAATCTACAAACTATGCACATTCTACGTCATAACGACTTTCTATAGTTTGCGCATGCGTCCGGAAATAAGAAAAGCTTATTTGCCCCGTTTTTTAAAATCACAGCTTCTAGAAGGTTTACATGATTTCTTAAAAAACACGAGTTTTTAGAAAATATCTTTTATTTCATAAATGGAATCAATAAAGTATGCACATTCTACGTCATAACGACTTTCTATAGTTTTCGCATGCGTTTGGAACTAAGAAAAGATTATTTCCACCGTTTTTTAAAATCACAGCTTCTAGAAGGTTTACATGATTTCGTAAAAAACATGAGTTTTTAGAAAATGTGTTTTGTTTCATAAATGGAATCAACAAAGTATGCACATCCTACGTCATAACTACTTTCTATAGTTTGCGCATTCGTTCGTAAATAAGAAAAGCTTACTTCCACCATTTTTTACTATCACAGGTTCTAGAAGGTTTACATGATTTCGTAAAAAACACGAGTTTTTAGAAAATGTGTTTTATTTCATAAATGGAATCTACAAAGTATGCACATTCTACGTCATAACGACTTTCTATAGTTTGCGCATGCGTCTGGAAATAAGAAAAGCTTACTTCCCCCGTTTTTTAAAATCACAGCTTCTAGAAGGTTTACATGATTTCTTAAAAAACACGAGTTTTTAGAAAATATCTTTTATTTCATAAATGGAATCAACAAAGTATGCACATTCTACGTCATAACGACTTTCTATAGTTTGCGCATGCGTCCGGAAATAAGAAAAGCTTACTTCCACCGTTTTTTAAAATCACAGCTTCTAGAAGGTTTACATGATTTCGTAAAAAACACGAGTTTTTAGAAAATGTGTTTTATTTCATAAATGGAATCTACAAACTATTCACATTCTACGTCAGAACGACTTTCTATAGTTTGCGCATGCGTCCGGAAATAAGAAAAGCTTACTTCCACCGTTTTTTAAAATCACAGCTTCTAGAAGGTTTACATGATTTCGTAAAAAACACGAGTTTTTAGAAAATGTGTTTTATTTCATAAATGGAATCTACAAAATATGCACATTCTACGTCATAACGACTTTCTATAGTTTGCGCATGCGTCCGGAAATAAGAAAAGCTTACTTCCATCGTTTTTTAAAATCACAGCTTCTAGAAGGTTTACATGATTTCGTAAAAAACACGAGTTTTTAGAAAATGTGTTTTATTTCATAAATAGAAGCTACAAACTATGCACATTCTACGTCATAACGACTTTCTATAGTTTGCGCATGCGTCCGGAAATAAGAAAAGCTTACTTCCCCCGTTTTTTAAAATCACAGCTTCTAGAAGGTTTACATGATTTCTTAGAAAACACGAGTTTTTAGAAAATATCTTTTATTTCATAAATGGAATCAACAAAGTATGCACATTCTACATCATAACGACTTTCTATAGTTTGCGCATGCGTCCGGAAATAAGAAAAGATTACTTCCACCGTTTTTTAAAATCACAGCTTCTAGAAGGTTTACATGATTTCGTAAAAAACATGAGTTTTTAGAAAATGTGTTTTATTTCATAAATGGAATCAACAAAGTATGCACATCCTACGTCATAACGACTTTCTATAGTTTGCGCATTCGTTCGGAAATAAGAAAAGCTTACTTCCACCATTTTTTAAAATCACAGCTTCTAGAAGGTTTACATGATTTCGTAAAAAACACGAGTTTTTAGAAAATGTGTTTTATTTCATAAATGGAATCTACAAAGTATGCACATTCTACGTCATAACGACTTTCTATAGTTTGCGCATGGGTTTGGAAATAAGAAAAGCTTACTTCACCCCTTTTTTAAAATCACAGCTTCTAGAAGGTTTACATGATTCCTTAAAAAACACGAGTTGTTAGAAAATGTGTTTTATTTCATAAATGGAATCTACAAAGTAGGGACGTTCTACGTCATAACGACTTTCTATATTTTGCGCATGCGTCCGGAAATATAAAAGCTTACTTCCACCGTTTTTTAAAATCACAGCTTCTAGAAGGTTTACATGATTTCGTAAAAAACACGAGTTTTAAGAAAAAGTGTTTTATTTCATAAATGGAATCTACAAAGTATGCACATTCTACGTCATAACGACTTTCTATAGTTTTCGCATGCGTCCGGAAATAAGAAAAGCTTACTTCCCCCGTTTTTTAAAATCACAGCTTCTTAAGGTTTACATGATTTCTTAAAAAACACGAGTTTTTAGAAAATATCTTTTATTTCATAAATGGAATCAACAAAGTATGCACATTCTACGTCATAACAACTTTCTATAGTTTGCGCATGCGTTTGGAAATAAGAAAAGCTTACTTGCAACGTTTTTAAAAATCACAGCTTCTAGAAGGTTTACATGATCTCGTAAAAAACACTTGTTTTTAGAAAATGTGTTTTATTTCATAAATGGAATCTACAAAGTATGCACATTCTAAGTCAGAACGACTTTCTATAGTTTGCGCATGCGTCCGGAAATAAGAAAAGCTTACTTCCCTCGTATTTTAAAATCACAGCTTCTAGAAGGTTTACATGATTTCGTAAAAAACACGAGTTTTTAGAAAATGTGTTTTATTTCATAAATGGAATCTACAAAGTATGCACATTCTATGTCATAACGACTTTCTATAGTTTGCGCATGCGTCTTGAAATAAGAAAAGCTTACTTCCCCCGTTTTTTAAAATCACAGCTTCTAGAAGGTTTACATGATTTCTTAAAAAACACGAGTTTTTAGAAAATATCTTTTATTTCATAAATGGACTCAACAAAGTATGCACATTCTACTTCATAACGACTTTCTATAGTTTGCGCATGCGTCCGGAAATAAGAAAAGATTACTTCCACCATTTTTTAAAATCACAGCTTCTAGAAGGTTTACATGATTTCGTAAAAAACATGAGTTTTTAGAAAATGTGTTTTATTTCATAAATGGAATCTACAAAGTATGCACATTCTACGTCATAACGACTTTCTATAGTTTGCGCATGCGTTTGGAAATAAGAAAAGCTTACTTCCCCCGTTTTTTAAAATCACAGCTTCTAGAAGGTTTACATGATTTCTTAAAAAACACGAGTTTTTAGAAAATATCTTTTATTTCATAAATGGAATCAACAAAGTATGCACATTCTACGTCATAACGACTTTCTATAGTTTGCGCATGCGTTTGGAAATAAGAAAAGCTTACTTGCACCGTTTTTAAAAATCACAGCTTCTAGAAGGTTTACATGATTTCGTAAAAAACACTTGTTTGTAGAAAATGTGTTTTATTTCATAAATGGAATCTATAAAGTATGCAAATTCTAAGTCAGAACGACTTTCTATAGTTTGCGCATGCGTCCGGAAATAAGAAAAGCTTACTTCCACCGTTTTTTAAAATCACAGCTTCTAGAAGGTTTACATGATTTCGTAAAAAACACGAGTTTTTAGAAAATGTGTTTTATTTCATAAATGGAATCTACAAAGTATGCACATTCTACGTCATAACGACTTTCTATAGTTTGCGCATGCGTTTGGAAATAAGAAAAGCTTACTTCCCCCCTTTTTTAAAATCACAGCTTCTAGAAGGTTTACATGATTCCATAAAAAACACGAGTTTTTAGAAAATGTGTTTTATTTCATAAATGGAATCTACAAAGTATGCACATTCTACGTCATAACGACTTTCTATAGTTTGCGCATGCGTCCGGAAATATAAAAGCTTACTTCCCCCGTTTTTTAAAATCACAGCTTCTAGAAGGTTTACATGATTTCTTAAAAAACACGAGTTTTTAGAAAATGTGTTTTATTTCATCAATGGAATCAACAAAGTATGCACATTCTACGTCATAACGACTTTCTATAGTTTGCGCATGCGTCTTGAAATAAGAAAAGCTTACTTCCCCCGTTTTTTAAAATCACAACTTCTAGAAGGTTTACATGATTTCTTAAAAAACACGAGTTTTTAGAAAATATCTTTTATTTCATAAATCGAATCAACAAAGTATGCACATTCTACGTCATAACGACTTTCTATAGTTTGCGCATTCGTTTGGAAATAAGAAAAGCTTACTTCCACCGTTTTTTAAAATCACAGCTTCTAGAAGGTTTACATGATTTCGTAAAAAACACGAGTTTTTAGAAAATGTGTTTTATTTCATAAATGGAATCTACAAAGTATGCACATTCTACGTCATAACGACTTTCTATAGTTTGCGCATGCGTTTGGAAATAAGAAAAGCTTACTTCCCCCCTTTTTTAAAATCACAGCTTCTAGAAGGTTTACATGATTCCATAAAAAACACGAGTTTTTAGAAAATGTGTTTTATTTCATAAATGGAATCTACAAAGTATGCACATTCTACGTCATAACGACTTTCTATAGTTTGCGCATGCGTTTGGAAATAAGAAAAGCTTACTTCCCCCGTTTTTTAAAATCACGGCTTCTAGAAGGTTTACATGAATTCTTAAAAAACACGAGTTTTTAGAAAATGTGTTTTATTTCATCAATGGAATCAACAAAGTATGCACATTCTACGTCATAACGACTTTCTATAGTTTGTGCATGCGTCTTGAAATAAGAAAAGCTTACTTCCACCGTTTTTTAAAATCACAGCTTCTAGAAGGTATACATGATTTCGTAAAAAACACGAGTTTTTAGAAAATATCTTTTATTTCATAAATGGAATCTACAAAGTATGCACATTCTACGTCATAACGAATTTCTATAGTTTGCGCATGCGTCCGGAAATAAGAAAAGCTTAGTTCCCCCGTTTTTTAAAATCACAGCTTCTAGAAGGTTTACATGATTTCGTAAAAAACACGAGTTTTTAGAAAATGTGTTTTATTTCATAAATGGAATCTACAAAGTATGCACATTCTACGTCATAACGACTTTCTATAGTTTGCGCATGCGTCCAGAAATAAGAAAAGATTACTTCCCCCGTTTTTTAAAATCACAGCTTCTAGTAGGCTTACATGATTTCTTAAAAAACACGAGTTTTTAGAAAATGTGTTTTATTTCATAAATCGAATCTACAAAGTATGCACATTCTACGTCATAACGACTTTCTATAGTTTGTGCATGCGTCCGGAAATAAGAAAAGCTTACTTCCCCCGTTTTTTAAAATCACAGCTTCTAGAAGGTTTACATGATTTCTTAAAAAACACGAGTTTTTAGAAAATGTGTTTTATTTTATAAATGGAATCAACAAAGTATGCACATTCTACGTCATAACTACTTTCTATAGTTTGCGCATGCGTCCGGAAATAAGAAAACCTTACTTCCACCGTTTTTTAAAATCACAGCTTCCAGAAGATTTACATGATTTCGTAAAAAACACGAGTTTTTTGAAAATGTGTTTTATTTCATAAATGGAATCTACAAAGTATGCACATTCTACGTCATAACGACTTTCTATAGTTTGCGCATGCGTCCGGAAATAAGAAAAGCTTAGTTCCCCCGTTTTTTAAAATCACAGCTTCTAGAAGGTTTACATGATTTCTTAAAAAACACGAGTTTTTAGAAAATGTGTTTTATTTCATAAATCGAATCTACAAAGTATGCACATTCTACGTCATAACGACTTTCTATAGTTTGCGCATGCGTCCGGAAATAAGAAAAGATTACTTCCCCCGTTTTTTAAAATTGCAGCTTCTAGTAGGCTTACATGATTTCTTAAAAAACATGAGTTTTTAGAAAATGTGTTTTATTTCATAAATGGAATCAACAAAGTATGCACATTCTACGTCACAACGACTTTCTATAGTTTGCGCATGCATTTGGAAATAAGAAAAGCTTACTTCCACCGTTTTTTAAAATCACAGCTTCTAGAAGGTATACATGATTTCGTAAAAAACACGAGTTTTTTGAAAATGTGTTTTATTTCATAAATGGAATCTACAAAGTATGCACATTCTACGTCATAACGAATTTCTATAGTTTGCGCATGCGTCCGGAAATAAGAAAAGCTTACTTCCACCGTTTTTTAAAATCACAGCTTCTAGAAGGTATACATGATTTCGTAAAAAACACGAGTTTTTTGAAAATGTGTTTTATTTCATAAATGGAATCTACAAAGTATGCACATTCTACGTCATAACGAATTTCTATAGTTTGCGCATGCGTCCGGAAATAAGAAAAGATTACTTCCCCCGTTTTTTAAAATCACAGCTTCTAGTAGGCTTACATGATTTCTTAAAAAACACGAGTTTTTAGAAAATGTGTTTTATTTCATAAATGGAATCAACAAAGTATGCACATTCTACGTCACAACGACTTTCTATAGTTTGCGCATGCATTTGGAAATAAGAAAAGCTTACTTCCACCGTTTTTTAAAATCACAGCTTCTAGAAGGTTTACATGATTTCGTAAAAAACACTTGTTTTTAGAAAATGTGTTTTATTTCATAAATGGAATCTACAAAGTATGCACATTCTAAGTCAGAACGACTTTCTATAGTTTGCGCATGCGTCCGGAAATAAGAAAAGCTTACTTCCACCATTTTTTAAAATCACAGCTTCTAGAAGGTTTACATGATTTCGTAAAAAAGACGAGTTTTTAGAAAATGTGTTTTATTTCATAAATAGAATCTACAAACTATGCACATTCTACGTCATAACGACTTTCTATAGTTTGCGCATGCGTCCGGAAATAAGAAAAGCTTACTTCCCCCGTTTTTTAAAATCACAGCTTCTAGAAGGTTTACATGATTTCTTAAAAAACACGAGTTTTTAGAAAATATCTTTTATTTCATAAATGGAATCAACCAAGTATGCACATTCTACGTCATAACGACTTTCTATAGTTTGCGCATGCGTCCGGAAATAAGAAAAGATTACTTCCACCGTTTTTTAAAATCACAGCTTCTAGAAGGTTTACATGATTTCGTAAAAAACATGAGTTTTTAGAAAATGTGTTTTATTTCATAAATGGAATCAACAAAGTATGCACATCCTACGTCATAACGACTTTCTATAGTTTGCGCATTCGTTCGGAAATAAGAAAAGCTTACTTCCACCATTTTTTAAAATCACAGCTTCTAGAAGGTTTACATGATTTCGTAAAAAACACGAGTTTTTAGAAAATATCTTTTATTTCATAAATGGAATCAACAAAGTATGGACATTCTACGTCATAACGACTTTCTATAGTTTGCGCATGCGTTTGGAAATAAGAAAAGCTTACTTGCACCGTTTTTAAAAATCACAGCTTCTAGAAGGTTTACATGATTTCGTAAAAAACACTTGTTTTTAGAAAATGTGTTTTATTTCATAAATGGAATCTATAAAGTATGCAAATTCTAAGTCAGAACGACTTTCTATAGTTTGCGCATGCGTCCGGAAAGAAGAAAAGCTTACTTCCACCGTTTTTTAAAATCACAGCTTCTAGAAGGTTTACATGATTTCGTAAAAAACACGAGTTTTTAGAAAATGTGTTTTATTTCATAAATGGAATCTACAAAGTATGCACATTCTACGTCATAATGACTTTCTATAGTTTGCGCATGCGCTTGGAAATAAGAAAAGCTTACTTCCCCCCTTTTTTAAAATCACAGCTTCTAGAAGGTTTACATGATTCCATAAAAAACACGAGTTTTTAGAAAAGGTGTTTTATTTCATAAATGGAATCTACAAAGTATGCACATTCTACGTCATAATGACTTTCTATAGTTTGCGCATGCGTCCGGAAATATAAAAGCTTACTTCCACCGTTTTTTAAAATCACAGCTTCTAGAAGGTTTACATGATTTCGTAAAAAACACGAGTTTTCAGAAAATGTGTTTTATTTCATAAATGGAATCTACAAACTATGGACATTCTACGTCATAATGACTTTCTATAGTTTGCGCATGCATCCGGAAAAAAGAAAAGCTTACTTCCCCCATTTTTTAAAATCACAGCTCCTAGAAGGTTTACATGATTTCGTAAAAAACACGAGTTTTTAGAAAATGTGTTTTATTTCATAAATGGAATCTACAAACTATGCACATTCTACGTCATAACGACTTTCTATAGTTTGCGCATGCGTTTGGAAATAAGAAAAGCTGACTTCCCCCATTTTTTAAAATTACAGCTTCTAGAAGGTTTACATGATTTCTTAAAAAACACGAGTTTTTAGAAAATGTGTTTTATTTCATAAATGGAAACAACAAAGTATGCACATTCTACGTCATAACGACTTTCTATAGTTTGCGCATGCGTCCGGAAATAAGAAAAGCCTACTTCCACCGTTTTTTAAAATCACAGCTTCTAGAAGGTTTACATGATTTCTTAAAAAACACGAGTTTTTAGAAAATGTGTTTTATTTCATAAATGTAATCAACAAAGTATGCCCATTCTACGTCATAACGACTTTCTATAGTTTGCGCATTCATCCGGAAATAAGAAAAGCTTACTTCCACCATTTTTTAAAATCACAGCTTCTAGAAGGGTTACATGATTTCTTAAAAAACACGAGTTTTTAGAAAATGTGTTTTATTTCATAAATGGAATCTACTAAGTATGCACATTCTACGTCATAACGACTTTCTATAGTTTGCGCATGCATCCGGAAATAAGAAAAGCTTACTTCCCCCGTTTTTTAAAATCACAGCTTCTAGAAGGTTTACATGATTTCTTAAAAAACACGTCTTTTTAGAAAATATCTTTTATTTCATAAATGGAATCAACAAAGTATGCACATTCTACGTCATAACGACTTTCTATAGTTTGCGCATGCGTCCGGAAATAAGAAAAGCTTACTTCCACCGTTTTTTAAAATCACAGGTTCTAGAAGGTTTACATGATTTCTTAAAAAACAAGAGTTTTTAGAAAATGTGTTTTATTTCATAAATGGAATCAACAAAGTATGCACATTCTACGTCATAACGACTTTCTATAGTTTGCGCATGCGTCCGGAAATAAGAAAAGCTTACTTCCACCGTTTTTTAAAATCACGGCTTCTAGAAGGTTTACATGATTTCGTAAAAAACACGAGTTTTTAGAAAATGTGTTTTATTTCATAAATGGAATCTACAAAGTATGCACATTCTACGTCATAACGAATTTCTATAGTTTGCGCATGCGTCCGGAAATAAGACAAGCTTACTTCCACCATTTTTTAAAATCACAGCTTCTAGAAGGTTTACATGATTTCGTAAAAAACACGAGTTTTTAGAAAATGTGTTTTATTTCATAAACGGAATCTACAAAGTATGCACATTCTACGTCATAACGACTTTCTATAGTTTTCGCATGCGTCCGGAAATAAGAACAGTTTACTTCCCCCGTTTTTCTAAATCACAGCTTCTAGAAGGTTTACATGATTTCTTAAAAAACATGAGTTTTTAGAAAATGTGTTTTATTTCATAAATAGAATCAACAAAGTATGCACATTCTACGTCATAACGACTTTCTATAGTTTTCGCATGCGTTTGGAAATAAGAAAAGCTTACTTCCCCCGTTTATTAAAATCACAACTTCTAGAAGGTTTACATGATTTCTTAAAAAACACGAGTTTTTAGAAAATGTGTTTTATTTCATAAATGGAATCAACAAAGTATGCACATTCTATGTCATAACGACTTTCTATAGTTTGCGCATGTGTCCGGAAATAAGAAAAGCTTACTTCCCCCGTTTTTTAAAATCACAGCTTCTAGAAGGTTTACATGATTTCTTAAAAAACACGAGTTTTTAGAAAATGTGTTTTATTTCATCAATGGAATCAACAAAGTATGCACATTCTACGTCATAACGACTTTCTATAGTTTGCGCATGCGTCTTGAAATAAGAAAAGCTTACTTCCCCCGTTTTTTAAAATCACAACTTCTAGAAGGTTTATATGAGTTCTTAAGAAACACGAGTTTTTAGAAAATGTGTTTTATTTCATAAATGGAATCAACAAAGTATGCACATTCTATGTCATAACGACTTTCTATAGTTTGCGCGTTGTGTCCGGAAATAAGAAAAGCTTACTTCCACCGTTTTATAAAATCACAGCTTCCAGAAGGTTTACATAATTTCGTTAAAGACACGAGTTTTTAGAAAATGTGTTTTATTTCATAAATGGAATCTACAAAGAATGCACATTCTACGTCACAATGACTTTCTATAGTTTGCGCATGCGTCCGGAAATAAGAAAAGCTTACTTCCCCCGTTTTTTAAAATCACAGCTTCTAGAAGGTTTATATGAGTTCTTAAGAAACACGAGTTTTTAGAAAATGTGTTTTATTTCATAAATGGAATCAACAAAGTATGCACATTCTATGTCATAACGACTTTCTATAGTTTGCGCATGTGTCCGGAAATAAGAAAAGCTTACTTCCCCCGTTTTTTAAAATCACAGCTTCTAGAAGGTTTACATGATTTCTTAAAAAACACGAGTTTTTAGAAAATGTGTTTTATTTCATCAATGGAATCAACAAAGTATGCACATTCTACGTCATAACGACTTTCTATAGTTTGCGCATGCGTCTTGAAATAAGAAAAGCTTACTTCCCCCGTTTTTTAAAATCACAACTTCTAGAAGGTTTACATGATTTCTTAAAAAACACGAGTTTTTAGAAAATATCTTTTATTTCATAAATGGAATCAACAAAGTATGCACATTCTACGTCATAACGACTTTCTATAGTTTGCGCATGCGTTTGGAAATAAGAAAAGCTTACTTCCATCGTTTTTTAAAATCACAGCTTCTAGAAGGTTTACATGATTTCGTAAAAAACACGAGTTTTTAGAAAATGTGTTTTATTTCATAAATGGAATCAACAAAGTATGCACATTCTACGTCACAATGACTTTCGATAGTTTGCGCATGCGTTTGGAAATAAGAAAAGCTTACTTCCACCGTTTTTTAAAATCACAGCTTCTAGAAGGTTTACATGATTTCGTAAAAAACACTTGTTTTTAGAAAATGTGTTTTATTTCATAAATGGAATCTACAAAGTATGCACATTCTACGTCATAACGACTTTCTATAGTTTTCGCATGCGTCCGGAAATAAGAACAGCTTACTTCCCCCGTTTTTCTAAATCACAGCTTCTAGAAGGTTTACATGAGTTCTGAAAAAACATGAGTTTTTAGAAAATGTGTTTTATTTCATAAATAGAATCAACAAAGTATGCACATTCTACGTCATAACGACTTTCTATAGTTTTCGCATGCGTTTGGAAATAAGAAAAGCTTACTTCCCCCGTTTTTTAAAATCACAGCTTCTAGAAGGTTTACATGATTTTTTAAAAAACACGAGTTTTTAGAAAATGTGTTTTATTTCATAAATGGAATCAACAAAGTATCCACATTCTACGTCATAACGACTTTCTATAGTTTGCGCATGCGTCTGGAAATAAGAAAAGCTTACTTCCACCGATTTTTAAAATCACAGCTTCTAGAAGGTATACATGATTTCGTAAAAAACACGAGTTTTTTGAAAATGTGTTTTATTTCATAAATGGAATCTACAAAGTATGCACATTCTACGTCATAACGACTTTCTATAGTTTGCGCATGCGTCCGGAAATAAGAAAAGCTTAGTTCCCCCGTTTTTTAAAATCACAGCTTCTAGAAGCTTTACATGATTTCGTTAAAAACACGAGTTTTTAGAAAATGTGTTTTATTTCATAAATGGAATCTACAAAGTATGCACATTATACGTCATAACGACTTTCTATAGTTTGCGCATGCGTCCGGAAATAAGAAAAGCTTACTTCCCCCGTTTTTTAAAATCACAGCTTCTAGAAGGTTTACATGATTTCTTAAAAAACACGAGTTTTTAGAAAATGTGTTTTATTTCATAAATGGAATCAATAAAGTATGCACATTCTACGTCATAACGACTTTCTATAGTTTGCGCATGCATCCGGAAATAACAAAAGCTTACTTCCACCGTTTTTTAAAATCACAGCTTCTAGAAGGTTTACATGATTACGTAAAAAACACGAGTTTTTAGAAAATGTGTTTTATTTCATAAATGGAATCTACAAACTATGCACATTCTACGTCATAACGACTTTCTATAGTTTGCGCATGCGTTTGGAAATAAGAAAAGCTGACTTCCCCCGTTTTTTAAAATTACAGCTTCTAGAAGGTTTACATGATTTCTTAAAAAACACGAGTTTTTAGAAAATGTGTTTTATTTCATAAATGGAAACAACAAAGTATGCACATTCTACGTCATAACGACTTTCTATAGTTTGCGCATGCGTCCGGAAATAAGAAAAGCTTACTTCCCCCGTTTTTTAAAATCACAGCTTGTAGAAGGTTTACATGATTTCTTAAAAAACACGAGTTTTTAGAAAATGTGTTTTATTTCATAAATGGAATCAACAAAGTATGCACATTCTATGTCATAACGACTTTCTATAGTTTGCGCATGCGTTTGGAAATAAGAAAATCTTACTTCCCCCGTTTTTTAAAATCACAGCTTCTAGAAGGTTTACATGTTTTGTTAAAAAACACGAGTTTTTAGAAAATATGTTTTATTTCATAAATGGAATCAACAAAGTATGCACATTCTACGTCATAAATACTTTCTATAGTTTGCGCATGCGTCCGGAAATAAGAAAAGCTTACTTCCACCGTTTTTTAAAATCACAGCTTCTAGAAGGTTTACATGATTTCGTAAAAAACACGAGTTTTTAGAAAATGTGTTTTATTTCATAAATGAAATCTACAAAGTATGCACATTCTACGTCATAACGACTTTCTATAGTTTGCGCATGCGTCCGGAAATAAGAAAAGCTTACTTCCCCCGTTTTTTAAAATCACAGTTTCTAGAAGGTTTACATGATTTCCTAAAAAACACGAGTTTTTAGAAAATGTTTTTTATTTCATAAATGGAATCAACAAAGTATGCAAATTCTACGTCATAACGACTTTCTATAGTTTGCGCATGAGTCAGGAAATAAGAACAGCTTACTTCCATCATTTTTTAAAATCACAGCTTCTAGAAGGTTTACATGATTTCGTAAAAAACACGAGTTTTTAGAAAATGTGTTTTATTTCATAAAAGGAATCTACAAAGTATGCACATTCTACGTCATAACGACTTTATATAGTTTCCGCATGCGTCCGGAAATAAGAAAGGCTTACTTCCCTCGTTTTTTAAAATCACAGCTTCTAGAAGGTTTACATGATTTCTTAAAAAACACGAGTTTTTAGAAAATGTGTTTTATTTCATAAATGGAATCAACAAAGTATGCACATTCTACATCATAACGACTTTCTATAGTTTGCGCATGCGTTTGGAAATAAGGAAAGCTTACTTCCCCCGTTTTTTAAAATCACAGCTTCTAGAAGCTTTACATGATTTCTTAAAAAACACGAGTTCTTAGAAAATGTGTTTTGTTTCATAAATGGAATCAATAAAGTATGCACGTTCTACGTCATAACGACTTTCTATTGTTTGCGCATGCGTCCAGAAATAAGAAAAGCTTACTTCCACCGTTTTTTAAAATCACAGCTTCTAGAAGGTTTATATGATTTCTTAAAAAACACGAGTTTTTAGAAAATGTGTTTTATTTCATAAATGGAATCAACAAAGTATGCACATTCTACGTCATAACAACTTTCTATAGTTTGTGCATTCGTTCGGAAATAAGAAAAGCTTACTTCCACCGTTTTTTAAAATCACAGCTTCTAGAAGGTTTACATGATTTCGTAAAAAACACGAGTTTTTAGAAAATGTGTTTTATTTCATAAATGGAATCTACAAAGTATGCACATTCTACGTCATAACGACTTTCTATAGTTTGCGCATCCGTCCAGAAATAAGAAAAGCTTACCTCCCCCGTTTTTTAAAATCACAGCTTCTAGAAGATTTACATGATTTCGTAAAAAACACGAGTTTTTAGAAAATGTGTTTTATTTCATAAATGGAATCTACAAAGTATGCACATTCTACGTCATAACGACTTTCTATAGTTTGCGCAGGCGTCCGGAAATAAGAAAAGCTTACTTCCACAGTTTTTTAAAATCACAGCTTCTAGAAGGTTTACATGATTTCCTAAAAAACACGATTTTTTAGAAAATGTGTTTTATTTCATAAATGGAATCAACAAATTACGCACATTCTACGTCATAACGACTTTCTATAGTTTGCGCATGCATTTGGAAATAAGAAAAGCTTACTTCCACCGTTTTTTAAAATCACAGCTTCTAGAAGGTTTACATGATTTCGTAAAAAACACGATTTTTCAGAAAATGTGTTTTATTTCGTAAATGGAATCTACAAAGTATGCACATTCTACGTCATAACGACTTTCTATAGTTTGCGCATGCGTCCGGAAATAAGAAAAGATTACTTCCCCCGTTTTTTAAAATCACAACTTCTAGAAGGTTTACATGATTTCTTAAAAAACACGAGTTTTTAGAAAATGTTTTTTATTTCATAAATGGAATCAACAAAGTATGCACATTCTACGTCATAACGACTTTCTATAGTTTGCGCATGCGTTTGGAAATAAGAAAAGCTTACTTCCCCCGTTTTTTAAAATCACAGCTTCTAGAAGGTTTACATGATTTCTTAAAAAACACGAGTTTTTAGAAAATGTGTTTTATTTCATAAATGGAATCAACAAAGTATGTACATTCTACGTCATAACGACTTTCTATAGTTTGCGCACGCGTTTGGAAAGAAGAAAAGCTTACTTCCACGGTTTTTTAAAATGACAGCTTCTAGAGGGTTTACATGATTTCTTAAAAAACACGATTTTTTGGAAAATGTGTTTTATTTCATAAATGGAATGAACAAAGTATGCACATTCTACGACATAACGAATTTCTATAGTTTGCGCATGCTTTTGGAAATAACAAAGCTTACTTGCCCCGTTTTTTAAAATCATGGCTTCTAGAAGGTTTACATGATTTCTTAAAAAACACGAGTTTTTAGCAAATGCGTTTTATTTCATAAATGGAATCTACAAAGTATTCACATTCTACGTCATAACGACTTTCTATAGTTTGCGCATGCGTCCGGAAATAAGAAAAGCTTACTTCCACCGTTTTTTGAAATCACAGCTTCTAGAAGGTTTACATGATTTCGTAAAAAACACGAGTTTGTAGAAAATGTGTTTTATTTCATAAAAGGAATCAACAAAGTATGAACATTCTACGTCATAATGACTTTCTATAGTTTGCGCATGTGTCCGGAAATAAGAAAAGCTTACTTCCAACGTTTTTCAAAATCACAGCTTCTAGAAGGTTTACATCATTTCTTAAAAAACACGAGTTTTTAGAAAATGTCTTTTATTTCATAAATGGAATCAACAAAGTATGCACATTCTACGTCATAACGACTTTCTATAGTTTGCGCATTCGTCCGGAAATAAGAAAAGCTTACTTCCACCGTTTTTTAAAATCACAGCTTCTAGAAGCTTTACATGATTTCGTAAAAAACACGAGTTTTTAGAAAATGTGTTTTATTTCATAAATGGAATCAAAAAAGTATGCACATTCTACGTCATAACGACTTTCTATAGTTTGCGCATTCGTCCGGAAATAAGAAAAGCTTACTTCCACCGTTTTTTAAAATCACAGCTTTTACAAGGTTTACATGATTTCTTAAAAAACACAAGTTTTTAGAAAATGTGTTTTATTTCATAAATGGAATCAACAAAGTATGCACATTCTATGTCATAACGACTTTCTATAGTTTGCGCATGCGTTTGGAAATAAGAAAAGCTGACTTCCCCTGTTTTTTAAAATTACAGCTTCTAGAAGGTTTACATGATTTCTTAAAAAACACGAGTTTTTAGAAAATGTGTTTTATTTCATCAATGGAATCGACAAAGTATGCCCATTCTACGTCATAACGACTTTCTATAGTTTGCGCATGCGTCCGGAAATAAGAAAAGCTTACTTCCACCATTTTTTAAAATCACAGCTTCTAGAAGGGTTACATGATTTCTTAAAAAACACGAGTTTTTAGAAAATGTGTTTTATTTCATAAATGGAATCAACAAAGTATGCACATTCTTCGTCATAACGAATTTCTATAGTTTGCGCATGCGTCCGGAAATAAGAAAAGCTTACTTACACAGTTTTTTAAAATCACAGCTTCTAGAAGGTTTACATGATTTCCTAAAAAACACGATTTTTTAGAAAATGTGTTTTATTTCCTAAATAGAATCAACAAATTATGCACATTCTACGTCATAACGACTTTCTATAGTTTGCGCATGCGTTTGGAAATAAGAAAAGCTTACTTGCCCCGTTTTTTAAAATCACGGCTTCTAGAAGGTTTACATGATTTCTTAAAAAACACGAGTTTTTAGAAAATGTGTTTTATTTCATAAATGGAATCTACAAAGTATGCACATTCTACGTCATAACGACTTTCTATAGTTTGCGCATGCGTCCGGAAATAAGAAAAGCTTACTTCCACCGTTTTTTGAAATCAAATCTTCTAGAAGGTTTACATGATTTCGTAAAAAACACGAGTTTGTAGAAAATGTGTTTTATTTCATAAATGGAATCAACAAAGTATGCACATTCTACGTCATAATGACTATCTATAGTTTGCGCATGCGTCCGGAAATAAGAAAAGCTTACTTCCAACGTTTTTCAAAATCACAGCTTCTAGAAGGTTTACATGATTTCGTAAAAAACACGAGTTTTTAGAAAATGTGTTTTATTTCATAAATGGAATCAACAAAGTATGCACATTCTACGTCATAACGACTTTCTATAGTTTGCGCATTCATCCGGAAATAAGAAAACCTTACTTCCACCTTTTTTTAAAATCACAGCTTCTAGAAGGTTTACACGATTTCGTAAAAAACAGGAGTTTTTAGAAAATGTGTTTTATTTCATAAATGGAATCAACAAAGTATGCACATTCTACGTCATAAAAACTTTCTATAGTTTGCGCATGCGTTTGGAAATAAGAAAAGCTTACTTCCCCCGTTTTTTAAAATCACAGCTTCTAGAAGGTTTACATGATTTTGTAAAAAACACGAGTTTTTAGAAAATGTGTTTTATTTAATAAATGGAATCAACAAAGTATGCAAATTCTACGTCATAACAGCTTTCTATAGTTTGCGCATGCGTTTGGAAATAAGAAAAGCTTACTTCCCCCGTTTTTTAAAATCACAGCTTCTAGAAGGTTTACATGATTTCGTAAAAAACACGAGTTTTTAGCAAATGTGTTTTATTTCATAAATGGAATATACAAAGTATTCACATTCTACGTCATAACGACTTTCTATACTTTGCGCATGCGTACGGAAATAAGAAAAGCTTACTTCCACCGTTTTTTGAAATCACATCGTCTAGAAGGTTTACATGATTTCGTAAAAAACACGAGTTTTTGGTAAATGTGTTTTATTTCATAAATGGAATCACCAAAGTATGCACATTCTACGTCATAACGACTTTCTATAGTTTTCGCATGCGTTTGGAAATAAGAAAAGCTTACTTCCAACGTTTTTCAAAACCACAGCTTCTAGAAGCTTTACACGATTTCTCAAAAAACACGATTTTTTAGAAAATGTGTTTTATTTCATAAATGGAATCAACAAAGTATGCACATTCTACGTCATAACGACTTTCTATAGTTTGCGCATTCGTCCGGAAATAAGAAAATCTTACTTCCACCGTTTTTTAAAATCACAGCTTCTAGAAGGTTTACATGATTTCGTAAAAAACACGAGTTTTTAGAAAATGTGTTTTATTTCATAAAGGGAATCAACAAAGTATGCACATTCTACATCATAACGACTTTCTATAGTTTGCGCATTCGTCCGGAAATAAGAAAAGCTTACTTCCACCGTTTTTTAAAATCATAGCTTCTAGAAGGTTTACATGATTTCTCAAAAAACACGATTTTTTAGAAAATGTGTTTTATTTCATCAATGGAATCGACAAAGTATGCCCATTCTACGTCACAACGACTTTCTATAGTTTGCGCATGCGTCCGGAAATATGAAAAGCTTACTTGCACCATTTTTTAAAATCACAGCTTCTAGAAGGGTTACATGATTTCTTAAAAAACACGAGTTTTTAGAAAATGTGTTTTATTTCATAAATGGAATCAACAAAGTATGCACATTCTACGTCATAACGAATTTCTATAGTTTGCGCATGCGTCCGGAAATAAGAAAAGCTTACTTCCACAGTTTTTTAAAATCACAGCTTCTACAAGGTTTACATGATTTCCTAAAAAACACGATTTTTTAGAAAATGTGTTTTATTTCATAAATGGAATCAACAAATTACGCACATTCTACGTCATAACGACTTTCTATAGTTTGCGCATGCGTTTGGAAATAAGAAAAGCTTACTTGCCCCGTTTTTTAAAATCACGGCTTCTAGAAGGTTTACATGATTTCTTAAAAAACACGAGTTTTTAGAAAATGTGTTTTATTTCATAAATGGAATCTACAAAGTATGCACATTCTACGTCATAACGACTTTTTATAGTTTGCGCATGCGTTCGGAAATAAGAAAAGCTTACTTCCACCGTTTTTTGAAATCACATCTTCTAGAAGGTTTACATGATTTCGTAAAAAACACGAGTTTGTAGAAAATGTGTTTTATTTCATAAATGGAATCAACAAAGTATGCACATTCTATGTCATAACGACTTTCTATAGTTTGCGCATGCGTCCGGAAATAAGAAAAGCTTACTTCCCCCGTTTTTTAAAATAATAGCTTCTAGAAGGTTTACATGATTTCGTAAAAAACACGAGTTTTTAGAAAATGTGTTTTATTTCATAAATGGAATCAACAAAGTATGGAAATTCTACGTCATAACGACTTTCTATAGTTTGCGCATGCGTCCGGAAATAAGAAAAGCTTACTTCCCCCGTTTTTTAAAATAATAGCTTCTAGAAGGTTTACATGATTTCGTAAAAAACACGAGTTTTTAGAAAATGTGTTTTATTTCATAAATGGAATCTACAAAGTATGCACATTCTACATCATAACGACTTTCTATAGTTTGCGCATGCGTCCGGAAATAAGAAAAGCTTACTTCCCCCGTTTTTTAAAATCACAGCTTCTAGAAGGTTTACATGATTTCTTAAAAAACACGAGTTTTTAGAAAATGTGTTTTATTTCATAAATGGAAACAACAAAGTATGCACATTCTACGTCATAACGACTTTCTATAGTTTGCGCATGCGTCCGGAAATAAGAAAAGCCTACTTCCACCGTTTTTTAAAATCACAGCTTCTAGAAGGTTTACATGATTTCTTAAAAAACACGAGTTTTTAGAAAATGTGTTTTATTTCATAAATGTAATCAACAAAGTATGCCCATTCTACGTCATAACGACTTTCTATAGTTTGCGCATTCGTCCGGAAATAAGAAAAGCTTACTTCCACCATTTTTTAAAATCACAGCTTCTAGAAGGGTTACATGATTTCTTAAAAAACACGAGTTTTTAGAAAATGTGTTTTATTTCATAAATGGAATCTACTAAGTATGCACATTCTACCTCATAACTACTTTCTATACTTTGCCCATGCGTCCGGAAATAAAAAAAGCTTACTTCCACCGTTTTTTTAAATCACAGCTTCTAGAAGGCTTACACGATTTCGTAAAAAACACGTGTTTTTAGAAAATGTGTTTTATTTCATAAATGAAATCTACAAAGTATGCACATTCTACGTCATAACGACTTTCTATAGTTTGCGCATGCGTCCGGAAATAAGAAAAGCTTACTTCCACCATTTTTTAAAATCACAGCTTCTAGAAGGTTTACATGATTTCTTAAAAAACATGAGTTTTTAGAAAATGTGTTTTATTTCATAAATGGAATCTCCAAAGTATGCACATTCTACGTCATAACGACTTTCTATTGTTTGCGCATGCGTCCGGAAATAAGAAAAGCTTACTTCCCCCGTTTTTTAAAATCACAGCTTCTAGAAGGTTTACATGATTTCTTAAAAAACACTAGTTTTTAGAAAATGTGTTTTATTTCATAAATGGAATCAACAAAGTATGCACATTCTACGTCATAACGACTTTCTATAGTTTGCGCATGCGTCCGGAAATAAGAAAAGCTTACTTCCACCATTTTTTAAAATCACAGCTTCTAGAAGGTTTACATGATTTATTAAATAACACGAGTTTTTAGAAAATATTTTTTATTTCATAAATGGAATAAACAAAGTATGCACATTCTACATCATAACGACTTTCTATAGTTTGCGCATGCGTTCGGAAATAAGAAAAGCTTACTTCCCCCGTTTTTTAAAATCACAGCTTCTAGAAGGTTTACAAGATTTCTTAAAAAACACGAGTTTTTAGAAAATGTGCTTTATTTCATAAATGGAATCAACAAGGTATGCACATGCTACGTCATAACGACTTTCTATAGTTTGCGCATGCGTCCGGAAAGAAGAAAAGCTTACTTCCACCGTTTTTTAAAATCACAGCTTCTAGAGGGTTTACATGATTTCTTAAAAAACACGAGTTTTTAGAAAATGTGTTTTATTCAATTAATGGAATCAACAAAGTATGCACATTCTACATCATAACGACTTTCTATAGTTTGTGCGTTCGTCTGGAAATAAGAAAAGCTTACTTCCACCGTTTTTTAAAATCACATCTTCCAGAAGGTTTACATGATTTCGTAAAAAACACGAGTTTTTAGAAAATGTGCTTTATTTCATAAATGGAATCTACAAAGTATGCACATTCTATGTCATAACGACTTTCTATAGTTTGCACATGCGTCCGGAAATAAGAAAAGCTCACTTCTCCCGTTTTTTTAAAATCACAGCTTCTAGAAGGTTTACATGATTTCTTAAAAAACACGAGTTTTTAGAAAATGTATTTTATGTCATAAATGGAATCAACAAAGTATGCACATTCTACGTCATAACGACTTTCTATAGTTTGCGCATTCGTCTGGAAATAAGAAAAGCTTACTTCCACCGTTTTTTAAAATCACAGCTTTTAGAAGGTTTACATGATTTCGTTAAAAAAACGAGTTTTTAGAAAATGTGTTTTATTTCATAAATGGAATCAAAAAAGTATGCACATTCTACGTCGTAACGACTTTCTATAGTTTGCGCATGCGTCCGGAAATAAGAAAAGCTTACTTCCCCCGTTTTTTAAAATCACAGCTTCTGGAAGGTTTACATGATTTGTTAAAAAACATGAGTTTTTAGAAAATGTGTTTTATTTCATAAATGGAATCAACAAAGTATGCACATTCTACGTCATAACGACTTTCTATAGTTTGCGCATTCATCTGGAAATAAGAAAAGCTTACTTCCCCCGTATTTTAAAATCATAGCTTCTAGAAGGTTTACATGATTTCTTAAAAAACAAGAATTTTTAGAAAATGTGTTTTATTTCATAAATGGAATCAACAAAGTATGCACATTCTACGTCATAACGACTTTCTATAGTTTGCGCATGCGTTTGGAAATAAGAAAAGATTACGTCTCCCGTTTTTTAAAATCACAGCTTCTAGAAGGTTTACATGATTTGTTAAAAAACACGAGTTTTTTTAAATTGTGTTTTATTTCATAAATGGAATCAACAAAGTATGCACATTCTACGTCATAGCGACTTTCTATAGTTTGCGTATGCGTCCGGAAATAAGAAAAGCTTACTTCCAAAGTTTTTTAAAATCACAGTTTCTAGAAGGTTTACATGATATCGTAAAAAACACGAGTCTTTAGAAAATGTGATTTATTTCATAAATGGAATCTACAAAGTATGCACATTCTACGTCATAACGACTTTCTATAGTTTGCGCATGCGTCCGGAAATAAGAAAAGCTTACTTCCACCGTTTTTTAAAATCACGGCTTCTAGAAGGTTTACATGATTTCGTAAAAAACACGAGTTTTTAGAAAATGTGTTTTATTTCATAAATGGAATCTACAAAGTATGCACATTCTACGTCATAACGACTTTCTATAGCTTGCGCATTCGTCTGGAAATAAGAAAAGCTTACTTCCACCGTTTTTTAAAATCACACATTCTAGAAGGTTTACATGATTTCGTAAAAAACACGAGTTTTTAGAAAATGTGTTTTATTTCATAAATGGAATCAACAAAGTATGCACATTCTACGTCATAACGACTTTCTATAATTTGCGCATGCATTTGGAAATAAGAAAAGCTTACTTCCCACGTTTTTTAAAATCACAGCTTCTAGAAGGTTTACATGATTTCTTAAAAAACACGAGTATTTAGAAAATGTCTTTTATTTCATAAATAGAATCAACAAAGTATGCACATTCTACGTCATAATGACTTTCTATAGCTTGCGGATGCGTCCGGAAATAAGAAAAGCTTACTTCCCCTGTTTTTTAAAATCACAGCTTCTAGAAGGTTTACATGATTTCGTAAAAAACACGAGTTTTTAGAAAATGTGTTTTATTTAATAAATGGAATCTACAAAGTATGCACATTCTACGTCATAACGACTTTCTATAGTTTGCGCATTCGTCCGGAAATAAGAAAAGCTTACTTCCACCGTTTATTAAAATCACAGCTTCTAGAATGTTTACATGATTTCGTAAAAAACACGAGTTTTAGAAAATGTGTTTTATTTCATAAATGCAATCTACAAAGTATGCACATTCTATGTCGTAACGACTTTCTATAGTTTGCGCATGCGTCCGGAAATAAGAAAAGCTTACTTCCCCCGTTTTTTAAAATCACAGCTTCTAGAAGGTTTACATGATTTCATAAAAAACACGAGTTTTTAGAAAATGTGTTTTATTTCATAAATGGAATCAACAAAGTATGCACATTCTATGTCATAACGACTTTCTATAGTTTGCGCATGCGTTTGGAAATAAGAAAATCTTACTTCCCCCGTTTTTTAAAATCACAGCTTCTAGAAGGTTTACATGATATTTTAAAAAACACGAGTTTTTAGAAAATGTGTTTTATTTCATAAATGGAATCAACAAAGTATGCACATTCTACGTCATAAATATTTTCTATAGTTTGCGCATGCGTCCGGAAATAAGAAAAGCTTACTTCCACCGTTTTTTAAAATCACAGCTTCTAGAAGCTTTACATGATTTCGTAAAAAACACGAGTCTTTAGAAAATGTGATTTATTTCATAAATGGAATCTACAAAGTATGCACATTCTACGTCATAACGACTTTCTATAGTTTGCGCATGCGTCCGGAAATAAGAAAAGCTTACTTCAACCGTTTTTTAAAATCACGGCTTCTAGAAGGTTTAAATGATTTCGTAAAAAACATGTGTTTTTAGAAAATGTGTTTTATTTCATAAATGGAATCTACAAAGTATGCACATTCTACGTCATAACGACTTTCTATAGCTTGCGCATTCGTCTGGAAATAAGAAAAGCTTACTTCCACCGTTTTTTAAAATCACAGCTTCTAGAAGGTTTACATGATTTCGTAAAAAACACGAGTTTTTAGAAAATGTGTTTTATTTTCATAAATGGAATCAACAAAGTATGCACATTCTACGTCATAACGACTTTCTATACTTTGCGCATGCGTTTGGAAATAAGAAAAGCTTACTTCCCACGTTTTTTAAAATCACAGCTTCTAGAAGGTTTACATGATTTCTTAAAAAACACAAGTATTTAGAAAATGTCTTTTATTTCATAAATAGAATCAGCAAAGTATGCACATTCTACGTCATAATGACTTTCTATAGTTTGTGGATGCGTCCGGAAATAAGAAAAGCTTACTTCCCCTGTTTTTTAAAATCACAGCTTCTAGAAGGTTTACATGATTTCGTAAAAACCACGAGTTTTTAGAAAATGTGTTTTATTTAATAAATGGAATCTACAAAGTATGCACATTCTACGTCATAACGACTTTCTATAGTTTGCGCATTCGTCCGGAAATAAGAAAAGCTTACGTCCATCGTTTATTAAAATCACAGCTTCTAGAAGGTTTACATGATTTCGTAAAAAACACGTGTTTTTAGAAAATGTGTTTTATTTCATAAATGCAATCTACAAAGTATGCACATTCTACGTCATAACGACTTTCTATAGTTTGCGCATGCGTTTGGAAATAAGAAAATCTTACTTCCCCCGTTTTTTAAAATCACAGCTTCTAGAAGGTTTACATGATTTTTTAAAAAACACGAGTTTTTAGAAAATGTGTTTTATTTCATAAATGGAATCAACAAAGTATGCACATTCTACGTCATAAATACTTTCTATAGTTTGCGGATGCGTCCGGAAATAAGAAAAGCTTACTTCCACCGTTTTTTAAAATCACAGCTTCTAGAAGGTTTACATGATTTCGTAAAAAACACGAGTTTTTAGAAAATTTGTTTTATTTCATAAATGGAATCTACAAAGTATGCACATTCTACGTCATAACGACTTTCTATAGTTTGCGCATGCGTCCGGAAATAAGAAAAGCTTACTTCCCTCGTTTTTTAAAATCACAGCTTCTAGAAGGTTTACATGATTTCGTAAAAAACACGAGTTTTTAGAAAATGTGTTTTATTTCATAAATGGAATCAACAAAGTATGCACATTCTACAGCATAACGAATTTCTATAGTTTGCGCATGCGTCCGGAAATAAGAAAAGCTTACTTCCCCCGTTTTTGAAAATCACAGCTTCTAGAAGGTTTACATGTTTTCTTAAAAAACACGAGTTTTTAGAAAATGTGTTTTATTTCATAAATGGAATCAACAAAGTATGCACATTCTACGTCATAACGACTTTCTATAGTTTGCGCATGCGTTTGGAAATAAGAAAAGCTTACTTCCCCCGTTTTTTAAAATCACAGCTTCTAGAAGGTTTACATGATTTCTTAAAAAACACGAGTTTTTAGAAAATGTGTTTTATTTCATAAATGGAATCAACAAAGTATGCACATTCTACGTCATAACGACTTTCTATAGTTTGCGCATGCGTTTGGAAATAAGAAAATCTTACTTCCCCCGTTTTTTAAAATCACAGCTTCTAGAAGGTTTACATGATTTTTTAAAAAACACGAGTTTTTAGAAAATGTGTTTTATTTCATAAATGGAATCAACAAAGTATGCACATTCTACGTCATAAATACTTTCTATAAATTGCGCATGCGTCCGGAAATAAGAAAAGCTTACTTCCACCGTTTTTTAAAATCACAGCTTCTAGAAGGTTTACATGATTTCGTAAAAAACACGAGTTTTTAGAAAATTTGTTTTATTTCATAAATGGAATCTACAAAGTATGCACATTCTACGTCATAACGACTTTCTATAGTTTGCGCATGCGTCCGGAAATAAGAAAAGCTTACTTCCCTCGTTTTTTAAAATCACAGCTTCTAGAAGGTTTACATGATTTCGTAAAAAACACGAGTTTTTAGAAAATGTGTTTTATTTCATAAATGGAATCAACAAAGTATGCACATTCTACGGCATAACGACTTTCTATAGTTTGCGCATGCGTCCGGAAATAAGAAAAGCTTACTTCCCCCGTTTTTGAAAATCACAGCTTCTAGAAGGTTTACATGTTTCTTAAAAAACACGAGTTTTTAGAAAATGTGTTTTATTTCATAAATGGAATCAACAAAGTATGCACATTCTACGTCATAACGACTTTCTATAGTTTGCGCATGCGTTTGGAAATAAGAAAAGCTTACTTCCCCCGTTTTTTAAAATCACAGCTTCTAGAAGCTTTACATGATTTCTTAAAAAACACGAGTTGTTAGAAAATGTGTTTTATTTCATAAACGGAATCAACAAAGTATGCACATTCTACGTCATAACGACTTTCTATAGTTTGCGCATGCGTTTGGAAATAAGAAAAGCTTACTTCCACCGTTTTTTAAAATCACAGCTTCTAGAAGGTTTACATGATTTCTTAAAAAACACGAGTTTTTAGAAAATGTGTTTTATTTCATAAATGGAATCAACAAAGTATGCACATTCTATGTCATAACGAATTTCCATAGTTTGCGCATGCATTTGGAAATAAGAAAAGCTTACTTCCCCCGTTTTTTAAAATCACAGCTTCTAAAAGGTTTACAGGATTTGTTAAAAAACACGAGTTTTTAGAAAATATGTTTTATTTCATAAATGGAATAAACAAAGTATGCACATTCTACGTCATAACGACTTTCTATAGTTTGCGCATAAGTTTGGATATAAGAAAAGCTTACTTCCCTCGTTTTTTAAAATCACAGCTTCTAGAAGGTTTACATGATTTCTTAAAAAACACGAGTTTTTAGAAAATGTGTTTTATTTCATAAATGGAATCAACAAAGTATGCACATTCTACGTCATAAGGACTTTCTATAGTTTGCGCATGCGTTTGGAAATAAGAAAAGCTTAGTTCCCCCGTTTTTTAAAATCACAGCTTCTAGAAGGTTTACATGATCTCTTAAAAAACACGAGTTTTTAGAAAATATGTTTTATTTCATAAATGGAATAAACAAAGTATGCACATTCTACATCATAACGACTTTCTATAGTTTGCGCATGCGTTCGGAAATAAGAAAAGCTTACTTCCCCCGTTTTTTAAAATCACAGCTTCTAGAAGGTTTACAAGATTTCTTAAAAAACACGAGTTTTTATAAAATGTGCTTTATTTCATAAATGGAATCAACAAAGTATGCACATGCTACGTCATAACGACTTTCTATAGTTTGCGCATGCGTCCGGAAAGAAGAAAAGCTTACTTCCACCGTTTTTTAAAATCACAGCTTCTAGAGGGTTTACATGATTTCTTAAAAAACACAAGTTTTTAGAAAATGTGTTTTATTCAATTAATGGAATCAACAAAGTATGCACATTCTACATCATAACGACTTTCTATAGTTTGTGCGTTCGTCAGGAAATAAGAAAAGCTTACTTCCACCATTTTTTAAAATCACATCTTCTAGAAGGTTTACATGATTTCGTAAAAAACACGAGTTTTTAGAAAATGTGCTTTATTTCATAAATGGAATCTACAAAGTATGCACATTCTACATCATAACGACTTTCTATAGTTTGCACATGCGTCCGGAAATAAGAAAAGCTTACTTCTCCCGTTTTTTAAAATCACAGCTTCTAGAAGGTTTACATGATTTCTTAAAAAACATGAGTTTTTAGAAAATTTGTTTTATGTCATAAATGGAATCAACAAAGTATTCACATTCTACGTCATAACAACTTTCTATAGTTTGCGCATTCATCTGGAAATAAGAAAAGCTTACTTCCACCGTTTTTTAAAATCACAGCTTCTAGAAGGTTTACATGATTTCGTAAAAAACACGAGTTTTTAGAAAATGTGTTTTATTTCATAAATGGAATAAAAAAAGTATGCACATTCTACGTCATAACGACTTTCTATAGTTTGCGCATGCGTTGGAAATAAGAAAAGCTTACTTCCCCCTTTTTTTAAAATCACAGCTTCTAGAAGGTTTACATGATTTGTTAAAAAACATGAGTTTTTAGAAAATGTGTTTTATTTCATAAATGGAATCAACAAAGTATGCACATTCTACGTCATAACGACTTTCTATAGTTTGCGCATGCGTCCGGAAATAAGAAAAGCTTACTTCCACCGTTTTTTAAAATCACAGCTTCTAGAACGTTTACATGATTACGTAAAAAACACGAGTTTTTAGAAAATGTGTTTTATTTTTCAAATGGAATCTACAAAGTATGCACATTCTACGTCAAAACGACTTTCTATTGTTTGCGCATGCGGCCAGAAATAAGAAAAGCTTACTTCCACCGTTTTTTAAAATCACAGCTTCTGGAAGGTTTACATGATTTCGTAAAAAACACGAGTTTTTAGAAAATGTGTTTTATTTCATAAATGGAATCTACAAAGTATGCACATTCTACGTCATAACGACTTTCTATAGTTTGCGCATGCGTCCGGAAATAAGAAAAGCTTACTTCCACCATTTTTTAAAATCACAGCTTCTAGAAGGTTTACATGATTTCTTAAAAACCACGAGCTTTTAGAAAATGTGTTTTATTTCATAAATGGAATCAACAAAGTATGCACATTCTACGTCATAACGACTTTCTATAGTTTGTGCATTCGTTCGGAAATAAGAAAAGCTTACTTCCACCGTTTTTTAAAATCACAGCTTCTAGAAGGTTTACATGATTTCGTAAAAAACACGAGTTTTTAGAAAATGTGTTTTATTTCATAAATGGAATCTACAAAGTATGCACATTCTACGTCATAAGGACTTTCGATAGTTTGCGCATGCGTCTGGAAATAAGAAAAGCTTACTTCCCCCGTTTTTTAAAATCACAGCTTCTAGAAGGTTTACATGATTTCTTAAAAAACACGAGTTTTTAGAAAATGTGTTTTATTTCATCAATGGAATCAACAAAGTATGCACATTCTACATCATAACGACTTTCTATAGTTTGCGCATGCGTCCGGAAATAAGAAAAGCTTACTTCCACTGTTTTTTAAAATCACAGCTTCTAGAAGGTTTACATGATTACGTAAAAAACATGAGTTTTTAGAAAATGTGTTTTATTTCACAAATGGAATCTACAAAGTATGCACATTCTACGTCATAACGACTTTCTATTGTTTGCGCATGCGTCCGGAAATAAGAAAAGCTTACTTCCACCATTTTTTAAAATCACAGCTTCTAGAAGGTTTGCATGATTTCGTAAAAAACACGAGTTTTTAGAAAATGTGTTTTATTTCATAAATGGAATCTACAAAGTATGCACGTTCTACGTCATAACGACTTTCTATAGTTTGCGCATGCGTCCGGAAATAAGAAAAGCTTACTTCCACCGTTTTTTAAAATCACAGCTTCTAGAAGGTTTACATGATGTCGTAAAAAACACGAGTTTTTAGAAAATGTGTTTTATTTCACAAATGGAATCTACAAAGTATGCACATTCTAGGTCATAACGACTTTCTATAGTTTGCGCATGCGTTTGGAAATAAGAAAAGCTTACTTCCCCCGTTTTTTAAAATCACAGCTTCTAGAAGGTTTACATGATTTCTTAAAAAACACGAGTTTTTACAAAATGTGTTTTATTTCATAAATGGAATCAATAAAGTATGCACATTCTACGTCATAACGACTTTCTATAGTTTGCGCATGCGTCCGGAAATAAGAAAAGCTTACTTCCACCGTTTTTTAAAATCACAGCTTCTAGAAGGTTTACATGATTACGTAAAAAACACGAGTTTTTAAAAATGTGTTTTATTTCATAAATGGAATCTACAAAGTATGCACATTCTACGTCATAACGACTTTCTATTGTTTGCGCATGCGTCCGGAAATAAGAAAAGCTTACTTCCACCATTTTTTAAAATCACAGCTTCTAGAAGGTTTGCATTATTTCGTAAAAAACATGAGTTTTTAGAAAATGTGTTTTATTTCATAAATGGAATCTACAAAGTATGCACATTCTACGTCATAACGACTTTCTATAGTTTGCGCATGCGTCCGGAAATAAGAAAAGCTTACTTCCACCGTTTTTTAAAATCACAGCTTCTAGAAGGTTTACATGATGTCGTAAAAAACATGAGTTTTTAGAAAATGTGTTTTATTTCACAAATGGAATCTACAAAGTATGCACATTCTAGGTCATAACGACTTTCTATAGTTTGCGCATGGGTTTGGAAATAAGAAAAGCTTACTTCCCCCGTTTTTTAAAATCACAGCTTCTAGAAGGTTTACATGATTTCTTAAAAAACACGAGTTTTTAGAAAATGTGTTTTATTTCATAAATGGAATCAATAAAGTATGCACATTCTACGTCATAACGACTTTCTATAGTTTGCGCATGCGTCCGGAAATAAGAAAAGCTTACTTCCACCGTTTTTTAAAATCACAGCTTCTAGAAGGTTTACATGATTACGTAAAAAACACGAGTTTTTAAAAATGTGTTTTATTTCATAAATGGAATCTACAAAGTATGCACATTCTATGTCGTAACGACTTTCTATAGTTTGCGCATGCGTCCGGAAATAAGAAAAGCTTACTTCCCCCGTTTTTTAAAATCACAGCTTCTAGAAGGTTTACACGATTTCTTAAAAAACACGAGTTTTTAGAAAATGTGTTTTATTTCATAAATGGAATCAACAAAGTATGCACATTCTATGTCATAATGACTTTCTATAGTTTGCGCATGCGTTTGGAAATAAGAAAATCTTACTTCCCCCGTTTTTTAAAATCACAGCTTCTAGAAGGTTTACATGTTTTGTTAAAAAACACGAGTTTTTAGAAAATATGTTTTATTTCATAAATGGAATCAACAAAGTATGCACATTCTACGTCATAAATACTTTCTATAGTTTGCGCATGCGTCCGGAAATAAGAAAAGCTTACTTCCACCGTTTTTTAAAATCACAGCTTCTAGAAGGTTTACATGATTTCGTAAAAAACACGAGTTTTTAGAAAATGTGTTTTATTTCATAAATGAAATCTACAAAGTATGCACATTCTACGTCATAACGACTTTCTATAGTTTGCGCATGCGCCCGGAAATAAGAAAAGCTTACTTCCCCCGTTTTTTAAAATCACAGCTTCTAGAAGGTTTACATAATTACGTAAAAAACACGAGTTTTTAGAAAATGTGTTTTATTTCACAAATGGAATCTACAAAGTATGCACATTCTACGTCATAACGACTTTCTATAGTTTGCGCATGCGTCCGGAAATAAGAAAAGCTTACTTCCATCATTTTTTAAAATCACAGCTTCTAGAAGGTTTACATGATTTCTTAAAAAACACGAGTTTTTAGAAAATGTGTTTTATTTCATAAATGGAATCAACAAAGTATGCACATTCTACGTCATAACGACTTTCTATAGTTTCCGCATGCGTTTGGAAATAAGAAAAGCTTACTTCCCCCATTTTTTAAAATCACAGCTTCTAGAAGGTTTACATGATTTCTTAAAAAACACGAGTTTTTAGAAAATGTGTTTTATTTCATAAATGGAATCAATAAAGTACGCACATTCTACGTCATAACGACTTTCTATAGTTTGCGCATGCGTCCGGAAATAAGAAAAGCTTACTTCCACCGTTTGTTAAAATCACAGCTTCTAGAAGGTTTACATGATTACGTAAAAAACACGAGTTTTTAGAAAATGTGTTTTATTTCTCAAATGGAATCTACAAAGTATGCACATTCTACGTCAAAATGAATTTCTATTGTTTGCGCATGCATCCAGAAATAAGAAAAGCTTACTTCCACCGTTTTTTAAAATCACAGCTTCTAGAAGGTTTACATGATTTCGTAAAAAACACGAGTTTTTAGAAAATGTGTTTTATTTCATAAATGGAATCTACAAAGTATGCACATTCTACGTCATAACGAATTTCTATAGTTTGCGCATGCGTCCGGAAATAAGAAAAGCTTACTTCCACCATTTTTAAAATCACAGCTTCTAGAAGGTTTACATGATTTCTTAAAAACCACGAGCTTTTAGAAAATGTGTTTTATTTCATAAATGGAATCAACAAAGTATGCACATTCTACGTCATAACGACTTTCTATAGTTTGTGCATTCGTTCGGAAATAAGAGAAGCTTACTTCCACCGTTTTTTAAAATCACAGCTTCTAGAAGGTTTACATGATTTCGTAAAAAACACGAGTTTTTAGAAAATGTGTTTTATTTCATAAATGGAATCTACAAAGTATGCACATTCTACGTCATAACGACTTTCTATAGTTTGCGCATGCGTCTGGAAATAAGAAAAGCTTACTTCCCCCGTTTTTTAAAATCACAGCTTCTAGAAGGTTTACATGATTTCTTAAAAAATACGAGTTTTTAGAAAATGTGTTTTATTTCATAAATGGAATCAACAAAGTATGCACATTCTGCATCATAACGACTTTCTATAGTTTGCGCATGCGTCCGGAAATAAGAAAAGCTTACTTCCACTGTTTTTTAAAATCACAGCTTCTAGAAGGTTTACATGATTACGTAAAAAACATGAGTTTTTAGAAAATGTGTTTTATTTCACAAATGGAATCTACAAAGTATGCACATTCTACGTCATAACGACTTTCTATTGTTTGCGCATGCGTCCGGAAATAAGAAAATCTTACTTCCACCATTTTTTAAAATCACAGCTTCTAGAAGGTTTGCATGATTTCGTAAAAAACACGAGTTTTTAGAAAATGTGTTTTATTTCACAAATGGAATCTACAAAGTATGCACATTCTAGGTCATAACGACTTTCTATAGTTTGCGCATGCGTTTGGAAATAAGAAAAGCTTACTTCCCCTGTTTTTTAAAATCACAGCTTCTAGAAGGTTTACATGATTTCTTAAAAAACACGAGTTTTTAGAAAATGTGTTTTATTTCATAAATGGAATCAATAAAGTATGCACATTCTACGTCATAACGACTTTCTATAGTTTGCGCATGCGTCCGGAAATAAGAAAAGCTTACTTCCACAGTTTTTTAAAATCACAGCTTCTAGAAGGTTTACATGATTACGTAAAAAACACGAGGTTTTAAAAATGTGTTTTATTTCATAAATGGAATCTAAAAAGTATGCACATTCTATGTCGTAACGACTTTCTATAGTTTGCGCGTGCGTCCGGAAATAAGAAAAGCTTACTTCCCCCGTTTTTTAAAATCACAGCTTCTAGAAGGTTTACATGATTTCTTAAAAAACACGAGTTTTTAGAAAATGTGTTTTATTTCATAAATGGAATCAACAAAGTATGCACATTCTATGTCATAACGACTTTCTATAGTTTGCGCATGCGTCCAGAAATAAGAAAAGCTTACTTCCACCGTTTTTTAAAATCACAGCTTCTAGAAGGTTTATATGATTTCTTAAAAAACACGAGTTTTTGGAAAATGTGTTTTATTTCATAAATGGAATCAACAAAGTATGCACATTCTACGTCATAACGACTTTCTATAGTTTGTGCATTCGTTCGGAAATAAGAAAAGCTTACTTCCACCGTTTTTTAAAATCACAGCTTCTAGAAGGTTTACATAATTACGTAAAAAACACGAGTTTTTAGAAAATGTGTTTTATTTCACAAATGGAATCTACAAAGTATGCACATTCTACGTCATAACGAATTTCTATTGTTTGCACATGCGCCCGGAAATAAGAAAAGCTTACTTCCCCCGTTTTTTAAAATCACAGCTTCTAGAAGGTTTACATAATTACGTAAAAAACACGAGTTTTTAGAAAATGTGTTTTATTTCACAAATGGAATCTACAAAGTATGCACATTCTACGTCATAACTTCTTTCTATAGTTTGCGCATGCGTCCGGAAATAAGAAAAGCTTACTTCCCCCGTTTTTTAAAATCACAGCTTCTAGAAGGTTTACATGATTTCTTAAAAAACACGAGTTTTAAGAAAATGTGTTTTATTTCATAAATGGAATCAACAAAGTATGCACATTCTAGGTCATAACGACTTTCTATAGTTTCCGCATGCGTTTGGAAATAAGAAAAGCTTACTTCCCCCATTTTTTAAAATCACAGCTTCTAGAAGGTTTACATGATTTCTTAAAAAACACGAGTTTTTAGAAAATGTGTTTTATTTCATAAATGGAATCAATAAAGTACGCACATTCTACGTCATAACGACTTTCTATAGTTTGCGCATGCGTCCGGAAATAAGAAAAGCTTACTTCCACCGTTTTTTAAAATCACAGCTTCTAGAAGGTTTACATGATTACGTAAAAAACACGAGTTTTTAGAAAATGTGTTTTATTTCTCAAATGGAATCTACAAAGTATGCACATTCTACGTCAAAACGACTTTCTATTGTTTGCGCATGCATCCAGAAATAAGAAAAGCTTACTTCCACCGTTTTTTAAAATCACAGCTTCTAGAAGGTTTACATGATTTCGTAAAAAACACGAGTTTTTAGAAAATGTGTTTTATTTCATAAATGGAATCTACAAAGTATGCACATTCTACGTCATAACGAATTTCTATAGTTTGCGCATGCGTCCGGAAATAAGAAAAGCTTACTTCCACCATTTTTAAAATCACAGCTTCTAGAAGGTTTACATGATTTCTTACAAACCACGAGCTTTTAGAAAATGTGTTTTATTTCATAAATGGAATCAACAAAGTATGCACATTCTACGTCATAACGACTTTCTATAGTTTGTGCATTCGTTCGGAAATAAGAGAAGCTTACTTCCACCGTTTTTTAAAATCACAGCTTCTAGAAGGTTTACATGATTTCGTAAAAAACACGAGTTTTTAGAAAATGTGTTTTATTTCATAAATGGAATCTACAAAGTATGCACATTCTACGTCATAACGACTTTCTATAGTTTGCGCATGCGTCTAGAAATAAGAAAAGCTTACTTCCCCCGTTTTTTAAAATCACAGCTTCTAGAAGGTTTACATGATTTCTTAAAAAACACGAGTTTTTAGAAAATGTGTTTTATTTCATAAATGGAATCAACAAAGTATGCACATTCTACATCATAACGACTTTCTATAGTTTGCGCATGCGTCCGGAAATAAGAAAAGCTTACTTCCACTGTTTTTTAAAATCACAGCTTCTAGAAGGTTTACATGATTACGTAAAAAACATGAGTTTTTAGAAAATGTGTTTTATTTCACAAATGGAATCTACAAAGTATGCACATTCTACGTCATAACGACTTTCTATTGTTTGCGCATGCGTCCGGAAATAAGAAAAGCTTACTTCCACCATTTTTTAAAATCACAGCTTCTAGAAGGTTTGCATGATTTCGTAAAAAACACGAGTTTTTAGAAAATGTGTTTTATTTCATAAATGGAATCTACAAAGTATGCACATTCTATGTCATAACGACTTTCTATAGTTTGCGCATGCGTCCGGAAATAAGAAAAGCTTACTTCCACCGTTTTTTAAAATCACAGCTTCTAGAAGGTTTACATGATGTCGTAAAAAACACGAGTTTTTAGAAAATGTGTTTTATTTCACAAATGGAATCTACAAAGTATGCACATTCTAGGTCATAACGACTTTCTATAGTTTGCGCATGCGTTTGGAAATAAGAAAAGCTTACTTCCCCCGTTTTTTAAAATCACAGCTTCTAGAAGGTTTACATGATTTCTTAAAAAACACGAGTTTTTAGAAAATGTGTTTTATTTCATAAATGGAATCAATAATGTATGCACATTCTACGTCATAACGACTTTCTATAGTTTGCGCATGCGTCCGGAAATAAGAAAAGCTTACTTCCACCGTTTTTTAAAATCACAGCTTCTAGAAGGTTTACATGATTACGTAAAAAACACGAGTTTTTAAAAATGTGTTTTATTTCATAAATGGAATCTACAAAGTATGCACATTCTACGTCATAACCACTTTCTATAGTTTGCGCATGCGTCCGGAAATAATAAAAGCTTACTTCCACCATTTTTTAAAATCACAGCTTCTAGAAGGTTTACATGAATTCTTAAAAACCACGAGTTTTTAGAAAATGTGTTTTATTTCATAAATGGAATCAACAAAGTATGCACATTCTACGTCATAACGACTTGCTATAGTTTGTGCATTCGTTCGGAAATAAGAAAAGCTTACTTCCACCGTTTTTTAAAATCACAGCTTCTAGAAGGTTTACATGATTTCGTAAAAAACACGAGTTTTTAGAAAATGTGTTTTATTTCATAAATGGAATCTACAAAGTATGCACATTCTACGTCATAACGACTTTCTATAGTTTGCGCATGCGTCTGGAAATAAGAAAAGCTTACTTCCCCCGTTTTTTAAAATCACAGGTTCTAGAAGGTTTACATGATTTCTTAAAAAACACGAGTTTTTAGAAAATGTGTTTTATTTCATAAATGGAATCAACAAAGTATGCACATTCTACGTCATAACGACTTTCTATAGTTTGCGCATGCATCTGGAAATAAGAAAAGCTTACTTCCCCCGTTTTTTAAAATCACAGGTTCTAGAAGGTTTACATGATTTCTTAAAAAACACGAGTTTTTAGAAAATGTGTTTTATTTCATAAATGGAATCAACAAAGTATGCACATTCTACGTCATAACGACTTTCTATAGTTTGCGCATCCGTTTGGAAATAAGAAAAGCTTACTTCCCCCGTTTTTTAAAATCACAGCTTCTAGAAGGTTTACATGATTTCGTAAAAAACACGAGTTTTTAGAAAATTTGTTTTATTTCATAAATGGAATCTACAAAGTATGCACATTCTACGTCATAACGAATTTCTATAGTTTGCGCATGCGTTCGGAAATAAGAAAAGCTTACTTCCCCCGTTTTTTAAAACCACAGCTTCTAGAAGGTTTACATGATTTCTTAAAAAACACGAGTTTTTAGAAAATGTGTTTTATTTCATAAATGGAATCAACACAGTATGCACATTCTACGTCATAAGGACTTTCTATAGTTTGCGAATTCGTCCGGAAAAAAGAAAAGCTTACTTCCACCGTTTTTTAAAATCACAGCTTCTGGAAGGTTTACATGATTTCTTAAAAAACACGAGTTTTTAGAAAATGTGTTTTATTTCATAAATGGAATCAACAAATTATGCACATTCTACGTCATAACGACTTTCTATAGTTTGCGCATTCATCTGGAAATAAGAAAAGCTTACTTCCCACGTATTTTAAAATCATAGCTTCTAGAAGGTTTACATGATTTCTTAAAAAACAAGAATTTTTAGAAAATGTGTTTTATTTCATAAATGGAATCAACAAAGTATGCACATTCTACGTCATAGCGACTTTCTATAGTTTGCGTATGCGTCCGGAAATAAGAAAAGCTTACTTCCAACGTTTTTTAAAATCACAGCTTCTAGAAGGTTTGCATGATATCGTAAAAAACACGAGTTTTTAGAAAATGTGATTTATTTCATAAATGGAATCTACAAAGTATGCACATTCTACGTCATAACGACTTTCTATAGTTTGCGCATGCGTCCGGAAATAAGAAAAGCTTACTTCCACCGTTTTTTAAAATCACAGCTTCTAGAAGGTTTACATGATTTCTTAAAAAACACGAGTTTTTAGAAAATGTGTTTTATTTCATAAATGGAATCAACAAAGTATGCACATTCTACGTCATAACGACTTTCTATAGTTTGCACATGCGTCCGGAAATAAGAAAAGCTTACTTCCCCCGTTTTTTAAAATCACAGCTTCTAGAAGGTTTACATGATTTCTTAAAAAACACGAGTTTTTAGAAAATGTGTTTTATTTCATAAATAGAATCAACAAAGTATGCACATTCTACGTCATAAATACTTTCTATAGTTTGCGCATGTGTCCGGAAATAAGAAAAGCTTACTTCCACCGTTTTTTAAAATCACAGCTTCTAGAAGGTTTACATGATTTCGTAAAAAACACGAGTTTTTAGAAAATCTGTTTTATTTCATAAATGGAATCTACAAAGTATGTACATTCTACGTCATAACGACTTTCTATAGTTTGCGCATGCGTCCCGAAATAAGAAAAGCTTACTTCCCCCGTTTTTTAAAATCACAGCTTCTAGAAGGTTTACATGATTTCGTAAAAAACACGAGTTTTTAGAAAATGTGTTTTATTTCATAAATGGAATCAACAAAGTATGCACATTCTACGACATAACGACGTTCTATAGTTTGCGCATGCGTCCGGAAATAAGAAAAGCTTACTTCCCCCGTTTTTTAAAATCACAGCTTCTAGAAGCTTTACATGATTTCTTAAAAAACACGAGTTGTTAGAAAATGTGTTTTATTTCATAAACGGAATCAACAAAGTATGCACATTCTACGTCATAACGACTTTCCATAGTTTGCGCATGCTTTTGGAAATAAGAAAAGCTTACTTCCCCCGTTTTTTAAAATCACAGCTTCTAAAAGGTTTACAGGATTTGTTAAAAAACACGAGTTTTTAGAAAATATGTTTTATTTCATAAATGGAATAAACAAAGTATGCACATTCTACGTCATAACGACTTTCTATAGTTTGCGCATGCGTCCGGAAATAAGAAAAGCTTACTTCCCCCGTTTTTTAAAATCACAGCTTCTAGAAGGTTTACTTGATTTCTTAAAAAACACGAGTTTTTAGAAAATGTGTTTTATTTCATAAATGGAATCAACAAAGTATGCACATTCTACGTCATAAGGACTTTCTATAGTTTGCGCATGCGTTTGGAAATAAGAAAAGCTTAGTTCCCCCGTTTTTTAAAATCACAGCTTCTAGAAGGTTTACATGATTTCTTAAAAAACACGAGTTTTTAGAAAATATGTTTTATTTCATAAATGGAATAAACAAAGTATGCACATTCTACATCATAACGACTTTCTATAGTTTGCGCATGCGTTCGGAAATAAGAAAAGCTTACTTCCCCCGTTTTTTAAAATCACAGCTTCTAGAAGGTTTACAAGATTTCTTAAAAAACACGAGTTTTTAGAAAATGTGCTTTATTTCATAAATGGAATCAACAAAGTATGCACATGCTACGTCATAACGACTTTCTATAGTTTGCGCATGCGTCCGGAAAGAAGAAAAGCTTACTTCCACCCTTTTTTAAAATCACAGCTTCTAGAGGGTTTACATGATTTCTTAAAAAACACGAGTTTTTAGAAAATGTGTTTTATTCAATTAATGGAATCAACAAAGTATGCACATTCTACATCATAACGACTTTCTATAGTTTGTGCGTTCGTCCGGAAATAAGAAAAGCTTACTTCCACCGTTTTTTAAAATCACATCTTCTAGAAGGTTTACATGATTTCGTAAAAAACACGAGTTTTTAGAAAATGTGCTTTATTTCATAAATGGAATCTACAAAGTATGCACATTCTACGTCATAACGGCTTTCTATAGTTTGCACATGCATCCGGAAATAAGAAAAGCTTACTTCTCCCGTTATTTAAAATCACAGCTTCTAGAAGGTTTACATGATTTCTTAAAAAACACGAGTTTTTAGAAAATGTGTTTTATGTCATAAATGGAATCAACAAAGTATGCACATTCTACGTCATAACGACTTTCTATAGTTTGCGCATTCGTCTGGAAATAAGAAAAGCTTACTTCCACCGTTTTTTAAAATCACAGCTTCTAGAAGGTTTACATGATTTCGTAAAAAACACGAGTTTTTAGAAAATGTGTTTTATTTCATAAATGGAATCAAAAAAGTATGCACATTCTACGTTATAACGACTTTCTATAGTTTGCGCATGCGTTGGAAATAAGAAAAGCTTACTTCCCCCGTTTTTTAAAATCACAGCTTCTAGAAGGTTTACATGATTTGTTAAAAAACATGAGTTTTTAGAAAATGTGTTTTATTTCATAAATGGAATCAACAAAGTATGCACATTCTACGTCATAACAACTTTCTATAGTTTGCGCATTCGTCCGGAAATAAGAAAAGCTTACTTCCACCGTTTTTTAAAATCACAGCTTCTAGAAGGTTTACATGATTTCGTAAAAAACATGAGTTTTTAGAAAATGTGTTTTATTTCATAAATGGAATGAACAAAATATGCACATTCTACGTCATAACGACATTCTATAGTTTGCGCATGCGTCCAGAAAAAAGAAAAGCTTACTTCCACCGTTTTTTAAAATCACAGCTTCTGGAAGGTTTACATGATTTCTTAAAAAACACGAGTTTTTAGAAAATGTGTTTTATTTCATAAATGGAATCAATAAAGTATGCACATTCTACGTCATAACGACTTTCTATAGTTTGCGCATTCATCTGGAAATAAGAAAAGCTTACTTCCCCCGTATTTTAAAATCACAGCTTCTAGAAGGTTTACATGATTTCTTAAAAAACAAGAATTTTTAGAAAATGTGTTTTATTTCATAAATGGAATCAACAAAGTATGCACATTCTACGTCATAACGACTTTCTATAGTTTGCGCATGCGTTTGGAAATAAAAAAAGATTACGTCTCCCGTTTTTTAAAATCACAGCGTCTAGAGGGTTTACATGATTTGTTAAAAAACACAAGTTTTTTGAAAATGTGTTTTATTTCATAAATGGAATCAAAAAAGTATGCACATTCTACGTCATAGCGACTTTCTATAGTTTGCGTATGCGTCCGGAAATAAGAAAAGCTTACTTCCAACGTTTTTTAAAATCACAGCTTCTAGAAGGTTTACATGATATCGTAAAAAACACGAGTCTTTAGAAAATGTGATTTATTTCATAAATGGAATCTACAAAGTATGCACATTCTACGTCATAACGACTTTCTATAGTTTGCGCATGCGTCCGGAAATAAGAAAAGCTTACTTCCACCGTTTTTTAAAATCACGGCTTCTAGAAGGTTTAAATGATTTCGTAAAAAACATGTGTTTTTAGAAAATGTGTTTTATTTCATAAATGGAATCTACAAAGTATGCACATTCTACGTCATAACGACTTTCTATAGCTTGCGCATTCGTCTGGAAATAAGAAAAGCTTACTTCCACCGTTTTTTAAAATCACAGCTTCTAGAAGGTTTACATGATTTCGTAAAAAACACGAGTTTTTAGAAAATGTGTTTTATTTTCATAAATGGAATCAACAAAGTATGCACATTCTACGTCATAACGACTTTCTATACTTTGCGCATGCGTTTGGAAATAAGAAAAGCTTACTTCCCACGTTTTTTAAAATCACAGCTTCTAGAAGGTTTACATGATTTCTTAAAAAACACAAGTATTTAGAAAATGTCTTTTATTTCATAAATAGAATCAGCAAAGTATGCACATTCTACGTCATAATGACTTTCTATAGTTTGCGGATGCGTCCGGAAATAAGAAAAGCTTACTTCCCCTGTTTTTTAAAATCACAGCTTCTAGAAGGTTTACATGATTTCGTAAAAACCACGAGTTTTTAGAAAATGTGTTTTATTTAATAAATGGAATCTACAAAGTATGCACATTCTACGTCATAACGACTTTCTATAGTTTGCGCATTCGTCCGGAAATAAGAAAAGCTTACGTCCATCGTTTATTAAAATCACAGCTTCTAGAAGGTTTACATGATTTCGTAAAAAACACGTGTTTTTAGAAAATGTGTTTTATTTCATAAATGCAATCTACAAAGTATGCACATTCTACGTCATAACGACTTTCTATAGTTTGCGCATGCGTTTGGAAATAAGAAAATCTTACTTCCCCCGTTTTTTAAAATCACAGCTTCTAGAAGGTTTACATGATTTTTTAAAAAACACGAGTTTTTAGAAAATGTGTTTTATTTCATAAATGGAATCAACAAAGTATGCACATTCTACGTCATAAATACTTTCTATAGTTTGCGGATGCGTCCGGAAATAAGAAAAGCTTACTTCCACCGTTTTTTAAAATCACAGCTTCTAGAAGGTTTACATGATTTCGTAAAAAACACGAGTTTTTAGAAAATTTGTTTTATTTCATAAATGGAATCTACAAAGTATGCACATTCTACGTCATAACGACTTTCTATAGTTTGCGCATGCGTCCGGAAATAAGAAAAGCTTACTTCCCTCGTTTTTTAAAATCACAGCTTCTAGAAGGTTTACATGATTTCGTAAAAAACACGAGTTTTTAGAAAATGTGTTTTATTTCATAAATGGAATCAACAAAGTATGCACATTCTACGGCATAACGAATTTCTATAGTTTGCGCATGCGTCCGGAAATAAGAAAAGCTTACTTCCCCCGTTTTTGAAAATCACAGCTTCTAGAAGGTTTACATGTTTTCTTAAAAAACACGAGTTTTTAGAAAATGTGTTTTATTTCATAAATGGAATCAACAAAGTATGCACATTCTACGTCATAACGACTTTCTATAGTTTGCGCATGCGTTTGGAAATAAGAAAATCTTACTTCCCCCGTTTTTTAAAATCACAGCTTCTAGAAGGTTTACATGATTTTTTAAAAAACACGAGTTTTTAGAAAATGTGTTTTATTTCATAAATGGAATCAACAAAGTATGCACATTCTACGTCATAAATACTTTCTATAAATTGCGCATGCGTCCGGAAATAAGAAAAGCTTACTTCCACCGTTTTTTAAAATCACAGCTTCTAGAAGGTTTACATGATTTCGTAAAAAACACGAGTTTTTAGAAAATTTGTTTTATTTCATAAATGGAATCTACAAAGTATGCACATTCTACGTCATAACGACTTTCTATAGTTTGCGCATGCGTCCGGAAATAAGAAAAGCTTACTTCCCTCGTTTTTTAAAATCACAGCTTCTAGAAGGTTTACATGATTTCGTAAAAAACACGAGTTTTTAGAAAATGTGTTTTATTTCATAAATGGAATCAACAAAGTATGCACATTCTACGGCATAACGACTTTCTATAGTTTGCGCATGCGTCCGGAAATAAGAAAAGCTTACTTCCCCCGTTTTTGAAAATCACAGCTTCTAGAAGGTTTACATGTTTCTTAAAAAACACGAGTTTTTAGAAAATGTGTTTTATTTCATAAATGGAATCAACAAAGTATGCACATTCTACGTCATAACGACTTTCTATAGTTTGCGCATGCGTTTGGAAATAAGAAAAGCTTACTTCCCCCGTTTTTTAAAATCACAGCTTCTAGAAGCTTTACATGATTTCTTAAAAAACACGAGTTGTTAGAAAATGTGTTTTATTTCATAAACGGAATCAACAAAGTATGCACATTCTACGTCATAACGACTTTCTATAGTTTGCGCATGCGTTTGGAAATAAGAAAAGCTTACTTCCACCGTTTTTTAAAATCACAGCTTCTAGAAGGTTTACATGATTTCTTAAAAAACACGAGTTTTTAGAAAATGTGTTTTATTTCATAAATGGAATCAACAAAGTATGCACATTCTATGTCATAACGAATTTCCATAGTTTGCGCATGCATTTGGAAATAAGAAAAGCTTACTTCCCCCGTTTTTTAAAATCACAGCTTCTAAAAGGTTTACAGGATTTGTTAAAAAACCCGAGTTTTTAGAAAATATGTTTTATTTCATAAATGGAATAAACAAAGTATGCACATTCTACGTCATAACGACTTTCTATAGTTTGCGCATAAGTTTGGATATAAGAAAAGCTTACTTCCCTCGTTTTTTAAAATCACAGCTTCTAGAAGGTTTACATGATTTCTTAAAAAACACGAGTTTTTAGAAAATGTGTTTTATTTCATAAATGGAATCAACAAAGTATGCACATTCTACGTCATAAGGACTTTCTATAGTTTGCGCATGCGTTTGGAAATAAGAAAAGCTTAGTTCCCCCGTTTTTTAAAATCACAGCTTCTAGAAGGTTTACATGATCTCTTAAAAAACACGAGTTTTTAGAAAATATGTTTTATTTCATAAATGGAATAAACAAAGTATGCACATTCTACATCATAACGACTTTCTATAGTTTGCGCATGCGTTCGGAAATAAGAAAAGCTTACTTCCCCCGTTTTTTAAAATCACAGCTTCTAGAAGGTTTACAAGATTTCTTAAAAAACACGAGTTTTTATAAAATGTGCTTTATTTCATAAATGGAATCAACAAAGTATGCACATGCTACGTCATAACGACTTTCTATAGTTTGCGCATGCGTCCGGAAAGAAGAAAAGCTTACTTCCACCGTTTTTTAAAATCACAGCTTCTAGAGGGTTTACATGATTTCTTAAAAAACACAAGTTTTTAGAAAATGTGTTTTATTCAATTAATGGAATCAACAAAGTATGCACATTCTACATCATAACGACTTTCTATAGTTTGTGCGTTCGTCAGGAAATAAGAAAAGCTTACTTCCACCATTTTTTAAAATCACATCTTCTAGAAGGTTTACATGATTTCGTAAAAAACACGAGTTTTTAGAAAATGTGCTTTATTTCATAAATGGAATCTACAAAGTATGCACATTCTACATCATAACGACTTTCTATAGTTTGCACATGCGTCCGGAAATAAGAAAAGCTTACTTCTCCCGTTTTTTAAAATCACAGCTTCTAGAAGGTTTACATGATTTCTTAAAAAACATGAGTTTTTAGAAAATTTGTTTTATGTCATAAATGGAATCAACAAAGTATGCACATTCTACGTCATAACAACTTTCTATAGTTTGCGCATTCATCTGGAAATAAGAAAAGCTTACTTCCACCGTTTTTTAAAATCACAGCTTCTAGAAGGTTTACATGATTTCGTAAAAAACACGAGTTTTTAGAAAATGTGTTTTATTTCATAAATGGAATCAAAAAAGTATGCACATTCTACGTCATAACGACTTTCTATAGTTTGCGCATGCGTTGGAAATAAGAAAAGCTTACTTCCCCCTTTTTTTAAAATCACAGCTTCTAGAAGGTTTACATGATTTGTTAAAAAACATGAGTTTTTAGAAAATGTGTTTTATTTCATAAATGGAATCAACAAAGTATGCACATTCTACGTCATAACGACTTTCTATAGTTTGCGCATGCGTCCGGAAATAAGAAAAGCTTACTTCCACCGTTTTTTAAAATCACAGCTTCTAGAACGTTTACATGATTACGTAAAAAACACGAGTTTTTAGAAAATGTGTTTTATTTTTCAAATGGAATCTACAAAGTATGCACATTCTACATCAAAACGACTTTCTATTGTTTGCGCATGCGGCCAGAAATAAGAAAAGCTTACTTCCACCGTTTTTTAAAATCACAGCTTCTAGAAGGTTTACATGATTTCGTAAAAAACACGAGTTTTTAGAAAATGTGTTTTATTTCATAAATGGAATCTACAAAGTATGCACATTCTACGTCATAACGACTTTCTATAGTTTGCGCATGCGTCCGGAAATAAGAAAAGCTTACTTCCACCATTTTTTAAAATCACAGCTTCTAGAAGGTTTACATGATTTCTTAAAAAGCACGAGCTTTTAGAAAATGTGTTTTATTTCATAAATGGAATCAACAAAGTATGCACATTCTACGTCATAACGACTTTCTATAGTTTGTGCATTCGTTCGGAAATAAGAAAAGCTTACTTCCACCGTTTTTTAAAATCACAGCTTCTAGAAGGTTTACATGATTTCGTAAAAAACACGAGTTTTTAGAAAATGTGTTTTATTTCATAAATGGAATCTACAAAGTATGCACATTCTACGTCATAAGGACTTTCGATAGTTTGCGCATGCGTCTGGAAATAAGAAAAGCTTACTTCCCCCGTTTTTTAAAATCACAGCTTCTAGAAGGTTTACATGATTTCTTAAAAAACACGAGTTTTTAGAAAATGTGTTTTATTTCATCAATGGAATCAACAAAGTATGCACATTCTACATCATAACGACTTTCTATAGTTTGCGCATGCGTCCGGAAATAAGAAAAGCTTACTTCCACTGTTTTTTAAAATCACAGCTTCTAGAAGGTTTACATGATTACGTAAAAAACATGAGTTTTTAGAAAATGTGTTTTATTTCACAAATGGAATCTACAAAGTATGCACATTCTACGTCATAACGACTTTCTATTGTTTGCGCATGCGTCCGGAAATAAGAAAAGCTTACTTCCACCATTTTTTAAAATCACAGCTTCTAGAAGGTTTGCATGATTTCGTAAAAAACACGAGTTTTTAGAAAATGTGTTTTATTTCATAAATGGAATCTACAAAGTATGCACGTTCTACGTCATAACGACTTTCTATAGTTTGCGCATGCGTCCGGAAATAAGAAAAGCTTACTTCCACCGTTTTTTAAAATCACAGCTTCTAGAAGGTTTACATGATGTCGTAAAAAACACGAGTTTTTAGAAAATGTGTTTTATTTCACAAATGGAATCTACAAAGTATGCACATTCTAGGTCATAACGACTTTCTATAGTTTGCGCATGCATTTGGAAATAAGAAAAGCTTACTTCCCCCGTTTTTTAAAATCACAGCTTCTAGAAGGTTTACATGATTTCTTAAAAAACACGAGTTTTTACAAAATGTGTTTTATTTCATAAATGGAATCAATAAAGTATGCACATTCTACGTCATAACGACTTTCTATAGTTTGCGCATGCGTCCGGAAATAAGAAAAGCTTACTTCCACCGTTTTTTAAAATCACAGCTTCTAGAAGGTTTACATGATTACGTAAAAAACACGAGTTTTTAAAAATGTGTTTTATTTCATAAATGGAATCTACAAAGTATGCACATTCTACGTCATAACGACTTTCTATAGTTTGCGCATGCGTCCGGAAATAAGAAAAGCTTACTTCCACCATTTTTTAAAATCACAGCTTCTAGAAGGTTTGCATGATTTCGTAAAAAACATGAGTTTTTAGAAAATGTGTTTTATTTCATAAATGGAATCTACAAAGTATGCACATTCTACGTCATAACGACTTTCTATAGTTTGCGCATGCGTCCGGAAATAAGAAAAGCTTACTTCCACCGTTTTTTAAAATCACAGCTTCTAGAAGGTTTACATGATGTCGTAAAAAACATGAGTTTTTAGAAAATGTGTTTTATTTCACAAATGGAATCTACAAAGTATGCACATTCTAGGTCATAACGACTTTCTATAGTTTGCGCATGGGTTTGGAAATAAGAAAAGCTTACTTCCCCCGTTTTTTAAAATCACAGCTTCTAGAAGGTTTACATGATTTCTTAAAAAACACGAGTTTTTAGAAAATGTGTTTTATTTCATAAATGGAATCAATAAAGTATGCACATTCTACGTCATAACGACTTTCTATTGTTTGCGCATGCGTCCGGAAATAAGAAAAGCTTACTTCCACCGTTTTTTAAAATCACAGCTTCTAGAAGGTTTACATGATTACGTAAAAAACACGAGTTTTTAAAAATGTGTTTTATTTCATAAATGGAATCTACAAAGTATGCACATTCTATGTCGTAACGACTTTCTATAGTTTGCGCATGCGTCCGGAAATAAGAAAAGCTTACTTCCCCCGTTTTTTAAAATCACAGCTTCTAGAAGGTTTACACGATTTCTTAAAAAACACGAGTTTTTAGAAAATGTGTTTTATTTCATAAATGGAATCAACAAAGTATGCACATTCTATGTCATAATGACTTTCTATAGTTTGCGCATGCGTTTGGAAATAAGAAAATCTTACTTCCCCCGTTTTTTAAAATCACAGCTTCTAGAAGGTTTACATGTTTTGTTAAAAAACACGAGTTTTTAGAAAATATGTTTTATTTCATAAATGGAATCAACAAAGTATGCACATTCTACGTCATAAATACTTTCTATAGTTTGCGAATGCGTCCGGAAATAAGAAAAGCTTACTTCCACCGTTTTTTAAAATCACAGCTTCTAGAAGGTTTACATGATTTCGTAAAAAACACGAGTTTTTAGAAAATGTGTTTTATTTCATAAATGAAATCTACAAAGTATGCACATTCTACGTCATAACGACTTTCTATAGTTTGCGCATGCGCCCGGAAATAAGAAAAGCTTACTTCCCCCGTTTTTTAAAATCACAGCTTCTAGAAGGTTTACATAATTACGTAAAATACACGAGTTTTTAGAAAATGTGTTTTATTTCACAAATGGAATCTACAAAGTATGCACATTCTACGTCATAACGACTTTCTATAGTTTGCGCATGCGTCCGGAAATAAGAAAAGCTTACTTCCATCATTTTTTAAAATCACAGCTTCTAGAAGGTTTACATGATTTCTTAAAAAACACGAGTTTTTAGAAAATGTGTTTTATTTCATAAATGGAATCAACAAAGTATGCACATTCTACGTCATAACGACTTTCTATAGTTTCTGCATGCGTTTGGAAATAAGAAAAGCTTACTTCCCCCATTTTTTAAAATCACAGCTTCTAGAAGGTTTACATGATTTCTTAAAAAACACGAGTTTTTAGAAAATGTGTTTTATTTCATAAATGGAATCAATAAAGTACGCACATTCTACGTCATAACGACTTTCTATAGTTTGCGCATGCGTCCGGAAATAAGAAAAGCTTACTTCCACCGTTTTTTAAAATCACAGCTTCTAGAAGGTTTACATGATTACGTAAAAAACACGAGTTTTTAGAAAATGTGTTTTATTTCTCAAATGGAATCTACAAAGTATGCACATTCTACGTCAAAATGACTTTCTATTGTTTGCGCATGCATCCAGAAATAAGAAAAGCTTACTTCCACCGTTTTTTAAAATCACAGCTTCTAGAAGGTTTACATGATTTCGTAAAAAACACGAGTTTTTAGAAAATGTGTTTTATTTCATAAATGGAATCTACAAAGTATGCACATTCTACGTCATAACGAATTTCTATAGTTTGCGCATGCGTCCGGAAATAAGAAAAGCTTACTTCCACCATTTTTAAAATCACAGCTTCTAGAAGGTTTACATGATTTCTTAAAAACCACGAGCTTTTAGAAAATGTGTTTTATTTCATAAATGGAATCAACAAAGTATGCACATTCTACGTCATAACGACTTTCTATAGTTTGTGCATTCGTTCGGAAATAAGAGAAGCTTACTTCCACCGTTTTTTAAAATCACAGCTTCTAGAAGGTTTACATGATTTCGTAAAAAACACGAGTTTTTAGAAAATGTGTTTTATTTCATAAATGGAATCTACAAAGTATGCACATTCTACGTCATAACGACTTTCTATAGTTTGCGCATGCGTCTGGAAATAAGAAAAGCTTACTTCCCCCGTTTTTTAAAATCACAGCTTCTAGAAGGTTTACATGATTTCTTAAAAAACACGAGTTTTTGGAAAATGTGTTTTATTTCATAAATGGAATCAACAAAGTATGCACATTCTACATCATAACGACTTTCTATAGTTTGCGCATGCGTCCGGAAATAAGAAAAGCTTACTTCCACTGTTTTTTAAAATCACAGCTTCTAGAAGGTTTACATGATTACGTAAAAAACATGAGTTTTTAGAAAATGTGTTTTATTTCACAAATGGAATCTACAAAGTATGCACATTCTACGTCATAACGACTTTCTATTGTTTGCGCATGCGTCCGGAAATAAGAAAATCTTACTTCTACCATTTTTTAAAATCACAGCTTCTAGAAGGTTTGCATGATTTCGTAAAAAACACGAGTTTTTAGAAAATGTGTTTTATTTCACAAATGGAATCTACAAAGTATGCACATTCTAGGTCATAACGACTTTCTATAGTTTGCGCATGCGTTTGGAAATAAGAAAAGCTTACTTCCCCTGTTTTTTAAAATCACAGCTTCTAGAAGGTTTACATGATTTCTTAAAAAACACGAGTTTTTAGAAAATGTGTTTTATTTCATAAATGGAATCAATAAAGTATGCACATTCTACGTCATAACGACTTTCTATAGTTTGCGCATGCGTCCGGAAATAAGAAAAGCTTACTTCCACAGTTTTTTAAAATCACAGCTTCTAGAAGGTTTACATGATTACGTAAAAAACACGAGGTTTTAAAAATGTGTTTTATTTCATAAATGGAATCTACAAAGTATGCACATTCTATGTCGTAACGACTTTCTATAGTTTGCGCGTGCGTCCGGAAATAAGAAAAGCTTACTTCCCCCGTTTTTTAAAATCACAGCTTCTAGAAGGTTTACATGATTTCTTAAAAAACACGAGTTTTTAGAAAATGTGTTTTATTTCATAAATGGAATCAACAAAGTATGCACATTCTATGTCATAACGACTTTCTATAGTTTGCGCATGCGTCCAGAAATAAGAAAAGCTTACTTCCACCGTTTTTTAAAATCACAGCTTCTAGAAGGTTTATATGATTTCTTAAAAAACACGAGTTTTTAGAAAATGTGTTTTATTTCATAAATGGAATCAACAAAGTATGCACATTCTACGTCATAACGACTTTCTATAGTTTGTGCATTCGTTCGGAAATAAGAAAAGCTTACTTCCACCGTTTTTTAAAATCACAGCTTCTAGAAGGTTTACATAATTACGTAAAAAACACGAGTTTTTAGAAAATGTGTTTTATTTCACAAATGGAATCTACAAAGTATGCACATTCTACGTCATAACGAATTTCTATTGTTTGCACATGCGCCCGGAAATAAGAAAAGCTTACTTCCCCCGTTTTTTAAAATCACAGCTTCTAGAAGGTTTACATAATTACGTAAAAAACACGAGTTTTTAGAAAATGTGTTTTATTTCACAAATGGAATCTACAAAGTATGCACATTCTACGTCATAACTTCTTTCTATAGTTTGCGCATGCGTCCGGAAATAAGAAAAGCTTACTTCCCCCGTTTTTTAAAATCACAGCTTCTAGAAGGTTTACATGATTTCTTAAAAAACACGAGTTTTTAGAAAATGTGTTTTATTTCATAAATGGAATCAACAAAGTATGCACATTCTAGGTCATAACGACTTTCTATAGTTTCCGCATGCGTTTGGAAATAAGAAAAGCTTACTTCCCCCATTTTTTAAAATCACAGCTTCTAGAAGGTTTACATGATTTCTTAAAAAACACGAGTTTTTAGAAAATGTGTTTTATTTCATAAATGGAATCAATAAAGTACGCACATTCTACGTCATAACGACTTTCTATAGTTTGCGCATGCGTCCGGAAATAAGAAAAGCTTACTTCCACCGTTTTTTAAAATCACAGCTTCTAGAAGGTTTACATGATTACGTAAAAAACACGAGTTTTTAGAAAATGTGTTTTATTTCTCAAATGGAATCTACAAAGTATGCACATTCTACGTCAAAACGACTTTCTATTGTTTGCGCATGCATCCAGAAATAAGAAAAGCTTACTTCCACCGTTTTTTAAAATCACAGCTTCTAGAAGGTTTACATGATTTCGTAAAAAACACGAGTTTTTAGAAAATGTGTTTTATTTCATAAATGGAATCTACAAAGTATGCACATTCTACGTCATAACGAATTTCTATAGTTTGCGCAGGCGTCCGGAAATAAGAAAAGTTTACTTCCACCATTTTTAAAATCACAGCTTCTAGAAGGTTTACATGATTTCTTACAAACCACGAGCTTTTAGAAAATGTGTTTTATTTCATAAATGGAATCAACAAAGTATGCACATTCTACGTCATAACGACTTTCTATAGTTTGTGCATTCGTTCGGAAATAAGAGAAGCTTACTTCCACCGTTTTTTAAAATCACAGCTTCTAGAAGGTTTACATGATTTCGTAAAAAACACGAGTTTTTAGAAAATGTGTTTTATTTCATAAATGGAATCTACAAAGTATGCACATTCTACGTCATAACGACTTTCTATAGTTTGCGCATGCGTCTAGAAATAAGAAAAGCTTACTTCCCCCGTTTTTTAAAATCACAGCTTCTAGAAGGTTTACATGATTTCTTAAAAAACACGAGTTTTTAGAAAATGTGTTTTATTTCATAAATGGAATCAACAAAGTATGCACATTCTACATCATAACGACTTTCTATAGTTTGCGCATGCGTCCGGAAATAAGAAAAGCTTACTTCCACTGTTTTTTAAAATCACAGCTTCTAGAAGGTTTACATGATTACGTAAAAAACATGAGTTTTTAGAAAATGTGTTTTATTTCACAAATGGAATCTACAAAGTATGCACATTCTACGTCATAACGACTTTCTATTGTTTGCGCATGCGTCCGGAAATAAGAAAAGCTTACTTCCACCATTTTTTAAAATCACAGCTTCTAGAAGGTTTGCATGATTTCGTAAAAAACACGAGTTTTTAGAAAATGTGTTTTATTTCATAAATGGAATCTACAAAGTATGCACATTCTATGTCATAACGACTTTCTATAGTTTGCGCATGCGTCCGGAAATAAGAAAAGCTTACTTCCACCGTTTTTTAAAATCACAGCTTCTAGAAGGTTTACATGATGTCGTAAAAAACACGAGTTTTTAGAAAATGTGTTTTATTTCACAAATGGAATCTACAAAGTATGCACATTCTAGGTCATAACGACTTTCTATAGTTTGCGCATGCGTTTGGAAATAAGAAAAGCTTACTTCCCCCGTTTTTTAAAATCACAGCTTCTAGAAGGTTTACATGATTTCTTAAAAAACACGAGTTTTTAGAAAATGTGTTTTATTTCATAAATGGAATTAATAAAGTATGCACATTCTACGTCATAACGACTTTCTATAGTTTGCGCATGCGTCCGGAAATAAGAAAAGCTTACTTCCACCGTTTTTTAAAATCACAGCTTCTAGAAGGTTTACATGATTACGTAAAAAACACGAGTTTTTAAAAATGTGTTTTATTTCATAAATGGAATCTACAAAGTATGCACATTCTACGTCATAACCACTTTCTATAGTTTGCGCATGCGTCCGGAAATAATAAAAGCTTACTTCCACCATTTTTTAAAATCACAGCTTCTAGAAGGTTTACATGAATTCTTAAAAACCACGAGTTTTTAGAAAATGTGTTTTATTTCATAAATGGAATCAACAAAGTATGCACATTCTACGTCATAACGACTTGCTATAGTTTGTGCATTCGTTCGGAAATAAGAAAAGCTTACTTCCACCGTTTTTTAAAATCACAGCTTCTAGAAGGTTTACATGATTTCGTAAAAAACACGAGTTTTTAGAAAATGTGTTTTATTTCATAAATGGAATCTACAAAGTATGCACATTCTACGTCATAACGACTTTCTATAGTTTGCGCATGCGTCTGGAAATAAGAAAAGCTTACTTCCCCCGTTTTTTAAAATCACAGGTTCTAGAAGGTTTACATGATTTCTTAAAAAACACGAGTTTTTAGAAAATGTGTTTTATTTCATAAATGGAATCAACAAAGTATGCACATTCTACGTCATAACGACTTTCTATAGTTTGCGCATGCATCTGGAAATAAGAAAAGCTTACTTCCCCCGTTTTTTAAAATCACAGGTTCTAGAAGGTTTACATGATTTCTTAAAAAACACGAGTTTTTAGAAAATGTGTTTTATTTCATAAATGGAATCAACAAAGTATGCACATTCTACGTCATAACGACTTTCTATAGTTTGCGCATCCGTTTGGAAATAAGAAAAGCTTACTTCCCCCGTTTTTTAAGATCACATCATCTAGAAGGTTTACATGATTTCTTAAAAAACACGAGTTTTTAGAAAATGTGTTTTATTTCATAAATGGAATCAACAAAGTATGCACATTCTACATCATAACGACTTTCTATAGTTTGCGCATGCGTCCGGAAATAAGAAAAGCTTACTTCCACCGTTTTTTAAAATCACAGCTTCTAGAAGGTTTACATAATTACGTAAAAAACACGAGTTTTTAGAAAATGTGTTTTATTTCACAAATGGAATCTACAAAGTATGCACATTCTTGTTAAAAATCAATATGCTAAGACAGAAAATAGCAGCATTACATTCCATTTCACAATAATAGCATATACAGGATCACTGAAGAAACAACAAGCATAGCATAAACACAAGAGACAGAGATTTATCCTGGGAAACCCTCATGGGGTAGAAAACCCAGCAAAGCTTCCTCAATATAGATGACCAGCAATATACAAAGATGCAAACCCTGAGCATAAGCTCCTTCTCCTCCATAGCAGACCTCTCCTCCACAAATGCGCCTTTCTCAAGTGAGTGAGTTGGTATAATGAGGAACACACCTCCTCTATTTATACACTACTCTGATATGTATTTTACACAAGTACACGTAGGCTCGTATTTAACCAATAGGTTAAATACCCCACTACAACTAACTGGGCCGACCCCTCTAGGGTGGTCTAATAACCCTTTGACCCACATAACACATACAGGGCCGACCCCTACTAGGGAAGTCTAATAAACCGAGTTACCACATTCCGACGGAGGAATAAACATCTCCGGATATACAATAAGATCTTCACGGAGGAATGAAACATCTCCGGAATAATAAAGTACAAATATAATATTCTTTGAAGTTACAATATCTCAACACTCCCCCTTAACGAGAAGGATATTATAACAACATCTGCACGAGCAAGGAGTCATCAACATCATACATGATACATCTATAAATCATTGGAAGCTTTCTTCAATTTGTCTTCATCAGTAACTCAAACAGTTACTGGTACATCAATGTCAACATCAATATCAGCATTACGATCATCAGCATCGTAATCACACGATCAGCAGCATCATCATCACACTATCAACAGCAGCATGATCAGCATCGTCATCATACGATCATCAGCATCGTCATCACACGATCATCAGCATCGTCATCACACGATCATCAGCATCGTCATCACACGATCATCAGCATCGTCATCATACGATCATCAGTATCGTCATCAGCATCGTCATCACACGATCATCAGCAACGTCATCAGCATCGTCATCATACGATCATCAGCATCATCACCGCACGATCATCAGCATCGTCATCACACGATCATCGGCATCGTCATCACACGATCATCAGCATCGTCATCATACGATCATCAGCATCGTCATCACACGATCATCGGCATCGTCAAGGAATGATGTAAACCAGTCATGTACCTTTTGAACTGAAGTCCAGGGACAATCCAGTCCTATCATTATCGAAGACATACGTCTATGGCTCTTCTTTCGGACTTAAGTCCAGGAATGATCCAATCCCTTCATTCTCGAAGACATACGTCTACGGCTCTTCTTTCGGACTGAAGTCCAGGAATGATCCCAATCCCTTCATTATCGGAGACATACGTCTACGGCTCTTCTTTCGGACTAAAGTCCAGGAATGATCCCAATCCCTTCATTATCGGAGACATACGTCTACGGCTCTTCTTTCGGACCGAAGTCCAGGAATGATCCCAATCCCTTCATTATCGGAGACATACGTCTACGGCTCTTCTTTCGGACCGAAGTCCAGGAATGATCCCAATCCCTTCATTATCGGAGACATACGTCTACGGCTCTTCTTTCGGACCGAAGTCCAGGAATGATCCCAATCCCTTCATTATCGGAGACATACGTCTACGGCTCTTCTTTCAGACCAAAGTCCAGGAATGATCCCAATCCCTTCATTATCGGACACATACGTCTACGGCTCTTCTTTCGGACCAAAGTCCAGGAATGATCCCAATCCCTTCATTATCGGAGACATACGTCTACGGCTCTTCTTTCGGACCAAAGTCCAGGAATGATCCCAATCCCCTCAACTGTCCACTAAGGACTTCATTCTCGGAGACCTTACGTCTACAGCTCTCTTTAGGACTGAAAGTCCAGGGATGATCCCAATCCCCTCAACTGTCCACTAAGGACTTCATTCTCGGAGACCTTACGTCTACGGCTCTCTTTAGGACTGAAAGTCCAGGGATGATCCCAATCCCCTCAACTGTCCACTAAGGACTTCATTCTCGGAGACCTCACGTCTACGGCTCTCTTTAGGACTGAAAGTCCAGGGATGATCCAATCCCCTCAAGTCCACCAAGGACTTCATTCTCGGAGACCTCACGTCTACGGCTCTCTTTAGGACTGAAAGTCCAGGGATGATCCAATCCCCTCAACTGTCCACTAAGGACTTCATTCTCGGAGACCTCACGTCTACGGCTCTCTTTAGGACTGAAAGTCCAGGGATGATCCAATCCCCTCAACTGTCCACTAAGGACTTCATTCTCGGAGACCTCACGTCTACGGCTCTCTTTAGGACTGAAAGTCCAGGGATGATCCAATCCCCTCAAGTCCGCCAAGGACTTCATTCTCGGAGACTTCACGTCTACGGCTCTCTTTAGGACTGAAAGTCCAGGGATGATCCAATCCCTTTCTGTATTCTCATCTATACAAGAGCAGTTATCACATTAGCATGTATTCTCACCAATACATCAAAACATGTATACATCACACCAAAACATGTATACATCACAACTAGCATGTATTCTTACTAATACATCAAAACATGTATACATCACATCTAGCATGTATTCTTACTAATACATCTAACATCAAAACATGTATACATCACAACTAGCATGTATTCTTACTAATACACCAAAACATGTATACATCACACCAAAACATGTATACATCACAACTAGCATGTATTCTTACTAATACATCAAAACATGTATACATCACACCAAAACATGTATACATCTAGCATGTATTCTCACCAATACATCTATCATCAAAAGCATGTATAAGTAAAGCTAAGTATTCTAAGTATAAGAGTCCTAAATCTAAATATTTCTAAGTAACTGGGTGAAGAGAACAGGTTACCTCATCAACGACCTTGTTGTTTGATGAGACAATCTCATCAGTAGTGACTATACTACTCCCCCTTTCGAGGAGGGTCCTTTTGAACTACACCAAGCTTGTCTCGGAAGTATTCAAACTTCACTCGAGACATAGGTTTGGTTGGTAACTTCTTCACTTGACGTAGAGGCTTGGTTAGTACAACGGTAACCTGTTACAAATTCAAACTTTTAGAGTTCCTTTCTGTGTCATATCTTGTTAGTTCCCTATGTTCTTTGACTTATCATGGAACACTAGATTCTATGTCATCTTGATACAACTCTAAATATCACATAGGATCTGAGTTGGTTCTATCTCTAAGTCAAACAATCCTAAAGCCAAACTTCTTCACAACTAGCAGAGCAAGTAGCCATATATTCCGCTTGTGCTGAGAGCCACACTAGACTGCTTCCAGCTAAACCACGAGATCATGGCTAATCCCAGACAATAACATCCTCTCGATGTGTTCTTCTTGTCTGATACACTTCCTGCCCAAACAGAATCTGAATAGCCATCTGAAGTCATGATCTTCAAGATAGCATAGATCAAATTCTATCGTGTCCTTTATGTGCCTCATCACATACTTTGCAACTATCAGGTAAACACATCTAGTTTCCACTAGATACTAACTCAAGGTGTTCATAACAAAGCATATATCTAACCTAGTATATGTTAGATATATCAAAGACCCAATAAATTGACTGTACAGAGTTATATCCACTAACTCTGATGAGTTATCCCCTAACAGCTTCAAGTTGGAATCCATAGGAGTGGCCATTCCAACACCTCAAGTCATATTTCTCATCATACTTTCCCTGGTTGAGAAATATTCCTTCTGAGCCTTGCCATACTTCCAGACCTAGGAAGTAAAGCATCAATTTGAGATCTTTCATTTTTCATTTCTGCATTGAATGATCTTTTGCATATCTATCTGTGCCATCTCTCGTTAGATGGGTCTACTGATATGAGCCTCAATATCATTCGAACTCTGTGGTGAGTTCCTTCTTGCATCCATGTCATATGTGTATCATATTCAACCTTGTAGCAAAGGTTGAGATCCACATCACCCATGGTGATCATTAAGCTTATCAAATTATTATCGATCCTAGGTACCTATACAGAACCTGATTCATACTTCTTCTTTAATTACACCATACTTGGAGCAAACATCTTGTCGTGATTCTCTTCCCCTTTCTAAGAGAATCTTCTAGCCATGAGCCTTCTATATTTTGTTTGATTTGTAAATCTTCTTGTTTGAACATCCACCACTTGTACGGTGTCCATCATTCTTCATGACCTTTCCTACAAATCAAAATTAAGTACATGATTAGTAATACTTCATAATCATCAAAAGATAACCCATTATGCATACAGATATCATTTACATAGTGATGCAACTATTTTGACCAATACTTTGGCACAACACTTTCCCATATCCTGTATGCATACAGTGGCTATCTAGATGCCTTCCATCTCTACCAGAACATACTATCGAGAGTGTGCACAACTCTCAGCATGTCAGCAAAGAGGTTTCATTCTAGACAAGCAACAATGGAATGTTTGTCCAAACATATGCACATTAGTTGTATACTGTTCAATGCTCTATGAATGTTTACACTCAGCATTATATATTCTAGGAATACAAATATGCATGCAGGCAATATCATTACTATTTCAAATAGCAACTCAAATACTTATCTTTTATGTTTGTGTGGCTGCCTCCCGCTTGATCTTCTGTATGTCTTTTGAACTTCTATTCATTCTGTACCACTGTGCATGCTCAAGAGTCATCCTCATGATCTCATACACAAACATACACTCATTAGTATATTCTAAATGCTATCAAAACATTATAGTACTAAATAATCTTGAAAACGTGTAGTCATGATTATAGTTAATAAACATTAGTATTCAAGATTTCAGGGAAGTCTTCTTTTACTCATGCATATCATTGATAAAAGATATAATATGCATAATCCCTTGATTACTAACTTTATGAATAAGCATAACCAATCATTCCAAGTATACTTATATAAGGGATCCTAACACAAGGTAAGATTCATGGGAAACATACCTGGATTAGTATACCTACTTGGTTATGTACAACATACCTCGTAAGTAGAACAAAGATTATGGATGAGTCTTTGTCTTCATGTTTTCATGGTCATGGAGCCTGATTTGTCTTTTGTGATGTACCTGTATCTTGTTAGCAGACAACCTCAACCTCACACAACACCATAATGCATTAGTACAATCATAAGTGTCAACACCCTAACCAATGAATATCTTCTATCATGCATTCATAATTTTGTTAAGGTGATACAACAAATCTAAAATCAAGATTGTACTAACTGTAATAACATGAAGACAAACATACCATAAACTTAATCATGAACAAATCTCAAAACATACCTCGATGAGTCATACCTGTCGAGATCGCTTGTAATCTCCTTATGTAAAGCCTTAGCCTCATCTCCCTCTGAAACATGAACTCCTTCACTTATGTAGGTGACCAATCCATCTTCTTCTAGGATTAACCCTATCCACTTGATTTGAAAGAACTAGACCTGGAGCTGGATATGGGTTTGTCAGAGAAACCCCAAAAATTCAAACTTTGAATTTCAAACTTCCGAAAGGATAGAGATATGCGCCTTGATGAGCTGATCAAACTGATATATTCAGAATTTGAAAACTGCAAAGTTTTACTCCTTAATTTTGCCTTTGAAACTTTCGGATTCACTGGACGTGACCCTGAACTGGGGTTTGATGAAGCCCACTCTTTTGCCCCATCAAAAAGTTTGATCCAAAGCTCTAAGATTCTATTTTTCTGAGGAGCTTCCAGCCGTGGTCACAGATTTCAAAAATTCCCATTTTTACAGAAGCCCTAATTTTCCGCTTTTCTGATCAAAGTCCCGAACTAGGGTCTAATCAAGCCCGGCCTTCTGCCCAACCAAAAATTCTGATCTTGGTATCTAAATTTCTATTTTGATGAGTAGCATCTAGCCGTGGTCTCCAATTACAAAAATTCCAACTTTCTCCAAAGCCGTAAATTCCGGAAGTCATGAATGAAGGTACCAAAAAATAATTCTGTTTTGACAGAAATATGTACCTGATTGTTTCTGGTGTAACTCTGAAATATTTTTGATCCACAGGGTCTGAAAAAGTTTCCTGAGATAGCCTGACCTGTTTTCTTTCCATCCTGACAGGTCTGACCTCAATTGGATTCTCTGAAAGAGAGTTATGCCAAATGTCGCAACGTGACCTGTTTTGGGAAAATACAGGAGAGCGAACTTGTACGGCGTGCCACGTGTCACTGTTTGACCTTCGGCCTCGGAAAAAGTTTTCTGAGATATCCCGGCCTGTTATCTTTCCATCCTGACAGGTCTGACCTCAATTGGATTTTCTGAGAGAGAGTTATGCCAAGTGTCGCAACATGACCTGTTTATGGGATAATACAGGAGAGCGCACTTGTACGGAGTACCACGTGTCACTGGTTCAACTTCGGCCTCTGAAAAAGTTTTCTGAGATAGTTCAGACTGTGTACTACCTGTCACTTTTTACGAAATGTCATTTGGAGCTTCCTAGCCCAAGATATGACCTTTTTCCCAAGGTCACCTGATTTTGACTCAGATCTGGAAGAGGCAGAAACCCTATATTGTACAGATCATAAATCACAAAGTAAAACGAATTAGAGGTTTTCCTTTGGACACAAGGTATCTGGAGAGTTTAGCTTTGTCCTGTAACAATTTCAGATTTGAAAACTTCGCCAAAACGGATTAATAGCGAAAGTGATACGATGACTGGTTTTTGCTATGTAAAACCCTAACCTTCAAATTGTCGTAAGTAAAGCAAGTGTCTTTAGTGCCATACCTTGTCTTCCTTCAGGTCAGCTCTGATACCATGTTAAAAATAAATATGCTAAGACAGAAAATAGCAGCATTACATTCCATTTCACAATAATAGCATATACAGGATCACTGAAGAAACAACAAGCATAGCATAAACACAAGAGACAGAGATTTATCCTGGGAAACCCTCATGGGGTAGAAAACCCAGCAAAGCTTCCTCAATATAGATGACCAGCAATATACAAAGATGCAAACCCTGAGCATAAGGTCCTTCTCCTCCATAGCAGACCTCTCCTCCACAAATGCGCCTTTCTCAAGTGAGTGAGTGTGTATAATGAGGAACACACCTCCTCTATTTATACACTACTCTGATATGTATTTTACACAAGTACACGTAGGCTCGTATTTAACCAATAGGTTAAATACCCCACTACAACTAACTGGGCCGACCCCTCTAGGGTGGTCTAATAACCCTTTGACCCACATAACACATACAGGGCCAACCCCTACTAGGGAAGTCTAATAACCCGAGTTACCACATTCCGACGGAGGAATAAACATCTCCGGATATACAATAAGATCTTCACGGAGGAATGAAACATCTCCGGAATAATAAAGTACAAATATAATATTCTTTGAAGTTACAATATCTCAACAATTCTACGTCATAACGACTTTCTATTGTTTGCACATGCGCCCGGAAATAAGAAAAGCTTACTTCCCCCGTTTTTTAAAATCACAGCTTCTAGAAGGTTTACATGATTTCTTAAAAAACACGAGTTTTTAGAAAATGTGTTTTATTTCATAAATGGAATCAACAAAGTATGCACATTCTAGGTCATAACGACTTTCTATTGTTTGCGCATGAGTCAGGAAATAAGAAAAGCTTACTTCCATCGTTTTTTAAAATCACAGCTTCTAGAAGGTTTACATGATTTCGTAAAAAACACGAGTTTTTAGAAAATGTGTTTTATTTCATAAAAGGAATCTACAAAGTATGCACATTCTACGTCATAACGACTTTCTATAGTTTGCGCATGCGTCCGGAAATAAGAAAAGCTTACTTCCCCCGTTTTTTAAAATCACAGCTTCTAGAAGGTTTACATGATTTCTTAAAAAACACGAGTTTTTAGAAAATGTGTTTTATTTCATAAATGGAATCAACAAAGTATGCAAATTCTAGGTCATAACGACTTTCTATAGTTTCCGCATGCGTTTGGAAATAAGAAAAGCTTACTTCCCCCGTTTTTTAAAATCACAGCTTCTAGAAGGTTTACATGATTTCTTAAAAAACATGAGTTTTTAGAAAATGTGTTTTATTTCATAAATGGAATCCATAAAGTATGCACATTCTACGTCATAACGACTTTCTATAGTTTGCGCATGCGTCCGGAAATAAGAAAAGCTTACTTCCACCGTTTTTTAAAATCACAGCTTCTAGAAGGTTTACATGATTACGTAAAAAACACGAGTTTTTAGAAAATGTGTTTTATTTCTCAAATGGAATCTACAAAGTATGCACATTCTACGTCAAAACGAATTTCTATTGTTTGCGCATGCGTCCAGAAATAAGAAAAGCTTACTTCCACCGTTTTTTAAAATCACAGCTTCTAGAAGGTTTACATGATTTCGTAAAAAACACGAGTTTTTAGAAAATGTGTTTTATTTCATAAATGGAATCTACAAAGTATGCAAATTCTACGTCATAACGAATTTCTATAGTTTGCGCATGCGTCCGGAAATAAGAAAAGCTTACTTCCACCATTTTTTAAAATCACAGCTTCTAGAAGGTTTACATGATTTCTTAAAAACCACGAGCTTTTAGAAAATGTGTTTTATTTCATAAATGGAATCAACAAAGTATGCACATTCTACGCCATAACGACTTTCTATAGTTTGCGCATAAGTCTGGAAATAAGAAAAGCTTACTTCCCCCGTTTTTTAAAATCACAGCTTCTAGAAGGTTTGCATGATTTCGTAAAAAACACGAGTTTTTAGAAAATGTGTTTTATTTCATAAATGGAATCAACAAAGTATGCACATTCTACGTCATAACGACTTTCTATACTTTGCGCATGCGTCCGGAAATAAGAAAAGCTTACTTCCACTGTTTTTTAAAATCACAGCTTCTAGAAGGTTTACATGATTACGTAAAAAACATGAGTTTTTAGAAAATGTGTTTTATTTCACAAATGGAATCTACAAAGTATGCACATTCTACGTCATAACGACTTTCTATAGTTTGCACATGCGTCCGGAAATAAGAAAAGCTTACTTCCACTGTTTTTTAAAATCACAGCTTCTAGAAGGTTTGCATGATTACGTAAAAAACACGAGTTTTTAGAAAATGTGTTTTATTTCATAAATGGAATCTACAAAGTATGCACATTCTACGTCATAACGACTTTCTATACTTTGCGCATGCGTCCGGAAATAAGAAAAGCTTACTTCCACCATTTTTTAAAATCACAGCTTCTAGAAGGTTTGCATGATTTCGTAAAAAACATGAGTTTTTAGAAAATGTGTTTTATTTCATAAATGGAATCTACAAAGTATGCACATTCTACGTCATAACGACTTTCTATACTTTGCGCATGCGTCCGGAAATAAGAAAAGCTTACTTCCACCGTTTTTTAAAATCACAGCTTCTAGAAGGTTTACATGATGTCGTAAAAAACACGAGTTTTTAGAAAATGTGTTTTATTTCACAAATGGAATCTACAAAGTATGCACATTCTAGGTCATAACGACTTTCTATAGTTTGCGCATGCGTTTGGAAATAAGAAAAGCTTACTTCCACCGTTTTTTAAAATCACAGCTTCTAGAAGGTTTACATGATTTCTTAAAAAACACGAGTTTTTAGAAAATGTGTTTTATTTCATAAATGGAATCAATAAAGTATGCACATTCTACGTCATAACGACTTTCTATAGTTTGCGCATGCGTCCGGAAATAAGAAAAGCTTACTTCCACCGTTTTTTAAAATCACGGCTTCTAGAAGGTTTACATGATTATGTAAAAAACACGAGTTTTTAAAAATGTGTTTTATTTCATAAATGGAATCTACAAAGTATGCACATTCTACGTCATAACGACTTTCTATAGTTTGCGCATGTGTCCGGAAATAATAAAAGCTTACTTCCACCATTTTTTAAAATCACAGCTTCTAGAAGGTTTACATGAATTCTTAAAAACCACGAGTTTTTAGAAAATGTGTTTTATTTCATAAATGGAATCAACAAAGTATGCACATTCTACGTCATAACGACTTGCTATAGTTTGTGCATTCGTTCGGAAATAAGAAAAGCTTACTTCCACCGTTTTTTAAAATCACAGCTTATAGAAGGTTTACATGATTTCGTAAAAAACACGAGTTTTTAGAAAATGTGTTTTATTTCATAAATGGAATCTACAAAGTATGCACATTCTACGTCATAACGACTTTCTATAGTTTGCGCATGCGTCTAGAAATAAGAAAAGCTTACTTCCCCCATTTTTTAAAATCACAGGTTCTAGAAGGTTTACATGATTTCTTAAAAAACACGAGTTTAAGTATGCACATTCTACGTCATAACGACTTTCTATAGTTTGCGCATCCGTTTGGAAATAAGAAAAGCTTACTTCCCCCGTTTTTTAAAATCACAGCTTCTAGAATGTTTACATGATTTCTTAAAAAACACGAGTTTTTAAAAAATGTGTTTTATTTCATAAATGGAATCAACAAAGTATGCACATTCTACATCATAACGACTTTCTATAGTTTGCGCATGCGTCCGGAAATAAGAAAAGCTTACTTCCACCGTTTTTTAAAATCACAGCTTCTAGAAGGTTTACATGATTTCGTAAAAAACACGAGTTTTTAGAAAATGTGTTTTATTTCATAAATGGAATCTACAAAGTATGCACATTCTGAGTCATAACGACTTTCTATAGTTTGCGCATGCGTCTGGAAATAAGAAAAGCTTACTTCCCCCGTTTTTTAAAATCACAACTTCTAGAAGGTTTACATGATTTCTTCAAAAACACGAGTTTTTAGAAAATGTTTTTTCATTTCATAAATGGAATCAACAAAGTATGCACATTCTACGTCATAACGACTTTCTATAGTTTGCGCATGAGTCAGGAAATAAGAAAAGCTTACTTCCATCGTTTTTGAAAATCACAGCTTCTAGAAGGTTTACATGATTTCGTAAAAAACACGAGTTTTTAGAAAATGTGTTTTATTTCATAAAAGGAATCTACAAAGTATGCACATTCTACGTCATAACGATTTTCTATAGTTTGCGCATGCGTCCGGAATTAAGAAAAGCTTACTTCCCCCGTTTTTTAAAATCACAGCTTCTAGAAGGTTTACATGATTTCTTAAAAAACATGAGTTTTTAGAAAATGTGTTTTATTTCATAAATGGAATCAACAAAGTATGCACATTCTAGGTCATAACGACTTTCTATAGTTTGCGCATGCGTTTGGAAATAAGAAAAACTTACTTCCCCCCGTTTTTTAAAATCACAGCTTCTAGAAGGTTTACATGATTTCTTAAAAAACACGAGTTTTTAGAAAATGTGTTTTATTTCATAAATGGAATCAATAAAGTATGCACATTCTACGTCATAACGAATTTCTATAGTTTGCGCATGTGTCCGGAAATAAGAAAAGCTTACTTCCACCGTTTTTTAAAATCACAGCTTCTAGAAGGTTTACATGATTACGTAAAAAACACGAGTTTTTAGAAAATGTGTTTTATTTCATAAATGGAATCTACAAAGTATGCACATTCTACGTCATAACGAATTTCTATAGTTTGCGCATGCGTCTGGAAATAATAAAAGCTTAGTTCCACCGTTTTTTAAAATCACAGCTTCTAGAAGGTTTACATGATTTCTTAAAAACCACGAGTTTTTAGAAAATGTGTTTTATTTCATAAATGGAATCAACAAAGTATGCACATTCTACGTCATAACGACTTTCTATAGTTTGCGCATGCGTTTGGAAATAAGAAAAGCTTACTTCCCGCATTTTTTAAAATCACAGCATCTAGAAGGTTTACATGATTTCTTAAAAAACACGAGTTTTTAGAAAATGTGTTTTATTTCATAAATGGAATCAACAAAGTATGCACATTCTACGTCATAACGACTTTCTATAGTTTGCGTATTCGTCCGGAAATAAGAAAAACTTACTTCCACCGTTTATTAAAATCACTGCTTCTAGAAGGTTTACATGATTTCGTAAAAAACACGAGTTTTTAGAAAATGTGTTTTATTTCATAAATGGAATCTACAAAGTATGCACATTCTACGTCATAACGACTTTCTATAGTTTGTGCATGCGTCTGGAAATAAGAAAAGCTTACTTCCCCCGTTTTTTAAAATCACAGGTTCTAGAAGGTTTACATGATTTCTTAAAAAACACGAGTTTTTAGAAAATGTGTTTTATTTCATAAATGGAATCAACAAAGTATGCACATTCTACGTCATAACGACTTTCTATAGTTTGCGCATGAGTCTGGAAATAAGAAAAGCTTACTTCCATCGTTTTTTAAAATCACAGCTTCTAGAAGGTTTACATGATTTCTTAAAAAACATGAGTTTTTAGAAAATGTGTTTTATTTCATAAATGGAATCAACAAAGTATGCACATTCTACGTCATAACGACTTTCTATAGTTTGTGCATTCGTTCGGAAATAAGAAAAGCTTACTTCCACCGTTTTTTAAAATCACAGCTTCTAGAAGGTTTACATGATTTCGTAAAAAACACAAGTTTTTAGAAAATGTGTTTTATTTCATAAATGGAATCAATAAAGTATGCACATTCTACGTCATAACGACTTTCTATAGTTTGCGAATGCGTCCGGAAATAAGAAAAGCTTACTTCCACCGTTTTTTAAAATCACAGCTTCTAGAAGGTTTACATGATTACGTAAAAAACACGAGTTTTTAGAAAATGTGTTTTATTTCATAAATGGAATCTACAAAGTATGCACATTCTACGTCATAACGACTTTCTATATTTTGCGCATGCGTCCGGAAATAATAAAAGCTTACTTCCACCGTTTTTTAAAATCACAGCTTCTAGAAGGTTTACATGATTTCTTAAAAACCACGAGTTTTTAGAAAATGTGTTTTATTTCATAAATGGAATCAACAAAGTATACACATTCTACGTCATAACGACTTTCTATAGTTTGTGCATTCGTTCGGAAATAAGAAAAGCTTACTTCCACCGTTTTTTAAAATCACAGCTTCTAGAAGGTTTACATGATTTCGTAAAAAACACGAGTTTTTAGAAAATGTGTTTTATTTCATAAATGGAATCTACAAAGTATGCACATTCTACGTCATAACGACTTTCTATAGTTTGCGCATGCGTCTGGAAATAAGAAAAGCTTTCTTCCCCCGTTTTTTAAAATCACAACTTCTAGAAGTTTTACATGATTTCTTAAAAAACACGAGTTTTTAGAAAATGTGTTTTATTTCATAAATGGAATCAACAAAGTATGCACATTCTACGTCATAACGACTTTCTATAGTTTGCGCATGAGTCAGGAAATAAGAAAAGCTTACTTCCATCGTTTTTTAAAATCACAGCTTCTAGAAGGTTTACATGATTTCGTAAAAAACACGAGTTTTTGGAAAATGTGTTTTATTTCATAAAATGAATATACAAAGTATGCACATTCTACGTCATAACGATTTTCTATAGTTTGCGCATGCGTCCAGAAATAAGAAAAGCTTACTTCCCCCGTTTTTTAAAATCACAGCTTCTAGAAGGTTTACATGATTTCTTAAAAAACATGAGTTTTTAGAAAATTTGTTTTATTTCATAAATGGAACCAACAAAGTATGCACATTATAGGTCATAACGACTTTCTATAGTTTGCGCATGCGTTTGGAAATAAGAAAAGCTTACTTCCCCCGTTTTTTAAAATCACAGCTTCTAGAAGGTTTACATGATTTCTTAAAAAACACGAGTTTTTAAAAAATGTGTTTTGTTTCATAAATGGAATCAATAAAGTATGCACATTCTACGTCATAACGACTTTCTATAGTTTGCGCATGCGTCCGGAAATAAGAGAAGCTTACTTCCACCGTTTTTTAAAATCACAGCTTCTAGAAGGTTTACATGATTACGTAAAAAACACGAGTTTTTAGAAAATGTGTTTTATTTCATAAAAGGAATCTACAAAGTATGCACATTCTATGTCATAACGACTTTCTATAGTTTGCGCATGCGTCCAGAAATAAGAAAAGCTTACTTCCCCCGTTTTTTAAAATCACAGCTTCTAGAAGGTTTACATGATTTCTTAAAAAACACGAGTTTTTAAAAAATGTGTTTTGTTTCATAAATGGAATCAATAAAGTATGCACATTCTACGTCATAACGACTTTCTATAGTTTGCGCATGCGTCCGGAAATAAGAGAAGCTTACTTCCACCGTTTTTTAAAATCACAGCTTCTAGAAGGTTTACATGATTACGTAAAAAACACGAGTTTTTAGAAAATGTGTTTTATTTCATAAAAGGAATCTACAAAGTATGCACATTCTATGTCATAACGACTTTCTATAGTTTGCGCATGCGTCCAGAAATAAGAAAAGCTTACTTCCCCCGTTTTTTAAAATCACAGCTTCTAGAAGGTTTACATGATTTCTTAAAAAACACGAGTTTTTAGAAAATGTGTTTTATTTCATAAATGGAATCAACAAAGTATGCACATTCTAGGTCATAACGACTTTCTATAGTTTGCGCATGCGTTTGGAAATAAGAAAAGCTTACTTCCCCCGTTTTTTAAAATCACGGCTTCTAGAAGGTTTACATGATTTCTTAAAAAACACGAGTTTTTAGAAAATGTGTTTTATTTCATAAATGGAATCAATAAAGTATGCACATTCTACGTCATAACGACTTTCTATAGTTTGCGCATGCGTCCGGAAATAAGAAAAGCTTACTTCCACCGTTTTTTAAAATCACAGCTTCTAGAAGGTTTACATGATTACGTAAAAAACACGAGTTTTTAGAAAATGTGTTTTATTTCATAAATGGAATCTACAAAGTATGCACATTCTACGTCATAACGACTTTCTATAGTTTGCGCATGCGTCCGGAAATAATAAAAGCTTACTTCAACCGTTTTTTACAATCACAGCTTCTAGAATGTTTACATGATTTCTTAAAAACCACGAGTTTTTAGAAAATGTGTTTTATTTCATAAATGGAATCAACAAAGTATGCACATTCTACGTCATAACGACTTTCTATAGTTTGTGCATTCGTTCGGAAATAAGAAAAGCTTACTTCCACCGTTTTTTAAAATCACAGCTTCTAGAAGGTTTACATGATTTCGTAAAAAACACGAGTTTTTAGAAAATGTGTTTTATTTCATCAATGGAATCTACAAAGTATGCACATTCTACGTCATAACGACTTTCTATAGTTTGCGCATGCGTCTGGAAATAAGAAAAGCTTACTTCCCCCGTTTTTTAAAATCACAGCTTCTAGAATGTTTACATGATTTCTTAAAAAACACGAGTTTTTAGAAAATGTGTTTTATTTCATAAATGGAATCAACAAAGTATGCACATTCTACGTCATAACGACTTTCTATAGTTTGCGCATGCGTTTGGAAATAAGAAAAGCTTACTTCCCCCATTTTTTAAAATCACAACATCTAGAAGGTTTACATGATTTCTTAAAAAACACGAGTTTTTAGAAAATGTTTTTTATTTCATAAATGGAATCAACAAAGTATGCACATTCTACATCATAACGACTTTCTATAGTTTGGGCATGCGTCCGGAAATAAGAAAAGCTTACTTCCACCGTTTTTTAAAATCACAGCTTCTAGAAGGTTTACATGATTTCGTAAAAAACACGAGTTTTTAGAAAATGTGTTTTATTTCATAAATGGAATCTACAAAGTATGCACATTCTACGTCATAACGACTTTCTATAGTTTGCGCATGCGTCTGGAAATAAGAAAAGCTTACTTCCCCCGTTTTTTAAAATCACAGCTTCTAGAAGGTTTACATGATTTCTTAAAAAACACGAGTTTTTAGAAAATGTGTTTTATTTCATAAATGGAATCAACAAAGTATGCACATTCTACGTCATAACGACTTTCTATAGTTTGCGCATGAGTCAGGAAATAAGAAAAGCTTACTTCCATCATTTTTTAAAATCACAGCTTCTAGAAGGTTTACATGATTTCGTAAAAAACACGAGTTTTTAGAAAATGTGTTTTATTTCATAAAAGGAATCTACAAAGTATGCACATTCTATGTCATAACGAATTTCTATAGTTTGCGCATGCGTCCGGAAATATGAAAAGCTTACTTCCCCCGTTTTTTAAAATCACAGCTTCTAGAAGGTTTACATGATTTCTCAAAAAACATGAGTTTTTAGAAAATGTGTTTTATTTCATAAATGGAATCAACAAAGTATGCACATTCTAGGTCATAACGACTTTCTATAGTTTGCGCATGCGTTTGGAAATAAGAAAAGCTTACTTCCCCCGTTTTTTAAAATCACAGCTTCTAGAAGGTTTACATGATTTCTTAAAAAACACGAGTTTTTAGAAAATGTGTTTTATTTCATAAATGGAATCAATAAAGTATGCACATTCTACGTCATAACGACTTTCTATAGTTTGCGCATGCGTCCGGAAATAAGAAAAGCTTACTTCCACCGTTTTTTAAAATCACAGTTTCTAGAAGGTTTACATGATTACGTAAAAAACACGAGTTTTTAGAAAATGTGTTTTATTTCATAAATGGAATCTACAAAGTATGCACATTCTACGTCATAACGACTTTCTATAGTTTGCGCATGCATCCGGAAATAAGAAAACCTTAATTCCACCATTTTTTAAAATCACAGCTTCTAGAAGGTTTACATGATTTCTTAAAAACCACGAGTTTTTAGAAAATGTGTGTTATTTCATAAATGGAATCTACAAAATATGCACATTCTACGTCATAACGACTTTTTATAGTTTGCACATGTGTCCGGAAATAAGAAAATCTTACTTCCCCCGTTTTTTAAAATCACAGCTTCTAGAAGGTTTACATGATTTTTTAAAAAACACGAGTTTTTAGAAAATGTGTTTTATTTCATAAATGGAATCAACAAATTATGCACATTCTACGTCATAAATACTTTCTATAGTTTGCGCATGCGTCCGGAAATAAGAAAAGCTTACTTCCCCCGTTTTTTAAAATCACAGCTTCTAGAAGGTTTACATGATTTCGTAAAAAACACGAGTTTTTAGAAAATGTGTTTTATTTCATAAATGGAATCAACAAAGTATGCACATTCTACGTCATAACGACTTTCTATAGTTTGCGCATGCGTCTGGAAATAAGAAAAGCTTACTTCCCCCGTTTTTTAAAATCACAGCTTCTAGAAGGTTTACATGATTTCTTAAGAAACACGAGTTTTTAGAAAATGTGTTTTATTTCATAAATGGAATAAATAAAGTATGCACATTCTACGTCATAACGACTTTCTATAATTTGCGCATGCGTCCGGAAATAAGAAAAGCTTACTTCCACCGTTTTTTAAAATCACAGCTTCTAGAAGGTTTACATGATTACGTAAAAAACATGAGTTTTTAGAAAATGTGTTTTATTTCATAAATGGAATCTACGAAGTATGCACATTCTACGTCATAACGACTTTCTATAGTTTGCGCATGCGTCCGGAAATAAGAAAAGCTTACTTCCACCGTTTTTTAAAATCACAGCTTCTAGAAGGTTTACATGATTTTTTAAAAACCACGAGTTTTTAGAAAATGTGTTTTGTTTCATAAATGGAATCAACAAAGTATGCACATTCTACGTCATAACGACTTTCTATAGTTTGTGCATTCGTTCGGAAATAAGAAAAGCTTACTTCCACCGTTTTTTAAAATCACAGCTTCTAGAAGGTTTACATGATTTCGTAAAAAACACGAGTTTTTAGAAAATGTGTTTTATTTCACAAATGGAATCTACAAAGTATGCACATTCTACGTCATAACGAATTTCTATTAGTTGCGCATGCATTTGGAAATAAGAAAAGCTTACTTCCCCCATTTTTTAAAATCACAGCATCTAGAAGGTTTACATGATTTCTTAAAAAACACGAGTTTTTAGAAAATGTGTTTTATTTCATAAATGGAATCTACAAAGTATGCACATTCTACGTCATAACGACTTTCTATAGTTTGCGCATGCGTCCTGAAATAAGAAAAGCTTACTTCCACCGTTTTTTAAAATCACAGCTTCTAGAAGGTTTACATGATTTCTTAAAAAACACGAGTTTTTAGAAAATGTGTTTTATTTCATAAATGGAATCAACAAAGTATGCACATTCTACTTCATAATGACTTTCTATAGTTTGTGCATTCGTTCGGAAATAAGAAAAGCTTACTTCCACCGTTTTTTAAAATCACAGCTTCTAGAAGGTTTACATGATTTCGTAAAAAACACGAGTTTTTAGAAAATGTGTTTTATTTCATCAATGGAATCTACAAAGTATGCACATTCTACGTCATAACGACTTTCTATAGTTTGCGCATGCGTCGGGAAATAAGAAAAGCTTACTTCCCCCGTTTTTTAAAATCACAGCTTCTAGAATGTTTACATGATTTCTTAAAAAACACGAGTTTTTAGAAAATGTGTTTTATTTCAGAAATGGAATCAACAAAGTATGCACATTCTACATCATAACGACTTTCTATAGTTTGCGCATGCATCCGGAAATAAGAAAAGCTTACTTCCACCGTTTTTTAAAATCACAGCTTCTAGAAGGTTTACATGATTACGTAAAAAACATGAGTTTTTAGAAAATGTGTTTTATTTCACAAATGGAATCTACAAAGTATGCACATTCTACGTCATAACGACTTTCTATTGTTTGCGCATGTGTCCGGAAATAAGAAAAGCTTACTTCCACCATTTTTTATAATCACAGCTTCTAGAAGGTTTGCATGATTTCATAAAAAACACGAGTTTTTAGAAAATGTGTTTTATTTCATAAATGGAATCTACAAAGTATGCACATTCTACGTTATAACGACTTTCTATAGTTTGCTCATGCGTCCGGAAATAAGAAAAGCTTACTTCCACCGTTTTTTAAAATCATAGCTTCTAGAAGGTTTACATGATGTCGTAACAAACACGAGTTTTTAGAAAATGTGTGTTATTTCATAAATGGAATCTACAAAGTATGCACATCCTACGTCATAACGACTTTTTATAGTTTGCGCATGTGACCGGAAATAAGAAAAGCTTACTTCCCCCATTTTTTAAAATCACAGCTTCTAGAAGGTTTACATGGTTTCTTAAAAAACACGATTTTTTAGAAAATGTGTTTTATTTCATAAATGGAATCAACAAAGTATGCACATTCTACGTCATAACGACTTTCTATAGTTTGCGCATGCGTTTGGAAATAAGAAAAGCTTACTTCCCCCGTTTTTTAAAATCACAGCTTCTAGAAGGTTTACATGATTTCTTAAAAAACACGAGTTTTTAGAAAATGTGTTTTATTTCATAAATGGAATCAACAAAGTATGCCCATTCTACCTCATAACGACTTTCGATAGTTTGCGCATGCATCCGGAAATAAGAAAAGCTTACTTCCACCGTTTTTTAAAATCACAGCTTCTAGAAGGTTTACATGTTTTCTTAAAAAACACGAGTTTTTAGAAAATGTCTTTTATTTCATAAATGGAATCAACAAAGTATGCACATTCTATGTCATAACGACTTTCTATAGTTTGCGCATGCGTTTGGAAATAAGAAAAGCTTACTTCCCCCGTTTTTTAAAATCACAGCTTCTAGAAGGTTTACATGATTTCTTAAAAAACACGATTTTTTAGAAAATGTGTTTTATTTCATAAATGGAATCAACAAAGTATGCACATTCTACCTCATAACGACTTTCGATAGTTTGCGCATGCCTCCGGAAATAAGAAAAGCTTACTTCCACCGTTTTTTAAAATCACAGCTTCTAGAAGGTTTACATGTTTTCTTAAAAAACACGAGTTTTTAGAAAATGTGTTTTATTTCATAAATGGAATCAACAAAGTATGCACATTCTACGTCATAATGACTTTCTATAGTTTGCGCATGCGTCCGGAAATAAGAAAAGCTTACTTCCCCCGTTTTTTAAAATCACAGCTTCTAGAAGGTTTACATGATTTCGTAAAAAACACGAGTTTTTAGAAAATGTGTTTTATTTCATAAATGGAATCTACAAAGTATGCACATTCTACGTCATAACGACTTTCTATAGTTTGCGCATGCGTCCGGAAATAAGAAAAGCTTACTTCCCCTGTTTTTTAAAATCACAGCTTCTAGAAGGTTTACATGATTTCGTAAAAAACACGAGTTTTTAGAAAATGTGTTTTATTTAATAAATGGAATCTACAAAGTATGCACATTCTACGTCATAACGACTTTCTATAGTTTGCGCATGCGTCCGGAAATAAGAAAACCTTACTTCCACCGTTTTTTAAAATCACAGCTTCTAGAAGGTTTACATGATTTCTTAAAAACCACGAGTTTTTAGAAAATGTGTTTTATTTCATAAATGGAATCAACAAAGTATGCACATTCTACGTCATAACGACTTTCTATAGTTTGTGCATTCGTTCGGAAATAAGAAAAGCTTACTTCCACCGTTTTTTAAAATCACAGCTTCTAGAAGGTTTACATGATTTCGTAAAAAACACGAGTTTTTAGAAAATGTGTTATATTTGATAAATCGAATCAACAAAGTATGCACATTCTATGTCATAACGACTTTCTATAGTTTGTGCATTCGTCCGGAAATAAGAAAAGCTTACTTCCACCGTTTTTTAAAATCACAGCTTCTAGAAGGTTTACATGATTTCTTAGAAAACACGAGTTTTTAGAAAATGTGTTTTATTTCATAAATGGAATCAACAAAGTATGCACATTCTATGTCATAACGACTTTCTATAGTTTGCGCATTCGTCCGGAAATAAGAAAATCTTACTTCCACCGTTTATTAAAATCACAGCTTCTAGAAGGTTTACATGATTTCGTAAAAAACATGAGTTTTTAGAAAATGTGTTTTATTTCATAAATGGAATCTACAAAGTATGCACATTCTACATCATAACGACTTTCTATTGTTTGCGCATGCGTCCGGAAAGAAGAAAAGCTTACTTCCACCATTTTTTAAAATCACAGCTTCTAGAAGGTTTGCATGATTTCGTAAAAAACACGAGTTTTTAGAAAATGTGTTTTATTTCATCAATGGAATCTACAAAGTATGCACATTCTACGTCATAACGACTTTCTATAGTTTGCGCATGCGTCCGGAAATAAGAAAAGCTTACTTCCACCATTTTTTAAAATCACAGCTTCTAGAAGGTTTGCATGATTTCGTAAAAAACACGAGTTTTTAGAAAATGTGTTTTATTTCATAAATGGAATCAACAAAGTGTGCACATTCTACGTCATAACGAATTTCTATAGTTTCTGCATTCGTTCGGAAATAAGAAAAGCTTACTTCCACCGTTTTTTAAAATCACAGCTTCTAGAAGGTTTACATGATTTCGTAAAAAACATGAGTTTTTAGAAAATGTGTTTTATTTCATCAATGGAATCTAAAAAGTATGAACATTCTAGGTCATAACGACTTTCTATAGTTTGCGCATGCGTCTGGAAATAAGAAAAGCTTACTTCCCCCGTTTTTTAAAATCACAGCTTCTAGAATGTTTACATGATTTCTTAAAAAACACGAGTTTTTAGAAAATGTGTTTTATTTCATAAATGGAATCAACAAAGTATGCACATTCTACGTCATAACGACTTTCTATAGTTTGCGCATGCATTTGGAAATAAGAAAAGCTTACTTCCCCCATTTTTTAAAATCACAGCATCTAGAAGGTTTACATGATTTCTTAAAAAACACGAGTTTTTAGAAAATGTGTTTTATTTCATAAATGGAATCAACAAAGTATGCACATTCTACATCATAACGACTTTCTATAGTTTGCGCATGCGTCCGGAAATAAGAAAAGCTTACTTCCACCGTTTTTTAAAATCACAGCTTCTAGAAGGTTTACATGATTACGTAAAAAACATGAGTTTTTAGAAAATGTGTTTTATTTCACAAATGGAATCTACAAAGTATGCACATTCTACGTCATAACGACTTTCTATAGTTTGCGCATGCGTCGGGAAATAAGAAAAGCTTACTTCCCCCATTTTTTAAAATCACAGCTTCTAGAAGGTTTACATGATTTCTTAAAAAACACGAGTTTTTAGAAAATGTGTTTTATTTCATAAATGGAATAAATAAAGTATGCACATTCTACGTCATAACGACTTTCTATAATTTGCGCATGCGTCCGGAAATAAGAAAAGCTTACTTCCACCGTTTTTTAAAATCACAGCTTCTAGAAGGTTTACATGATTACGTAAAAAACACGAGTTTTTAGAAAATGGGTTTTATTTCATAAATGGAATCTACAAAGTATGCACATTCTACGTCATAACGACTTTCTATAGTTTGCGCATGCGTCCGGAAATAAGAAAAGCTTACTTCCACCGTTTTTTAAAATCACAGCTTCTAGAAGGTTTACATGATTTCTTAAAAACCACAAATTTTTAAAAAATGTGTTTTATTTCATAAATGGAATCAACAAAGTATGCACATTCTACGTCATAACGACTTTCTATAGTTTGTGCATTCGTTCGGAAATAAGAAAAGCTTACTTCCACCGTTTTTTAAAATCACAGCTTCTAGAAGGTTTACATGATTTTGTAAAAAACACGAGTTTTTAGAAAATGTGTTTTATTTCACAAATGGAATCTAAAAAAGTATGCACATTCTACGTCATAAAGACTTTCTATTAGTTGCGCATGCATTTGGAAATAAAAAAGCTTACATCCCCGATTTTTTAAAATCACAGCATCTAGAAGGTTTACATGATTTCTTAAAAAACACGAGTTTTTAGAAAATGTGTTTTATTTCATAAATGGAATCAACAAAGTATGCACATTCTACATCATAACGACTTTCTATAGTTTGCGCATGCGTCCGGAAATAAGAAAAGCTTACTTCCCCCGTTTTTTAAAATCACAGCTTCTAGAAGGTTTACATGATTTCGTAAAAAACACGAGTTTTTAGAAAATGTGTTTTATTTCATAAATGGAATCTACAAAGTATGCACATTCTACGTCATAACGACTTTCTATAGTTTGCGCATGCGTCCTGAAATAAGAAAAGCTTACTTCCACCGTTTTTTAAAATCACAGCTTCTAGAAGGTTTACATGATTTCTTAAAAAACACGAGTTATTAGAAAATGTGTTTTATTTCATAAATGGAATCAACAAAGTATGCACATTCTACGTCATAATGACTTTCTATAGTTTGTGCATTCGTTCGGAAATAAGAAAAGCTTACTTCCACCGTTTTTTAAAATCACAGCTTCTAGAAGGTTTACATGATTTCGTAAAAAACACGAGTTTTTAGAAAATGTGTTTTATTTCATCAATGGAATCTACAAAGTATGCACATTCTACGTCATAACGACTTTCTATAGTTTGCGCATGCGTCGGGAAATAAGAAAAGCTTACTTCCCCCGTTTTTTAAAATCACAGCTTCTAGAATGTTTACATGATTTCTTAAAAAACACGAGTTTTTAGAAAATGTGTTTTATTTCATAAATGGAATCAACAAAGTATGCACATTCTACGTCATAACGACTTTCTATAGTTTGCGCATGCATTTGGAAATAAGAAAAGCTTACTTCCCCCATTTTTTAAAATCACAGCATCTAGAAGGTTTACATGATTTCTTAAAAAACACGAGTTTTTAGAAAATGTGTTTTATTTCATAAATGGAATCAACAAAGTATGCACATTCTACATCATAACGACTTTCTATAGTTTGCGCATGCGTCCGGAAATAAGAAAAGCTTACTTCCACCGTTTTTTAAAATCACAGCTTCTAGAAGGTTTACATGATTACGTAAAAAACATGAGTTTTTAGAAAATGTGTTTTATTTCACAAATGGAATCTACAAAGTATGCACATTCTACGTCATAACGACTTTCTATTGTTTGCGCATGCGTCCGGAAATAAGAAAAGCTTACTTCCACCATTTTTTATAATCACAGCTTCTAGAAGGTTTGCATGATTTCATAAAAAACACGAGTTTTTAGAAAATGTGTTTTATTTCATAAATGGAATCTACAAAGTATGCACATTCTACGTCATAACGACTTTCTATAGTTTGCTCATGCGTCCGGAAATAATAAAAGCTTACTTCCACCGTTTTTTAAAATCATAGCTTCTAGAAGGTTTACATGATGTCGTAAAAAACACGAGTTTTTAGAAAATGTGTGTTATTTCACAAATGGAATCTACAAAGTATGCACATCCTACGTCATAACGACTTTTTATAGTTTGCGCATGTGACCGGAAATAAGAAAATCTTACTTCCCCCATTTTTTAAAATCACAGCTTCTAGAAGGTTTACATGGTTTCTTAAAAAACACGAGTTTTTAGAAAATGTGTTTTATTTCATAAATGGAATCAACAAAGTATGCACATTCTACGTCATAACGACTTTCTATAGTTTGCGCATGCGTTTGGAAATAAGAAAAGCTTACTTCCCCCGTTTTTTAAAATCACAGCTTCTAGAAGGTTTACATGATTTCTTAAAAAAACACGAGTTTTTAGAAAATGTGTTTTATTTCATAAATGGAATCAACAAAGTATGCCCATTCTACCTCATAACGACTTTCGATAGTTTGCGCATGCATCCGGAAATAAGAAAAGCTTACTTCCACCGTTTTTTAAAATCACAGCTTCTAGAAGGTTTACATGTTTTCTTAAAAAACACGAGTTTTTAGAAAATGTCTTTTATTTCATAAATGGAATCAACAAAGTATGCACATTCTACGTCATAACGACTTTCTATAGTTTGCGCATGCGTTTGGAAATAAGAAAAGCTTACTTCCCCCGTTTTTTAAAATCACAGCTTCTAGAAGGTTTACATGATTTCTTAAAAAACACGAGTTTTTAGAAAATGTGTTTTATTTCATAAATGGAATCAACAAAGTATGCACATTCTACCTCATAACGACTTTCTATAGTTTGCGCATGCGTTTGGAAATAAGAAAAGCTTACTTCCCCCGTTTTTTAAAATCACAGCTTCTAGAAGGTTTACATGATTTCTTAAAAAACACGAGTTTTTAGAAAATGTGTTTTATTTCATAAATGGAATCAACAAAGTATGCACATTCTACCTCATAACGACTTTCGATAGTTTGCGCATGCATCCGGAAATAAGAAAAGCTTACTTCCACCGTTTTTTAAAATCACAGCTTCTAGAAGGTTTACATGTTTTCTTAAAAAACACGAGTTTTTAGAAAATGTCTTTTATTTCATAAATGGAATCAACAAAGTATGCACATTCTACGTCATAATGACTTTCTATAGTTTGCGCATGCGTCCGGAAATAAGAAAAGCTTACTTCCCCCGTTTTTTAAAATCACAACTTCTATAAGGTTTACATGATTTCGTAAAAAACACGAGTTTTTAGAAAATGTGTTTTATTTCATAAATGGAATCTACAAAGTATGCACATTCTACGTCATAACGACTTTCTATAGTTTGCGCATGCGTCCGGAAATAAGAAAAGCTTACTTCCCCTGTTTTTTAAAATCACAGCTTCTGGAAGATTTACATGATTTCTTAAAAAACAAGAGTTTTTAGAAAATGTGTTTTATTTCATAAATGGAATCAACAAAGTATGCACATTCTACGTCATAGCGACTTTCAATAGTTTGCTAATGCGTCCGGAAATAAGAAAAGCTTACTTCCACCGTTTTTTAAAATCACAGCTTCTAGAAGGTTTACATGATTTCGTAAAAAACACGAGTTTTTAGAAAATGTGTTTTATTTCATAAATGGAATTTACAAATTATGCACATTCTACGTCATAACGACTTTCTATAGTTTGCGCATGCGTCCGGAAATAAGAAAAGTTTACTTCAACCGTTTTTTAAAATCACAGCTTCTAGAAGGTTTACATGATTTCGTAAAAAACACGAGTTTTTAGAAAATGTGTTTTATTTAATAAATGGAATCTACAAAGTATGCACATTCTACGTCATAACGACTTTCTATAGTTTGCGCATGCGTCCGGAAATAAGAAAACCTTACTTCCACCGCTTTTTAAAATCACAGCTTCTAGAAGGTTTACATGATTTCTTAAAAACCACGAGTTTTTAGAAAATGTGTTTTATTTCATAAATGGAATCAACAAAGTATGCACATTCTACGTCATAACGACGTTCTATAGTTTGTGCATTCGTTCGGAAGTAAGAAAAGCTTACTTCCACCGTTTTTTAAAATCACAGCTTCTAGAAGGTTTACATGATTTCGTAAAAAACACGAGTTTTTAGAAAATGTGTTATATTTGATAAATCGAATCAACAAAGTATGCACATTCTATGTCATAACGACTTTCTATAGTTTGTGCATTCGTCCGGAAATAAGAAAAGCTTCCTTCCACCGTTTTTTAAAATCACAGCTTCTAGAAGGTTTACATGATTTCTTAGAAAACACGAGTTTTTAGAAAATGTGTTTTATTTCATAAATGGAATCAACAAAGTATGCACATTCTACGTCATAACGACTTTCTATAGTTTGCGCATTCGTCCGGAAATAAGAAAAACTTACTTCCACCGTTTATTAAAATCACAGCTTCTAGAAGGTTTACATGATTTCGTAAAAAACATGAGTTTTTAGAAAATGTGTTTTATTTCATAAATGGAATCTACAAAGTATGCACATTCTACATCATAACGACTTTCTATTGTTTGCGCATGCGTCCGGAAATAAGAAAAGCTTACTTCCACCATTTTTTAAAATCACAGCTTCTAGAAGGTTTGCATGATTTCGTAAAAAACACGAGTTTTTAGAAAATGTGTTTTATTTCATCAATGGAATCTACAAAGTATGCACATTCTACGTCATAACGACTTTCTATAATTTGCGCATGCGTCCGGAAATAAGAAAAGCTTACTTCCACCATTTTTTAAAATCACAGCTTCTAGAAGGTTTGCATGATTTCGTAAAAAACACGAGTTTTTAGAAAATGTGTTTTATTTCATAAATGGAATCAACAAAGTGTGCACATTCTACGTCATAACGACTTTCTATAGTTTCTGCATTCGTTCGGAAATAAGAAAAGCTTACTTCCATCGTTTTTTAAAATCACAGCTTCTAGAAGGTTTACATGATTTCGTAAAAAACACGAGTTTTTAGAAAATGTGTTTTATTTCATCAATGGAATCTACAAAGTATGCACATTCTATGTCATAACGACTTTCTATAGTTTGCGCATGCGTTTGGAAATAAGAAAAGCTTACTTCCCCCATTTTTTAAAATCACAGCATCTAGAAGGTTTACATGATTTCTTAAAAAACACGAGTTTTTAGAAAATGTGTTTTATTTCATAAATGGAATCAACAAAGTATGCACATTCTACGTCATAACGACTTTCTATTGTTTGCGCATGCGTCCGGAAATAAGAAAAGCTTACTTCCACCATTTTTTAAAATCACAGCTTCTAGAAGGTTTGCATGATTTCATAAAAAACACGAGTTTTTAGAAAATGTTTTTTATTCCATAAATGGAATCTACAAAGTATGCACATTCTACGTCATAACGACTTTCTATAGTTTGCGCATGCGTCCGGAAATAAGAAAAGCTTACTTCCACCGTTTTTTAAAATCACAGCTTCTAGAAGGTTTACATGATGTCGTAAAAAACACGAGTTTTTAGAAAATGTGTGTTATTTCATAAATGGAATCTACAAAGTATGCACATTCTACGTCATAACGACTTTTTATAGTTTGCGCATGTGACCGGAAATAAGAAAAGCTTACTTCCCCCATTTTTTAAAATCACAGCTTCTAGAAGGTTTACATGGTTTCTTAAAAAACACGAGTTTTTAGAAAATGTGTTTTATTTCATAAATGGAATCAACAAAGTATGCACATTCTACGTCATAACGACTTTCTATAGTTTGCGCATGCGTTTGGAAATAAGAAAATCTTACTTCCCCCGTTTTTTAAAATCACATCTTCTAGAAGGTTTACATGATTTCTTAAAAAACACGAGTTTTTAGAAAATGTGTTTTATTTCATAAATGGAATCAACAAAGTATGCAGATTCTACCTCATAACGACTTTCGATAGTTTGCGCATGCATCCGGAAATAAGAAAAGCTTACTTCCACCGTTTTTTAAAATCACAGCTTCTAGAAGGTTTACATGTTTTCTTAAAAAACACGAGTTTTTAGAAAATGTCTTTTATTTCATAAATGGAATCAACAAAGTATGCACATTCTACGTCATAACAACTTTCTATAGTTTGCGCATGCGTCCGGAAATAAGAAAAGCTTACTTCCCCCGTTTTTTAAAATCACAGCTTCTAGAAGGTTTACATGATTTCGTAAAAAACACGAGTTTTTAGAAAATGTGTTTTATTTGATAAATGGAATCTACAAAGTATGCACATTCTACGTCATAACGACTTTCTATAGTTTGCGCATGCGTCCGGAAATAAGAAAAGCTTACTTCCCCTGTTTTTTAAAATCACAGCTTCTAGAAGGTTTACATGATTTCGTAAAAAACACGAGTTTTTAGAAAATGTGTTTTATTTCATAAATGAAATCTACAAAGTATGCACATTCTACGTCATAACGACTTTCTATAGTTTGCGCATGCGTCCGGAAATAAGAAAAGCTTACTTCCCCTGTTTTTTAAAATCACAGCTTCTGGAAGATTTACATGATTTCTTAAAAAACACGAGTTTTTAGAAAATGTGTTTTATTTCATAAATGGAATCAACAAAGTATGCACATTCTACGTCATAGCGACTTTCAATAGTTTGCGCATGCGTCCGGAAATAAGAAAAGCTTACTTCCACCGTTTTTTAAAATCACAGCTTCTAGAAGGTTTACATGATTTCGTAAAAAACACGAGTTTTTAGAAAATGTGTTTTATTTCATAAATGGAATTTACAAACTATGCACATTCTACGTCATAACGAATTTCTATAGTTTGCGCATGCGTCCGGAAATAAGAAAAGTTTACTTCAACCGTTTTTTAAAATCACAGCTTCTAGAAGGTTTACATGATTTCGTAAAAAACACGAGTTTTTAGAAAATGTGTTTTATTATATAAATGGAATCTACAAAGTATGCACATTCTACGTCATAACGACTTTCTATAGTTTGCGCATGCGTCCGGAAATAAGAAAAGCTTACTTCCACCGTTTTTTAAAATCACAGCTTCTAGAAGGTTTACATGATTTCTTAAAAACCACGAGTTTTTAGAAAATGTGTTTTATTTCATAAATGGAATCAACAAAGTATGCACATTCTACGTCATAACGACTTTCTATAGTTTGTGCATTCGTTCGGAAATAAGAAAAGCTTACTTCCACCGTTTTTTAAAATCACAGCTTCTAGAAGGTTTACATGATTTCGTAAAAAACACGAGTTTTTAGAAAATGTGTTATATTTGATAAATCGAATCAACAAAGTATGCACATTCTATGTCATAACGACTTTCTATAGTTTGTGCATTCGTACGGAAATAAGAAAAGCTTACTTCCACCGTTTTTTAAAATCACAGCTTCTAGAAGGTTTACATGATTTCTTAGAAAACACGAGTTTTTAGAAAATGTGTTTTATTTCTTAAATGGAATGAACAAAGTATGCACATTCTATGTCATAACGACTTTCTATAGTTTGCGCATTCGTCTGGAAATAAGAAAAACTTACTTCCACCGTTTATTAAAATCACAGCTTCTAGAAGGTTTGCATGATTTCGTAAAAAACACGAGTTTTTAGAAAATGTGTTTTATTTCATCAATGGAATCTACAAAGTATGCACATTCTACGTCATAACGACTTTCTATAGTTTGCGCATGCGTCCGGAAATAAAAAAAAGCTTACTTCCACCATTTTTTAAAATCACAGCTTCTAGAAGGTTTGCATGATTTCGTAAGAAACACGAGTTTTTAGAAAATGTGTTTTATTTCATAAATGGAATCAACAAAGTGTGCACATTCTACGTCATAACGACTTTCTATAGTTTCTGCATTCGTTCGGAAATAAGAAAAGCTTACTTCCACCGTTTTTTAAAATCACAGCTTCTAGAAGGTTTACATGATTTCGTAAAAAACACGAGTTTTTAGAAAATGTGTTTTATTTCATCAATGGAATCTACAAAGTATGCACATTCTACGTCATAGCGACTTTATATAGTTTGCGCATGCGTCTGGAAATAAGAAAAGCTTACTTCCCCCGTTTTTTAAAATCACAGCTTCTAGAATGTTTACATGATTTCTTAAAAAACACGAGTTTTTAGAAAATGTGTTTTATTTCATAAATGGAATCAACAAAGTATGCACATTCTACGTCATAACGACTTTCTATAGTTTGCGCATGAGTCAGGAAATAAGAAAAGCTTACTTCCATCGTTTTTTAAAATCACAGCTTATAGAAGGTTTACATGATTTCGTAAAAAACACGAGTTTTTAGAAAATGTGTTTTATTTCATAAATGGAATCTACAAAGTATGCACATTCTACGTCATAACGACTTTCTATAGTTTGCGCATGCGTCCGGAAATAAGAAAAGCTTACTTCCACCTTTTTTTAAAATCACAGCTTCTAGAAGGTTTACATGATTTCTTAAAAACCACGAGTTTTTAGAAAATGTGTTTTATTTCATAAATGGAATCAACAAAGTATGCACATTCTACGTCATAACGACTTTCTATAGTTTGTGCATTCGTTCGGAAATAAGAAAAGCTTACTTCCACCGTTTTTTAAAATCACAGCTTCTAGATGGTTTACATGATTTCGTAAAAAACACGAGTTTTTAGAAAATGTGTTTTATTTCATCAATGAAATCTACAAAGTATGCACATTCTACGTCATAACGACTTTCTATAGTTTGCGCATGCGTCTGGAAATAAGAAAAGCTTACTTCCCCCATTTTTTAAAATCACAGCTTCTAGAATGTTTACATGATTTCTTAAAAAACACGAGTTTTTAGAAAATGTGTTTTATTTCATACAAAGTATGCACATTCTACGTCATAACGACTTTCTATTGTTTGCGCATGCGTCCGGAAATAAGAAAAGCTTACTTCCACCATTTTTTAAAATCACAGCTTCTAGAAGGTTTGCATGATTTCGTAAAAAACACGAGTTTTTAGAAAATGTGTTTTATTTCATAAATGGAATATACAAAGTATGCACATTCTACGTCATAACGACTTTCTATAGTTTGCACATGCGTTCGGAAATAAGAAAAGCTTACTTCCACCGTTTTTTAAAATCACAGCTTCTAGAAGGTTTACATGATGTCGTAAAAAACATGAGTTTTTAGAAAATGTGTGTTATTTGATAAATGGAATCTACAAAGTATGCACATTCTACGTCATAACGACTTTTTATAGTTTGCGCATGTGTCCGGAAATAAGAAAAGCTTACTTCCCCCATTTTTTAAAATCACAGCTTCTAGAAGGTTTACATGATTTCTTAAAAAACACGAGTTTTTAGAAAATGTGTTTTATTTCATAAATGGAATCAACAAAGTATGCACATTCTACGTCATAACGACTTTCTATAGTTTGCGCATGCGTTTGGAAATAACAAAAGCTTACTTCCCCCGTTTTTTAAAATCACAGCTTCTAGAAGGTTTACCTGATTTCTTAAAAAACACGAGTTTTTAGAAAATGTGTTTTATTTCATAAATGGAATCAACAAAGTATGCACATTCTACGTCATAACGACTTTCTATAGTTTGCGCATGCGTCCGGAAATAAGAAAAGCTTACTTCCCCCGTTTTTTAAAATCACAGCTTCTAGAAGGTTTACATGATTACGTAAAAAACACGAGTTTTTAGAAAATGTGTTTTATTTCATCAATGGAATCTACAAAGTATGCACATTCTACGTCATAACTACTTTCTATAGTTTGCGCATGCGTCTGGAAATAAGAAAAGCTTACTTCCCCCATTTTTTAAAATCACAGCTTCTAGAATGTTTACATGATTTCTTAAAAAACACGAGTTTTTAGAAAATGTGTTTTATTTCATACAAAGTATGCACATTCTACGTCATAACGACTTTCTATTGTTTGCGCATGCGTCCGGAAATAAGAAAAGCTTACTTCCACCATTTTTTAAAATCACAGCTTCTAGAAGGTTTGCATGATTTCGTAAAAAACACGAGTTTTTAGAAAATGTGTTTTATTTCATAAATGGAATATACAAAGTATGCACATTCTACGTCATAACGACTTTCTATAGTTTGCACATGCGTTCGGAAATAAGAAAAGCTTACTTCCACCGTTTTTTAAAATCACAGCTTCTAGAAGGTTTACATTATGTCGTAAAAAAAATGAGTTTTTAGAAAATGTGTGTTATTTGATAAATGGAATCTACAAAGTATGCACATTCTACGTCATAACGACTTTTTATAGTTTGCGCATGTGTCCGGAAATAAGAAAAGCTTACTTCCCCCATTTTTTAAAATCACAGCTTCTAGAAGGTTTACATGATTTCTTAAAAAACACGAGTTTTTAGAAAATGTGTTTTATTTCATAAATGGAATCAACAAAGTATGCACATTCTACGTCATAACGACTTTCTATAGTTTGCGCATGCGTTTGGAAATAAGAAAAGCTTACTTCCCCCGTTTTTTAAAATCACAGCTTCTAGAAGGTTTACCTGATTTCTTAAAAAACACGAGTTTTTAGAAAATGTGTTTTATTGGATAAATGGAATCTACAAAGTATGCACATTCTACGTCATAACGACTTTCTATAGTTTGCGCATGCGTCCGGAAATAAAAAAAGCTTACTTCCCCCGTTTTTTAAAATCACATCTTCTAGAAGGTTTACATGATTTCTTAAAAAACATGAGTTTTTAGAAAATGTGTTTTATTTCATAAATAGAATCAACAAAGTATGCACATTCTAGGTCATAACGACTTTCTATAGTTTGCGCATGCGTTTGGAAATAAGAAAAGCTTACTTCCCCCGTTTTTTAAAATCACAGCTTCTAGAAGGTTTACATGATTTCTTAAAAAACACGAGTTTTTAGAAAATGTGTTTTATTTCATAAATGGAATCAATAAAGTATGCACATTCTACGTCATAACGACTTTCTATAGTTTGCGCATGCGTCCGGAAATAAGAAAAGCTTACTTCCACCGTTTTTTAAAATCACAGCTTCTAGAAGGTTTACATGATTACGTAAAAAACACGAGTTTTTAGAAAATGTGTTTTATTTCATAAATGGAATCTACAAAGTATGCACATTCTACGTCATAACGACTTTCTATAGTTTGCGCATGCGTCCGGAAATAAGAAAAGCTTACTTCCACCGTTTTTTAAAATCACAGCTTCTAGAAGGTTTACATGATTTCTTAAAAACCACGAGTTTTTAGAAAATGTGTGTTATTTCATAAATGGAATCTACAAAGTATGCACATTCTACGTCATAACGACTTTTTATAGTTTGCACATGTGTCCGGAAATAAGAAAATCTTACTTCCCCCGTTTTTTAAAATCACAACTTCTAGAAGGTTTACATGATTTTTTAAAAAACACGAGTTTTTAGAAAATGTGTTTTATTTCATAAATGGAATCAACAAATTATGCACATTCTACGTCATAAATAATTACTATAGTTTGCGCATGCATCCGGAAATAAGAAAAGCTTACTTCCCCCGTTTTTTAAAATCACAGCTTCTAGAAGGTTTACATGATTTCGTAAAAAACACGAGTTTTTAGAAAATGTGTTTTATTTCATAAATGGAATCAGCAAAGTATGCACATTCTACGTCATAACGACTTTCTATAGTTTGCGCATGCCTCTGGAAATAAGAAAAGCTTACTAACCCCGTTTTTTAAAATCACAGCTTCTAGAAGGTTTACATGATTTCTTAAAAAACACGAGTTTTTAGAAAATGTGTTTTATTTCATAAATGGAATCAATAAAGTATGCACATTCTACGTCATAACGACTTTCTATAGTTTGCGCATGCGTCCGGAAATAAGAAAAGCTTACTTCCACCGTTTTTTAAAATCACAGCTTCTAGAAGGTTTACATGATTTCTTAAAAACCACGAGTTTTTAGAAAATGTGTTTTATTTCATAAATGGAATCAACAAAGTATGCACATTCTACGTCATAACGACTTTCTATAGTTTGTGCATTCGTTCGGAAATAAGAAAAGCTTACTTCCACCGTTTTTTAAAATCACAGCTTCTAGATGGTTTACATGATTTCGTAAAAAACACGAGTTTTTAGAAAATGTGTTTTATTTCATCAATGGAATCTACAAAGTATGCACATTCTACGTCATAACGACTTTCTATAGTTTGCGCATGCGTCTGGAAATAAGAAAAGCTTACTTCCCCCATTTTTTAAAATCACAGCTTCTGGAATGTTTACATGATTTCTTAAAAAACACGAGTTTTTAGAAAATGTGTTTTATTTCATACAAAGTATGCACATTCTACGTCATAACGAATTTCTATTGTTTGCGCATGCGTCTGGAAATAAGAAAAGCTTACTTCCACCATTTTTTAAAATCACAGCTTCTAGAAGGTTTGCATGATTTCGTAAAAAACACGAGTTTTTAGAAAATGTGTTTTATTTCATAAATGGAATCAACAAAGTATGCACATTCTACGTCATAACGACTTTCTATAGTTTGCGCATGCGTCCGGAAATAAGAAAAGCTTACTTCCACCGTTTTTTAAAATCACAGCTTCTAGAAGGTTTACATGATTTCTTAAAAACCACGAGTTTTTAGAAAATGTGTTTTATTTCATAAATGGAATCAACAAAGTATGCACATTCTACGTCATAACGACTTTCTATAGTTTGTGCATTCGTTCGGAAATAAGAAAAGCTTACTTCCACCGTTTTTTAAAATCACAGCTTCTAGATGGTTTACATGATTTCGTAAAAAACACGAGTTTTTAGAAAATGTGTTTTATTTCATCAATGGAATCTACAAAGTATGCACATTCTACGTCATAACGACTTTCTATAGTTTGCGCATGCGTCTGGAAATAAGAAAAGCTTACTTCCCCCATTTTTTAAAATCACAGCTTCTAGAATGTTTACATGATTTCTTAAAAAACACGAGTTTTTAGAAAATGTGTTTTATTTCATACAAAGTATGCACATTCTACGTCATAACGACTTTCTATAGTTTGCGCATGCGTTTGGAAATAAGAAAAGCTTACTTCCCCCGTTTTTTAAAATCACAGCTTCTAGAAGGTTTACATGATTTCTTAAAAAACACGAGTTTTTAGAAAATGTGTTTTATTTCATAAATGGAATCAACAAAGTATGCACATTCTACGTCATAACGAATTTCTATAGTTTGCGCATGCGTCCGGAAATAAGAAAAGCTTACTTCCACCGTTTTTTAAAATCACAGCTTCTAGAAGGTTTACATGATTTCTTAAAAAACACGAGTTTTTAGAAAATGTGTTTTATTTCATAAATGGAATCAACAAAGTATGCACATTCTACATCATAACGACTTTCTATAGTTTGCGCATGCGTCCGGAAATAAGAAAAGCTTACTTTCCCCGTTTTTTAAAATCACAGCTTCTAGAAGGTTTACATGATTTCGTAAAAAACACGAGTTTTTAGAAAATGTGTTTTATTTCATAAATGGAATCTACAAAGTATGCACATTCTACGTCATAACGACTTTCTATAGTTTGCGCATTCGTCCGGAAATAAGAAAAGCTTACTTCCACCGTTTTTTAAAATCACAGCTTCTAGAAGGTTTAGATGATTTCTTAAAAACCACGAGTTTTTAGAAAATGTGTTTTATTTCATAAATGGAATCAACAAAGTATGCACATTCTACGTCATAACGACTTTCTATAGTTTGCGCATGCGTTTGGAAATAAGAAAAGCTTACTTCCCCCATTTTTTAAAATCACAGCATCTAGAAGGTTTACATGATTTCTTAAAAAACACGAGTTTTTAGAAAATGTGTTTTATTTCATAAATGGAATCAACAAAGTATGCACATTCTACATCATAACAACTTTCTATAGTTTGAGCATGCGTCCGGAAATAAGAAAAGCTTACTTCCACCGTTTTTAAAAATCACAGCTTCTAGAAGGTTTACATGATTACGTAAAAAACATGAGTTTTTAGAAAATGTGTTTTATTTCACAAATGGAATCTACAAAGTATGCACATTCTACGTCATAACGACTTTCTATTTTTTGCGTATGCGTCCGGAAATAAGAAAAGCTTACTTCCACAGTTTTTTAAAATCACAGCTTCTAGAAGGTTTGCATGATTTCGTAAAAAACACGAGTTTTTAGAAAATGTGTTTTATTTCATAAATGGAATCTACAAAGTATGCACGTTCTACGTCATAACGACTTTCTATAGTTTGTGCATGCGTTCGGAAATAAGAAAAGCTTACTTCCACCGTTTTTTAAAATCACAGCTTCTAGAAGGTTTACATGATGTCGTAAAAAACATGAGTTTTTAGAAAATCTGTGTTATTTCATAAATGGAATCTACAAAGTATGCACATTCTACGTCATAATGAATTTTTATAGTTTTCGCATGTGTCCGGAAATAAGAAAAGCTTACTTTCCCCATTTTTTAAAATCACAGCTTCTAGAAGGTTTACATGATTTCTTAAAAAACACGAGTTTTTAGAAAATGTGTTTTATTTCATAAATGGAATCAACAAAGTATGCACATTCTACGTCATAACGACTTTCTATAGTTTGCGCATGCGTTTGGAAATAAGAAAAGCTTACTTCCCCCGTTTTTTAAAATAACAGCTTCTAGAAGGTTTACATGATTTCTTAAAAAACACGAGTTTTTAGAAAATGTGTTTTATTTCATAAATGGAATCAACAAAGTATGGACATTCTACGTCATAACGACTTTCTATAGTCTGCGCATGCGTCCGGAAATAAGAAAAGCTTACTTCCCCCGTTATTTAAAATCACAGCTTCTAGAAGGTTTACATGATTTCGTAAAAAACATGAGTTTTTAGAAAATGTGTTTTATTGGATAAATGGAATCTACAAAGTATGCACATTCTACATAATAACGACTTTCTATAGTTTGCGCATGCGTCCGGAAATAAGAAAAGCTTACTTCCCCCGTTTTTTAAAATCACAGCTTCTAGAAGGTTTACATGGTTTCGTAAAAAACACGAGTTTTTAGAAAATGTGTTTTATTTCATAAATGGAATCTACAAAGTATGCAAATTCTACGTCATAACGACTTTCTATAGTTTGCGCATGCTCCGGAAATAAGAAAAGCTTACTTCCCCCGTTTTTTAAAATCACAGCTTCTGCAAGATTTACATGATTTCTTAAAAAACACGAGTTTTTAGAAAATGTGTTTTATTTCATAAATGGAATCAACAAAGTATGCACATTCTACGTCATAGCGACTTTCTATAGTTTGCGCATGTGTCCGGAAATAAGAAAAGCTTACTTCCCCCGTTTTTTAAAATCACAGCTTCTGCAAGATTTACTTGATTTCTTAAAAAACACGAGTTTTTAGAAAATGTGTTTTATTTCATAAATGGAATCAACAAAGTATGCACATTCTACGTCATAGCGACTTTCAATAGTTTGCACATGCGTTCGGAAATAAGAAAAGCTTACTTCCCCCGTTTTTTAAATTCACACCTTCTAGAAGGTTTACATGATTTCGTAAAAAACACGAGTTTTTAGAAAATGTGTTTTATTTCATAAATGGAATTTACAAACTATGCACATTCTACGTCATAACGACTTTCTATAGTTTGCGCATGCATCCGGAAATAAGAAAAGCTTACTTCAACCGTTTATTAAAATCACAGCTTCTAGAAGGTTTACATGATTTCGTAAGAAACACGAGTTTTTAGAAAATGTGTTCTATTTCATAAATACAATCTACAAAGTTTGCACATTCTACGTCGTAACGACTTTCTATAGTTTGCGCATGCGTCCGGAAATAAGAAAAGCTTACTTCCCCCGTTATTTAAAATCACAGCTTCTAGAAGGTTTACATGATTTCTTAAAAAACACGAGTTTTTAGAAAATGTGTTTTATTTCATAAATGGAATCAACAAAGTATGCACATTCTATGTCATAACGACTTTCTATAGTTTGCGCATGCGTTTGGAAATAAGAAAATCTTACTTCCCCCGTTTTTTAAAATCACAGCTTCTAGAAGGTTTACATGATTTTTTAAAAAACACGAGTTTTTAGAAAATGTGTTTTATTTCATAAATGGAATCAACAAAGTATGCACATTCTACATCATAAATACTTTCTATAGTTTGCGCAAGCGTCCGGAAATAAGAAAAGCTTACTTCCACCGTTTATTAAAATCACAGCTTCTAGAAGGTTTACATGATTTCGTAAAAAACATGAATTTTTAGAAAATGTGTTTTATTTCATAAATACAATCTACAAAGTATGCACATTCTACGTCATAACGACTTTCTATAGTTTGCGCATGCGTCCGGAAATAAGAGAAGCTTACTTCCACCGTTTTTTAAAATCACAGCTTCTAGAAGGTTTACATGATTACGTAAAAAACACGAGTTTTTAGAAAATGTGTTTTATTTCATAAAAGGAATCTACAAAGTATGCACATTCTATGTCATAACGACTTTCTATAGTTTGCGCATGCGTCCAGAAATAAGAAAAGCTTACTTCCCCCGTTTTTTAAAATCACAGCTTCTAGAAGGTTTACATGATTTCGTAAAAAACACGAGTTTTTAGAAAATGTCTTTTATTGAATCAATGGAATCAACAAAGTATGCACATTCTATGTCATAACGACTTTCTATAGTTTGCGCATGTGTCTGGAAATAAGAAAAGCTTATTTCCCCCGTTTTTTAAAATCACAGCTTCTAGAAGGTTTACATGATTTCGTAAAAAACACGAGTTTTTAGAAAATGTGTTTTATTTCATAAATGGAATATACAAACTATGCACATTCTACGTCATAACGACTTTCTATAGTTTGCGCATGCGTCCGGAAATAAGAAAAGCTTACTTCAACCGTTTATTAAAATCACAGCTTCTAGAAGGTTTACATGATTTCGTAAAAAACACGAGTTTTTAGAAAATGTGTTCTATTTCATAAATACAATCTACAAAGTTTGCACATTCTACGTCGTAACGACTTTCTATAGTTTGCGCATGCGTCCGGAAATAAGAAAAGCTTACTTCCCCCGTTATTTAAAATCACAGCTTCTAGAAGGTTTACATGATTTCTTAAAAAACACGAGTTTTTAGAAAATGTGTTTTATTTCATAAATGGAATCAACAAAGTATGCACATTCTATGTCATAACGACTTTCTATAGTTTGCGCATGCGTTTGGAAATAAGAAAATCTTACTTCCCCCCGTTTTTTAAAATCACAGCTTCTAGAAGGTTTACATGATTTTTTAAAAAACACGAGTTTTTAGAAAATGTGTTTTATTTCATAAATGGAATCAACAAAGTATGCACATTCTACATCATAAATACTTTCTATAGTTTGCGCATTCGTCCGGAAATAAGAAAAGCATACTTCCACCGTTTATTAAAATCACAGCTTCTAGAAGGTTTACATGATTTCGTAAAAAACACGAGTTTTTAGAAAATGTGTTTTATTTCATAAATGGAATCAATAAAGTATGCACATTCTTCGTCATAACGACTTTCTATAGTTTGCGCATGCGTCCGGAAATAAGAAAAGCTTACTTCCCCCGTTATTTAAAATCACAGCTTCTAGAAGGTTTACATGATTTCTTAAAAAACACGAGTTTTTAGAAAATGTGTTTTATTTCATAAATGGAATCAACAAAGTATGCACATTCTATGTCATAACGACTTTCTATAGTTTGCGCATGCGTTTGGAAATAAGAAAATCTTACTTCCCCCGTTTTTTAAAATCACAGCTTCTAGAAGGTTTACATGATTTCTTAAAAAACACAAGTATTTAGAAAATGTGTTTTATTTCATAAATGGATTCTACAAAGTATGCACATTCTACATCCTAACTACTTTCTATAGTTTGCGCATTCGTCCGGAAATAAGAAAAGCTTACTTCCACCGTTTATTAAAATCACAGCTTCTAGAAGGTTTACATGATTTCGTAAAAAACACGAGTTTTTAGAAAATGTGTTTTTTTTCATAAATGGAATCAATAAAGTATGCACATTCTTCGTCATAACGACTTTCTATAGTTTGCGCATGCGTCCGGAAATAAGAAAAGCTTACTTCCACCGTTTTTTAAAATCACAGCTTCTAGAAGGTTTACATGATTACGTAAAAAACACGAGTTTTTAGAAAATGTGTTTTATTTCATAAATGGAATCTACAAAGTATGCACATTCTACGTCATAACGACTTTCTATAGTTTGCGCATGCGTCCGGAAATAAGAAAAGCTTACTTCCACCGTTTTTTAAAATCACAGCTTCTAGAAGGTTTACATGATTTCTTAAAAAACACGAGTTTTTAGAAAATGTGTTTTATTTCATAAATGGAATCAACAAAGTATGCACATTCTACGTCATAACGACTTTCTATAGTTTGTGCATTCGTTCGGAAATAAGAAAAGCTTACTTCCACCGTTTTTTAAAATCACAGCTTCTAGAAGGTTTACATGATTTCGTAAAAAACACGAGTTTTTAGAAAATGTGTTTTATTTCAACAATGGAATCTACAAAGTATGCACATTCTACGTCATAACGACTTTCTATAGTTTGCGCATGCGTCTGGAAATAAGAAAAGCTTACTTCCCCCGTTTTTTAAAATCACAGCTTCTAGAATGTTTACATGATCTCTTAAAAAACACGAGTTTTTTGAAAATATGTTTTATTTCATAAATGGAATCAACAAAGTATGCACATTCTACGTCATAACGAATTTCTATAGTTTGCGCATGCGTTTGGAAATAAGAAAAGCTTACTTCCCCCGTTTTTTAAAATCACAGTATCTAGAAGGTTTACATGATTTCTTAAAAAACACGAGTTTTTAGAAAATGTGTTTTATTTCATAAATGGAATCAACAAAGTATGCACATTCTACATCATAACGACTTTCTATAGTTTGCGCATGCGTCCGGAAATAAGAAAAGCTTACTTCCACCGTTTTTTAAAATCACAGCTTCTAGAAGGTTTACATGATTACGTAAAAAACATGAGTTTTTAGAAAATGTGTTTTATTTCACAAATGGAATCTACAAAGTATGCACATTCTACGTCATAACGACTTTCTATTGTTTGCGCATGCGTCCGGAAATAAGAAAAGCTTACTACCACCATTTTTTAAAATCACAGCTTCTAGAAGGTTTGCATGAGTTCATAAAAAATACGAGTTTTTAGAAAATGTGTTTTAATTCATAAATGGAATCTACAAAGAATGCACATTCTACGTCATAATGACTTTCTATAGTTTGCTCATGCATCCGGAAATAAGAAAATCTTACTTCGACCGTTTTTTAAAATCACAGCTTCTAGAAGGTTTACATGATGTCGTAAAAAACACGAGTATTTAGAAAATGTGTTTTATTTCATAAATGGAATCAACAAAGTATGCACATTCTAGGTCATAACGACTTTCTATAGTTTGCGCATGCGTTTGGAAATAAGAAAAGCTTACTTCCCCCGTTTTTTAAAATCACAGCTTCTAGAAGGTTTACATGATTTCTTAAAAAACACGAGTTTTTAGAAAATGTCTTTTATTGAATCAATGGAATCAACAAAGTATGCACATTCTATGTCATAACGACTTTCTATAGTTTGCGCATGTGTCTGGAAATAAGAAAAGCTTACTTCCCCCGTTTTTTAAAATAACAGCTTCTAGAAGGTTTACATGATTTCTTAAAAAACACGAGTTTTTAGAAAATGTGTTTTATTTCATAAATGGAATCAACAAAGTATGGACATTCTACGTCATAACGACTTTCTATAGTCTGCGCATGCGTCCGGAAATAAGAAAAGCTTACTTCCCCCGTTATTTAAAATCACAGCTTCTAGAAGGTTTACATGATTTCGTAAAAAACATGAGTTTTTAGAAAATGTGTTTTATTGGATAAATGGAATCTACAAAGTATGCACATTCTACATCATAACGAATTTCTATAGTTTGCGCATGCGTCCGGAAATAAGAAAAGCTTACTTCCCCCGTTTTTTAAAATCACAGCTTCTAGAAGGTTTACATGGTTTCGTAAAAAACACGAGTTTTTAGAAAATGTGTTTTATTTCATAAATGGAATCTACAAAGTATGCACATTCTATGTCATAACGACTTTCTATAGTTTGCGCATGCGTCCGGAAATAAGAAAAGCTTACTTCCCCCATTTTTTAAAATCACAGCATCTAGAAGGTTTACATGATTTCTGAAAAAACACGAGTTTTTAGAAAATGTGTTTTATTTCATAAATGGAATCAACAAAGTATGCACATTCTACATCATAACGACTTTCTATAGTTTGCGCATGCATCCGGAAATAAGAAAAGCTTACTTCCACCGTTTTTTAAAATCACAGCTTCTAGAAGGTTTACATGATTACGTAAAAAACATGAGTTTTTAGAAAATGTGTTTTATTTCACAAATGGAATCTACAAAGTATGCACATTCTACGTCATAACGACTTTCTATTGTTTGCGCATGCGTCCGGAAATAAGAAAAGCATACTACCACCATTTTTTAAAATCTCAGCTTCTATAAGGTTTGCATGATTTCGTAAAAAACACGAGTTTTTAGAAAATGTGTTTTATTTCATCAATGGAATCTACAAAGTATGCACATTCTACGTCATAATGACTTTCTATAGTTTGCTCATGCGTCCGGAAATAAGAAAAGCTTACTTCCACCGTTTTTTAAAATCACAGCTTCTAGAAGGTTTACATGATGTCGTAAAAAACACGAGTTTTTAGAAAATGTGTGTTATTTCATAAATGGAATCTACAAAGTATGCACATTCTACGTCATAACGACTTTTTATAGTTTGCGCATGTGTCCGGAAATAAGAAAAGCTTACTTCCCCCATTTTTTAAAATCACAGCTTCTAGAAGGTTTACATGATTTCTTAAAAAACATGAGTTTTTAGAAAATGTGTTTTATTTCATAAATGGAATCAACAAAGTATGCACATTCTACGTCATAACGACTTTCTATAGTTTGCGCATGTGTTTGGAAATAAGAAAAGCTTACTTCCCCCGTTTTTTAAAATCACAGCTTCTAGAAGGTTTACATGATTTCTTAAAAAACACGAGTTTTTAGAAAATGTGTTTTATTTCATAAATGGAATCAACAAAGTATGCACATTCTACGTCATAACGACTTTCTATAGTTTGCGCATGCATCCGGAAATAAGAAAAGCTTACTTCCACCGTTTTTTAAAATCACAGCTTCTAGAAGGTTTACATGATTTCTTAAAAAACACAAGTTTTTAGAAAAAGTTTTTTATTTCATAAATGGAATCAACAAAGTATGCACATTCTACGTCATAACGACTTTCTATAGTTTGCGCATGTGTCCGGAAATAAGAAAAGCTTACTTCCTCCGTTTTTTAAAATCACAGCTTCTAGAAGGTTTACATGATTTCGTAAAAAACACGAGTTTTTAGAAAATGTGTTTTATTTCATAAATGGAATCTACAAAGTATGCACATTCTAAGTCATAACGACTTTCTATAGTTTGCGCATGCGTCCGGAAATAAGAAAAGCTTACTTCCCCCGTTTTTTAAAATCACAGCTTCTGGAAGATTTACATGATTTCTTAAAAAACACGAGTTTTTAGAAAATGTGTTTTATTTCATAAATGGAATCAACAAAGTATGCACATTCTACGTCATAGCGACTTTCAATAGTCTGCGCATGCGTCCGGAAATAAGAAAAGCTTACTTCCACCGTTTTTTAAAATCACAACTTCTAGAATGTTTACATGATTTCGTAAAAAACACGAGTTTTTAGAAAATGTGTTTTATTTCATAAATGGAATTTACAAACTATGCACATTCTACGTCATAACGACTTTCTATAGTTTGCGCATGCGTCCGGAAATATGAAAAGTTTACTTCAACCGTTTTTTAAAATCACAGCTTCTAGAAGGTTTGCATGATTTCGTAAAAAACATGAGTTTTTAGAAAATGTGTTTTATTTCATAAATGGAATCTACAAAGTATGCACATTCTACGTCACAACGACTTTCTATAGTTTGTGCATGCGTCCGGAAATAAGAAAAACTTACTTCCACCGTTTTTTAAAATCACAGCTTCTAGAAGGTTTACATGATTTCTTAAAAACCACGACTTTTTAGAAAATGTGTTTTATTTCATAAATGGAATCAACAAAGTATGCACATTCTACGTCATAACGACTTTCTATAGTTTGTGCATTCGTTCGGAAATAAGAAAAGCTTACTTCCACCATTTTTTAAAATCACAGCTTCTAGAAGGTTTACATGATTTCGTAAAAAACACGAGTTTTTAGAAAATGTGTTATATTTGATAAATCGAATCAAAAAAGTATGCACATTCTATGTCATAACGACTTTCTATAGTTTGTGCATTCGTCCGGAAATAAGAAAAGATTACTTCCACCGTTTTTTAAAATCACAGCTTCTAGAAGGTTTACATGATCTCTTAAAAAACACGAGTTTTTAGAAAATGTGTTTTATTTCATAAATGGAATCAACAAATTATGCACATTCTACGTCATAACGACTTTCTATAGTTTGCGCATTCGTCCGGAAATAAGAAAAACTTACTTCCACCGTTTATTAAAATCCCAGCTTCTAGAAGGTTTACATGATTTCGTAAAAAACACGAGCTTTTAGAAAATGTGTTTTATTTCATAAATGGAATCTACAAAGTATGCACATTCTACGTCATAACGACTTTCTATAGTTTGCGCATGCGTCTGGAAATAAGAAAAGCTTACTTCCCACGTTTTTTAAAATCACAGCTTCTAGAAGGTTTACATGATTACGTAAAAAACATGAGCTTTTAGAAAATGTGTTTTATTTCACAAATGGAATCTACAAAGTATTCACATTCTACGTCATAACGACTTTCTATTGTTTGCGCATGCGTCCGGAAATAAGAAAAGCTTACTTCCCCTGTTTTTTAAAATCACAGCATCTAGAAGGTTTACATGATTTCTTAAAAAACACGAGTTTTTAGAAAATGTGTTTTATTTCATAAATGGAATCAACAAAGTATGCACATTCTACATCATAACGACTTTCTATAGTTTGTGCATGCGTCCGGAAATAAGAAAAGCTTACTTCCACTGTTTTTTAAAATCACAGCTTCTAGAAGGTTTACATGATTACGTAAAAAACACGAGCTTTTAGAAAATGTGTTTTATTTCACAAATGGAATCTACAAAGTATTCACATTCTACGTCATAACGACTTTCTATTGTTTGCGCATGCGTCCGGAAATAAGAAAAGCTTACTTCCACAGTTTTTTAAAATCACACCTTCTAGAAGGTTTACATGATGTCGTAAAAAACACGAGTTTTTAGAAAATGTGTTTTATTTCATAAATGGAATCAACAAAGTGTGCACATTCTACGTCATAACGACTTTCTATAGTTTGCGCATGCGTTTGGAAATAAGAAAAGCTTACTTCCCCCGTTTTTTAAAATCACAGCTTCTAGAAGGTTTACATGATTTCTTAAAAAACACGAGTTTTTAGAAAATGTGTTTTATTTCATAAATGGAATCAACAAATTATGCACATTCTACGACATAACGACTTTCTATAGTTTGCGCATTCGTCCGGAAATAAGAAAAACTTACTTCCACCGTTTATTAAAATCCCAGCTTCTAGAAAGTTTACATGATTTCGTAAAAAACACGAGTTTTTAGAAAATGTGTTTTATTTCATAAATGGAATCTACAAAGTATGCACATTCTACGTCATAACGACTTTCTATAGTTTGCGCATGCGTCCGGAAATAAGAAAAGCTTACTTCCCCCGTTTTTTAAAATCACAACTTCTAGAAGGTTCACATGATTTCTTAAAAAACACGAGTTTTTAGAAAATGTGTTTTAATTCATAAATGGAATCATCAAAGGATGCACATTCTTCGTCATAACGACTTTATATAGTTTGCGCATGCGTTTGGAAATAAGAAAAGCTTACTTCCCACGTTTTTTAAAATCACAGCTTCTAGAAGGTTTACATGATTTCTTAAAAAACACGAGTATTTAGAAAATGTGTTTTATTTCATAAATAGAATCAACAAAGTATGCACATTCTACGTCATAATGACTTTCTATAGTTTGCGGATGCGTCCGGAAAGAAGAAAAGCTTACTTCCCCCGTTTTTTAAAATCACAACTTCTAGAAGGTTTACATGATTTCGTAAAAAACACGAGTTTTTAGAAAATGTGTTTTATTTCATAAATGGATTCTACAAAGTATGCACATTCTACATCATAACTACTTTCTATAGTTTGCGCACTCGTCCGGAAATAAGAAAAGCTTACTTCCACCATTTATTAAAATCACAGTTTCTAGAAGGTTTACATGATTTCGTAAAAAACACGAGTTTTTAGAAAATGTGTTTTATTTCATAAATGCAATCTACAAAGTATTCACATTCTACGTCGTAACGATTTTCTATTGTTTGCGCATGCGTCCGGAAATAAGAAAAGCTTACTTCCCCCGTTTTTTAAAATCACAGCTTTTAGAAGGTTTACATGATTTCTTGAAAAACACGAGTTTTTAGAAAATGTGTTTTATTTCATAGATGGAATCAACAAAGTATGCACATTCTATGTCATAACGACTTTCTATAGTTTGCGCATGCGTTTGGAAATAAGAAAATCTTACTTCCCCCATTTTCTAAAATCACAACTTCTAGAATATTTACATGATTTTTTAAAAAACACGAGTTTTTAGAAAATGTGTTTTATTTCATAAATGGAATCAACAAAGTATGCACATTCTACGTCATAAATACTTTCTATAGTTTGCGCATGCGTCCGGAAATAAGAAAAGCTTACTTCCACCGTTTTTTAAAATCGCAGCTTCTAGAAGGTTTACATGATTTCGTAAAAAACACGAGTTTTTAGAAAATGTGTTTTATTTCATAAATGGAATCTACAAAGTATGCACATTCTACGTCATAACGACTTTCTATAGTTTGCGCATGCGTCTGGAAATAAGAAAAGCTTACTTCCCCCGTTTTTTAAAATCACCGCTTCTAGAAGGTTTGCATGATTTCTTAAAAAACACAAGTTTATAGAAAATGTGTTTTATTTCATAAATGGAATCAACAAAGTATGCACATTCTACGTCATAACGACTTTCTATAGTTTGCGCATGAGTCAGGAAATAAGAAAAGCTTACTTCCATCGTTTTTTAAAATCACAGCTTCTAGAAGGTTTACACGATTTCGTAAAAAACAAATTTTTTTAGAAAATGTGTTTTATTTCATAAAAGGAATCTACAAAGTATGCACATTCTACGTCATAACGACTTTCTATAGTTTGCGGATGCGTCCGGAAATAAGAAAAGCTTACTTCCCCCGTTTTTTAAAATCACAGCTTCTAGAAGGTTTACATGATTTCTTAAAAAACACGAGTTTTTAGAAAATGTGTTTTATTTCATAAATGGAATCAACAAAGTATGCACATTCTAGGTCATAACGACTTTCTATAGTTTGCGCATGCGTTCGGAAATAAGAAAAGCTTACTTCCCCCGTTTTTTAAAATCACAGCTTCTAGAAGGTTTACATGATTTCTTAAAAAACACGAGTTTTTAGAAAATGTGTTTTATTTCATAAATGGAATCAATAAAGTACGCACATTCTACGTCATAACGACTTTCTATAGTTTGCGCATGCGTCCGGAAATAAGAAAAGCTTACTTCCACCGTTTTTTAAAATCACAGCTTCTAGAAGGTTTACATGATTACGTAAAAAACACGAGTTTTTAGAAAATGTGTTTTATTTCTCAAATGGAATCTACAAAGTATTCACATTCTACGTCAAAACGACTTTCTATTGTTTGCGCATGCGTCCAGAAATAAGAAAAGCTTACTTCCACCGTTTTTTAAAATCACAGCTTCTAGAAGGTTTACATCATTTCGTAAAAAACACGAGTTTTTAGAAAATGTGTTTTATTTCATAAATGGAATCTACAAAGTATGCACATTCTACGTCATAACGACTTTCTATAGTTTGCGCATGCGTCCGGAAATAAGAAAAGCTTACTTCCACCGTTTTTTAAAATCACAGCTTCTAGAAGGTTTACATGATTTCTTAAAAACCACGAGTTTTTAGAAAATGTGTTTTATTTCATAAATGGAATCAACAAAGTATGCACATTCTACGTCATAACGACTTTCTATAGTTTGTGCATTCGTTCGGAAATAAGAAAAGCTTACTTCCACCGTTTTTTAAAATCACAGCTTCTAGAAGGTTTACATGATTTCGTAAAAAACACGAGTTTTTAGAAAATGTGTTTTATTTCATAAATGGAATCTACAAAGTATGCACATTCTACGTCATAACGACTTTCTATAGTTTGCGCATGCGTCTGCAAATAAGAAAAGCTTACTTCCCCCGTTTTTTAAAATCACAGCTTCTAGAAGGTTTACATGATTTCTTAAAAAACACGAGTATTTAGAAAATGTGTTTTATTTCATAAATGGAATCAACAAAGTATGCAGATTCTACATCATAACGACTTTCTATAGTTTGCGCATGCGTCCGGAAATAAGAAAAGCTTACTTCCACTGTTTTTTAAAATCACAGCTTCTAGAAGGTTTACATGATTACGTAAAAAACATGAGTTTTTAGAAAATGTGTTTTATTTCACAAATGGAATCTACAAAGTATGCACATTCTACGTCATAACGAGTTTCTATTGTTTGCGCATGCGTCCGGAAATAAGAAAAGCTTACTTCCACCATTTTTTAAAATCACAGCTTCTAGAAGGTTTGCATGATTTCGTAAAAAACACGAGTTTTTAGAAAATGTGTTTTATTTCATAAATGGAATCTACAAAGTATGCACATTCTACGTCATAACGACTTTCTATAGTTTGCGCATGCGTCCGGAAATAAGAAAAGCTTACTTCCACCGTTTTTTAAAATCACAGCTTCTAGAAGGTTTACATGATGTCGTAAAAAACACGAGTTTTTAGAAAATGTGTGTTATTTCATAAATGGAATCTAAAAAGTATGCACATTCTACTTCATAACGACTTTTTATAGTTTGCGCATGTGTCCGGAAATAAGAAAAGCTTACTTCCCCCATTTTTTAAAATCACAGCTTCTAGAAGGTTTACATGATTTCTTAAAAAACACGAGTTTTTAGAAAATGTGTTTTATTTCATAAATGGAATCAACAAAGTATGCACATTCTACGTCATAACGACTTTCTATAATTTGCGCATGCGTTTGGAAATAAGAAAAGCTTACTTCCCCCGTTTTTTAAAATCACAGCTTCTAGAAGGTTTACATGATTTCTTAAAAAACACGAGTTTTTAGAAGATGTGTTTTATTTAATAAATGGAATCAACAAAGTATGCACATTCTACGACATAACGACTTTCTATAGTTTGCGCATGCGTCCGGAAATAAGAAAAGCTTACTTCCACCGTTTTTTAAAATCACAGCTTCTAGAAGGTTTACGTGATTTCTTAAAAAACACGAGTTTTTAGAAAATGACTTTTATTTCATAAATGGAATCAACAAAGTATGCACATTCTACGTCATAACGACTTTCTATAGTTTGCGCATGTGTCCGGAAATAAGAAAAGCTTACTTCCCCCGTTTTTTAAAATCACAGCTTCTAGAAGGTTTACATGATTTCGTAAAAAACACGAGTTTTTAGAAAATGTGTTTTATTGGATAAATGGAATCTACAAAGTATGCACATTCTACATCATAACGACTTTCTATAGTTTACGCATGCGTCCGGAAATAAGAAAAGCTTACTTCCCCCGTTTTTTAAAATCACAGCTTCTAGAAGGTTTACACGATTTCGTAAAAAACACGAGTTTTTAGAAAATGTGTTTTATTTCATAAATGGAATCTACAAAGTATGCACATTCTATGTCATAACGACTTTCTATAGTTTGTGCATGCGTCCGGAAATAAGAAAAGCTTACTTCCACCGTTTTTTAAAATCACAGCTTCTGCAAGATTTACATGATTTCTTAAAAAACACGAGTTTTTAGAAAATGTGTTTTATTTCATAAATGGAATCAACAAAGTATGCACATTCTACGTCATACCGACTTTCAATAGTTTGCACATGCGTCCGCAAATAAGAAAAGCTTACTTCCCCCGTTTTTTAAATTCACAGCTTCTAGAAGGTTTACATGATTTCGTAAAAAACACGAGTTTTTAGAAAATGTGTTTTATTTCATAAATGGAATTTACAAACTATGCACATTCTACGTCATAACGACTTTCTATAGTTTGCTCATGCGTCCGGAAATAAGAAAAGCTTACTTCCCCCGTTTTTTAAAATCACAGCTTCTAGAAGGTTTACATGATTTCTTAAAAAATACGAGTTTTTAGAAAATGTGTTTTATTTAATAAATGGAATCAACAAAGTATGCACATTCTACGTCATAAAGACTTTCTATAGTTTGCGCATGAGTCAGGAAATAAGAAAAGCTTACTTCCACCGTTTTTTAAAATCACAGCTTCTAGAAGGTTTACATGATTTCGTAAAAAACACGAGTTTTTAGAAAATGTGTTTTATTTCATAAAAGGAATCTACAAAGTATGCACATTCTACGTCATAACGACTTTCTATAGTTTGTGCATGCGTCCGGAAATAAGAAAAGCTTACTTCCCCCGTTTTTTAAAATCACAGCTTCTAGAAGGTTTACATGATTTCTTAAAAAACACGAGTTTTTAGAAAATGTGTTTTATTTCATAAATGGAATCAACAAACTATGCACATTCTAGGTCATAACGACTTTCTATAGTTTGCGCATGCGTTTGGAAATAAGAAAAACTTACTTCCCCCGTTTTTTAAAATCACAGCTTCTAGAAGGTTTACATGATTTCTTAAAAAATATGAGTTTTTAGAAAATGTGTTTTATTTCATAAATGGAATCAATAAAGTACGCACATTCTACGTCATAACGACTTTCTATAGTTTGCGCATGCGTCCGGAAATAAGAAAAGCTTACTTCCACCGTTTTTTAAAATCACAGCTTCTAGAAGGTTTACATGATTACGTAAAAAACACGAGTTTTTAGAAAATGTGTTTTATTTCTCAAATGGAATCTACAAAGTATGCACATTCTACGTCAAAACGACTTTCTATTGTTTGCGCATGCGTCCAGAAATAAGAAAAGCTTACTTCCACCGTTTTTTAAAATCACAGCTTCTAGAAGGTTTACATCATTTCGTAAAAAACACGAGTTTTTAGAAAATGTGTTTTATTTCATAAATGGAATCTACAAAGTATGCACATTCTACGTCATAACGACTTTCTATAGTTTGCGCATGCGTCCGGAAATAAGAAAAGCTTACTTCCATCGTTTTTTAAAATCACAGCTTCTAGAAGGTTTACATGATGTCGTAAAGAACACGAGTTTTTAGAAAATGTGTGTTATTTCATAAATGGAATGTACAAAATATGCACATTCTACGTCATAACAACTTTCTATAGTTTGCGCATGCGTTTGGAAATAAGAAAAGCTTACTTCCCCCGTTTTTTAAAATCACAGCTTCTAGAAGGTTTACATGATTTCCTAAAAAACACGCGTTTTTAGAAGATGTGTTTTATTTAATAAATGGAATCAACCAAGTATGCACATTCTACGTCATAACGACTTTGTATAGTTTGCGCATGCGTCCGGAAATAAGAAAAGCTTACTTCCACCGTTTTTTAAAATCACAGCTTCTAGAAGGCTTACATGATTTCTTAAAAAACATGAGTTTTTAGAAAATGTCTTTTATTTCATAAATGGAATCAACAAAGTATGCACATTCTACGTCATAACGACTTTCTATAGTTTGCGCATGTGTCCGGAAATAAGAAAAGCTTACTTCCCCTGTTTTTTAAAATCACAGCTTCTAGAAGGTTTACATGATTTCGTAAAAAACAGGAGTTTTTAGAAAATGTGTTTTATTGGATAAATGGAATCTACAAAGTATGCACATTCTACGTCATAACGACTTTCTATAGTTTGCGCATGCGTCCGGAAATAAGAAAAGCTTACTTCCCCCGTTTTTTAAAATCACAGCTTCTAGAAGGTTTACATGATTTCGTAAAAAACACGAGTTTTTAGAAAATGTGATTTATTGGATAAATGGAATCTACAAAGTATGCACATTCTACATCATAACGACTTTCTATAGTTTGCGCATGCGTCCGGAAATAAGAAAAGCTTACTTCCCCCGTTTTTTAAAATCACAGCTTCTAGAAGGTTTACATGATTTCGTAAAAAACACGAGTTTTTAGAAAATGTGTTTTATTTCATAAATGGAATCTACAAAGTATGCACATTCTATGTCATAACGACTATCTATAGTTTGCGCATGCGTCCGGAAATAAGAAAAGCTTACTTCCCCCGTTTTTTAAAATCACAGCTTCTGCAAGATTTACATGATTTCTTAAAAAACACGAGTTTTTAGAAAATGTGTTTTATTTCATCAATGGAATCAACAAAGTATGCACATTCTACGTCATAGCGACTTTCAATAGTTTGCGCATATGTCCGGAAATAATAAAAGCTTACTTCGCCCGTTTTTTAAATTCACAGCTTCTAGAAGGTTTACATGATTTCGTAAAAAACACGAGTTTTTAGAAAATGTGTTTTATTTCATAAATGGAATTTACAAACTATGCACATTCTACGTCATAACGACTTTCTATAGTTTGCGCATGCGTCCGGAAATAAGAAAAGCTTACTTCAACTGTTTTTTAAAATCACAGCTTCTAGAAGGTTTACATGATTTCGTAAAAAACATGAGTTTTTAGAAAATGTGTTTTATTTCATAAATGGAATCTACAAAGTATGCACATTCTAAGTCATAACGACTTTCTATAGTTTGCGCATGCGTCCGGAAATAAGAAAAACTTACTTCTCCCGTTTTTTAAAATCACAGCTTCTAGAAGGTTCACATGATTTCTTAAAAAACAGGAGTTTTTAGAAAATGTGTTTTATTTCATAAATGGAATCAACAAAGTATGCACATTCTACGTCATAACGACTTTCTATAGTTTGCGCATTCGACCGGAAATAAGAAAAGCTTACTTCCACCGTTTTTTAAAATCACAGCTTCTTGAAGGTTTACATGATTTCGTAAAAAACACGAGTTTTTAGAAAATGTGTTTTATTTCATAAATGGAATCAACAAACTATGCACATTCTATGTCATAACGACTTTCTATAGTTTGCGCATGCGTTTGGAAATAAGAAAATCTTACTTCCCCCGTTTTTTAAAATCACAGCTTCTAGAAGGTTTACATGATTTTTTAAAAAACACGAGTTTTTAGAAAATGCATTTTATTTCATAAATGGAATCAACAAAGTATGCACATTCTACGTCATAAATACTTTCTATAGTTTGCGCAAGCATCCGTTAATAAGAAAAGCTTACTTCCACCGTTTATTAAAATCACAGCTTCAAGAAGGTTTACATGATTTCGTAAAAAACACGAGTTTTTAGAAAATGTGTTTTATTTCATAAATGCAATCTACAAAGTATTCACATTCTACGTCGTAACGATTTTCTATTGTTTGCGCATGCGTCCGGAAATAAGAAAAGCTTACTTCCCCCGTTTTTTAAAATCACAGCTTTTAGAAGGTTTACATGATTTCTTGAAAAACACGAGTTTTTAGAAAATGTGTTTTATTTCATAAATGGAATCAACAAAGTATGCACATTCTACGTCATAAATACTTTCTATAGTTTGCGCATGCGTCCGGAAATAAGAAAAGCTTACTTCCACCGTTTTTTAAAATCGCAGCTTCTAGAAGGTTTACATGATTTCGTAAAAAACACGAGTTTTTAGAAAATGTGTTTTATTTCATAAATGGAATCTACAAAGTATGCACATTCTACGTCATAACGACTTTCTATAGTTTGCGCATGCGTCTGGAAATAAGAAAAGCTTACTTCCCCCGTTTTTTAAAATCACCGCTTCTAGAAGGTTTGCATGGTTTCTTAAAAAACACAAGTTTATAGAAAATGTGTTTTATTTCATAAATGGAATCAACAAAGTATGCACATTCTACGTCATAACGACTTTCTATAGTTTGCGCATGAGTCAGGAAATAAGAAAAGCTTACTTCCATCGTTTTTTAAAATCACAGCTTCTAGAAGGTTTACATGATTTCGTAAAAAACAAATTTTTTTAGAAAATGTGTTTTATTTCATAAAAGGAATCTACAAAGTATGCACATTCTACGTCATAACGACTTTCTATAGTTTGCGGATGCGTCCGGAAATAAGAAAAGCTTACTTCCCCCGTTTTTTAAAATCACAGCTTCTAGAAGGTTTACATGATTTCTTAAAAAACACGAGTTTTTAGAAAATGTGTTTTATTTCATAAATGGAATCAACAAAGTATGCACATTCTAGGTCATAACGACTTTCTATAGTTTGCGCATGCGTTCGGAAATAAGAAAAGCTTACTTCCCCCGTTTTTTAAAATCACAGCTTCTAGAAGGTTTACATGATTTCTTAAAAAACACGAGTTTTTAGAAAATGTGTTTTATTTCATAAATGGAATCAATAAAGTACGCACATTCTACGTCATAACGACTTTCTATAGTTTGCGCATGCGTCCGGAAATAAGAAAAGCTTACTTCCACCGTTTTTTAAAATCACAGCTTCTAGAAGGTTTACATGATTACGTAAAAAACACGAGTTTTTAGAAAATGTGTTTTATTTCTCAAATGGAATCTACAAAGTATTCACATTCTACGTCAAAACGACTTTCTATTGTTTGCGCATGCGTCCAGAAATAAGAAAAGCTTACTTCCACCGTTTTTTAAAATCACAGCTTCTAGAAGGTTTACATCATTTCGTAAAAAACACGAGTTTTTAGAAAATGTGTTTTATTTCATAAATGGAATCTACAAAGTATGCACATTCTACGTCATAACGACTTTCTATAGTTTGCGCATGCGTCCGGAAATAAGAAAAGCTTACTTCCACCGTTTTTTAAAATCACAGCTTCTAGAAGGTTTACATGATTTCTTAAAAACCACGAGTTTTTAGAAAATGTGTTTTATTTCATAAATGGAATCAACAAAGTATGCACATTCTACGTCATAACGACTTTCTATAGTTTGTGCATTCGTTCGGAAATAAGAAAAGCTTACTTCCACCGTTTTTTAAAATCACAGCTTCTAGAAGGTTTACATGATTTCGTAAAAAACACGAGTTTTTAGAAAATGTGTTTTATTTCATAAATGGAATCTACAAAGTATGCACATTCTACGTCATAACGACTTTCTATAGTTTGCGCATGCGTCTGCAAATAAGAAAAGCTTACTTCCCCCGTTTTTTAAAATCACAGCTTCTAGAAGGTTTACATGATTTCTTAAAAAACACGAGTATTTAGAAAATGTGTTTTATTTCATAAATGGAATCAACAAAGTATGCAGATTCTACATCATAACGACTTTCTATAGTTTGCGCATGCGTCCGGAAATAAGAAAAGCTTACTTCCACTGTTTTTTAAAATCACAGCTTCTAGAAGGTTTACATGATTACGTAAAAAACATGAGTTTTTAGAAAATGTGTTTTATTTCACAAATGGAATCTACAAAGTATGCACATTCTACGTCATAACGACTTTCTATTGTTTGCGCATGCGTCCGGAAATAAGAAAAGCTTACTTCCACCATTTTTTAAAATCACAGCTTCTAGAAGGTTTGCATGATTTCGTAAAAAACACGAGTTTTTAGAAAATGTGTTTTATTTCATAAATGGAATCTACAAAGTATGCACATTCTACGTCATAACGACTTTCTATAGTTTGCGCATGCGTCCGGAAATAAGAAAAGCTTACTTCCACCGTTTTTTAAAATCACAGCTTCTAGAAGGTTTACATGATGTCGTAAAAAACACGAGTTTTTAGAAAATGTGTGTTATTTCATAAATGGAATCTAAAAAGTATGCACATTCTACTTCATAACGACTTTTTATAGTTTGCGCATGTGTCCGGAAATAAGAAAAGCTTACTTCCCCCATTTTTTAAAATCACAGCTTCTAGAAGGTTTACATGATTTCTTAAAAAACACGAGTTTTTAGAAAATGTGTTTTATTTCATAAATGGAATCAACAAAGTATGCACATTCTACGTCATAACGACTTTCTATAATTTGCGCATGCGTTTGGAAATAAGAAAAGCTTACTTCCCGCGTTTTTTAAAATCACAGCTTCTAGAAGGTTTACATGATTTCTTAAAAAACACGAGTTTTTAGAAGATGTGTTTTATTTAATAAATGGAATCAACAAAGTATGCACATTCTACGACATAACGACTTTCTATAGTTTGCGCAGGCGTCCGGAAATAAGAAAAGCTTACTTCCACCGTTTTTTAAAATCACAGCTTCTAGAAGGTTTACGTGATTTCTTAAAAAACACGAGTTTTTAGAAAATGACTTTTATTTCATAAATGGAATCAACAAAGTATGCACATTCTACGTCATAACGACTTTCTATAGTTTGCGCATGTGTCCGGAAATAAGAAAAGCTTACTTCCCCCGTTTTTTAAAATCACAGCTTCTAGAAGGTTTACATGATTTCGTAAAAAACACGAGTTTTTAGAAAATGTGTTTTATTGGATAAATGGAATCTACAAAGTATGCACATTCTACATCATAACGACTTTCTATAGTTTACGCATGCGTCCGGAAATAAGAAAAGCTTACTTCCCCCGTTTTTTAAAATCACAGCTTCTAGAAGGTTTACACGATTTCGTAAAAAACACGAGTTTTTAGAAAATGTGTTTTATTTCATAAATGGAATCTACAAAGTATGCACATTCTATGTCATAACGACTTTCTATAGTTTGTGCATGCGTCCGGAAATAAGAAAAGCTTACTTCCACCGTTTTTTAAAATCACAGCTTCTGCAAGATTTACATGATTTCTTAAAAAACACGAGTTTTTAGAAAATGTGTTTTATTTCATAAATGGAATCAACAAAGTATGCACATTCTACGTCATACCGACTTTCAATAGTTTGCACATGCGTCCGCAAATAAGAAAAGCTTACTTCCCCCGTTTTTTAAATTCACAGCTTCTAGAAGGTTTACATGATTTCGTAAAAAACACGAGTTTTTAGAAAATGTGTTTTATTTCATAAATGGAATTTACAAACTATGCACATTCTACGTCATAACGACTTTCTATAGTTTGCTCATGCGTCCGGAAATAAGAAAAGCTTACTTCCCCCGTTTTTTAAAATCACAGCTTCTAGAAGGTTTACATGATTTCTTAAAAAATACGAGTTTTTAGAAAATGTGTTTTATTTAATAAATGGAATCAACAAAGTATGCACATTCTACGTCATAACGACTTTCTATAGTTTGCGCATGAGTCAGGAAATAAGAAAAGCTTACTTCCACCGTTTTTTAAAATCACAGCTTCTAGAAGGTTTACATGATTTCGTAAAAAACACGAGTTTTTAGAAAATGTGTTTTATTTCATAAAAGGAATCTACAAAGTATGCACATTCTACGTCATAACGACTTTCTATAGTTTGTGCATGCGTCCGGAAATAAGAAAAGCTTACTTCCCCCGTTTTTTAAAATCACAGCTTCTAGAAGGTTTACATGATTTCTTAAAAAACACGAGTTTTTAGAAAATGTGTTTTATTTCATAAATGGAATCAACAAACTATGCACATTCTAGGTCATAACGACTTTCTATAGTTTGCGCATGCGTTTGGAAATAAGAAAAACTTACTTCCCCCGTTTTTTAAAATCACAGCTTCTAGAAGGTTTACATGATTTCTTAAAAAATATGAGTTTTTAGAAAATGTGTTTTATTTCATAAATGGAATCAATAAAGTACGCACATTCTACGTCATAACGACTTTCTATAGTTTGCGCATGCGTCCGGAAATAAGAAAAGCTTACTTCCACCGTTTTTTAAAATCACAGCTTCTAGAAGGTTTACATGATTACGTAAAAAACACGAGTTTTTAGAAAATGTGTTTTATTTCTCAAATGGAATCTACAAAGTATGCACATTCTACGTCATAACGACTTTCTATAGTTTGCGCATGCGTCCGGAAATAAGAAAAGCTTACTTCCACCGTTTTTTAAAATCACAGCTTCTAGAAGGTTTACATGATTTCTTAAAAACCACGAGTTTTTAGAAAATGTGTTTTATTTCATAAATGGAATCAACAAAGTATGCACATTCTACGTCATAACGACTTTCTATAGTTTGTGCATTCGTTCGGAAATAAGAAAAGCTTACTTCCACCGTTTTTTAAAATCACAGCTTCTAGAAGGTTTACATGATTTCGTAAAAAACACGAGTTTTTAGAAAATGTGTTTTATTTCAACAATGGAATCTACAAAGTATGCACATTCTACGTCATAGCGACTTTCAATAGTTTGCGCATGTGTCCGGAAATAAGAAAAGCTTACTTCGCCCGTTTTTTAAATTCACAGCTTCTAGAAGGTTTACATGATTTCGTAAAAAACACGAGTTTTTAGAAAATGTGTTTTATTTCATAAATGCTATTTACAAACTATGCACATTCTACGTCATAACGACTTTCTATAGTTTGCGGATGCGTCCGGAAATAAGAAAAGCTTACTTCAACCGTTTTTTAAAATCACAGCTTCTAGAAGGTTTACATGATTTCGTAAAGAACACGAGTTTTTAGAAAATGTGTTTTATTTCATAAATGGAATCTACAAAGTATGCACATTCTACGTCATAACGACTTTCTATAGTTTGCGCATGCGTCCGGAAATAAGAAAAGCTTACTTCTCCCGTTTTTTAAAATCACAGCTTCTAGAAGGTTCACATGATTTCTTAAAAAACAGGAGTGTTTAGAAAATGTGTTTTATTTCATAAATGGAATCAACAAAGTATGCACATTCTACGTCATAACGACTTTCTATAGTTTGCGCATTCGACCGGAAATAAGAAAAGCTTACTTCCACCGTTTTTTAAAATCACAGCTTCTTGAAGGTTTACATGATTTCGTAAAAAACACGAGTTTTTAGAAAATGTGTTTTATTTCATAAATGGAATCAACCAAGTATGCACATTCTATGTGATAACGACTTTCTATAGTTTGCGCATGCGTTTGGAAATAAGAAAATCTTACTTCCCCCGTTTTTTAAAATCACAGCTTCTAGAAGGTTTACATGATTTTTTAAAAAACACGAGTTTTTAGAAAATGTGTTTTATTTCATAAATGGAATCAACAAAGTATGCACATTCTACGTCATAAATACTTTCTATAGTTTGCGCAAGCGTCCGGAAATAAGAAAAGCTTACTTCCACCGTTTATTAAAATCACAGCTTCTAGAAGGTTTACATGATTTCGTAAAAAACATGAATTTTTAGAAAATGTGTTTTATTTCATAAATACAATCTACAAAGTATGCCTATTCTACGTCGTAACGACTTTCTATAGTTTGCGCATGCGTCCGGAAATAAGAAAAGCTTACTTCCCCCGTTATTTAAAATCACAGCTTCTAGAAGGTTTACATGATTTCTTAAAAAACACGAGTTTTTAGAAAATGTGTTTTATTTCATAAATGGAATCAACAAAGTATGCACATTCTATGTCATAACGACTTTCTATAGTTTGCGCATGCGTTTGGAAATAAGAAAATCTTACTTCCCCCGTTTTTTAAAATCACAGCTTCTAGAAGGTTTACATGATTTTTTTAAAAACACGAGTTTTTAGAAAATGTGTTTTATTTAATAAATGGAATCAACAAAGTATGCACATTCTACGTCATAACGACTTTCTATAGTTTGCGCATGCGTCCGGAAATAAGAAAAGTTTACTTCCCCCGTTTTTTAAAATCACAGCTTCTAGAAGGTTTACATGATTTCTTAAAAAACACGAGTTTTTAGAAAATGTGTTTTATTTCATAAATGGAATCAATAAAGTATGCACATTCTTCGTCATAACGACTTTCTATAGTTTGCGCATGCGTCCGGAAATAAGAAAAGCTTACTTCCACCGTTTTTTAAAATCACAGCTTCTAGAAGGTTTACATGATTTCGTAAAAAACACGAGTTTTTAGAAAATGTGTTTTATTTCATAAATGGAATCTACAAAGTATGCACATTCTACGTCATAACGACTTTCTATAGTTTGTGCATGCGTCCGGAAATAAGAAAAGCTTACTTCCCCCGTTTTTTAAAATCACAGCTTCTAGAAGGTTTACATGATTTCTTAAAAAACACGAGTTTTTAGAAAATGTGTTTTATTTCATAAATGGAATCAACAAAGTATGCACATTCTAGGTCATAACGACTTTCTATAGTTTGCGCATGCGTTCGGAAATAAGAAAAACTTACTTCCCCCGTTTTTTAAAATCACAGCTTCTAGAAGGTTTACATGATTTCTTAAAAAACATGAGTTTTTAGAAAATGTGTTTTATTTCATAAATGGAATCAATAAAGTACGCACATTCTACGTCATAACGACTTTCTATAGTTTGCGCATGCGTCCGGAAATAAGAAAAGCTTACTTCCACCATTTTTTAAAATCACAGCTTCTAGAAGGTTTACATGATTACGTAAAAAACACGAGTTTTTAGAAAATGTGTTTTATTTCTCAAATGGAATCTACAAAGTATTCACATTCTACTTCAAAACGACTTTCTATTGTTTGCGCATGCGTCCAGAAATAAGAAAAGCTTACTTCCACCGTTTTTTAAAATCACAGCTTCTAGAAGGTTTACATCATTTCGTAAAAAACACGAGTTTTTAGAAAATGTGTTTTATTTCATAAATGGAATCTACAAAGTATGCACATTCTACGTCATAACGACTTTCTATAGTTTGCGCATGCGTCCGGAAATAAGAAAAGCTTACTTCCACCGTTTTTTAAAATCACAGCTTCTAGAAGGTTTACATGATTTCTTAAAAACCACGAGTTTTTAGAAAATGTGTTTTATTTCATAAATGGAATCAACAAAGTATGCACATTCTACGTCATAACGACTTTCTATAGTTTGTGCATTCGTTCGGAAATAAGAAAAGCTTACTTCCACCGTTTTTTAAAATCACAGCTTCTAGAAGGTTTACATGATTTCGTAAAAAACACGAGTTTTTAGAAAATGTGTTTTATTTCATAAATGGAATCTACAAAGTATGCACATTCTACGTCAGAACGACTTTCTATAGTTTGCGCATGCGTCTGCAAATAAGAGAAGCTTACTTCCCCCGTTTTTTAAAATCACAGCTTCTAGAAGGTTTACATGATTTCTTAAAAAACACGAGTTTTTAGAAAATGTGTTTTATTTCATAAATGGAATCAACAAAGTATGCACATTCTACATCATAACGACTTTCTATAGTTTGCGCATGCGTCCGGAAATAAGAAAAGCTTACTTCCACTGTTTTTTAAAATCACAGCTTTTAGAAGGTTTACATGATTACGTAAAAAACATGAGATTTTAGAAAATGTGTTTTATTTCACAAATGGAATCTACAAAGTATGCACATTCTACGTCATAACGACTTTCTATTGTTTGCGCATGCGTCCGGAAATAAGAAAAGCTTACTTCCACCATTTTTTAAAATCACAGCTTCTAGAAGGTTTGCATGATTTCGTAAAAAACACGAGTTTTTAGAAAATGTGTTTTATTTCATAAATGGAATCTACAAAGTATGCACATTCTACGTCATAACGACTTTCTATAGTTTGCGCATGCGTCCGGAAATAAGAAAAGCTTACTTCCACCGTTTTTTAAAATCACAGCTTCTAGAAGGTTTACATGATGTCGTAAAAAACACGAGTTTTTAGAAAATGTGTGTTATTTCATAAATGGAATCTACAAAGTATGCACATTCTACTTCATAACGACTTTTTATAGTTTGCGCATGTGTCCGGAAATAAGAAAAGCTTACTTCCCCCATTTTTTAAAATCACAGCTTCTAGAAGGTTTACATGATTTCTTAAAAAACACAAGTTTTTAGAAAATGTGTTTTATTTCATAAATGGAATCAACAAAGTATGCACATTCTACGTCATAACGACTTTCTATAATTTGCGCATGCGTTTGGAAATAAGAAAAGCTTACTTCCCCCGTTTTTTAAAATCACAGCTTCTAGAAGGTTTACATGATTTCTTAAAAAACACGAGTTTTTGGAAGATGTGTTTTATTTAATAAATGGAATCAACAAAGTATGCACATTCTACGTCATAACGACTTTCTATAGTTTGCGCATGCGTCCGGAAATAAGAAAAGCTTACTTCCACCGTTTTTTAAAATCACAGCTTCTAGAAGGCTTACGTGATTTCTTAAAAAACACGAGTTTTTAGAAAATGTCTTTTATTTCATAAATGGAATCAACAAAGTATGCACATTCTACGTCATAACGACTTTCTATAGTTTGCGCATGTGTCCGGAAATAAGAAAAGCTTACTTCCCCCGTTTTTTAAAATCACAGCTTCTAGAAGGTTTACATGATTTCGTAAAAAACACGAGTTTTTAGAAAATGTGTTTTATTGGATAAATTGAATCTACAAAGTATGCACATTCTACATCATAACGACTTTCTATAGTTTACGCATGCGTCCGGAAATAAGAAAAGCTTACTTCCCCCGTTTTTTAAAATCACAGCTCCTAGAAGGTTTACATGATTTCGTAAAAAACACGAGTTTTTAGAAAATGTGTTTTATTTCATAAATGGAATCTACAAAGTATGCACATTCTATGTCATAACGACTTTCTATAGTTTGTGCATGCGTCAGGAAATAAGAAAAGCTTACTTCCCCCCGTTTTTTAAAATCACAGCTTCTGCAAGATTTACATGATTTCTTAAAAAACACGAGTTTCTAGAAAATGTGTTTTATTTCATAAATGGAATCAACAAAGTATGCACATTCTACGTCATAGCGACTTTCAATAGTTTGCACATGCGTCCGGAAATAAGAAAAGCTTACTTCCCCCGTTTTTTAAATTCACAGCTTCTAGAAGGTTTACATGATTTCGTAAAAAACACGAGTTTTTAGAAAATGTGTTTTATTTCATAAATGGAATTTACAAACTATGCACATTCTACGTCATAACGACTTTCTATAGTTTGCGCATGCGTCCGGAAATAAGAAAAGCTTACTTCCCCCGTTTTTTAAAATCACAGCTTCTAGAAGGTTTACATGATTTCTTAAAAAACACGAGTTTTTAGAAAATGTGTTTTATTTAATAAATTGAATCAACAAAGTATGCACATTCTATGTCATAACGACTTTCTATATATTGCGCATGCGTCGGGAAATAAGAAAAGCTTACTTCCTCCGTTTTTTAAAATCACAGCTTCTGCAAGATTTACATGATTTCTTAAAAAACACGAGTTTTTCGAAAATGTGTTTTATTTCATAAATGGAATCAACAAAGTATGCACATTCTACGTCATAGCGACTTTCAATAGTTTGCGCATGCGTCCGGAAATAAGAAAAGCTTACTTCCCCCGTTTTTTAAATTCACAGCTTCTAGAAGGTTTACATGATTTCGTAAAAAACACGAGTTTTTAGAAAATGTGTGTTATTTCATAAATTGAATCTACAAAGTATGCACATTCTACGTCATAACGACTTTTTATAGTTTGCGCATGTGTCTGGAAATAAGAAAAGCTTACTTCCCCCATTTTTTAAAATCACAGCTTCTAGAAAGTTTACATGATTTCTTAAAAAACATGAGTTTTTAGAAAATGTGTTTTATTTCATAAATGGAATCAACAAAGTATGCACATTCTACGTCATAATGACTTTCTATAGTTTGCGCATGCGTTTGGAAATAAGAAAAGCTTACTTCCCCCGTTTTTTAAAATCACAGCTTCTAGAAGGTTTACATGATTTCCTAAAAAACACGAGTTTTTAGAAAATGTGTTTTATTTCATAAATGGAATCAACAAAGTATGCACATTCTACATCATAACGACTTTCTATAGTTTGCGCATGCGTCCGGATATAAGAAAAGCTTACTTACACCGTTTTTTAAAATCACAGCTTCTAGAAGGTTTACATGATTTCTTAAAAAACACGAGTTTTTAGAAAATGTATTTTATTTCATAAATGGAATCAACAAAGTATGCACATTCTACGTCATAAATACTTTCTATAGTTTGCGCATGCGTCCGAAAATAAGAAAAGCTTACTTCCACCGTTTTTTAAAATCACAGCTTCTAGAAGGTTTACATGATTTCCTAAAAAACACGAGTTTTTAGAAAATGTGTTTTATTTCATAAATGGAATCTACAAATTATGCACATTCTACGTCATAACGACTTTCTATAGTTTGTGCATGCGTCCGGAAATAAGAAAAGCTTACTTCCCCCGTTTTTTAAAATCACAGCTTCTAGAAGGTTTACATGATTTCTTAAAAAACACGAGTTTTTAGAAAATGTGTTTTATTTCATAAATGGAATCAACAAAGTATGCACATTCTACGTCATAACGACTTTCTATAGTTTGCGCATGAGTCAGGAAATAAGAAAAGCTTACTTCCATCGTTTTTTAAAATCACAGCTTCTAGAAGGTTTACATGATTTCGTAAAAAACACGAGTTTTTAGAAAATGTCTTTTATTTCATAAAAGGAATCTACAAAGTATGCACATTCTACGTCATAACGACTTTCTATAGTTTGTGCATGCGTCCGGAAATAAGAAAAGCTTACTTCCCCCGTTTTTTAAAATCACAGCTTCTAGAAGGTTTACATGATTTCTTAAAAAACACGAGTTTTTAGAAAATGTGTTTTATTTCATAAATGGAATCAACAAAGTATGCACATTCTAGGTCATAACGACTTTCTATAGTTTGCGCATGCGTTTGGAAATAAGAAAAACTTACTTCCCCCGTTTTTTAAAATCACAGCTTCTAGAAGGTTTACATGATTGCTTAAAAAACACGAGTTTTTAGAAAATGTGTTTTATTTCATAAATGGAATCAATAAAGTACGCACATTCTACGTCATAACGACTTTCTATAGTTTGCGTATGCGTCCGAAATAAGAAAAGCTTACTTCCACCGTTTTTTAAAATCACAGCTTCTAGAAGGTTTACATGATTACGTAAAAAACTCGAGTTTTTAGAAAATGTGTTTTATTTCTCAAATGGAATCTACAAAGTATGCACATTCTACGTCAAAACGACTTTCTATTGTTTGCGCATGCGTCAAAAAATAAGAAAAGCTTACTTCCACCGTTTTTTAAAATCACAGCTTCTAGAAGGTTTACATCATTTCGTAAAAAACACGAGTTTTTAGAAAATGTGTTTTACTTCATAAATGGAATCTACAAAGTATGCACATTCTACGTCATAACGACTTTCTATAGTTTGTGCATGCGTCCGGAAATAAGAAAAGCTTACTTCCACCGTTTTTTAAAATCACAGCTTCTAGAAGGTTTACATGATTTCTTAAAAACCACGAGTTTTTAGAAAATGTGTTTTATTTCATAAATGGAATCAACAAAGTATGCACAGTCTACGTCATAACGACTTTCTATAGTTTGTGCATTCGTTCGGAAATAAGAAAAGCTTACTTCCACCGATTTTTAAAATCACAGCTTCTAGAAGGTTTACATGATTTCGTAAAAAACACGAGTTTTTAGAAAATGTGTTTTATTTAATAAATGGAATCTACAAAGTATGCACATTCTACGTCATAACGACTTTCTATAGTTTGCGCATGCGTCTGCAAATAAGAAAAGCTTACTTCCCCCGTTTTTTAAAATCACAGCTTCTAGAAGGTTTATATGATTTCTTAAAAAACACGAGTTTTTAGAAAATGTGTTTTATTTCATAAATGGAATCAACAAAGTATGCACATTCTACATCATAACGACTTTCTATAGTTTGCGCATGCGTCCGGAAATAAGAAAAGCTTACTTCCACCATTTTTTAAAATCACAGCTTCTAGAAGGTTTGCATGATTTCGTAAAAAACACGAGTTTTTAGAAAATGTGTTTTATTTCATAAATGGAATCTACAAAGTATGCAAATTCTACGTCATAACGACTTTCTATAGTTTGCGCATGCATCCGGAAATAAGAAAAGCTTACTTCCACTGTTTTTTAAAATCACAGCTTCTAGAAGGTTTACATGATGTCGTAAAAAACACGAGTTTTTAGAAAATGTGTGTTATTTCATAAATGGAATCTACAAAATATGCATATTCTACGTCATAACGACTTTTTATAGTTTGCGCATGTGTCCGGAAATAAGAAAAGCTTACTTCCCCCATTTTTTAAAATCACAGCTTCTAGAAGGTTTACATGATTTCTTAAAAAACACGAGTTTTTAGAAAATGTGTTTTATTTCATAAATGGAATCAACAAAGTATGCACATTCTACGTCATAACGACTTTCTATAGTTTGCGCATGCGTTTGGAAATAAGAAAAGCTTACTTCCCCCGTTTTTTAAAATCACAGCTTCTAGAAGGTTTACATGATTACTTAAAAAACACGAGTTTTTAGAAGATGTGTTTTATTTAATAAATGGAATCAACAAAGTATGCACATTCTACGTCATAACGACTTTCTATAGTTTGCGCATGCGTCCGGAAATAAGAAAAGCTTACTTCCACCGTTTTTTAAAATCACAGCTTCTAGAAGGTTTACATGATTTCTTAAAAAACACGAGTTTTTAGAAAATGTCTTTTATTTCATAAATGGAATCAACAAAGTATGCACATTCTACGTCATAACGACTTTCTATAGTTTGCGCATGTGTCCGGAAATAAGAAAAGCTTACTTCCCCCGTTTTTTAAAATCACAGCTTCTAGAAGGTTTACATGATTTCGTAAAAAACACGAGTTTTTAGAAAATGTGTTTTATTGGATAAATGGAATCTACAAAGTATGCACATTCTACGTCATAACGACTTTCTATAGTTTGTGCATGCGTTCGGAAATAAGAAAAGCTTACTTCCCCCGTTTTTTAAAATCACAGCTTCTAGAAGGTTTACATGATTTCTTAAAAAACACGAGTTTTTAGAAAATGTGTTTTATTTCATAAATGGAATCAACAATGTATGCACATTCTACGTCATAACGATTTTCTATAGTTTGCGCATGAGTCAGGAAATAAGAAAAGCTTACTTCCATCGTTTTTTAAACTCACAGCTTCTAGAAGGTTTACATGATTTCGTAAAAAACACGAGTTTTTAGAAAATGTGTTTTATTTCATAAAAGGAATCTACAAAGTATGCACATTCTACGTCATAACGACTTTCTATAGTTTGTGCATGCGTCCGGAAATAAGAAAAGCTTACTTCCCCCGTTTTTTAAAATCACAGCTTCTAGAAGGTTTACATGATTTCTTAAAAAACACGAGTTTTTAGAAAATGTGTTTTATTTCATAAATGGAATCAACAAAGTATGCACATTCTAGGTCATAACGACTTTTTATAGTTTGCGCATGCGTTTGGAAATAAGAAAAACTTACTTCCCCCGTTTTTTAAAATCACAGCTTCTAGAAGGTTTACATGATTTCTTAAAAAACACGAGTTTTTAGAAAATGTGTTTTATTTCATAAATGGAATCTACAAAGTACGCACATTCTACGTCATAACGACTTTCTATAGTTTGCGCATGCGTCCGGAAATAAGAAAAGCTTACTTCTCCCGTTTTTTAAAATCACAGCTTCTAGAAGGTTCACATGATTTCTTAAAAAACAGGAGTTTTTAGAAAATGTGTTTTATTTCATAAATGGAATCAACAAAGTATGCACATTCTACGTCATAACGACTTTCTATAGTTTGCGCATGCGTTTGGAAATAAGAAAAGCTTACTTCCCACGTTTTTTAAAATCACAGCTTCTAGAAGGTTTACATGATTTCTTAAAAAACACGAGTATTTAGAAAATGTTATTATTTCATAAATAGAATCAACAAAGTATGCACATTCTACGTCATAATGACTTTCTATAGTTTGCGGATGCGTCCGGAAAGAAGAAAAGCTTACTTCCCCCGTTTTTTAAAATCACAGCTTCTAGAAGGTTTACATGATTTCTTAAAAAACACGAGTTTTTAGAAAATGTGTTTTATTTCATAAATGGAATCAACAAATTATGAACATTCTACATCATAACGACTTTCTATAGTTTGCGCATGCGTCCGGAAATAAGAAAAGCTTACTTCCACTGTTTTTTAAAATCACAGCTTCTAGAAGGTTTACATGATTACGTAAAAAACATGAGTTTTTAGAAAGTGTGTTTTATTTCACAAATGGAATCTACAAAGTATGCACATTCTACGTCATAACGACTTTCTATTGTTTGCGCATGCGTCCGGAAATAAGAAAAGCTTACTTCCACCATTTTTTAAAATCACAGCTTCTAGAAGGTTTGCATGATTTCGTAAAAAACACGAGTTTTTAGAAAATGTGTTTTATTTCATAAATGGAATCTACAAAGTATGCACATTCTATGTCATAACGACTTTCTATAGTTTGCGCATGCGTCTGGAAATAAGAAAAGTTTACTTCCACCGTTTTTTAAAATCACAGCTTTTAGAAGGTTTACATGATGTCATAAAAAACACGAGTTTTTAGAAAATGTGTGTTATTTCATAAATGGAATCTACAAAGTATGCACATTCTACGGCATAACGACTTTTTATAGTTTGCGCATGTGTCCGGAAATAAGAAAAGCTTACTTCCCCCATTTTTTAAAATCACAGCTTCTAGAAGGTTTACATGATTTCTTAAAAAACACGAGTTTTTAGAAAATGTGTTTTATTTCATAAATGGAATCAACAAAGTATGCACATTCTACTTCAAAACGACTTTATATAGTTTGCGCATGCGTTTGGAAATAAGAAAAGCTTACTTCCCCCGTTTTTTAAAATCACAGCTTCTAGAAGGTTTACATGATTTCTTAAAAAACACGAGTTTTTAGAAAATGTGTTTTATTTAATAAATGGAATCAACAAAGTATGCACATTCTACGTCATAAAAACTTTCTATAGTTTGCGCATGCGTCCGGAAATAAGAAAAGCTTACTTCCACCGTTTTTTAAAATCACAGCTTCTAGAAGGTTTACATGATTTCTTAAAAAACACGAGTTTTTAGAAAATGTCTTTTATTTCATAAATGGAATCTACAAAGTATGCACATTCTACATCATAACGACTTTCTATAGTTTGCGCATGCGTCCGGAAATAAGAAAAGCTTGCTTCCCCCGTTTTTTAAAATCACAGCTTCTAGAAGTTTTACATGATTTCGTAAAAAACACGAGTTTTTAGAAAATGTGTTTTATTTCATAAATGGAATCTAAAAACTATGCACATTCTATGTCATAACGACTTTCTATATATTGCGCATGCGTCGGGAAATAAGAAAAGCTTACTTCCTCCGTTTTTTAAAATCACAGCTTCTGCAAGATTTACATGATTTCTTAAAAAACACGAGTTTTTAGAAAATGTGTTTTATTTCATAAATGGAATCAACAAAGTATGCACATTCTACGTCATAGCGACTTTCAATAGTTTGCGCATGCGTCCGGAAATAAGAAAAGCTTACTTCCCCCGTTTTTTAAATTCACAGCTTCTAGAAGGTTTACATGATTTCGTAAAAAACACGAGTTTTTAGAAAATGTGTGTTATTTCATAAATGGAATCTACAAAGTATGCACATTCTACGTCATAACGACTTTTTATAGTTTGTGCATGTGTCTGGAAATAAGAAAAGCTTACTTCCCCCATTTTTTAAAATCACAGCTTCTAGAAAGTTTACATGATTTCTTAAGAAACATGAGTTTTTAGAAAATGTGTTTTATTTCATAAATGGAATCAACAAAGTATGCACATTCTACGTCATAACGACTTTCTATAGTTTGCGCATGCGTTTGGAAAAAAGAAAAGCTTACTTCCCCCGTTTTTTAAAATCACAGCTTCTAGAAGGTTTACATGATTTCCTAAAAAACACGAGTTTTTAGAAAATGTGTTTTATTTCATAAATGGAATCAACAAAGTATGCACATTCTACGTCATAACGACTTTCTATAGTTTGCGCATGCGTCCGGAAATAAGAAAAGCTTACTTACACCGTTTTTTAAAATCACAGCTTCTAGAAGGTTTACATGATTTCTTAAAAAACACGAGTTTATAGAAAATGTCTTTTATTTCATAATTGGAATCAACAAAGTATGCACATTCTACGTCATAAATACTTTCTATAGTTTGCGCATGCGTCCGAAAATAAGAAAAGCTTACTTCCACCGTTTTTTAAAATCACAGCTTCTAGAAGGTTTACATGATTTCGTAAAAAACACGAGTTTTTAGAAAATGTGTATTATTTCATAAATGGAATCTACAAAGTATGAACATTCTAGGTCATAACGACTTTCTATAGTTTGTGCATGCGTCCGGAAATAAGAAAAGCTTACTTCCCCCGTTTTTTAAAATCACAGCTTCTAGAAGGTTTACATGATTTCTTAAAAAACACGAGTTTTTAGAAAATGTGTTTTATTTCATAAATGGAATCAACAAAGTATGCACATTCTACGTCATAACGACTTTCTATAGTTTGCGCATGATTCAGGAAATAAGAAAAGCTTACTTCCATCGTTTTTTAAAATCACAGCTTCTAGAAGGTTTACATGATTTCGTAAAAAACACGAGTTTTTAGAAAATGTGTTTTATTTCATAAAAGGAATCTTCAAAGTATGCACATTCTACGTCATAACGACTTTCTATAGTTTGTGCATGCGTCCGGAAATAAGAAAAGCTTACTTCCCCCGTTTTTTAAAATCACAGCTTCTAGAAGGTTTACATGATTTCTTAAAAAACACGAGTTTTTAGAAAATGTGTTTTATTTCATAAATGGAATCAACAAAGTATGCACATTCTAGGTCATAACGACTTTCTATAGTTTGCGCATGCGTTTGGAAATAAGAAAAATTTACTTCCCCCGTTTTTTAAAATCACAGCTTCTAGAAGGTTTACATGATTTCTTAAAAAACAGGAGTTTTTAGAAAATGTGTTTTATTTCATAAATGGAATCAATAAAGTACGCACATTCTACGTCATAACGACTTTCTATAGTTTGCGCATGCGTCCGGAAATAAGAAAAGCTTACTTCCACCGTTTTTTAAAATCACAGCTTCTAGAAGGTTTACATGATTACGTAAAAAACACGAGTTTTTAGAAAATGTGTTTTATTTCTCAAATGGAATCTACAAAGTATGCACATTCTACGTCAAAACGACTTTCTATTGTTTGCGCATGCGTCCAGAAATAAGAAAAGCTTACTTCCACAGTTTTTTAAAATCACAGCTTCTAGAAGGTTTACATCATTTCGTAAAAAACACGAGTTTTTAGAAAATGTGTTTTATTTCATAAATGGAATCTACAAAGTATGCACATTCTACGTCATAACGACTTTCTATAGTTTGCGCATGCGTCCGGAAATAAGAAAAGCTTACTTCCACCGTTTTTTATAATCACAGCTTCTAGAAGGTTTACATGATTTCTTAAAAACCACGAGTTTTTAGAAAATGTGTTTTATTTCATAAATGGAATCAACAAAGTATGCACATTCTACGTCATAACGACTTTCTATAGTTTGTGCATTCGTTCGGAAATAAGAAAAGCTTACTTCCACCGTTTTTTAAAATCACAGCTTCTAGAAGGTTTACATGATTTCGTAAAGAACACGAGTTTTTAGAAAATGTGTTTTATTTCACAAATGGAATCTACAAAGTATGCACATTCTACGTCATAACGACTTTCTATAGTTTGCGCATGCGTCTGCAAATAAGAAAAGCTTACTTCCCCCGTTTTTTAAAATCACAGCTTCTAGAAGGTTTACATGATTTCTTAAAAAACACGAGTTTTTAGAAAATGTGTTTTATTTCATAAATGGAATCAACAAATTATGCACATTCTACATCATAACGACTTTCTATAGTTTGCGCATGCGTCCGGAAATAAGAAAAGCTTACTTCCACTGTTTTTTAAAATCACAGCTTCTAGAAGGTTTACATGATTACGTAAAAAACATGAGTTTTTAGAAAATGTGTTTTATTTCACAAATGGAATCTAAAAAGTATGCACATTCTACGTCATAACGACTTTCTATTGTTTGCGCATGCGTCCGGAAATAAGAAAAGCTTACTTCCACCATTTTTTAAAATCACAGCTTCTAGAAGGTTTGCATGATTTCGTAAAAAACACGAGTTTTTAGAAAATGTGTTTTATTTCATAAATGGAATCTACAAAGTATGCACATTCTACGTCACAACGACTTTCTATAGTTTGCGCATGCGTCCGGAAATAAGAAAAGCTTACTTCCACCGTTTTTTAAAATCACAGCTTCTAGAAGGTTTACATGATGTCGTAAAAAACACGAGTTTTTAGAAAATGTGTGTTATTTCATAAATGGAATCTACAAAGTATGCACATTCTACGTCATAACGACTTTTTATAGTTTGCGCATGTGTCCGGAAATAAGAAAAGCTTACTTCCCCCATTTTTTAAAATCACAGCTTCTAGAAGGTTTACATGATTTCTTAAAAAACACGAGTTTTTAGAAAATGTGTTTTATTTCATAAATGGAATCAACAAAGTATGCACATTCTACGTCATAACGACTTTGTATAGTTTGCGCATGCGTTCGGAAATAAGAAAAGCTTACTTCCCCCGTTTTTTAAAATCACAGCTGCTAGAAGGTTTACATGATTTCTTAAAAAAAACGAGTTTTTAGAAGATGTGTTTTATTTAATAAATGGAATCAACAAAGTATGCACATTCTACGTCATAACGACTTTCTATAATTTGCGCATGCGTCCGGAAATAAGAAAAGCTTACTTCCACCGTTTTTTAAAATCACAGCTTCTAGAAGGCTTACGTGATTTCTTAAAAAACACGAGTTTTTAGAAAATGTCTTTTATTTCATAAATGGAATCAACAAAGTATGCACATTCTACGTCATAACGACTTTCTATAGTTTGCGCATGTGTCCGGAAATAAGAAAAGCTTACTTCCCCCGTTTTTTAAAATCACAGCTTCTAGAAGGTTTACATGATTTCGTAAAAAACACGAGTTTTTAGAAAATGTGTTTTATTGGATAAATGGAATCTACAAAGTATGCACATTCTATGTCATAACGACTTTCTATAGTTTGTGCATGCGTCCGGAAATAAGAAAAGCTTACTTCCCCCGTTTTTTAAAATCACAACTTCTGCAAGATTTACATGATTTCTTAAAAAACACGAGTTTTTAGAAAATGTGTTTTATTTCATAAATGGAATCAACAAAGTATGCACATTCTACGTCATAGCGACTTTCAATAGTTTGCGCATGCGTCCGGAAATAAGAAAAGCTTACTTCCCCCGTTTTTTAAATTCACAGCTTCTAGAAGGTTTACATGATTTCGTAAAAAACACGAGTTTTTAGAAAATGTGTTTTATTTCATAAATGGAATTTACAAACTATGCACATTCTACGTCATAACGACTTTCTATAGTTTGCGCATGCGTCCGGTAATAAGAAAAGCTTACTTCCCCCGTTTTTTAAAATCACAGCTTCTAGAAGGTTTACATGATTTCTTAAAAAACACGAGTTTTTAGAAAATGTGTTTTATTTAATAAATGGAATCAACAAAGTATGCACATTCTAGGTCATAACGACTTTCTATAGTTTGCGCATGAGTCAGGAAATAAGAAAAGCTTACTTCCACCGTTTTTTAAAATCACAGCTTCTAGAAGGTTTACATGATTTCGTAAAAAACACGAGTTTTTAGAAAATGTGTTTTATTTCATAAAAGGAATCTACAAAGTATGCACATTCTACGTCATAACGACTTTCTATAATTTGTGGATGCGTCCGGAAATAAGAAAAGCTTACTTCCCCCGTTTTTTAAAATCACAGCTTCTAGAAGATTTACACGATTTCTTAAAAAACACGAGTTTTTAGAAAATGTGTTTTATTTCATAAATGGAATCAACAAAGTATGCACATTCTAGGTCATAACGACTTTCTATAGTTTGCGCATGCGTTTGGAAATAAGAAAAACTTACTTCCCCCGTTTTTTAAAATCACAGCTTCTAGAAGGTTTACATGATTTCTTAAAAAACATGAGTTTTTAGAAAATGTGTTTTATTTCATAAATGGAATCAATAAAGTACGCACATTCTACGTCATAACGACTTTCTATAGTTTGCGCATGCGTCCGGAAATACGAAAAGCTTACTTCCACCGTTTTTTAAAATCACAGCTTCTAGAAGGTTTACATGATTACGTAAAAAACACGAGTTTTTAGAAAATGTGTTTTATTTAATAAATGGAATCAACAAAGTATGCACATTCTACGTCATAACGACTTTCTATAGTTTGCGCATGAGTCAGGAAATAAGAAAAGCTTACTTCCGCCGTTTTTTAAAATCACAGCTTCTAGAAGGTTTACATGATTTCGTAAAAAACACGAGTTTTTAGAAAATGTGTTTTATTTCATAAATGGAATCTACAAAGTATGCACATTCTATGTCATAACGACTTTCTATAGTTTGTGCATGCGTCCGGAAATAAGAAAAGCTTACTTCCCCCGTTTTTTAAAATCACAGCTTCTGCAAGATTTACATGATTTCTTAAAAAACACGAGTTTTTAGAAAATGTGTTTTATTTCATAAATGGAATCAACAAAGTATGCACATTCTACGTCATAGCGACTTTCAATAGTTTGCGCATGCGTCCGGAAATAAGAAAAGCTTACTTCCCCCGTTTTTTAAATTCACAGCTTCCAGAAGGTTTACATGATTTCGTAAAAAACACGAGTTTTTAGAAAATGTGTTTTATTTCATAAATGGAATTTACAAACTATGCACATTCTACGTCACAACGACTTTCTATAGTTTGCGCATGCGTCCGGAAATAAGAAAAGCTTACTTCCCCCGTTTTTTAAAATCACAGCTTCTAGAAGGTTTACATGATTTCTTAAAAAACACGAGTTTTTAGAAAATGTGTTTTATTTAATCAATGGAATCAACAAAGTATGCACATTCTACGTCATAACGACTTTCTATAGTTTGCGCATGAGTCAGGAAATAAGAAAAGCTTACTTCCACCGTTTTTTAAAATCACAGCTTCTAGAAGCTTTACATGATTTCGTAAAAAACACGAGTTTTTAGAAAATGTGTTTTATTTCATAAAAGGAATCTAACAAGTATGCACATTCTACGTCATAACGACTTTCTATAGTTTGTGCATGCGTCCGGAAATAAGAAAAGCTTACTTCCCCCGTTTTTTAAAATCACAGCTTCTAGAAGGTTTACACGATTTCTTAAAAAACACGAGTTTTTAGAAAATGTGTTTTATTTCATAAATGGAATCAACAAAGTATGCACATTCTAGGTCATAACGACTTTATATAGTTTGCGCATGCGTTTGGAAAGAAGAAAAACTTACTTCCCCCGTTTTTTAAAATCACAGCTTCTAGAAGGTTTACATGATTTCTTAAAAAACATGAGTTTTTAGAAAATGTGTTTTATTTCATAAATGGAATCAATAAAGTACGCACATTCTACGTCATAACGACTTTCTATAGTTTGCGCATGCGTCCGGAAATACGAAAAGCTTACTTCCACCATTTTTTAAAATCACAGCTTCTAGAAGGTTTACATGATTACGTAAAAAACACGAGTTTTTAGAAAATGTGTTTTATTTCATAAATGGAATCTACAAAGTATGCACATTCTATGTCATAACGACTTTCTATAGTTTGCGCATGCGTCCGGAAATAAGAAAAGCTTACTTCCACCGTTTTTTGAAATCACAGCTTCTAGAAGGTTTACATGATGTCGTAAAAAACACGAGTTTTTAGAAAATGTGTGTTATTTCATAAATGGAATCTACAAAGTATGCACATTCTACGTCATAACGACTTTTTATAGTTTGCGCATGTGTCCGGAAATAAGAAAAGCTTACTTCCCCCCTTTTTTATAATCACAGCTTCTAGAAGGTTTACATGATTTCTTAAAAAACACGAGTTTTTAGAAAATGTGTTTTATTTCATAAATGTAATCTACAAAGTATGCACATTCTACGTCATAACGACTTTCTATAGTTTGCGCATGCGTTTGGAAATAAGAAAAGCTTACTTCCCCCGTTTTTTAAAATCACAGCTTCTAGAAGGTTTACATGATTTCTTAAAAAACACGAGTTTTTAGAAGATGTGTTTTATTTAATAAATGGAATCAACAAAGTATACACATTCTACGTGATAACGACTTTCTATAGTTTGCGCATGCGTCCGGAAATAAGAAAAGCTTACTTCCACCGTTTTTTAAAATCACAGCTTCTAGAAGGCTTACATGATTTCTTAAAAAACATGAGTTTTTAGAAAATGTCTTTTATTTCATAAATGGAATCAACAAAGTATGCACATTCTACGTCATAACGACTTTCTATAGTTTGCGCATGTGTCCGGAAATAAGAAAAGCTTACTTCCCCCGTTTTTTAAAATCACAGCTTCTAGAAGGTTTACATGATTTTGTAAAAAACACGAGTTTTTAGAAAATGTGTTTTATTTCATAAATGGAATCTACAAAGTATGCACATTCTATGTCATAACGACTTTCTATAGTTTGCGCATGCGTCCGGAAATAAGAAAAGCTTACTTCCCCCGTTTTTTAAAATCACAGCTTCTGCAAGATTTACATGATTTCTTAAAAAACACGAGTTTTTAGAAAATGTGTTTTATTTCATAAATGGAATCAACAAAGTATGCACATTCTACGTCATAGCAACTTTCAATAGTTTGCACATGCGTCCGGAAATAAGAAAAGCTTACTTCCCCCGATTTTTAAATTCACAGCTTCTAGAAGGTTTACATGATTTCGTAAAAAACACGAGTTTTTAGAAAATGTGTTTTATTTCATAAATGGAATTTACAAACTATGCACATTCTACGTCATAACGACTTTCTATAGTTTGCGCATGTGTCCGGAAATAAGAAAAGCTTACTTCCCCCGTTTTTTAAAATCACAGCTTCTAGAAGGTTTACATGATTTCTTAAAAAACACGAGTTTTTAGAAAATGTGTTTTATTTCATAAATGGAATCAACAAAGTATGCACATTTTACGTCATAACGACTTTCTATAGTTTGCGCATGAGTCAGGAAATAAGAAAAGCTTACTTCCACCGTTTTTTAAAATCACAGCTTCTAGAAGGTTTACATGATTTCGTAAAAAACACGAGTTTTTAGAAAATGTGTTTTATTTCATAAAAGGAATCTACAAAGTATGCACATTCTACGTCATAACGACTTTCTATAGTTTGTGCATGCGTCCGGAAATAAGAAAAGCTTACTTCCCCCGTTTTTTAAAATCACAGCTTCTAGAAGGTTTACATGATTTCTTAAAAAACACGAGTTTTTAGAAAATGTGTTTTATTTCATAAATGGAATCAACAAAGTATGCACATTCTACGTCATAGCGACTTTCAATAGTTTGCGCATGCGTACGGAAATAAGAAAAGCTTACTTCCACCGTTTTTTAAAATCACAGCTTCTAGAAGGTTTACATGATTTCGTAAAAAACACGAGTTTTTAGAAAATGTGTTTTATTTCATAAATGGAATTTACAAACTATGCACATTATACGTCATAACGACTTTCTATAGTTTGCGCATGCGTCCGGAAATAAGAAAAGTTTACTTCAACCGTTTTTTAAAATCACAGCTTCTAGAAGGTTTACATGATTTCGTAAAAAACACGAGTTTTTAGAAAATGTGTTTTATTTCATAAATTGAATCTACAAAGTATGCACATTCTACGTCATAACGACTTTCTATAGTTTGCGCATGCGTCTGGAAATAAGAAAAGCTTACTTCCCCCGTTTTTTAAAATCACAGCTTCTAGAAGGTTTACATGATTTCTTAAAAACCACGAGTTTTTAGAAAATGTGTTTTATTTCATAAATGGAATCAACAAAGTATGCACATTCTACGTCATAACGACTTTCTATAGTTTGTGCATTCGTTCGGAAATAAGAAAAGCTTACTTCCACCGTTTTTTAAAATCACAGCTTCTAGAAGGTTTACATGATTTCGTAAAAAACACGAGTTTTTAGAAAATGTGTTATATTTGATAAATCGAATCAACAAAGTATGCACATTCTATGTCATAACGACTTTCTATAGTTTGTGCATTCGTCCAGAAATAAGAAAAGCTTACTTCCAACGTTTTTTAAAATAACGGCTTCTGGAAGGTTTACATGATTTCTTAAAAAACACGAGTTTTTAGAAAATGTGTTTTATTTCATAAATGGAATCAACAAATTATGCACATTCTACGTCATAACGACTTTCTATAGTTTGCGCATGCGTTTGGAAATAAGAAAAACTTACTTCCACCGTTTATTAAAATCACAGCTTCTAGAAGGTTTACATGATTTGATAAAAAACACGAGTTTTTAGAAAATGTGTTTTATTTCATAAATGGAATCTACAAAGTATGCACATTCTACGTCATAACGACTTTCTATAGTTTGCGCATGCGTCTGGAAATATGAAAAGCTTACTTCCCACGTTTTTTAAAATCACAGCTTCTAGAAGGTTTACATGATTTCTTAAAAAACACGAGTTTTTAGAAAATGTGTTTTATTTCATCAATGGAATCAACAAAGTATGCACATTCTACGTCATAACGACTTTCTATAGTTTGCGCATCCGTTTGGAAATAAGAAAAGCTTACTTCCCCCGTTTTTTAAAATCACAGCATTAAGAAGGTTTACATGATTTCTTAAAAAACACGAGTTTTTAGAAAATGTGTTTTATTTCATAAATGGAATCAACAAAGTATGCACATTCTACATCATAACGACTTTCTATAGTTTGCGCATTCGTCCGGAAATAAGAAAAGCTTACTTCCACTGTTTTTTAAAATCAAAGCTTCTAGAAGGTTTACATGATTACGTAAAAAACACGAGTTTTTAGAAAATGTGTTTTATTTCACAAATGGAATCTACAAAGTATGCACATTCTACGTCATAACGACTTTCTATTGTTTGCGCATGCGTACGGAAATAAGAAAAGCTTACTTCCACCGTTTTTTAAAATCACAGCTTCTAGAAGGTTTACATGATGTCGTAAAAAACACGAGTTTTTAGAAAATGTGTTTTATTTCATAAATGGAATCAACAAAGTGTGCACATTCTACATCATAACGACTTTCTATAGTTTGCGCATGCGTTTGGAAATAAGAAAAGCTTACTTCCCCCGTTTTTTAAAATCACAGCTTCTAGAAGGTTTACATGATTTCTTAAAAAACACGAGTTTTTAGAAAATGTGTTTTATTTCATAAATGGAATCAACAAAGTATGCACATTCTATGTCATAACGACTTTCTATAGTTTGTGCATGCATTTGGAAATAAGAAAAGCTTACTTCTCCCGTTTTTTAAAATCACAGCTTCTAGAAGGTTTACATGATTTCTTAAAAAACACGAGTTTTTAGAAAATGTATTTTATTTCATAAATGGAATCAACAAAGTATGCACATTCTTCGTCATAACGACTTTCTATAGTTTGCGCATTCGTCCGGAAATAAGAAAAGCCTACTTCCACCGTTTTTTAAAATCATAGCTTCTAGAAGGTTTACATGATTTCTTAAAAACCATGAGTTTTTAGAAAATGTGTTTTATTTCATAAATGGAATTAACAAAGTATGCACATTCTACGTCATAGCGACTTTCAATAGTTTGCGCATGCGTCCGGAAATAAAAAAAGCTTACTTCCCCCGTTTTTTAAATTCACAGCTTCTAGAAGGTTTACATGATTTCGTAAAAAACACGAGTTTTTAGAAAATGTATTTTATTTCATAAATGGAATTTACAAACTATGCACATTCTACGTCATAACGACTTTCTATAGTTTGCGCATGCGTCTGGAAATAAGAAAAGTTTACTTCAACCGTTTTTTAAAATCACAGCTTCTAGAAGGTTTACATGATTTCGTAAAAAACACTAGTTTTTAGAAAATGTGTTTTATTTCATAAATGGAATCTACAAAGTATGCACATTCTACGTCATAACGACTTTCTATAGTTTGCGCATGCGTCCGGAAATAAGAAAAGCTTACTTCTCCCGTTTTTTAAAATCACAGCTTCTAGAAGGTTCACATGATTTCTTAAAAAACAGGAGTTTTTAGAAAATGTGTTTTATTTCATAAAAGAAATCAACAAAGTATGCACATTCTACGTCATAATGACTTTCTATAGTTTGCGCATGCGTTTGGAAATAAGAAAAGCTTACTTCCCACGTTTTTTAAAATCACAGCTTCTAGAAGGTTTACATGATTTCTTAAAAAACACGAGTATTTAGAAAGTGTGTTTTATTTCATAAATGGAATCTACAAAGTATGCACATTCTATGTCATAACGACTTTCTATAGTTTGCGCATGCGTCTGGAAATAAGAAAAGTTTACTTCCACCGTTTTTTAAAATCACAGCTTTTAGAAGGTTTACATGATGTCATAAAAAACACGAGTTTTTAGAAAATGTGTGTTATTTCATAAATGGAATCTACAAAGTATGCACATTCTACGGCATAACGACTTTTTATAGTTTGCGCATGTGTCCGGAAATAAGAAAAGCTTACTTCCCCCATTTTTTAAAATCACAGCTTCTAGAAGGTTTACATGATTTCTTAAAAAACACGAGTTTTTAGAAAATGTGCTTTATTTCATAAATGGAATCAACAAAGTATGCACATTCTACGTCAAAACATGCGTTTGGAAATAAGAAAAGCTTACTTCCCCAGTTTTTTAAAATCACAGCTTCTAGAAGGTTTACATGATTTCTTAAAAAACACGAGTTTTTAGAAAATGTGTTTTATTTAATAAATGGAATCAACAAAGTATGCACATTCTACGTCATAATGACTTTCTATAGTTTGCGCATGCGTCCGGAAATAAGAAAAGCTTACTTCCACCGTTTTTTAAAATCACAGCTTCTAGAAGGTTTACATGATTTCTTAGAAGACACGAGTTTTTAGAAAATGTCTTTTATTTCATAAATGGAATCAACAAAGTATGCACATTCTACGTCATAACGACTTTCTATAGTTTGCGCATGTGTCCAGAAATAAGAAAAGCTTACTTTCCCCGTTTTTTAAAATCACAGCTTCTAGAAGGTTTACATGATTTCGTAAAAAACACAACTTTTTAGAAAATGTGTTTTATTGGATAAATGGAATCTACAAAGTATGCACATTCTACATCATAACGACTTTCTATAGTTTGCGCATGCATCCGGAAATAAGAAAAGCTTGCTTCCCCCGTTTTTTAAAATCACAGCTTCTAGAAGTTTTACATGATTTCGTAAAAAACACGAGTTTTTAGAACATGTGTTTTATTTCATAAATGGAATCTACAAAGTATGCACATTCTATGTCATAACGGCTTTCTATATATTGCGCATGCGTCGGGAAATAAGAAAAGCTTACTTCCTCCGTTTTTTAAAATCACAGCTTCTGCAAGATTTACATGATTTCTTAAAAAACACGAGTTTTTAGAAAATGTGTTTTATTTCATAAATGGAATCAACAAAGTATGCACATTCTACGTCATAGCGACTTTCAATAGTTTGCGCATGCGTCCGGAAATAAGAAAAGCTTACTTCCCCCGTTTTTTAAATTCACAGCTTCTAGAAGGTTTACATGATTTCGTAAAAAACACGAGTTTTTAGAAAATGTGTGTTATTTCATAAATGGAATCTACAAAGTATGCACATTCTACATCATAACGACTTTTTATAGTTTGCGCATGTGTCCGGAAATAAGAAAAGCTTACTTCCCCCATTTTTTAAAATCACAGCTTCTAGAAAGTTTACATGATTTCTTAAAAAACATGAGTTTTTAGAAAATGTGTTTTATTTCATAAATGGAATCAACAAAGTATGCACATTCTACGTCATAACGACTTTCTATAGTTTGCGCATGCGTTTGGAAATAAGAAAAGCTTACTTCCCCCGTTTTTTAAAATCACAGCTTCTAGAAGGTTTACATGGTTTCCTAAAAAACACGAGTTTTTAGAAAATGTGTTTTATTTCATAAATGGAATCAACAAAGTATGCACATTCTACGTCATAAATACTTTCTATAGTTTGCGCATGCCTCCGAAAATAAGAAAAGCTTACTTCCATCGTTTTTTAAAATCACAGCTTCTAGAAGGTTTACATGATTTCGTAAAAAACACGAGTTTTTAGAAAATGTGTTTTATTTCATAAATGGAATCTACAAAGTATGCACATTCTACGTCATAACGACTTTCTATAGTTTGCGCATGCGTCTGCAAATAAGAAAAGCTTACTTCCCCCGTTTTTTAAAATCACAGCTTCTAGCAGGTTTACATGATTTCTTAAAAAACACGAGTTTTTAGAAAATGTGTTTTATTTCATAAATGGAATCAACAAAGTATGCACATTCTACATCATAACGACTTTCTATAGTTTGCGCATGCGTCCGGAAATAAGAAAAGCTTACTTCCACTGTTTTTTAAAATCACAGCTTCTAGAAGGTTTACATGATTACGTAAAAAACATGAGTTTTTAGAAAATGTGTTTTATTTCACAAATGGAATCTAAAAAGTATGCACATTCTACGTCATAACGACTTTCTATTGTTTGCGCATGCGTCCGGAAATAAGAAAAGCTTACTTCCACCATTGTTTAAAATCACAGCTTCTAGAAGGTTTGCATGATTTCGTAAAAAACACGAGTTTTTAGAAAATGTGTATTATTTCATAAATGGAATCTACAAAGTATGCACATTCTACGTCATAACGACTTTCTATAGTTTGCGCATGCGTCCGGAAATAAGAAAAGCTTACTTCCACCGTTTTTTAAAATCACAGCTTCTAGAAGGTTTACATGATGTCGTAAAAAACACGAGTTTTTAGAAAATGTGTTTTATTGGATAAATGGAATCTACAAAGTATGCACATTCTACATCATAACGACTTTCTATAGTTTGCACATGCGTCCGGAAATAAGAAAAGCTTACTTCCCCCGTTTTTTAAAATCACAGCTTCTAGAAGGTTTACATGATTTCGTAAAAAGCACGAGTTTTTAGAAAATGTGTTTTATTTCATAAATGGAATCTACAAAGTATGCACATTCTATGTCATATAGACTTTCTATAGTTTGTGCATGCGTCCGGAAATAAGAAAAGCTTACTTCCCCCGTTTTTTAAAATCACAGCTTCTGCAAGATTTACATGATTTCTTAAAAAACACGAGTTTTTACAAAATGTGTTTTATTTCATAAATGGAATCAACAAAGTATGCACATTCTACGTCATAGCGACTTTCAATAGTTTGCGCATGCGTACGGAAATAAGAAAAGCTTACTTCCCCCATTTTTTAAATTCACAGCTTCTAGAAGGTTTACATGATTTCGTAAAAAACACGAGTTTTTAGAAAATGTGTTTTATTAAATAAATGGAATTTACAAACTATGCACATTCTACGTCATAACGACTTTCTATAGTTTGCGCATGCGTCCGGTAATAAGAAAAGCTTACTTCCCCCGTTTTTTAAAATCACAGCTTCTAGAAGGTTTACATGATTTCTTAAAAAACACGAGTTTTTAGAAAATGTGTTTTATTTAATAAATGGAATCAACAAAGTATGCACATTCTACGTCATAACGACTTTCTATAGTTTGCGCATGAGTCAGGAAATAAGAAAAGCTTACTTCCACCGTTTTTTAAAATCACAGCTTCTAGAAGCTTTACATGATTTCGTAAAAAACACGAGTTTTTAGAAAATGCGTTTTATTTCATAAAAGGAATCTACAAAGTATGCACATTCTACGTCATAAAGACTTTCTATAGTTTGTGCATGCGTCCGGAAATAAGAAAAGCTTACTTCCCCCGTTTTTTAAAATCACAGCTTCTAGAAGGTTTACACGATTTCTTAAAAAACACGAGTTTTTAGAAAATGTGTTTTATTTCATAAATGGAATCAACAAATTATGCACATTCTAGGTCATAACGACTTTCTATAGTTTGCGCATGCGTTTGGAAATAAGAAAAACTTACATCCCCCGTTTTTTAAAATCACAGCTTCTAGAAGGTTTACATGATTTCTTAAAAAACATGAGTTTTTAGAAAATGTGTTTTATTTCATAAATGGAATCAATAAAGTACGCACATTCTACGTCATAACGACTTTCTATAGTTTGCGCATGCGTCCGGAAATACGAAAAGCTTACTTCCACCGTTTTTTAAAATCACAGCTTCTAGAAGGTTTACATGATTACGTAAAAAACATGAGTTTTTAGAAAATGTGTTTTATTTAATAAATGGAATCAACAAAGTATGCACATTCTACGTCATAACGACTTTCTATAGTTTGCGCATGAGTCAGGAAATAAGAAAAGCTTACTTCCACCGTTTTTTAAAATCACAGCTTCTAGAAGGTTTACATGATTTCGTAAAAAACACGAGTTTTTAGAAAATGTGTTTTATTTCATAAATGGAATCTACAAAGTATGCACATTCTATGTCATAACGACTTTCTATAGTTTGTGCATGCGTCCGGAAATAAGAAAAGCTTACTTCCCCCGTTTTTTAAAATCACAGCTTCTGCAAGATTTACATGATTTCTTAAAAAACACGAGTTTTTAGAAAATGTGTTTTATTTCATAAATGGAATCAACAAAGTATGCACATTCTACGTCATAGCGACTTTCAATAGTTTGCGCATGCGTCCGGAAATAAGAAAAGCTTACTTCCCCCGTTTTTTAAATTCACAGCTTCTAGAAGGTTTACATGATTTCGTAAAAAACACGAGTTTTTAGAAAATGTGTTTTATTTCATAAATGGAATTTACAAGTTATGCACATTCTACGTCATAACGACTTTCTATAGTTTGCGCATGCGTCCGGAAATAAGAAAAGCTTACTTCCCCCGTTTTTTAAAATCACAGCTTCTAGAAGGTTTACATGATTTCTTAAAAAACACGAGTTTTTAGAAAATGTGTTTTATTTAATAAATGGAATCAACAAAGTATGCACATTCTACGTCATAACGACTTTCTATAGTTTGCGCATGAGTCAGGAAATAAGAAAAGCTTACTTCCACCGTTTTTTAAAATCACAGCTTCTAGAAGGTTTACATGATTTCGTAAAAAACACGAGTTTTTAGAAAATGTGTTTTATTTCATAAAAGGAATCTACAAAGTATGCACATTCTACGTCATAACGACTTTCTATAGTTTGTGCATGCGTCCGGAAATAAGAAAACCTTACTTCCCCCGTTTTTTAAAATCACAGCTTCTAGAAGGTTTACACGATTTCATAAAAAACACGAGTTTTTAGAAAATGTGTTTTATTTCATAAATGGAATCAACAAAGTATGCACATTCTAGTTCATAACGACTTTCTATAGTTTGCGCATGCGTTTGGAAATAAGAAAAACTTACTTCCCCCGTTTTTTAAAATCACAGCTTCTAGAAGGTTTACATGATTTCTTAAAAAACATGAGTTTTTAGAAAATGTGTTTTATTTCATAAATGGAATCAATAAAGTACGCACATTCTACGTCATAACGACTTTCTATAGTTTGCGCATGCGTCCGGAAATACGAAAAGCCTACTTCCACCGTTTTTTAAAATCACAGCTTCTAGAAGGTTTACATGATTTCGTAAAAAACACGAGTTTTTAGAAAATGTGTTTTATTTCATAAATCAAATCTACAAAGTATGCACATTCTACGTCATAACGACTTTCTATAGTTTGCGCATGAGTCAGGAAATAAGAAAAGCTTACTTCCACCGTTTTTTAAAATCACAGCTTCTAGAAGGTTTACATGATTTCGTAAAAAACACGAGTTTTTAGAAAATGTGTTTTATTTCTCAAATGGAATCTACAAAGTATGCACATTCTACGTCAAAACGACTTTCTATTGTTTGCGCATTCGTCCAGAAATAAGAAAAGCTTACTTCCACCGTTTTTTAAAATCACAGCTTCTAGAAGGTTTACATCATTTCGTAAAAAACACGAGTTTTTAGAAAATGTGTTTTATTTCATAAATGGAATCTAAAAAGTATGCACATTCTACGTCATAACGACTTTCTATAGTTTGCGCATGCGTCCGGAAATAAGAAAAGCTTACTTCCACCGTTTTTTAAAATCACAGCTTCTAGAAGGTTTACATGATGTCGTAAAAAACACGAGTTTTTAGAAAATGTGTGTTATTTCATAAATGGAATCTACAAAGTATGCACATTCTACGTCATAACGACTTTGTATAGTTTGCGCATGTGTCCGGAAATAAGAAAAGCTTACTTCCCCCCTTTTTTAAAATCACAGCTTCTAGAAGGTTTACATGATTTCTTAAAAAACACGAGTTTTTAGAAAATGTGTTTTATTTCATAAATGGAATCTACAAAGTATGCACATTCTACGTCATAACGGCTTTCTATAGTTTGCGCATGCGTTTGGAAATAAGAAAAGCTTACTTCCCCCGTTTTTTAAAATCACAGCTTCTAGAAGGTTTACATGATTTCTTAAAAAACACGAGTTTTTAGAAGATGTGTTTTATTTAATAAATGGAATCAACAAAGTATGCACATTCTACGTGATAACGACTTTCTATAGTTTGCGCATGCGTCTGGAAATAAGAAAAGCTTACTTCCACCGTTTTTTAAAATCACAGCTTCTAGAAGGCTTACATGATTTCTTAAAAACCATGAGTTTTTAGAAAATGTCTTTTATTTCATAAATGGAATCAACAAAGTATGCACATTCTACGTCATAACGACTTTCTATAGTTTGCGCATGTGTCCGGAAATAAGAAAAGCTTACTTCCCCCGTTTTTTGAAATCACAGCTTCTAGAAGGTTTACATGATTTCGTAAAAAACACGAGTTTTTAGAAAATGTGTTTTATTTCATAAATGGAATCTACAAAGTATGCACATTCTATGTCATAACGACTTTCTATAGTTTGCGCATGCGTCCGGAAATAAGAAAAGCTTACTTCCCCCGTTTTTTAAAATCACAGCTTCTGCAAGATTTACATGATTTCTTAAAAAACACGAGTTTTTAGAAAATGTGTTTTATTTCATAAATGGAATCAACAAAGTATGCACATTCTACGTCATAGCGACTTTCAATAGTTTGCGCATGCGTCCGGAAATAAGAAAAGCTTACTTCCCCCGTTTTTTAAATTCACAGCTTCTAGAAGGTTTACATGATTTCGTAAAAAACACGAGTTTTTAGAAAATGTGTTTTATTTCATAAATGGAATTTACAAACTATGCACATTCTACGTCATAACGACTTTCTATAGTTTGCGCATGCGTCCGGACATAAGAAAAGCTTACTTCCCCCGTTTTTTAAAATCACAGCTTCTAGAAGGTTTACATGATTTCTTAAAAAACACGAGTTTTTAGAAAATGTGTTTTATTTCATAAATGGAATCAACAAAGTATGCACATTCTACGTCATAACGACTTTCTATAGTTTGCGCATGAGTCAGGAAATAAGAAAAGCTTACTTCCACCGTTTTTTAAAATCACAGCTTCTAGAAAGTTTACATGATTTCGTAAAAAACACGAGTTTTTAGAAAATGTGTTTTATTTCATAAAAGGAATCTACAAAGTATGCACATTCTACGTCATAACGACTTTCTATAGTTTGCGCATGCGTTTGGAAATAAGAAAAGCTTACTTCCCCCCTTTTTTAAAATCACAGCTTCTAGAAGGTTTACATGATTTCTTAAAAAACACGAGTTTTTAGAAGATGTGTTTTATTTAATAAATGGAATCAACAAAGTATGCACATTCTACGTGATAACGAATTTCTATAGTTTGCGCATGCGTCCGGAAATAAGAAAAGCTTACTTCCCCCCTTTTTTAAAATCACAGCTTCTAGAAGGTTTACATGATTTCTTAAAAAACAAGAGTTTTTAGAAAATGTGTTTTATTTCATAAATGGAATATACAAAGTATGCACATTCTAGGTCATAACGACTTTCTATAGTTTGCGCATGCGTTTGGAAATAAGAAAAGCTTACTTCCCCCGTTTTTTAAAATCGCAGCTTCTAGAAGGTTTACATGATTTCTTAAAAAACACGAGTTTTTAGAAGATGTGTTTTATTTAATAAATGGAATAAAAAAAGTATGCACATTCTACGTCATAACGACTTTCTATAGTTTGCGCATGCGTTCAGAAATAAGAAAAGCTTACTTCCACCGTTTTTTAAAATCACAGCTTCTAGAAGGCTTACATGATTTCTTAAAAAACACGAGTTTTTAGAAAATGTCTTTTATTTCATAAATGGAATCAACAAAGTATGCACATTCTACGTAATAACGACTTTCTATAGTTTGCGCATGTGTCCGGAAATAAGAAAAGCTTACTTCCCCCGTTTTTTAAAATCACAGCTTCTAGAAGGTTTACATGATTTCGTAAAAAACACGAGTTTTTAGAAAATGTGTTTTATTGGATAAATGGAATCTACAAAGTATGCACATTCTACATCATAACGACTTTCTATAGTTTGCGCATGCGTCCGGAAATAAGAAAAGCTTACTTCCCCCGTTTTTTAAAATCACAGCTTCTAGAAGGTTTACATGATTTCGTAAAAAACACGAGTTTTTAGAAAATGTGTTTTATTTCATAAATGGAATCTACAAAGTATGCACATTCTATGTCATAACGACTTTCTATATTTTGCGCATGCGTCCGGAAATAAGAAAAGCTTACTTCCCCTGTTTTTTAAAATCACAGCTTCTACAAGATTTACATGATTTCTTAAAAAACACGAGTTTTTAGAAAATGTGTTTTATTTCATAAATGGAATCAACAAAGTATGCACATTCTACGTCATAGCGACTTTCTATAGTTTGCGCATGCGTCCGGAAATAAGAAAAGCTTACTTCGCCCGTTTTTTAAATTCACAGCTTCTAGAAGGTTTACATGCTTTCGTAAAAAACACGAGTTTTTAGAAAATGTGTTTTATTTCATAAATGGAATCTACAAAGTATGCACATTCTACGTCATAACGACTTTCTATAGTTTGCGCATGCGTCCGGAAATAAGAAAAGCATACTTCCCCCGTTTTTTAAAATCACAGCTTCTGGAAGATTTACATGATTTCTTAAAAAACACGAGTTTTTAGAAAATGTGTTTTATTTCATAAATGGAATCAACAAAGTATGCACATTCTACGTCATAGCGACTTTCAATAGTTTGCGCATGCGTCCGGAAATAAGAAAAGCTTACTTCCACCGTTTTTTAAAATCACAGCTTCTAGAAGGTTTACATGATTTCGTAAAAAACACGAGTTTTTAGAAAATGTGTTTTATTTCATAAATGGAATTTACAAACTAGGCACATTCTACGTCATAACGACTTTCTATAGTTTGCGCATGCGTCCGGAAATAAGAAAAGTTTACTTCAACCGTTTTTTAAAATCACAGCTTCTAGAAGGTTTACATGATTTCGTAAAAAACACGAGTTTTTAGAAAATGTGTTTTATTTCATAAATGGAATCTACAAAGTATGCACATTCTACGTCATAACGACTTTCTATAGTTTTCGCATGCGTCCGGAAATAAGAAAAACTTACTTCCACTGTTTTTTAAAATCACAGCTTCTAGAAGGTTTACATGATTTCTTAAAAACCACGAGTTTTTAGAAAATGTGTTTTATTTCATAAATGGAATCAACAAAGTATGCACATTCTACGTCATAACGACTTTCTATAGTTTGTGCATTCGTTCGGAAATAAGAAAAGCTTACTTCCACCGTTTTTTAAAATCACAGCTTCTAAAAGGTTTACATGATTTCGTAAAAAACACGAGTTTTTAGAAAATGTGTTATATTTGATAAATCGAATCAACAAAGTATGCACATTCTATGTCATAACGACTTTCTATAGTTTGTGCATTCGTCCAGAAATAAGAAAAGCTTACTTCCAACGTTTTTTAAAATAACGGCTTCTAGAAGGTTTACATGATTTCTTAAAAAAGACGAGTTTTTAGAAAATGTGTTTTATTTCATAAATGGAATCAACAAATTATGCACATTCTACGTCATAACGACTTTCTATAGTTTCCGCATTCGTCCGGAAATAAGAAAAACTTACTTCCACCGTTTATTAAAATCACAGCTTCTAGAAGGTTTACATGATTTGATAAAAAACACGAGTTTTTAGAAAATGTGTTTTATTTCATAAATGGAATCTACAAAGTATGCACATTCTACGTCATAACGACTTTCTATAGTTTGCGCATGCGTCTGGAAATATGAAAAGCTTACTTCCCACGTTTTTTAAAATCACAGCTTCTAGAAGGTTTACATGATTTCTTAAAAAACACGAGTTTTTAGAAATGTGTTTTATTTCATCAATGGAATCAACAAAGTATGCACATTCTACGTCATAACGACTTTCTATAGTTTGCGCATCCGTTTGGAAATAAGAAAAGCTTACTTCCCCCGTTTTTTAAAATCACAGCATCTAGAAGGTTTACATGATTTCTTAAAAAACACGAGTTTTTAGAAAATGTGTTTTATTTCATAAATGGAATCAACAAAGTATGCACATTCTACATCATAACGACTTTCTATAGTTTGCGCATTCGTCCGGAAATAAGAAAAACTTACTTCCACTGTTTTTTAAAATCACAGCTTCTAGAAGGTTTACATGATTACGTAAAAAACACGAGTTTTTAGAAAATGTGTTTTATTTCACAAATGGAATCTACAAAGTATGCACATTCTACGTCATAACGACTTTCTATTGTTTGCGCATGCGTCCGGAAATAAGAAAAGCTTACTTCCACCGTTTTTTAAAATCACAGCTTCTAGAAGGTTTTCATGATTTCGTAAAAAACACGAGTTTTTAGAAAATGTGTTTTATTTCATAAATAGAATCAACAAAGTATGCACATTCTACGTCATAACGACTTTCTATAGTTTGCACATGCATCCGGAAATAAGAAAAGCTTACTTCCACCGTTTTTTAAAATCACAGCTTCTAGAAGGTTTATATGATTTCTTAAAAAAAAAGAGTTTTTAGAAAATGTGTTTTATTTCATAAATGGAATCAACAAAGTATGCACATTCTACGAAATAACGAATTTCTATAGTTTGCACATGCATCCGGAAATAAGAAAAGCTTACTTCCACCATTTTTTAAAATCACAGCTTCTAGAAGGTTTATATGATTTCTTAAAAAACATGAGTTTTTAGAAAATGTGTTTTATTTCATAAATGGATTCTACAAAGTATGCACATTCTACATCATAACGACTTTCTATAGTTTGCGCATTCGTCCGGAAATAAGAAAAGCTTACTTCCACCGTTTATTAAAATCACAGCTTCTAGAAGGTTTACATGATTTCGTAAAAAACACGAGTTTTTAGAAAATGTGTTTTATTTCATAAATGCAATCTACAAAGTATGCACATTCTACGTCGTAACGATTTTCTATAGTTTGCGCATGCGTCCGGAAATAAGAAAAGCTTACTTCCCCCGTTTTTTAAAATCACAGCTTCTAGAATGTTTACATGATTACGTAAAAAACATGAGTTTTTAGAAAATGTGTTTTATTTCACAAATGGAATCTACAAAGTATGCACATTCTACGTCATAACGACTTTCTATTGTTTGCGCATGCGTCCGGAAATAAGAAAAGCTTACTTCCACCATTTTTTAAAATCACAGCTTCTAGAAGGTTTGCATGATTTCGTAAAAAACACGAGTTTTAAGAAAATGTGTTTTATTTCATAAATGGAATCTACAAAGTATGCACATTCTACGTCATAACGACTTTCTATAGTTTGCGCATTCGTCCGGAAATAAGAAAAGCTTACTTCCACCGTTTTTTAAAATCACAGCTTCTAGAAGGTTTACATGATGTCGTAAAAAACACGAGTTTTTAGAAAATGTGTGTTATTTCATAAATGGAATCTACAAAGTATGCACATTCTACGTCATAACGACTTTTAATAGTTTGCGAATGTGTCCAGAAATAAGAAAAGCTTACTTCCCCCATTTTTTAAAATCACAGCTTCTAGAAGGTTTACATGATTTCTTAAAAAACACGAGTTTTTAGAAAATGTGTTTTATTTCATAAATGGAATCAACAAAGTATGCACATTCTACGTCATAACGACTTTCTATAGTTTGCGCATTCGTCCGGAAATAATAAAAGCTTACTTCCACCGTTTATTAAAATCACAGCTTCTAGAAGGTTTACATGATTTCGTAAAAAACACGAGTTTTTAGAAAATGTGTTTTATTTCATAAATGCAATCTACAAAGTATGCACATTCTAAGTCGTAACGACTTTCTATAGTTTGCGCATGCGTCCGGAAATAAGAAAAGCTTACTTCCCCCGTTTTTTAAAATCACAGCTTCTAGAAGGTTTACATGATTTCTTAAAAAACACGAGTTTTTAGAAAATGTGTTTTATTTCATAAATGGAATCAACAAAGTATGCACATTCTATGTCATAACGACTTTCTATAGTTTGCGCATGCGTTTGGAAATAAGAAAATCTTACTTCCCCCGTTTTTTAAAATCACAGCTTCTAGAAGGTTTACATGATTTTTTTAAAAACACGAGTTTTTAGAAAATGTGTTTTATTTCATAAATGGAATCAACAAAGTATGCACATTCTACGTCATAAATACTTTCTATAGTTTGCGCATGCGTCCGGAAATAAGAAAAGCTTACTTCCACCGTTTTTTAAAATCACAGCTTCTAGAAGGTTTACATGATTTTTTAAAAAACACGAGTTTTTAGAAAATGTGTTTTATTTCATAAATGGAATCTACAAAGTATGCACATTCTACGTCATAACGACTTTCTATAGTTTGCGCATGCGTCCGGAAATAAGAAAAGCTTACTTCCACCGTTTTTTAAAATCACAGCTTCTAGAAGGTTTACATGATTTCTTAAAAACCACGAGTTTTTAGAAAATGTGTTTTATTTCATAAATGGAATCAACAAAGTATGCACATTCTACATCATAACGACTTTCTCAAGTTTTTGCATTCGTTCGGAAATAAGAAAAGCTTACTTCCATCGATTTTTAAAATCACAGCTTCTAGAAGGTTTACAAGATTTCGTAAAAAACACGAGTTTTTAGAAAATGTGTTTTATTTCATAAATCGAATGTACAAAGTATGCACATTCTACGTCATAACGAATTTCTATAGTTTGCATATGCGTCCGAAAATAAGAAAAGCTTACTTCCACCATTTTTTAAAATCACACCTTCTAGAAGGTTTACATGATTTCTTAAAAAACATGACTTTTTAGAAAATGTGTTTTATTTCATAAATGGAATCAACAAAGTATGCACATTCTACGTCATAACGACTTTCTATAGTTTGCGCATTCGTCCGGAAATAAGAAAATCTTACTTCCACCGTTTATTAAAATCACAGCTTCTAGAAGGTTTACATGATTTCCTAAAAAACACGAGTTTTTAGAAAATGTGTTTTATTTCATAAATGGAATCTACAAAGTATGCACATTCTACGTCATAACGACTTTCTATAGTTTGCGCATGCGTCTGGAAATAAGAAAAGCTTACTTCCACCATTTTTTAAAATCACAGCTTCTAGAAGGTTTACATGATTACGTAAAAAACACGAGTTTTTAGAAAATGTGTTTTATTTCACAAATGGAATCAACAAAGTATGCACATTCTATGTCATAACGACTTTCTATAGTTTGCGCATGCGTTTGGAAATAAGAAAAGCTTACTTCCCCCGTTTTTTAAAATCACAGCTTCTGAAGGTTTACATAATTTCGTGAGAAACACGAGTTTTTAGAAAATGTGTTTTATTTCATAAATGGAATCAACAAAGTATGCACATTCTACATCATAACGACTTTCTATAGTTTGTGCATGCGTCCGGAAATAAGAAAAGCTTACTTCCACCGTTTTTTAAAATCACGGCTTCTAGAAGGTTTACATGATTACGTAAAAAACATGAGTTTTTAGAAAATGTGTTTTATTTCACAAATGGAATCTACAAAGTATGCACATTCTACGTCATAACGACTTTCTATTGTTTGCGCATGCGTCCGGAAATAACAAAAGCTTACTTCCACCATTTTTTAAAATCACAGCTTCTAGAAGGTTTGCATGATTTCGTAAAAAACATGAGTTTTTAGAAAATGTGTTTTATTTCATAAATGGAATCTACAAAGTATGCACATTCTACGTCATAAAGAATTTCTATAGTTTGCGCATTCGTCCGAAAATAAGAAAAGCTTACTTCCACCGTTTTTTAAAATCACAGCTTCTAGAAGGTTTGCATGATTTCGTAAAAAACACGAGTTTTTAGAAAATGTGTTTTATTTCATAAATAGAATCAACAAAGTATGCACATTCTACGTCATAACGACTTTCTATAGTTTGCACATGCATCCGGAAATAAGAAAAGCTTACTTCCACCGTTTTTTAAAATCACAGCTTCTAGAAGGTTTATATGATTTCTTAAAAAAAAAGAGTTTTTAGAAAATGTGTTTTATTTCATAAATGGATTCTACAAAGTATGCACATTCTACATCATAACGACTTTCTATAGTTTGCGCATTCGTCCGGAAATAAGAAAAGCTTACTTCCACCGTTTATTAAAATCACAGCTTCTAGAAGGTTTACATGATTTCGTAAAAAACACGAGTTTTTAGAAAATGTGTTTTATTTCATAAATGCAATCTACAAAGTATGCACATTCTACGTCGTAACGATTTTCTATAGTTTGCGCATGCGTCCGGAAATAAGAAAAGCTTACTTCCCCCGTTTTTTAAAATCACAGCTTCTAGAAGGTTTACATGATTACGTAAAAAACATGAGTTTTTAGAAAATGTGTTTTATTTCACAAATGGAATCTACAAAGTATGCACATTCTACGTCATAACGACTTTCTATTGTTTGCGCATGCGTCCGGAAATAAGAAAAGCTTACTTCCACCATTTTTTAAAATCACAGCTTCTAGAAGGTTTGCATGATTTCGTAAAAAACACGAGTTTTAAGAAAATGTGTTTTATTTCATAAATGGAATCTACAAAGTATGCACATTCTACGTCATAACGACTTTCTATAGTTTGCGCATTCGTCCGGAAATAAGAAAAGCTTACTTCCACCGTTTTTTAAAATCACAGCTTCTAGAAGGTTTACATGATGTCGTAAAAAACACGAGTTTTTAGAAAATGTGTGTTATTTCATAAATGGAATCTACAAAGTATGCACATTCTACGTCATAACGACTTTTTATAGTTTGCGAATGTGTCCGGAAATAAGAAAAGCTTACTTCCACCAGTTTTTAAAATCACAGCTTCTAGAAGGTTTACATGATTTCTTAAAAAACACGAGTTTTTAGAAAATGTGTTTTATTTCATAAATGGAATCAACAAAGTATGCACATTCTACGTCATAACGACTTTCTATAGTTTGCGCATTCGTCCGGAAATAAGAAAAGCTTACTTCCACCGTTTATTAAAATCACAGCTTCTAGAAGGTTTACATGATTTCGTAAAAAACACGAGTTTTTAGAAAATGTGTTTTATTTCATAAATGCAATCTACAAAGTATGCACATTCTAAGTCGTAACGACTTTCTATAGTTTGCGCATGCGTCCGGAAATAAGAAAAGCTTACTTCCCCCGTTTTTTAAAATCACAGCTTCTAGAAGGTTTACATGATTTCTTAAAAAACACGAGTTTTTAGAAAATGTGTTTTATTTCATAAATGGAATCAACAAAGTATGCACATTCTATGTCATAACGACTTTCTATAGTTTGCGCATGCGTTTGGAAATAAGAAAATCTTACTTCCCCCGTTTTTTAAAATCACAGCTTCTAGAAGGTTTACATGATTTTTTTAAAAACATGAGTTTTTAGAAAATGTGTTTTATTTCATAAATGGAATCAACAAAGTATGCACATTCTACGTCATAAATACTTTATATAGTTTGCGCATGCGTCCGGAAATAAGAAAAGCTTACTTCCACCGTTTTTTAAAATCACAGCTTCTAGAAGGTTTACATGATTTTTTAAAAAACACGAGTTTTTAGAAAATGTGTTTTATTTAATAAATGGAATCTACAAAGTATGCACATTCTACGTCATAACGACTTTCTATAGTTTGCGCATGCGTCCGGAAATAAGAAAAGCTTACTTCCACCGTTTTTTAAAATCACAGCTTCTAGAAGGTTTACATGATTTCTTAAAAACCACGAGTTTTTAGAAAATGTGTTTTATTTCATAAATGGAATCAACAAAGTATGCACATTCTACATCATAACGACTTTCTCAAGTTTTTGCATTCGTTCGGAAATAAGAAAAGCTTACTTCCATCGTTTTTTAAAATCACAGCTTCTAGAAGGTTTACAAGATTTCGTAAAAAACACGAGTTTTTAGAAAATGTGTTTTATTTCATAAATCGAATGTACAAAGTATGCACATTCTACGTCATAACGAATTTCTATAGTTTGCATATGCGTCCGAAAATAAGAAAAGCTTACTTCCACCATTTTTTAAAATCACACCTTCTAGAAGGTTTACATGATTTCTTAAAAAACACGACTTTTTAGAAAATGTGTTTTATTTCATAAATGGAATCAACAAAGTATGCACATTCTACGTCATAACGACTTTCTATAGTTTGCGCATTCGTCCGGAAATAAGAAAATCTTACTTCCACCGTTTATTAAAATCACAGCTTCTAGAAGGTTTACATGATTTCCTAAAAAACACGAGTTTTTAGAAAATGTGTTTTATTTCATAAATGGAATCTACAAAGTATGCACATTCTACGTCATAACGACTTTCTATAGTTTGCGCATGCGTCTGGAAATAAGAAAAGCTTACTTCCACCATTTTTTAAAATCACAGCTTCTAGAAGGTTTACATGATTACGTAAAAAACACAAGTTTTTAGAAAATGTGTTTTATTTCACAAATGGAATCAACAAAGTATGCACATTCTACGTCATAACGACTTTCTATAGTTTGCGCATGCGTTTGGAAATAAGAAAAGCTTACTTCCCCCGTTTTTTAAAATCACAGCTTCTGAAGGTTTACATAATTTCGTGAGAAACACGAGTTTTTAGAAAATGTGTTTTATTTCATAAATGGAATCAACAAAGTATGCACATTCTACATCATAACGACTTTCTATAGTTTGTGCATGCGTCCGGAAATAAGAAAAGCTTACTTCCACCGTTTTTTAAAATCACGGCTTCTAGAAGGTTTACATGATTACGTAAAAAACATGAGTTTTTAGAAAATGTGTTTTATTTCACAAATGGAATCTACAAAGTATGCACATTCTACGTCATAACGACTTTCTATTGTTTGCGCATGCGTCCGGAAATAAGAAAAGCTTACTTCCACCATTTTTTAAAATCACAGCTTCTAGAAGGTTTGCATGATTTCGTAAAAAACACGAGTTTTTAGAAAATGTGTTTTATTTCATAAATGGAATCTACAAAGTATGCACATTCTACGTCATAAAGAATTTCTATAGTTTGCGCATTCGTCCGAAAATAAGAAAAGCTTACTTCCACCGTTTTTTAAAATCACAGCTTCTAGAAGGTTTGCATGATTTCGTAAAAAACATGAGTTTTTAGAAAATGTGTTTTATTTCATAAATAGAATCAACAAAGTATGCACATTCTACGTCATAACGACTTTCTATAGTTTGCACATGCATCCGGAAATAAGAAAAGCTTACTTCCACCATTTTTTAAAATCACAGCTTCTAGAAGGTTTATATGATTTCTTAAAAAACACGAGTTTTTAGAAAATGTGTTTTATTTCATAAATGGATTCTACAAAGTATGCACATTCTACATCATAACGACTTTCTATAGTTTGCGCATTCGTCCGGAAATAAGAAAAGCTTACTTCCACCGTTTATTAAAATCACAGCTTCTAGAAGGTTTACATGATTTCGTAAAAAACACGAGTTTTTAGAAAATGTGTTTTATTTCATAAATGCAATCTACAAAGTATGCACATTCTACGTCGTAACGATTTTCTATAGTTTGCGCATGCGTCCGGAAATAAGAAAAGCTTACTTCCCCCGTTTTTTAAAATCACAGCTTCTAGAAGGTTTACATGATTACGTAAAAAACATGAGTTTTTAGAAAATGTGTTTTATTTCACAAATGGAATCTACAAAGTATGCACATTCTACGTCATAACGACTTTCTATTGTTTGCGCATGCGTCCGGAAATAAGAAAAGCTTACTTCCACCATTTTTTAAAATCACAGCTTCTAGAAGGTTTGCATGATTTCGTAAAAAACACGAGTTTTAAGAAAATGTGTTTTATTTCATAAATGGAATCTACAAAGTATGCACATTCTACGTCATAACGACTTTCTATAGTTTGCGCATTCGTCCGGAAATAAGAAAAGCTTACTTCCACCGTTTTTTAAAATCACAGCTTCTAGAAGGTTTACATGATGTCGTAAAAAACACGAGTTTTTAGAAAATGTGTGTTATTTCATAAATGGAATCTACAAAGTATGCACATTCTACGTCATAATGACTTTTTATAGTTTGCGAATGTGTCCGGAAATAAGAAAAGCTTACTTCCCCCATTTTTTAAAATCACAGCTTCTAGAAGGTTTACATGATTTCTTAAAAAACACGAGTTTTTAGAAAATGTGTTTTATTTCATAAATGGAATCAACAAAGTATGCACATTCTACGTCATAACGACTTTCTATAGTTTGCGCATTCGTCCGGAAATAAGAAAAGCTTACTTCCACCGTTTATTAAAATCACAGCTTCTAGAAGGTTTACATGATTTCGTAAAAAACACGAGTTTTTAGAAAATGTGTTTTATTTCATAAATGCAATCTACAAAGTATGCACATTCTAAGTCGTAACGACTTTCTATAGTTTGCGCATGCGTCCGGAAATAAGAAAAGCTTACTTCCCCCGTTTTTTAAAATCACAGCTTCTAGAAGGTTTACATGATTTCTTAAAAAACACGAGTTTTTAGAAAATGTGTTTTATTTCATAAATGGAATCAACAAAGTATGCACATTCTATGTCATAACGACTTTCTATAGTTTGCGCATGCGTTTGGAAATAAGAAAATCTTACTTCCCCCGTTTTTTAAAATCACAGCTTCTAGAAGGTTTACATGATTTTTTTAAAAACACGAGTTTTTAGAAAATGTGTTTTATTTCATAAATGGAATCAACAAAGTATGCACATTCTACGTCATAAATACTTTCTATAGTTTGCGCATGCGTCCGGAAATAAGAAAAGCTTACTTCCACCGTTTTTTAAAATCACAGCTTCTAGAAGGTTTACATGATTTTTTAAAAAACACGAGTTTTTAGAAAATGTGTTTTATTTCATAAATGGAATCTACAAAGTATGCACATTCTACGTCATAACGACTTTCTATAGTTTGCGCATGCGTCCGGAAATAAGAAAAGCTTACTTCCACCGTTTTTTAAAATCACAGCTTCTAGAAGGTTTACATGATTTCTTAAAAACCACGAGTTTTTAGAAAATGTGTTTTATTTCATAAATGGAATCAACAAAGTATGCACATTCTACATCATAACGACTTTCTCAAGTTTTTGCATTCGTTCGGAAATAAGAAAAGCTTACTTCCATCGCTTTTTAAAATCACAGCTTCTAGAAGGTTTACAAGATTTCGTAAAAAACACGAGTTTTTAGAAAATGTGTTTTATTTCATAAATCGAATGTACAAAGTATGCACATTCTACGTCATAACGAATTTCTATAGTTTGCATATGCGTCCGAAAATAAGAAAAGCTTACTTCCACCATTTTTTAAAATCACACCTTCTAGAAGGTTTACATGATTTCTTAAAAAACACGACTTTTTAGAAAATGTGTTTTATTTCATAAATGGAATCAACAAAGTATGCACATTCTACGTCATAACGACTTTCTATAGTTTGCGCATTCGTCCGGAAATAAGAAAATCTTACTTCCACCGTTTATTAAAATCACAGCTTCTAGAAGGTTTACATGATTTCCTAAAAAACACGAGTTTTTAGAAAATGTGTTTTATTTCATAAATGGAATCTACAAAGTATGCACATTCTACGTCATAACGACTTTCTATAGTTTGCGCATGCGTCTGGAAATAAGAAAAGCTTACTTCCACCATTTTTTAAAATCACAGCTTCTAGAAGGTTTACATGATTACGTAAAAAACACGAGTTTTTAGAAAATGTGTTTTATTTCACAAATGGAATCAACAAAGTATGCACATTCTACGTCATAACGACTTTCTATAGTTTGCGCATGCGTTTGGAAATAAGAAAAGCTTACTTCCCCCGTTTTTTAAAATCACAGCTTCTGAAGGTTTACATAATTTCGTGAGAAACACGAGTTTTTAGAAAATGTGTTTTATTTCATAAATGGAATCAACAAAGTATGCACATTCTACATCATAACGACTTTCTATAGTTTGTGCATGCGTCCGGAAATAAGAAAAGCTTACTTCCACCGTTTTTTAAAATCACGGCTTCTAGAAGGTTTACATGATTACGTAAAAAACATGAGTTTTTAGAAAATGTGTTTTATTTCACAAATGGAATCTACAAAGTATGCACATTCTACGTCATAACGACTTTCTATTGTTTGCGCATGCGTCCGGAAATAAGAAAAGCTTACTTCCACCATTTTTTAAAATCACAGCTTCTAGAAGGTTTGCATGATTTCGTAAAAAACACGAGTTTTTAGAAAATGTGTTTTATTTCATAAATGGAATCTACAAAGTATGCACATTCTACGTCATAAAGAATTTCTATAGTTTGCGCATTCGTCCGAAAATAAGAAAAGCTTACTTCCACCGTTTTTTAAAATCACAGCTTCTAGAAGGTTTGCATGATTTCGTAAAAAACACGAGTTTTTAGAAAATGTGTTTTATTTCATAAATAGAATCAACAAAGTATGCACATTCTACGTCATAACGACTTTCTATAGTTTGCACATGCATCCGGAAATAAGAAAAGCTTACTTCCACCGTTTTTTAAAATCACAGCTTCTAGAAGGTTTATATGATTTCTTAAAAAAAAAGAGTTTTTAGAAAATGTGTTTTATTTCATAAATGGAATCAACAAAGTATGCACATTCTACGTCATAACGACTTTCTATAGTTTGCACATGCATCCGGAAATAAAAAAAGCTTACTTCCACCATTTTTTAAAATCACAGCTTCTAGAAGGTTTATATGATTTCTTAAAAAACACGAGTTTTTAGAAAATGTGTTTTATTTCATAAATGGATTCTACAAAGTATGCACATTCTACATCATAACGACTTTCTATAGTTTGCGCATTCGTCCGAAAATAAGAAAAGCTTACTTCCACCGTTTATTAAAATCACAGCTTCTAGAAGGTTTACATGATTTCGTAAAAAACACGAGTTTTTAGAAAATGTGTTTTATTTCATAAATGCAATCTACAAAGTATGCACATTCTACGTCGTAACGATTTTCTATAGTTTGCGCATGCGTCCGGAAATAAGAAAAGCTTACTTCCCCCGTTTTTTAAAATCACAGCTTCTAGAAGGTTTACATTATTACGTAAAAAACATGAGTTTTTAGAAAATGTGTTTTATTTCACAAATGGAATCTACAAAGTATGCACATTCTACGTCATAACGACTTTCTATTGTTTGCGCATGCGTCCGGAAATAAGAAAAGCTTACTTCCACCATTTTTTAAAATCACAGCTTCTAGAAGGTTTGCATGATTTCGTAAAAAACACGAGTTTTAAGAAAATGTGTTTTATTTCATAAATGGAATCTACAAAGTATGCACATTCTACGTCATAACGACTTTCTATAGTTTGCGCATTCGTCCGGAAATAAGAAAAGCTTACTTCCACCGTTTTTTAAAATCACAGCTTCTAGAAGGTTTACATGATGTCGTAAAAAACACGAGTTTTTAGAAAATGTGTGTTATTTCATAAATGGAATCTACAAAGTATGCACATTCTACGTCATAACGACTTTTTATAGTTTGCGAATGTGTCCGGAAATAAGAAAAGCTTACTTCCCCCATTTTTTAAAATCACAGCTTCTAGAAGGTTTACATGATTTCTTAAAAAACACGAGTTTTTAGAAAATGTGTTTTATTTCATAAATGGAATCAACAAAGTATGCACATTCTACGTCATAACGACTTTCTATAGTTTGCGCATTCGTCCGGAAATAAGAAAAGCTTACTTCCACCGTTTATTAAAATCACAGCTTCTAGAAGGTTTACATGATTTCGTAAAAAACACGAGTTTTTAGAAAATGTGTTTTATTTCATAAATGCAATCTACAAAGTATGCACATTCTAAGTCGTAACGACTTTCTATAGTTTGCGCATGCGTCCGGAAATAAGAAAAGCTTACTTCCCCCGTTTTTTAAAATCACAGCTTCTAGAAGGTTTACATGATTTCTTAAAAAACACGAGTTTTTAGAAAATGTGTTTTATTTCATAAATGGAATCAACAAAGTATGCACATTCTATGTCATCACGACTTTCTATAGTTTGCGCATGCGTTTGAAAATAAGAAAATCTTACTTCCCCCGTTTTTTAAAATGACAGCTTCTAGAAGGTTTACATGATTTTTTTAAAAACACGAGTTTTTAGAAAATGTGTTTTATTTCATAAATGGAATCAACAAAGTATGCACATTCTACGTCATAAATACTTTCTATAGTTTGCGCATGCGTCCGGAAATAAGAAAAGCTTACTTCCACCGTTTTTTAAAATCACAGCTTCTAGAAGGTTTACATGATTTTTTAAAAAACACGAGTTTTTAGAAAATGTGTTTTATTTCATAAATGGAATCTACAAAGTATGCACATTCTACGTCATAACGACTTTCTATAGTTTGCGCATGCGTCCGGAAATAAGAAAAGCTTACTTCCACCGTTTTTTAAAATCACAGCTTCTAGAAGGTTTACATGATTTCTTAAAAACCACGAGTTTTTAGAAAATGTGTTTTATTTCATAAATGGAATCAACAAAGTATGCACATTCTACATCATAACGACTTTCTCAAGTTTTTGCATTCGTTCGGAAATAAGAAAAGCTTACTTCCATCGTTTTTTAAAATCACAGCTTCTAGAAGGTTTACAAGATTTCGTAAAAAACACGAGTTTTTAGAAAATGTGTTTTATTTCATAAATCGAATGTACAAAGTATGCACATTCTACGTCATAACGAATTTCTATAGTTTGCATATGCGTCCGAAAATAAGAAAAGCTTACTTCCACCATTTTTTAAAATCACACCTTCTAGAAGGTTTACATGATTTCTTAAAAAACACGACTTTTTAGAAAATGTGTTTTATTTCATAAATGGAATCAACAAAGTATGCACATTCTACGTCATAACGACTTTCTATAGTTTGCGCATTCGTCCGGAAATAAGAAAATCTTACTTCCACCGTTTATTAAAATCACAGCTTCTAGAAGGTTTACATGATTTCCTAAAAAACACGAGTTTTTAGAAAATGTGTTTTATTTCATAAATGGAATCTACAAAGTATGCACATTCTACGTCATAACGACTTTCTATAGTTTGCGCATGCGTCTGGAAATAAGAAAAGCTTACTTCCACCATTTTTTAAAATCACAGCTTCTAGAAGGTTTACATGATTACGTAAAAAACACGAGTTTTTAGAAAATGTGTTTTATTTCACAAATGGAATCAACAAAGTATGCACATTCTACGTCATAACGACTTTCTATAGTTTGCGCATGCGTTTGGAAATAAGAAAAGCTTACTTCCCCCGTTTTTTAAAATCACAGCTTCTGAAGGTTTACATAATTTCGTGAGAAACACGAGTTTTTAGAAAATGTGTTTTATTTCATAAATGGAATCAACAAAGTATGCACATTCTACATCATAACGACTTTCTATAGTTTGTGCATGCGTCCGGAAATAAGAAAAGCTTACTTCCACCGTTTTTTAAAATCACGACTTCTAGAAGGTTTACATGATTACGTAAAAAACATGAGTTTTTAGAAAATGTGTTTTATTTCACAAATGGAATCTACAAAGTATGCACATTCTACGTCATAACGACTTTCTATTGTTTGCGCATGCATCCGGAAATAAGAAAAGCTTACTTCCACCATTTTTTAAAATCACAGCTTCTAGAAGGTTTGCATGATTTCGTAAAAAACACGAGTTTTTAGAAAATGTGTTTTATTTCATAAATGGAATCTACAAAGTATGCACATTCTACGTCATAAAGAATATCTATAGTTTGCGCATTCGTCCGAAAATAAGAAAAGCTTACTTCCACCGTTTTTTAAAATGACAGCTTCTAGAAGGTTTGCATGATTTCGTAAAAAACACGAGTTTTTAGAAAATGTGTTTTATTTCATAAATAGAATCAACAAAGTATGCACATTCTACGTCATAACGACTTTCTATAGTTTGCACATGCATCCGGAAATAAGAAAAGCTTACTTCCACCGTTTTTTAAAATCACAGCTTCTAGAAGGTTTATATGATTTCTTAAAAAAAAAGAGTTTTTAGAAAATGTGTTTTATTTCATAAATGGAATCAACAAAGTATGCACATTCTACGTCATAACGACTTTCTATAGTTTGCACATGCATCCGGAAATAAGAAAAGCTTACTTCCACCATTTTTTAAAATCACAGCTTATAGAAGGTTTATATGATTTCTTAAAAAACACGAGTTTTTAGAAAATGTGTTTTATTTCATAAATGGATTCTACAAAGTATGCACATTCTACATCATAACGACTTTCTATAGTTTGCGCATTCGTCCGGAAATAAGAAAAGCTTACTTCCACCGTTTATTAAAATCACAGCTTCTAGAAGGTTTACATGATTTCGTAAAAAACACGAGTTTTTAGAAAATGTGTTTTATTTCATAAATGCAATCTACAAAGTATGCACATTCTACGTCGTAACGATTTTCTATAGTTTGCGCATGCGTCCGGAAATAAGAAAAGCTTACTTCCCCCGTTTTTTAAAATCACAGCTTCTAGAAGGTTTACATGATTACGTAAAAAACATGAGTTTTTAGAAAATGTGTTTTATTTCACAAATGGAATCTACAAAGTATGCACATTCTACGTCATAACGACTTTCTATTGTTTGCGCATGCGTCCGGAAATAAGAAAAGCTTACTTCCACCATTTTTTAAAATCACAGCTTCTAGAAGGTTTGCATGATTTCGTAAAAAACACGAGTTTTAAGAAAATGTGTTTTATTTCATAAATGGAATCTACAAAGTATTCACATTCTACGTCATAACGACTTTCTATAGTTTGCGCATTCGTCCGGAAATAAGAAAAGCTTACTTCCACCGTTTTTTAAAATCACAGCTTCTAGAAGGTTTACATGATGTCGTAAAAAACACGAGTTTTTAGAAAATGTGTGTTATTTCATAAATGGAATCTACAAAGTATGCACATTCTACGTCATAACGACTTTTTATAGTTTGCGAATGTGTCCGGAAATAAGAAAAGCTTACTTCCCCCATTTTTTAAAATCACAGCTTCTAGAAGGTTTACATGATTTCTTAAAAAACACGAGTTTTTAGAAAATGTGTTTTATTTCATAAATGGAATCAACAAAGTATGCACACTCTACGTCATAACGACTTTCTATAGTTTGCGCATTCGTCCGGAAATAAGAAAAGCTTACTTCCACCGTTTATTAAAATCACAGCTTCTAGAAGGTTTACATGATTTCGTAAAAAACACGAGTTTTTAGAAAATGTGTTTTATTTCATAAATGCAATATACAAAGTATGCACATTCTAAGTCGTAACGACTTTCTATAGTTTGCGCATGCGTCCGGAAATAAGAAAAGCTTACTTCCCCCGTTTTTTAAAATCACAGCTTCTAGAAGGTTTACATGATTTCTTAAAAAACACGAGTTTTTAGAAAATGTGTTTTATTTCATAAATGGAATCAACAAAGTATGCACATTCTATGTCATAACGACTTTCTATAGTTTGCGCATGCGTTTGGAAATAAGAAAATCTTACTTCCCCCGTTTTTTAAAATCACAGCTTCTAGAAGGTTTACATGATTTTTTTAAAAACACGAGTTTTTAGAAAATGTGTTTTATTTCATAAATGGAATCAACAAAGTATGCACATTCTACGTCATAAATACTTTCTATAGTTTGCGCATGCGTCCGGAAATAAGAAAAGCTTACTTCCACCGTTTTTTAAAATCACAGCTTCTAGAAGGTTTACATGATTTTTTAAAAAACACGAGTTTTTAGAAAATGTGTTTTATTTCATAAATGGAATCTACAAAGTATGCACATTCTACGTCATAACGACTTTCTATAGTTTGCGCATGCGTCCGGAAATAAGAAAAGCTTACTTCCACCGTTTTTTAAAATCACAGCTTCTAGAAGGTTTACATGATTTCTTAAAAACCGCGAGTTTTTAGAAAATGTGTTTTATTTCATAAATGTAATCAACAAAGTATGCACATTCTACATCATAACGACTTTCTCAAGTTTTTGCATTCGTTCGGAAATAAGAAAAGCTTACTTCCATCGTTTTTTAAAATCACAGCTTCTAGAAGGTTTACAAGATTTCGTAAAAAACACGAGTTTTTAGAAAATGTGTTTTATTTCATAAATCGAATGTACAAAGTATGCACATTCTACGTCATAACGAATTTCTATAGTTTGCATATGCGTCCGAAAATAAGAAAAGCTTACTTCCACCATTTTTTAAAATCACACCTTCTAGAAGGTTTACATGATTTCTTAAAAAACACGACTTTTTAGAAAATGTGTTTTATTTCATAAATGGAATCAACAAAGTATGCACATTCTACGTCATAACGACTTTCTATAGTTTGCGCATTCGTCCGGAAATAAGAAAATCTTACTTCCACCGTTTATTAAAATCACAGCTTCTAGAAGGTTTACATGATTTCCTAAAAAACACGAGTTTTTGGAAAATGTGTTTTATTTCATAAATGGAATCTACAAAGTATGCACATTCTACGTCATAACGACTTTCTATAGTTTGCGCATGCGTCTGGAAATAAGAAAAGCTTACTTCCACCATTTTTTAAAATCACAGCTTCTAGAAGGTTTACATGATTACGTAAAAAACACGAGTTTTTAGAAAATGTGTTTTATTTCACAAATGGAATGAACAAAGTATGCACATTCTACGTCATAACGACTTTCTATAGTTTGCGCATGCGTTTGGAAATAAGAAAAGCTTACTTCCCCCGTTTTTTAAAATCACAGCTTCTGAAGGTTTACATAATTTCGTGAGAAACACGAGTTTTTAGAAAATGTGTTTTATTTCATAAATGGAATCAACAAAGTATGCACATTCTACATCATAACGACTTTCTATAGTTTGTGCATGCGTTCGGAAATAAGAAAAGCTTACTTCCACCGTTTTTTAAAATCACGGCTTCTAGAAGGTTTACATGATTACGTAAAAAACATGAGTTTTTAGAAAATGTGTTTTATTTCACAAATGGAATCTACAAAGTATGCACATTCTACGTCATAACGACTTTCTATTGTTTGCGCATGCGTCCGGAAATAAGAAAAGCTTACTTCCACCATTTTTTAAAATCACAGCTTCTAGAAGGTTTGCATGATTTCGTAAAAAACACGAGTTTTTAGAAAATGTGTTTTATTTCATAAATGGAATCTACAAAGTATGCACATTCTACGTCATAAAGAATTTCTATAGTTTGCGCATTCGTCCGAAAATAAGAAAAGCTTACTTCCACCGTTTTTTAAAATCACAGCTTCTAGAAGGTTTATATGATTTCTTAAAAAAAAAGAGTTTTTAGAAAATGTGTTTTATTTCATAAATGGAATCAACAAAGTATGCACATTCTACGTCATAACGACTTTCTATAGTTTGCACATGCATCCGGAAATAAGAAAAGCTTACTTCCACCATTTTTTAAAATCACAGCTTCTAGAAGGTTTATATGATTTCTTAAAAAACACGAGTTTTTAGAAAATGTGTTTTATTTCATAAATGGATTCTACAAAGTATGCACATTCTACATCATAACGACTTTCTATAGTTTGCGCATTCGTCCGGAAATAAGAAAAGCTTACTTCCACTGTTTATTAAAATCACAGCTTCTAGAAGGTTTGCATGATTTCGTAAAAAACACGAGTTTTTAGAAAATGTGTTTTATTTCATAAATGCAATCTACAAAGTATGCACATTCTACGTCGTAACGATTTTCTATAGTTTGCGCATGCGTCCGGAAATAAGAAAAGCTTACTTCCCCCATTTTTTAAAATCACAGCTTCTAGAATGTTTACATGATTTCTTAAAAAACACGAGTTTTTAGAAAATGTGTTTTATTTCATAAATGGAATCAACAAAGTATGCACATTCTATGTCATAACGACTTTCTATAGTTTGCGCATGCGTTTTGAAATAAGAAAATCTTACTTCCCCCGTTTTTTAAAATCACAGCTTCTAGAAGGTTTACATGATTTTTTAAAAAACACGAGTTTTTAGAAAATGTGTTTTATTTCATAAATGGAATCAACAAAGTATGCACATTCTACGTCATAAATACTTTCTATAGTTTGCGCATGCGTCCGGAAATAAGAAAATCTTACTTCCACCGTTTTTTAAAATCACAGCTTCTAGAAGGTTTACATGATTTTTTAAAAAACACGAGTTTTTAAAAAATGTGTTTTATTTCATAAATGGAATCTACAAAGTATGCACATTCTACGTCATAACGACTTTCTATAGTTTGCGCATGCGTCCGGAAATAAGAAAAGCTTAATTCCACCGTTTTTTAAAATCACAGCTTCTAGAAGGTTTACATGATTTCTTAAAAACCACGAGTTTTTAGAAAATGTGTTTTATTTCATAAATGGAATCAACAAAGTATGCACATTCTACATCATAACGACTTTCTATAGTTTTTGCATTCGTTCGGAAATAAGAAAAGCTTACTTCCATCGTTTTTTAAAATCACAGCTTCTAGAAGGTTTAAAAGATTTCGTAAAAAACACGAGTTTTTAGAAAATGTGTTTTATTTCACAAATGGAATCAACAAAGTATGCAGATTCTACGTCATAACGACTTTCTATAGTTTGCGCATGCGTTTGGAAATATGAAAAGCTTACTTCCCCTGTTTTTTAAAATCACAGCTTCTGAAGGTTTACATGATTTCGTGAAAAACACGAGTTTTTAGAAAATGTGTTTTATTTCATAAATGGAATCAACAAAGTATGCACATTCTACATCATAACGACTTTATATAGTTTGCGCATGCGTCCGGAAATAAGAAAAGCTTACTTCCACCGTTTTTTAAAATCACGGCTTCTAGAAGGTTTACATGATTACGTAAAAAACATGAGTTTTTAGAAAATCTGTTTTATTTCACAAATGGAATCTACAAAGTATGCACATTCTACGTCATAACGACTTTCTATTGTTTGCGCATGCGTCCGGAAATAAGAAAAGCTTACTTCCACCATTTTTTAAAATCACAGCTTCTAGAAGGTTTGCATGATTTCGTAAAAAACACGAGTTTTTAGAAAATGTGTTTTATTTCATAAATGGAATCTACAAAGTATGCACATTCTACGTCATAAAGAATTTCTATAGTTTGCGCATTCGTCCGAAAATAAGAAAAGCTTACTTCCACCGTTTTTTAAAATCACAGCTTCAAGAAGGTTTACATGATGTCGTAAAAAACACGAGTTTTTAGAAAATGTGTGTTATTTCATAAATGGAATCTACAAAGTATGCACATTCTACGTCATAACGACTTTTTATAGTTTGCGAATGTGTCCGGAAATAAGAAAAGCTTACTTCCCCCATTTTTTAAAATCACAGCTTCTAGAAGGTTTACATGATTTCTTAAAAAACTTGAGTTTTTAGAAAATGTGATTTATTTCATAAATGGAATCAACAAAGTATGCACATTCTACGTCATAACGACTTTCTATAGTTTGCGCATGCGTTTGGAAATAAGAAAAGCTTACTTCCCCCGTTTTTTAAAATCACAGCATCTAGAATGTTTACATGATTTCTTAAAAAACACGAGTTTTTAGAAAATGTGTTTTATTTCATAAATAGAATCAACAAAGTATGCACATTCTACGCCATAACGACTTTCTATAGTTTGCGCATGCGTCCGGAAATAGGAAAAGCTTACTTCCACTGTTTTTTAAAATCAGAACTTCTAGAGGGTTTACATGATTTCTTAAAAAACACGAGTTTTTAGAAAATGTGTTTTATTTCATAAATGGAATCTACAAAGTATGCAAATTCTACGTCATAACGACTTTCTATAGTTTGCCCATTCGTCTGGAAATAAGAAAAGCTTACTTCCACCGTTTTTTAAAATCACAGCTTCTATAAGGTTTACATGATTTCGTAAAAAACACGAGTTTTTAGAAAATGTGCTTTATTTCATAAATGGAATCTACAATGTATGCACATTCTTCGTCATAACGACTTTCTATAGTTTGCGCATGCGTCCGGAAATAAGAAAAGCTTACTTCCCCCGTTTTTTAATATCACAGCTTCTAGAAGGTGTACATGATTTCTTAAAAAACACGAGTTTTTATAAAATTTGTTTTATTTCATAAATGGAATCAACAAAGTATGCACATTCTACGTCATAACGACTTTCTATAGTTTGCACATGCATCCGGAAATAAGAAAAGCTTACTTCCACCGTTTTTTAAAATCACAGCTTCTAGAAGGTTTATATGATTTCTTAAAAAACAAGAGTTTTTAGAAAATGTGTTTTATTTCATAAATGGAATCTACAAAGTATGCACATTCTACGTCATAACGACTTTCTATAGTTTGCGCATGCATCCGGAAATAAGAAAAGCTTACTTCCACCGTTTTTTAAAATCACAGCTTCTAGAAGGTTTACATGATTTCTTAAAAACCACGAGTTTTTAGAAAATGTGTTTTATTTCATAAATGGAATCAACAAAGTATGCACATTCTACATCATAACGACTTTCTATAGTTTTTGCATTCGTTCGGAAATAAGAAAAGCTTACTTCCATCGTTTTTTAAAATCACAGCTTCTAGAAGGTTTACAAGATTTCGTAAAAAACACGAGTTTTTAGAAAATGTGTTTTATTTCATAAATCGAATCTACAAAGTATGCACATTCTACGTCATAACGAATTTCTATAGTTTGCATATGCGTCCGAAAATAAGAAAAGCTTACTTCCACCATTTTTTAAAATCACACCTTCTAGAAGGTTTACATGATTTCTTAAAAAACACGACTTTTTAGAAAATGTGTTTTATTTCATAAATGGAATCAACAAAGTATGCACATTCTACGTCATAACGACTTTCTATAGTTTGCACATTCGTCCGGAAATAAGAAAATCTTACTTCCACCGTTTATTAAAATCACAGCTTCTAGAAGGTTTACATGATTTCGTAAAAAACACGAGTTTTTAGAAAATGTGTTTTATTTCATAAATGGAATCTACAAAGTATGCACATTCTACGTCATAACGACTTTCTATAGTTTGCGCATGCGTCTGGAAATAAGAAATGCTTACTTCCACCATTTTTTAAAATCACAGCTTCTAGAAGGTTTACATGATTACGTAAAAAACACTAGTTTTTAGAAAATGTGTTTTATTTCACAAATGGAATCAACAAAGTATGCACATTCTACGTCATAACGACTTTCTATAGTTTGCGCATGCGTTTGGAAATAAGAAAAGCTTACTTCCCCCGTTTTTTAAAATCACAGCTTCTGAAGGTTTACATAATTTCGTGAAAAACACGAGTTTTTAGAAAATGTGTTTTATTTCATAAATGGAATCAACAAAGTATGCACATTCTACATCATAACGACTTTCTATAGTTTGCGCATGCGTCCGGAAATAAGAAAAGCTTACTTCCACCGTTTTTTAAAATCACGGCTTCTAGAAGGTTTACATGATTACGTAAAAAACATGAGTTTTTAGAAAATGTGTTTTATTTCACAAATGGAATCTACAAAGTATGCACATTCTACGTCATAACGACTTTCTATTGTTTGCGCATGCGTCCGGAAATAAGAAAAGCTTACTTCCACCATTTTTTAAAATCACAGCTTCTAGAAGGTTTGCATGATTTCGTAAAAAACACGAGTTTTTAGAAAATGTGTTTTATTTCATAAATGGAATCTACAAAGTATGCACATTCTACGTCATAAAGAATTTCTATAGTTTGCGCATTCGTCCGAAAATAAGAAAAGCTTACTTCCACCGTTTATTAAAATCACAGCTTCTAGAAGGTTTACATGATTTCGTAAAAAACATGAGTTTTTAGAAAATGTGTTTTATTTCATAAATGCAATCTACAAAGTATGCACATTCTAAGTCGTAACGACTTTCTATAGTTTGCGCATGCGTCCGGAAATAAGAAAAGCTTACTTCCCCCGTTTTTTAAAATCACAGCTTCTAGAAGGTTTACATGATTTCTTAAAAAACAGGAGTTTTTCGAAAATGTGTTTTATTTCATAAATGGAATCAACAAAGTATGCACATTCTATGTCATAACGACTTTCTATAGTTTGCGCATGCGTTTGGAAATAAGAAAATCTTACTTCCCCCGTTTTTTAAAATCACAGCTTCTAGAAGGTTTACATGATTTTTTTAAAAACACGAGTTTTTAGAAAATGTGTTTTATTTCATAAATGGATTCTACAAAGTATGCACATTCTACATCATAACGACTTTCTATAGTTTGCGCATTCGTCCGGAAATAAGAAAAGCTTACTTCCACCGTTTATTAAAATCACAGCTTCTAGAAGGTTTACATGATTTCGTAAAAAACACGAGTTTTTAGAAAATGTGTTTTATTTCATAAATGCAATCTACAAAGTATGCACATTCTAAGTCGTAACGACTTTCTATAGTTTGCGCATGCGTTCGGAAATAAGAAAAGCTTACTTCCCCCGTTTTTTAAAATCACAACTTCTAGAAGGTTTACATGATTTCTTAAAAAACACGAGTTTTTCGAAAATGTGTTTTATTTCATAAATGGAATCAACAAAGTATGCACATTCTATGTCATAACGACTTTCTATAGTTTGCGCATGCATTTGGAAATAAGAAAATCTTACTTCCCCCGTTTTTTAAAATCACAGCTTCTAGAAGGTTTACATGATTTTTTTAAAAACACGAGTTTTTAGAAAATGTGTTTTATTTCATAAATGGAATCAACAAAGTATGCACATTCTACGTCATAAATACTTTCTATAGTTTGCGCATGCGTCCGGAAATAAGAAAAGCTTACTTCCACCGTTTTTTAAAATCACAGCTTCTAGAAGGTTTACATGATTTTTTAAAAAACACGAGTTTTTAGAAAATGTGTTTTATTTAATAAATGGAATCTACAAAGTATGCACATTCTACGTCTTAACGACTTTCTATAGTTTGCGCATGCGTCCGGAAATAAGAAAAGCTTACTTCCACCGTTTTTTAAAATCACAGCTTCTAGAAGGTTTACATGATTTCTTAAAAACCACGAGTTTTTAGAAAATGTGTTTTATTTCATAAATGGAATCAACAAAGTATGCACATTCTACATCATAACGACTTTCTATAGTTTTTGCATTCGTTCGGAAATAAGAAAAGCTTACTTCCATCGTTTTTTAAAATCACAGCTTCTAGAAGGTTTACAAGATTTCGTAAAGAACACGAGTTTTTAGAAAATGTGTTTTATTTCATAAATCGAATCTACAAAGTATGCACATTCTACGTCATAACGAATTTCTATAGTTTGCATATGCGTCCGAAAATAAGAAAAGCTTATTTCCACCATTTTTTAAAATCACACCTTCTAGAAGGTTTACATGATTTCTTAAAAAACACGACTTTTTAGAAAATGTGTTTTATTTCATAAATGGAATCAACAAAGTATGCACATTCTACGTCATAACGACTTTCTATAGTTTGCACATTCGTCCGGAAATAAGAAAATCTTACTTCCACCGTTTATTAAAATCACAGCTTCTAGAAGGTTTACATGATTTCGTAAAAAACACGAGTTTTTAGAAAATGTGTTTTATTACATAAATGGAATCTACAAAGTATGCACATTCTACGTCATAACGACTTTCTATAGTTTGCGCATGCGTCTGGAAATAAGAAAAGCTTACTTCCACCATTTTTAAAAATCACAGCTTCTAGAAGGTTTACATGATTACGTAAAAAACACGAGTTTTTAGAAAATGTGTTTTATTTCACAAATGGAATCAACAAAGTATGCACATTCTACGTCATAACGACTTTCTATAGTTTGCGCATGCGTTTGGAAATAAGAAAAGCTTACTTCCCCCGTTTTTTAAAATCACAGCTTCTGAAGGTTTACATAATTTCGTGAAAAAACACGAGTTTTTAGAAAATGTGTTTTATTTCATAAATGGAATCAACAAAGTATGCACATTCTACATCATAACGACTTTCTATAGTTTGCGCATGCGTCCGGAAATAAGAAAAGCTTACTTCCACCGTTTTTTAAAATCACGGCTTCTAGAAGGTTTACATGATTACGTAAAAAACATGAGTTTTTAGAAAATGTGTTTTATTTCACAAATGGAATCTACAAAGTATGCACATTCTACGTCATAACGACTTTCTATTGTTTGCGCATGCGTCCGGAAATAAGAAAAGCTTACTTCCACCATTTTTTAAAATCACAGCTTCTAGAAGGTTTGCATGATTTCGTAAAAAACACGAGTTTTTAGAAAATGTGTTTTATTTCATAAATGGAATCTACAAAGTATGCACATTCTACGTCATAAAGAATTTCTATAGTTTGCGCATTCGTCCGAAAATAAGAAAAGCTTACTTCCACCGTTTTTTAAAATCACAGCTTCTAGAAGGTTTACATGATGTCGTAAAAAACACGAGTTTTTAGAAAATGTGTGTTATTTCATAAATGGAATCTACAAATTATGCACATTCTACGTCATAATGACTTTTTATAGTTTGCGAATGTGTCCGGAAATAAGAAAAGCTTACTTCCCCCATTTTTTAAAATCACAGCTTCTAGAAGGTTTACATGATTTCTTAAAAAACTTGAGTTTTTAGAAAATGTGATTTATTTCATAAATGGAATCAACAAAGTATGCACATTCTACGTCATAACGACTTTCTATAGTTTGCGCATGCGTTTGGAAATAAGAAAAGCTTACTTCCCCCATTTTTTAAAATCACAGCTTCTAGAAGGTTTACATGATTTCTTAAAAAACACGAGTTTTTAGAAAATGTGTTTTATTTCATAAATAGAATCAACAAAGTATGCACATTCTACGTCATAACGACTTTCTATAGTTTGCGCATGCGTCCGGAAATAAGAAAAGCTTACTTCCACCGTTTTTTAAAATCACAGCTTCTAGAGGGTTTACATGATTTCTTAAAAAACACGAGTTTTTAGAAAATGTGGTTTATTTCATAAATGGAATCTACAAAGTATGCACATTCTACGTCATAACGACTTTCTATAGTTTGCCCATTCGTCTGGAAATAAGAAAAGCTTACTTCCACCGTTTTTTAAAATCACAGCTTCTATAAGGTTTACATGATTTCGTAAAAAACACGAGTTTTTAAAAAATGTGCTTTATTTCATAAATGGAATCTACAAAGTATGCACATTCTACGTCATAACGACTTTCTATAGTTTGCGCATGCGTCCGGAAATAAGAAAAGCTTACTTCCCCCGTTTTTTAATATCACCGCTTCTATAAGGTGTACATGATTTCTTAAAAAACACGAGTTTTTAGAAAATTTGTTTTATTTCAAAAATGGAATCAACAAAGTATGCACATTCTACGTCATAACGACTTTCTATAGTTTGCACATGCATCCGGAAATAAGAAAAGCTTACTTCCACCGTTTTTTAAAATCACAGCTTCTAGAAGGTTTATATGATTTCTTAAAAAACATGAGTTTTTAGAAAATGTGTTTTATTTCATAAATGGAATCAACAAAGTATGCACATTCTACGTCATAACGACTTTCTATAGTTTGCACATGCATCCGGAAATAAGAAAAGCTTACTTCCACCGTTTTTTAAAATCACAGCTTCTAGAAGGTTTATATGGTTTCTTAAAAAACACGAGTTTTTAGAAAATGTGTTTTATTTCATAAATTGATTCTACAAAGTATGCACATTCTACATCATAACGACTTTCTATAGTTTGCGCATTCGTCCGGAAATAAGAAAAGCTTACTTCCACCGTTTATTAAAATCACAGCTTCTAGAAGGTTTACATGATTTCGTAAAAAACACGAGTTTTTAGAAAATGTGTTTTATTTCATAAATGCAATCTACAAAGTATGCACATTCTACGTCGTAACGACTTTCTATAGTTTGCGCATGCGTCCGGAAATAAGAAAAGCTTACTTCCCCCGTTTTTTAAAATCACAGCTTCTAGAAGGTTTACATGATTTCTTAAAAAACACGAGTTTTTAGAAAATGTGTTTTATTTCATAAATGGAATCAACAAAGTATGCACATTCTATGTCATAACGACTTTCTATAGTTTGCGCATGCGTTTGGAAATAAGAAAATCTTACTTCCCCGGTTTTTTAAAATCACAGCTTCTAGAAGGTTTACATGATTTTTTAAAAAACAGGAGTTTTTAGAAAATGTGTTTTATTTCATAAATGGAATCAACAAAGTATGCACATTATACGTCATAAATACTTTCTATAGTTTGCGCATGCGTCCGGAAATAAGAAAAGCTTACTTCCACCGTTTTTTAAAATCACAGCTTCTAGAAGGTTTACATGATTTTGTAAAAAACACGAGTTTTTAGAAAATGTGTTTTATTTCATAAATGGAATCTACAAAGTATGCACATTCTACGTCATAACGACTTTCTATAGTTTGCGCATGCGTCCGGAAATAAGAAAAGCTTACTTCCACCGTTTTTTAAAATCACAGCTTCTAGAAGGTTTACATGATTTCTTAAAAACCACGAGTTTTTAGAAAATGTGTTTTATTTCATAAATGGAATCAACAAAGTATGCACATTCTACATCATAACGACTTTCTATAGTTTTTGCATTCGTTCGGAAATAAGAAAAGCTTACTTCCATCGTTTTTTAAAATCACAGCTTCTAGAAGGTTTACAAGATTTCGTAAAAAACACGAGTTTTTAGAAAATGTGTTTTATTTCATAAATCGAATCTACAAAGTATGCACATTCTACGTCATAACGAATTTCTATAGTTTGCACATGCGTCCGAAAATAAGAAAAGCTTACTTCCACCGTTTTTTAAAATCACACCTTCTAGAAGGTTTACATGATTTCTTAAAAAACACGACTTTTTAGAAAATGTGTTTTATTTCATAAATGGAATCAACAAAGTATGCACATTCTACGTCATAACTACTTTCTATAGTTTGCGCATTCGTCCGGAAATAAGAAAATCTTACTTCCACCGTTTATTAAAATCACAGCTTCTAGAAGGTTTACATGATTTCGTAAAAAACACGAGTTTTTAGAAAATGTGTTTTATTTCATGAATGGAATCTACAAAGTATGCACATTCTACGTCATAACGACTTTCTATAGTTTGCGCATGCGTCTGGAAATAAGAAAAGCTTACTTCCACCATTTTTTAAAATCACAGCTTCTAGAAGGTTTACATGATTACGTAAAAAACACGAGTTTTTAGAAAATGTGTTTTATTTCACGAATGGAATCAACAAAGTATGCACATTCTACTTCATAACGACTTTCTATAGTTTGCGCATGCGTTTGGAAATAAGAAAAGCTTACTTCCCCCGTTTTTTAAAATCACAGCTTCTGAAGGTTTACATGATTTCGTGAAAAACACGAGTTTTTAGAAAATGTGTTTTATTTCATAAATGGAATCAACAAAGTATGCACATTCTACATCATAACGACTTTCTATAGTTTGTGCATGCGTCCGGAAATAAGAAAAGCTTACTTCCACCGTTTTTTAAAATCACGGCTTCTAGAAGGTTTACATGATTACGTAAAAAACATGAGTTTTTAGAAAATGTGTTTTATTTCACAAATGGAATCTACAAAGTATGCACATTCTACGTCATAACGACTTTCTATTGTTTGCGCATGCGTCCGGAAATAAGAAAAGCTTACTTCCACCATTTTTTAAAATCACAGCTTCTAGAAGGTTTGCATTGTAGTGCTCTGGTTTTTACAGCAGAGCACTATGTAAAATTTCAGGGTTAATTTTCTACGTTTTAAACTTTATCAGTTTATGGAAGTAAATTCTAAGAATTACTATGTGCCTAAATAATATTTAGTGTACTGTCGTGTTTTCACTAACCTTACATTCGTAATTTAAAATAAACAAACATATCGTTATTTTCTTTTCAACAATCATGTTCCAGCATAAGAATAGGTTTCACAACTTAGTAAATCAGTAAATAGCAAGCTATGCATGTTTACAGTAAGATTTTAGCATAATAATCAAATAACGTAAATGACAAGGAAATTACCTGATGCTGATGCTAACCGTAGGTTGTAGTAGGTTGTATAACCTCTTAGACAGCCAAACTGAAGTGTCCACCCTACCGACCAGCTATTATCTTGCTGGCCCTTGGAAATCAAAGGATTTCCAAGCCCCCGAGCCCACAATCTGATAATCCCGAGAGCAGTGTTTTCTTCTGTTCTCAAAACCTTTCTGTTCTCCAAACTTTCTGTTCTCCCCACTTCTTTCTTCCCCCAAACAAAAAAACCTCCCCTTTCTCCAAGCTCTCCCCCTCTATATAATTTCCCTTCCTCGAGAATATCTTGGGCTTACTCCACCGCCCCAAAATCCCCCTCTCGAGCCCCTCAACATTTACTCCTATTACCAGTTCATTCATACACGGTTCTTTATAAAAATGTATAATTAATTACTCTCATGGAAAAATTAGTTGGTTTTGGATTGACGGTCATAAGTATTTATTACGGTGGGGATCATCACCCAAAGGTTATCCATTCGGGACAAGCTGCATTAAATACAAGTCTATTCGCTATCCTTGGTATTTAATGTTATTAATGTAATTAATAAAATATTATATAATTAGTTGCCCCTTTTTAACTTGGACATGATGTGTCTTAATGGTCCACCTTATCCGTCGAGACTATTTAGCTTGAGGTTTAAATTCCAAGATTAACATTGAATAATTAAATAACCATTTTCCATCACATCATGTTCATTCCAAAAATGATTATCCTATTATGGCTAACTTTTGAAATGGAAATAATCACACAATATTAATTTATAAATCAATATTTTAAATCTTACTTTATATTGCAATTGTTACGGTAGGGATATAAATGTTGCTGGAATATTATTAATTAAGTAATAATAATAATTAGATCACCATTTATTAATTAATAATAATAATTAAATCACCATTTAACAATAATAAAAGGTGAATTAATCATAGTATTCTTAATTATTTGTTTATCACATGAGTACCCTATCATCAACATAGCATCCTTGTTCTTATAAACAAAGCACTTGTGAGGGCTTAAACAATTTTACTAATTAATTAGACACTATCATTACCCTATTCACAACAGTTCTCCTATGACAATGTTAACTGACGACACTTGTCTTAGTTTATTATTACAATGTTTTCATATAATTACTAATTCACTTATTTACACATTGACAACCTAACCATTCATTACCTAAGTTGATTGATGTATCCTTAACTGAGTTATCTATGACATTTATACTACTATTCAAGCATGACAAGTATGTTATACACCAGTAATATTGTACACGTACAAGGTGTGCATGCATGGCCAGTGTATGCACATGTCGGATATGTACTATAAACAAACCCCATTCCGCCTATGCATACTTGCTAACTAATAATAGTATCTACCCCCATGCAGAAGAGCAAGCATAATATATAGTATAATTACTTTAACATCCTCGGTTATTTAACAGTTAACCCTTTACGATTTAACATCATTCTCTTTATCTTTACATTAGTTTAATCAATCATGTACAAGGAAGGGTGCCTACTTCCACTAACTCGGAATCAAGGAATACTAAACCCCCAACAGTACTAACTAACACATCCTCCCATCATAACCTACGTCCAGCATCCTCCCTATCCTTCCTCTGCTAGTACAACAGTGGATGTCGGACTCACCGATCTGACCACATAGAACTTGAGAGCGATAGCGTCGGCTGAACAGCGGACCTATCCTCCCCTAGCAGGCATCTGACCATCGTCATCACAACAACATGGGGAGCGTGTCTCAGCACGGCCCTCCCACGACCTCGGGTCTCATGGAAACATAGGGTGGGAAACACATCCATCCCTCTCAACATACTGGGCCTACGCCCTTATCAACTCATACTTGCTGCTATCGGGATTATCAGTTTGTGTTATCGTATCCTCATTTTGGCTGCTAAGGTTTGCTGTATGAACATGTTTTTCCTTTCCAATATATATCAGATCAAGTAACTGGCTATCCCATAGCCCTTGTGTCCTGTAGGTTAGTGTTTTGCAAAATACAATTTATAGAAAGCATTTTCCATTGATCGCCAATTGATCCATGTTATCATTTCATTTCATGTAACCTTTTAGCTCATCATAGATACATATAACATTTCAATAATTCATATAAGAAGATGGTATCCACGTACCGAATCATATATTTCACATTTCATTAATGAAAACATATAAACATATACTGCAATCGTAAAATAAGGAAATCATATGATAATCATGACATCATAATCGCATAACATAGTAACATCATAATCATGGTGAAATCATAAAACAGAGTAACATCATATAACGAGGTCCAATATAGTTTACTCAGTCGAGCTGAGTTCAACATAATATATAAGAAATAAAGTATTGTGTGTCTAACTAATAAATATGCCGAATCAAAATATGGGCATTACATGCATGATTTCGTAAAAAACACGAGTTTTTAGAAAATGTGTTTTATTTCATAAATGGAATCTACAAAGTATGCACATTCTACGTCACAAAGAATTTCTATAGTTTGCGCATTCGTCCGAAAATAAGAAAAGCTTACTTCCACCGTTTTTTAAAATCACAGCTTCAAGAAGGTTTACATGATGTCGTAAAAAACACGAGTTTTTAGAAAATGTGTGTTATTTCATAAATGGAATCTACAAAGTATGCACATTCTACGTCATAACGACTTTTTATAGTTTTCGAATGTGTCTGGAAATAAGAAAAGCTTACTTCCCCCATTTTTTAAAATCACAGCTTCTAGAAGGTTTACATGATTTCTTAAAAAACTTGAGTTTTTCGAAAATGTGATTTATTTCATAAATGGAATCAACAAAGTATGCACATTCTACGTCATAACGACTTTCTATAGTTTGCACATGCGTTTGGAAATAAGAAAAGCTTACTTCCCCCGTTTTTTAAAATCACAGCTTCTAGAATGTTTACATGATTTCTTAAAAAACACGAGTTTTTAGAAAATGTGTTTTATTTCATAAATAGAATCAACAAAGTATGCACATTCTACGTCATAACGACTTTCTATAGTTTGCGCATGCGTCCGGAAATAAGAAAAGCTTACTTCCACTGTTTTTTAAAATCATAGCTTCTAGAGGGTTTACATGATTTCTTAAAAAACATGAGTTTTTAGAAAATGTGTTTTATTTCATAAATGGAATCTACAAATTATGCACATTCTACGTCATAACGACTTTCTATAGTTTGCCCATTCGTCTGGAAATAAGAAAAGCTTACTTCCACCGTTTTTTAAAATCACAGCTTCTATAAGGTTTATATGATTTCGTAAAAAACATGAGTTTTTAGAAAATGTGCTTTATTTCATAAATGGAATCTACAAAGTATGCACATTCTACGTCATAACGACTTTCTATAGTTTGCGCATGCGTCTAGAAATAAGAAAAGCTTACTTCCCCCATTTTTTAATATCACAGCTTCTAGAAGGTGTACATGATTTCTTAAAAAACACGAGTTTTTAGAAAATTTGTTTTATTTCATAAATGGAATCAACAAAGTATGCACATTCTACGTCATAACGACTTTCTATAGTTTGCACATGCATCCGGAAATAAGAAAAGCTTACTTCCACCGTTTTTTAAAATCACAGCTTCTAGAAGGTTTATATGATTTCTTAAAAAACACGAGTTTTTAGAAAATGTGTTTTATTTCATAAATGGAATCAACAAAGTATGCACATTCTACGTCATAACGAATTTCTATAGTTTGCACATGCATCCGGAAATAAGAAAAGCTTACTTCCACCGTTTTTTAAAATCACAGCTTCTAGAAGGTTTATATGATTTCTTAAAAAACACGAGTTTTTAGAAAATGTGTTTTATTTCATAAATGGATTCTACAAAGTATGCACATTCTACATCATAACGACTTTCTATAGTTTGCGCATTCGTCCGGAAATAAGAAAAGCTTACTTCCACCGTTTATTAAAATCACAGCTTCTAGAAGGTTTACATGATTTCGTAAAAAACACGAGTTTTTAGAAAATGTGTTTTATTTCATAAATGCAATCTACAAAGTATGCACATTCTACGTCGTAACGACTTTCTATAGTTTGTGCATGCGTCCGAAAATAAGAAAAGCTTACTTCCCCCGTTTTTTAAAATCACAGCTTCTAGAAGGTTTACATGGTTTCTTAAAAAACACGAGTTTTTAGAAAATGTGTTTTATTTCATAAATGGAATCAACAAAGTATGCACATTCTATGTCATAACGACTTTCTATAGTTTGCGCATGCGTTTGGAAATAAGAAAATCTTACTTCCCCCGTTTTTTAAAATCACAGCTTCTAGAAGGTTTACATGATTTTTTAAAAAACACGAGTTTTTAGAAAATGTGTTTTATTTCATAAATGGAATCAACAAAGTATGCACATTCTACATCATAAATACTTTCTATAGTTTGCGCATGCGTCCGGAAATAAGAAAAACTTACTTCCACCGTTTTTTAAAATCACAGCTTCTAGAAGGTTTACATGATTTCGTAAAAAACACGAGTTTTTAGAAAATGTGTTTTATTTCATAAATGCAATCTACAAAGTATGCACATTCTACGTCGTAACGACTTTCTATAGTTTGCGCATGCGTCCGAAAATAAGAAAAGCTTACTTCCACCGTTTTTTAAAATCACAGCTTCAAGAAGGTTTACATGATGTCGTAAAAAACACGAGTTTTTAGAAAATGTGTGTTATTTCATAAATGGAATCTACAAAGTATGCACATTCTACGTCATAACGACTTTTTATAGTTTGCGAATGTGTCCGGAAATAAGAAAAGCTTACTTCCCCCATTTTTTAAAATCACAGCTTCTAGAAGGTTTACATGATTTCTTAAAAAACTTGAGTTTTTCGAAAATGTGATTTATTTCATAAATGGAATCAACAAAGTATGCACATTCTAAGTCATAACGACTTTCTATAGTTTGCACATGCGTTTGGAAATAAGAAAAGCTTACCTCCCCCGTTTTTTAAAATCACAGCTTCTAGAAGGTTTACATGATTTCTTAAAAAACACGAGTTTTTAGAAAATGTGTTTTATTTCATAAATGGAATCAACAAAGTATGCACATTCTATGTCATAACGACTTTCTATAGTTTGCGCATGCGTTTGGAAATAAGAAAATCTTACTTCCCCTGTTTTTTAAAATCACAGCTTCTAGAAGGTTTACATGATTTTTTTAAAAACACGAGTTTTTAGAAAATGTGTTTTATTTCATAAATGGAATCAACAAAGTATGCACATTCTACGTCATAAATACTTTCTATAGTTTGCGCATGCGTCCGGAAATAAGAAAAGCTTACTTCCACCGTTTTTTAAAATCACAGCTTCTAGAAGGTTTACATGATTTCGTAAAAAACACGAGTTTTTAGAAAATGTGTTTTATTTCATAAATGGAATCTACAAAGTATGCACATTCTACGTCATAACGACTTTCTATAGTTTGCACATGCATCCGAAAATAAGAAAAGCTTACTTCCACCGTTTTTTAAAATCACAGCTTCTAGAAGGTTTACATGATTACGTAAAAAACATGAGTTTTTAGAAAATGTGTTTTATTTCACAAATGGAATCTACAAAGTATGCACATTCTACGTCATAACGACTTTCTATTGTTTGCGCATGCGTCCGGAAATAAGAAAAGCTTACTTCCACCATTTTTTAAAATCACAGCTTCTAGAAGGTTTGCATGATTTCGTAAAAAACACGAGTTTTTAGAAAATGTGTTTTATTTCATAAATGGAATCTACAAAGTATGCACATTCTACGTCATAACGACTTTCTATAGTTTGCGCATTCGTCCGGAAATAAGAAAAGCTTACTTCCACTGTTTTTTAAAATCACAGCTTCTAGAAGGTTTACATGATGTCGTAAAAAACACGAGTTTTTAGAAAATGTGTGTTATTTCATAAATGGAATCTACAAAGTATGCACATTCTACGTCATAACGACTTTTTATAGTTTGCGAATGTGTCCGGAAATAAGAAAAGCTTACTACCCCATTTTTTAAAATCACAGCTTCTAGAAGGTTTACATGATTTCTTAAAAAACACGAGTTTTTAGAAAATGTGTTTTATTTCATAAATGGAATCAAGAAAGTATGCACATTCTACGTCATAACGAATTTCTATAGTTTGCGCATGCGTTTGGAAATAAGAAAAGCTTACTTCCCCCGTTTTTTAAAATCACAGCTTCTAGAAGGTTTACATGATTTCTTAAAAAACACGAGTTTTTAGAAAATGTGTTTTATTTCATAAATAGAATCAACAAAGTATGCACATTCTACGTCATAACGACTTTCTATAGTTTGCGCATGCGTCCGGAAATAAGAAAAGCTTGCTTCCACCGTTTTTTAAAATCACAGCTTCTAGAGGGTTTACATGATTTCTTAAAAAACACGAGTTTTTAGAAAATGTGGTTTATTTCATAAATGGAATCTACAAAGTATGCACATTCTACGTCATAACGACTTTCTATAGTTTGCCCATTCGTCTGGAAATAAGAAAAGCTTACTTCCACCGTTTTTTAAAATCACAGCTTCTATAAGGCTTACATGATTTCGTAAAAAACACGAGTTTTTAGAAAATGTGCTTTATTTCATAAATGGAATCTACAAAGTATGCACATTCTACGTCATAACGACTTTCTATAGTTTGCGCATGCGTCCGGAAATAAGAAAAGCTTACTTCCCCCGTTTTTTAATATCACAGCTTCTAGAAGGTGTACATGATTTCTTAAAAAACACGAGTTTTTAGAAAATTTGTTTTATTTCAAAAATGGAATCAACAAAGTATGCACATTCTACGTCATAACGACTTTCTATAGTTTGCACATGCATCCGGAAATAAGAAAAGCTTACTTCCACCGTTTTTTAAAATCACAGCTTCTAGAAGGTTTATATGATTTCTTAAAAAACATGAGTTTTTAGAAAATGTGTTTTATTTCATAAATGGAATCAACAAAGTATGCACATTCTACGTCATAACGACTTTCTATAGTTTGCACATGCATCCGGAAATAAGAAAAGCTTACTTCCACCGTTTTTTAAAATCACAGCTTCTAGAAGGTTTATATCATTTCTTAAAAAACACGAGTTTTTAGAAAATGTGTTTTATTTCATAAATGGATTCTACAAAGTATGCACATTCTACATCATAACGACTTTCTATAGTTTGCGCATTCGTCCGGAAATAAGAAAAGCTTACTTCCACCGTTGATTAAAATCACAGCTTCTAGAAGGTTTACATGATTTCGTAAAAAACACGAGTTTTTAGAAAATGTGTTTTATTTCATAAATGCAATCTACAAAGTATGCACATTCTACGTCGTAACGACTTTCTATAGTTTGCGCATGCGTCCGGAAATAAGAAAAGCTTACTTCCCCCGTTTTTTAAAATCACAGCTTCTAGGAGGTTTACATGATTTCTTAAAAAACACGAGTTTTTAGAAAATGTGTTTTATTTCATAAATGGAATCAACAAAGTATGCACATTCTATGTCATAACGACTTTCTATAGTTTGCGCATGCGTTTGGAAATAATAAAATCTTACTTCCCCCGTTTTTTAAAATCACAGCTTCTAGAAGGTTTACATGATTTTTTAAAAAACAGGAGTTTTTAGAAAATGTGTTTTATTTCATAAATGGAATCAACAAAGTATGCACATTCTACGTCATAAATACTTTCTATAGTTTGCGCATGCGTCCGGAAATAAGAAAAGCTTACTTCCACCGTTTTTTAAAATCACAGCTTCTAGAAGGTTTACATGATTTTGTAAAAAACACGAGTTTTTAGAAAATGTGTTTTATTTCATAAATGGAATCTACAAAGTATGCACATTCTACGTCATAACGACTTTCTATAGTTTGCGCATGCGTCCGGAAATAAGAAAAGCTTACTTCCACCGTTTTTTAAAATCACAGCTTCTAGAAGGTTTACATGATTTCTTAAAAACCACGAGTTTTTAGAAAATGTGTTTTATTTCATAAATGGAATCAACAAAGTATGCACATTCTACATCATAACGACTTTCTATAGTTTTTGCATTCATTCGGAAATAAGAAAAGCTTACTTCCATCGTTTTTTAAAATCACAGCTTCTAGAAGGTTTACAAGATTTCGTAAAAAACACGAGTTTTTAGAAAATGTGTTTTATTTCATAAATCGAATCTACAAAGTATGCACATTCTACGTCATAACGAATTTCTATAGTTTGCACATGCGTCCGAAAATAAGAAAAGCTTACTTCCACCGTTTTTTAAAATCACACCTTCTAGAAGGTTTACATGATTTCTTAAAAAACACGACTTTTTAGAAAATGTGTTTTATTTCATAAATGGAATCAACAAAGTATGCACATTCTACGTCATAACGACTTTCTATAGTTTGCGCATTCGTCCGGAAATAAGAAAATCTTACTTCCACCGTTTATTAAAATCACAGCTTCTAGAAGGTTTACATGATTTCGTAAAAAACACGAGTTTTTAGAAAATGTGTTTTATTTCATGAATGGAATCTACAAAGTATGCACATTCTACGTCATAACGACTTTCTATAGTTTGCGCATGCGTCTGGAAATAAGAAAAGCTTACTTCCACCATTTTTTAAAATCACAGCTTCTAGAAGGTTTACATGATTACGTAAAAAACACGAGTTTTTAGAAAATGTGTTTTATTTCACGAATGGAATCAACAAAGTATGCACATTCTACTTCATAACGACTTTCTATAGTTTGCGCATGCGTTTGGAAATAAGAAAAGCTTACTTCCCCCGTTTTTTAAAATCACAGCTTCTGAAGGTTTACATGATTTCGTGAAAAACACGAGTTTTTAGAAAATGTGTTTTGTTTCATAAATGGAATCAACAAAGTATGCACATTCTACATCATAACGACTTTCTATAGTTTGTGCATGCGTCCGGAAATAAGAAAAGCTTACTTCCACCATTTTTTAAAATCACGGCTTCTAGAAGGTTTACATGATTACGTAAAAAACATGAGTTTTTAGAAAATGTGTTTTATTTCACAAATGGAATCTACAAAGTATGCACATTCTACGTCATAACGACTTTCTATTCTTTGCGCATGCGTCCGGAAATAAGAAAAGCTTACTTCCACCATTTTTTAAAATCACAGCTTCTAGAAGGTTTGCATTGTAGTGCTCTGGTTTTTACAGCAGAGCACTATGTAAAATTTCAGGGTTAATTTTCTACGTTTTAAACTTTATCAGTTTATGGAAGTAAATTCTAAGAATTACTATGTGCCTAAATAATATTTAGTGTACTGTCGTGTTTTCACTAACCTTACATTCGTAATTTAAAATAAACAAACATATCGTTATTTTCTTTTCAACAATCATGTTCCAGCATAAGAATAGGTTTCACAACTTAGTAAATCAGTAAATATCAAGTTATGCATGTTTACAGTAAGATTTTAGCATAATAATCAAATAACGTAAATGACAAGGAAATTACCTGATGCTGATGCTAACCGTAGGTTGTAGTAGGTTGTATAACCTCTTAGACAGCCAAACTGAAGTGTCCACCCTACCGACCAGCTATTATCTTGCTGGCCCTTGGAAATCAAAGGATTTCCAAGCCCCCGAGCCCACAATCTGATAATCCCGAGAGCAGTGTTTTCTTCTGTTCTCAAAACCTTTCTGTTCTCCAAACTTTCTGTTCTCCCCACTTCTTTCTTCCCCCAAACAAAAAAACCTCCCCTTTCTCCAAGCTCTCCCCCTCTATATAATTTCCCTTCCTCGAGAATATCTTGGGCTTACTCCACCGCCCCAAAATCCCCCTCTCGAGCCCCTCAACATTTACTCCTATTACCAGTTCATTCATACACGGTTCTTTATAAAAATGTATAATTAATTACTCTCATGGAAAAATTAGTTGGTTTTGGATTGACGGTCATAAGTATTTATTACGGTGGGGATCATCACCCAAAGGTTATCCATTCGGGACAAGCTGCATTAAATACAAGTCTATTCGCTATCCTTGGTATTTAATGTTATTAATGTAATTAATAAAATATTATATAATTAGTTGCCCCTTTTTATCTTGGACATGATGTGTCTTAATGGTCCACCTTATCCGTCGAGACTATTTAGCTTGAGGTTTAAATTCCAAGATTAACATTGAATAATTAAATAACCATTTTCCATCACATCATGTTCATTCCAAAAATGATTATCCTATTATGGCTAACTTTTGAAATGGAAATAATCACACAATATTAATTTATAAATCAATATTTTAAATCTTACTTTATATTGCAATTGTTACGGTAGGGATATAAATGTTGCTGGAATATTATTAATTAAGTAATAATAATAATTAGATCACCATTTATTAATTAATAATAATAATTAAATCACCATTTAACAATAATAAAAGGTGAATTAATCATAGTATTCTTAATTATTTGTTTATCACATGAGTACCCTATCATCAACATAGCATCCTTGTTCTTATAAACAAAGCACTTGTGAGGGCTTAAACAATTTTACTAATTAATTAGACACTATCATTACCCTATTCACAACAGTTCTCCTATGACAATGTTAACTGACGACACTTGTCTTAGTTTATTATTACAATGTTTTCATATAATTACTAATTCACTTATTTACACATTGACAACCTAACCATTCATTACCTAAGTTGATTGATGTATCCTTAACTGAGTTATCTATGACATTTATACTACTATTCAAGCATGACAAGTATGTTATACACCAGTAATATTGTACACGTACAAGGTGTGCATGCATGGCCAGTGTATGCACATGTCGGATATGTACTATAAACAAACCCCATTCCGCCTATGCATACTTGCTAACTAATAATAGTATCTACCCCCATGCAGAAGAGCAAGCATAATATATAGTATAATTACTTTAACATCCTCGGTTATTTAACAGTTAACCCTTTACGATTTAACATCATTCTCTTTATCTTTACATTAGTTTAATCAATCATGTACAAGGAAGGGTGCCTACTTCCACTAACTCGGAATCAAGGAATACTAAACCCCCAACAGTACTAACTAACACATCCTCCCATCATAACCTACGTCCAGCATCCTCCCTATCCTTCCTCTGCTAGTACAACAGTGGATGTCGGACTCACCGATCTGACCACATAGAACTTGAGAGCGATAGCGTCGGCTGAACATCGGACCTATCCTCCCCTAGCAGGCATCCGACCATCGTCATCACAACAACATGGGGAGCGTGTCTCAGCACGGCCCTCCCACGACCTCGGGTCTCATGGAAACATAGGGTGGGAAACACATCCATCCCTCTCAACATACTGGGCCTACGCCCTTATCAACTCATACTTGCTGCTATCGGGATTATCAGTTTGTGTTATCGTATCCTCATTTTGGCTGCTAAGGTTTGCTGTATGAACATGTTTTTCCTTTCCAATATATATCAGATCAAGTAACTGGCTATCCCATAGCCCTTGTGTCCTGTAGGTTAGTGTTTTGCAAAATACAATTTATAGAAAGCATTTTCCATTGATCGCCAATTGATCCATGTTATCATTTCATTTCATGTAACCTTTTAGCTCATCATAGATACATATAACATTTCAATAATTCATATAAGAAGATGGTATCCACGTACCGAATCATATATTTCACATTTCATTAATGAAAACATATAAACATATACTGCAATCGTAAAATAAGGAAATCATATGATAATCATGACATCATAATCGCATAACATAGTAACATCATAATCATGGTGAAATCATAAAACAGAGTAACATCATATAACGAGGTCCAATATAGTTTACTCAGTCGAGCTGAGTTCAACATAATATATAAGAAATAAAGTATTGTGTGTCTAACTAATAAATATGCCGAATCAAAATATGGGCATTACATGCATGATTTCGTAAAAAACACGAGTTTTTAGAAAATGTGTTTTATTTCATAAATGGAATCTACAAAGTATGCACATTCTACGTCATAAAGAATTTCTATAGTTTGCGCATTCGTCCGAAAATAAGAAAAGCTTACTTCCACCGTTTTTTAAAATCACAGCTTCAAGAAGGTTTACATGATGTCGTAAAAAACACGAGTTTTTAGAAAATGTGTGTTATTTCATAAATGGAATCTACAAAGTATGCACATTCTACGTCATAACGACTTTTTATAGTTTGCGAATGTGTCCGGAAATAAGAAAAGCTTACTTCCCCCATTTTTTAAAATCACAGCTTCTAGAAGGTTTACATGATTTCTTAAAAAACTTGAGTTTTTCGAAAATGTGATTTATTTCATAAATGGAATCAACAAAGTATGCACATTCTACGTCATAACGACTTTCTATAGTTTGCACATGCGTTTGGAAATAAGAAAAGCTTACTTCCCCCGTTTTTTAAAATCACAGCTTCTAGAATGTTTACATGATTTCTTAAAAAACACGAGTTTTTAGAAAATGTGTTTTATTTCATAAATAGAATCAACAAAGTATGCACATTCTACGTCATAACGACTTTCTATAGTTTGCGCATGCGTCCGGAAATAAGAAAAGCTTACTTCCACTGTTTTTTAAAATCATAGCTTCTAGAGGGTTTACATGATTTCTTAAAAAACATGAGTTTTTAGAAAATGTGTTTTATTTCATAAATGGAATCTACAAATTATGCACATTCTACGTCATAACGACTTTCTATAGTTTGCCCATTCGTCTGGAAATAAGAAAAGCTTACTTCCACCGTTTTTTAAAATCACAGCTTCTATAAGGTTTATATGATTTCGTAAAAAACATGAGTTTTTAGAAAATGTGCTTTATTTCATAAATGGAATCTACAAAGTATGCACATTCTACGTCATAACGACTTTCTATAGTTTGCGCATGCGTCCAGAAATAAGAAAAGCTTACTTCCCCCATTTTTTAATATCACAGCTTCTAGAAGGTGTACATGATTTCTTAAAAAACACGAGTTTTTAGAAAATTTGTTTTATTTCATAAATGGAATCAACAAAGTATGCACATTCTACGTCATAACGACTTTCTATAGTTTGCACATGCATCCGGAAATAAGAAAAGCTTACTTCCACCGTTTTTTAAAATCACAGCTTCTAGAAGGTTTCTATGATTTCTTAAAAAACACGAGTTTTTAGAAAATGTGTTTTATTTCATAAATGGAATCAACAAAGTATGCACATTCTACGTCATAACGAATTTCTATAGTTTGCACATGCATCCGGAAATAAGAAAAGCTTACTTCCACCGTTTTTTAAAATCACAGCTTCTAGAAGGTTTATATGATTTCTTAAAAAACACGAGTTTTTAGAAAATGTGTTTTATTTCATAAATGGATTCTACAAAGTATGCACATTCTACATCATAATGACTTTCTATAGTTTGCGCATTCGTCCGGAAATAAGAAAAGCTTACTTCCACCGTTTATTAAAATCACAGCTTCTAGAAGGTTTACATGATTTCGTAAAAAACACGAGTTTTTAGAAAATGTGTTTTATTTCATAAATGCAATCTACAAAGTATGCACATTCTACGTCGTAACGACTTTCTATAGTTTGTGCATGCGTCCGAAAATAAGAAAAGCTTACTTCCCCCGTTTTTTAAAATCACAGCTTCTAGAAGGTTTACATGGTTTCTTAAAAAACACGAGTTTTTAGAAAATGTGTTTTATTTCATAAATGGAATCAACAAAGTATGCACATTCTATGTCATAACGACTTTCTATAGTTTGCGCATGCGTTTGGAAATAAGAAAATCTTACTTCCCCCGTTTTTTAAAATCACAGCTTCTAGAAGGTTTACATGATTTTTTAAAAAACACGAGTTTTTAGAAAATGTGTTTTATTTCATAAATGGAATCAAAAAAGTATGCACATTCTACATCATAAATACTTTCTATAGTTTGCGCATGCGTCCGGAAATAAGAAAAACTTACTTCCACCGTTTTTTAAAATCACAGCTTCTAGAAGGTTTACATGATTTCGTAAAAAACACGAGTTTTTAGAAAATGTGTTTTATTTCATAAATGCAATCTACAAAGTATGCACATTCTACGTCGTAACGACTTTCTATAGTTTGCGCATGCGTCCGAAAATAAGAAAAGCTTACTTCCACCGTTTTTTAAAATCACAGCTTCAAGAAGGTTTACATGATGTCGTAAAAAACACGAGTTTTTAGAAAATGTGTGTTATTTCATAAATGGAATCTACAAAGTATGCACATTCTACGTCATAACGACTTTTTATAGTTTGCGAATGTGTCCGGAAATAAGAAAAGCTTACTTCCCCCATTTTTTAAAATCACAGCTTCTAGAAGGTTTACATGATTTCTTAAAAAACTTGAGTTTTTCGAAAATGTGATTTATTTCATAAATGGAATCAACAAAGTATGCACATTCTAAGTCATAACGACTTTCTATAGTTTGCACATGCGTTTGGAAATAAGAAAAGCTTACCTCCCCCGTTTTTTAAAATCACAGCTTCTAGAAGGTTTACATGATTTCTTAAAAAACACGAGTTTTTAGAAAATGTGTTTTATTTCATAAATGGAATCAACAAAGTATGCACATTCTATGTCATAACGACTTTCTATAGTTTGCGCATGCGTTTGGAAATAAGAAAATCTTACTTCCCCTGTTTTTTAAAATCACAGCTTCTAGAAGGTTTACATGATTTTTTAAAAAACACGAGTTTTTAGAAAATGTGTTTTATTTCATAAATGGAATCAACAAAGTATGCACATTCTACGTCATAAATACTTTCTATAGTTTGCGCATGCGTCCGGAAATAAGAAAAGCTTACTTCCACCGTTTTTTAAAATCACAGCTTCTAGAAGGTTTACATGATTTCGTAAAAAACACGAGTTTTTAGAAAATGTGTTTTATTTCATAAATGGAATCTACAAAGTATGCACATTCTACGTCATAACGACTTTCTATAGTTTGCACATGCATCCGAAAATAAGAAAAGCTTACTTCCACCGTTTTTTAAAATCACAGCTTCTAGAAGGTTTACATGATTACGTAAAAAACATGAGTTTTTAGAAAATGTGTTTTATTTCACAAATGGAATCTACAAAGTCTGCACATTCTACGTCATAACGACTTTCTATTGTTTGCGCATGCGTCCGGAAATAAGAAAAGCTTACTTCCACCATTTTTTAAAATCACAGCTTCTAGAAGGTTTGCATGATTTCGTAAAAAACACGAGTTTTTAGAAAATGTGTTTTATTTCATAAATGGAATCTACAAAGTATGCACATTCTACGTCATAACGACTTTCTATAGTTTGCGCATTCGTCCGGAAATAAGAAAAGCTTACTTCCACTGTTTTTTAAAATCACAGCTTCTAGAAGGTTTACATGATGTCGTAAAAAACACAAGTTTTTAGAAAATGTGTGTTATTTCATAAATGGAATCTACAAAGTATGCACATTCTACGTCATAACGACTTTTTATAGTTTGCGAATGTGTCCGGAAATAAGAAAAGCTTACTTCCCCCATTTTTTAAAATCACAGCTTCTAGAAGGTTTACATGATTTCTTAAAAAACACGAGTTTTTAGAAAATGTGTTTTATTTCATAAATGGAATCAAGAAAGTATGCACATTCTACGTCATAACGACTTTCTATAGTTTGCGCATGCGTTTGGAAATAAGAAAAGCTTACTTCCCCCGTTTTTTAAAATCACAGCTTCTAGAAGGTTTACATGATTTCTTAAAAAACACGAGTTTTTAGAAAATGTGTTTTATTTCATAAATAGAATCAACAAAGTATGCACATTCTACGTCATAACGACTTTCTATAGTTTGCGCATGCGTCCGGAAATAAGAAAAGCTTGCTTCCACCGTTTTTTAAAATCACAGCTTCTAGAGGGTTTACATGATTTCTTAAAAAACACGAGTTTTTAGAAAATGTGGTTTATTTCATAAATGGAATCTACAAAGTATGCACATTCTACGTCATAACGACTTTCTATAGTTTGCCCATTCGTCTGGAAATAAGAAAAGCTTACTTCCACCGTTTTTTAAAATCACAGCTTCTATAAGGTTTACATGATTTCGTAAAAAACACGAGTTTTTAGAAAATGTGTTTTATTTCATAAATGCAATCTACAAAGTATGCACATTCTACGTCGTAACGACTTTCTATAGTTTGCGCATGCGTCCGGAAATAAGAAAAGCTTACTTCCCCCGTTTTTTAAAATCACAGCTTCTAGAAGGTTTACATGATTTCTTAAAAAACACGAGTTTTTAGAAAATGTGTTTTATTTCATAAATGGAATCAACAAAGTATGCAAATTCTATGTCATAACGACTTTCTATAGTTTGCGCATGCGTTTGGAAATAATAAAATCTTACTTCCCCCGTTTTTTAAAATCACAGCTTCTAGAAGGTTTACATGATTTTTTAAAAAACAGGAGTTTTTAGAAAATGTGTTTTATTTCATAAATGGAATCAACAAAGTATGCACATTCTACGTCATAAATACTTTCTATAGTTTGCGCATGCGTCCGGAAATAAGAAAAGCTTACTTCCACCGTTTTTTAAAATCACAGCTTCTAGAAGGTTTACATGATTTTGTAAAAAACACGAGTTTTTAGAAAATGTGTTTTATTTCATAAATGGATTCTACAAAGTATGCACATTCTACGTCATAACGACTTTCTATAGTTTGCGCATGCGTCCGGAAATAAGAAAAGCTTACTTCCACCGTTTTTTAAAATCACAGCTTCTAGAAGGTTTACATGATTTCTTAAAAACCACGAGTTTTTAGAAAATGTGTTTTATTTCATAAATGGAATCAACAAAGTATGCACATTCTACATCATAACGACTTTCTATAGTTTTTGCATTCATTCGGAAATAAGAAAAGCTTACTTCCATCGTTTTTTAAAATCACAGCTTCTAGAAGGTTTACAAGATTTCGTAAAAAACACGAGTTTTTAGAAAATGTGTTTTATTTCATAAATCGAATCTACAAAGTATGCACATTCTACGTCATAACGAATTTCTATAGTTTGCACATGCGTCCGAAAATAAGAAAAGCTTACTTCCACCGTTTTTTAAAATCACACCTTCTAGAAGGTTTACATGATTTCTTAAAAAACACGACTTTTTAGAAAATGTGTTTTATTTCATAAATGGAATCAACAAAGTATGCACATTCTACGTCATAACGACTTTCTATAGTTTGCACATTCGTCCGGAAATAAGAAAATCTTACTTCCACCGTTTATTAAAATCACAGCTTCTAGAAGGTTTACATGATTTCGTAAAAAACACGAGTTTTTAGAAAATGTGTTTTATTTCATGAATGGAATCTACAAAGTATGCACATTCTACGTCATAACGACTTTCTATAGTTTGCGCATGCGTCTGGAAATAAGAAAAACTTACTTCCACCATTTTTTAAAATCACAGCTTCTAGAAGGTTTACATGATTACGTAAAAAACACGAGTTTTTAGAAAATGTGTTTTATTTCACGAATGGAATCAACAAAGTATGCACATTCTACTTCATAACGACTTTCTATAGTTTGCGCATGCGTTTGGAAATAAGAAAAGCTTACTTCCCCCGTTTTTTAAAATCACAGCTTCTGAAGGTTTACATGATTTCGTGAAAAACACGAGTTTTTAGAAAATGTGTTTTATTTCATAAATGGAATCAACAAAGTATGCACATTCTACATCATAACGACTTTCTATAGTTTGCGCATGCGTCCGGAAATAAGAAAAGCTTACTTCCACCTTTTTTTAAAATCACGGCTTCTAGAAGGTTTACATGATTACGTAAAAAACATGAGTTTTTAGAAAATGTGTTTTATTTCACAAATGGAATCTACAAAGTATGCACATTCTACGTCATAACGACTTTCTATTCTTTGCGCATGCGTCCGGAAATAAGAAAAGCTTACTTCCACCATTTTTTAAAATCACAGCTTCTAGAAGGTTTGCATTGTAGTGCTCTGGTTTTTACAGCAGAGCACTATGTAAAATTTCAGGGTTAATTTTCTACGTTTTAAACTTTATCAGTTTATGGAAGTAAATTCTAAGAATTACTATGTGCCTAAATAATATTTAGTGTACTGTCGTGTTTTCACTAACCTTACATTCGTAATTTAAAATAAACAAACATATCGTTATTTTCTTTTCAACAATCATGTTCCAGCATAAGAATAGGTTTCACAACTTAGTAAATCAGTAAATAGCAAGTTATGCATGTTTACAGTAAGATTTTAGCATAATAATCAAATAACGTAAATGACAAGGAAATTACCTGATGCTGATGCTAACCGTAGGTTGTAGTAGGTTGTATAACCTCTTAGACAGCCAAACTGAAGTGTCCACCCTACCGACCAGCTATTATCTTGCTGGCCCTTGGAAATCAAAGGATTTCCAAGCCCCCGAGCCCACAATCTGATAATCCCGAGAGCAGTGTTTTCTTCTGTTCTCAAAACCTTTCTGTTCTCCAAACTTTCTGTTCTCCCCACTTCTTTCTTCCCCCAAACAAAAAAACCTCCCCTTTCTCCAAGCTCTCCCCCTCTATATAATTTCCCTTCCTCGAGAATATCTTGGGCTTACTCCACCGCCCCAAAATCCCCCTCTCGAGCCCCTCAACATTTACTCCTATTACCAGTTCATTCATACACGGTTCTTTATAAAAATGTATAATTAATTACTCTCATGGAAAAATTAGTTGGTTTTGGATTGACGGTCATAAGTATTTATTACGGTGGGGATCATCACCCAAAGGTTATCCATTCGGGACAAGCTGCATTAAATACAAGTCTATTCGCTATCCTTGGTATTTAATGTTATTAATGTAATTAATAAAATATTATATAATTAGTTGCCCCTTTTTAACTTGGACATGATGTGTCTTAATGGTCCACCTTATCCGTCGAGACTATTTAGCTTGAGGTTTAAATTCCAAGATTAACATTGAATAATTAAATAACCATTTTCCATCACATCATGTTCATTCCAAAAATGATTATCCTATTATGGCTAACTTTTGAAATGGAAATAATCACACAATATTAATTTATAAATCAATATTTTAAATCTTACTTTATATTGCAATTGTTACGGTAGGGATATAAATGTTGCTGGAATATTATTAATTAAGTAATAATAATAATTAGATCACCATTTATTAATTAATAATAATAATTAAATCACCATTTAACAATAATAAAAGGTGAATTAATCATAGTATTCTTAATTATTTGTTTATCACATGAGTACCCTATCATCAACATAGCATCCTTGTTCTTATAAACAAAGCACTTGTGAGGGCTTAAACAATTTTACTAATTAATTAGACACTATCATTACCCTATTCACAACAGTTCTCCTATGACAATGTTAACTGACGACACTTGTCTTAGTTTATTATTACAATGTTTTCATATAATTACTAATTCACTTATTTACACATTGACAACCTAGCCATTCATTACCTAAGTTGATTGATGTATCCTTAACTGAGTTATCTATGACATTTATACTACTATTCAAGCATGACAAGTATGTTATACACCAGTAATATTGTACACGTACAAGGTGTGCATGCATGGCCAGTGTATGCACATGTCGGATATGTACTATAAACAAACCCCATTCCGCCTATGCATACTTGCTAACTAATAATAGTATCTACCCCCATGCAGAAGAGCAAGCATAATATATAGTATAATTACTTTAACATCCTCGGTTATTTAACAGTTAACCCTTTACGATTTAACATCATTCTCTTTATCTTTACATTAGTTTAATCAATCATGTACAAGGAAGGGTGCCTACTTCCACTAACTCGGAATCAAGGAATACTAAACCCCCAACAGTACTAAATAACACATCCTCCCATCATAACCTACGTCCAGCATCCTCCCTATCCTTCCTCTGCTAGTACAACAGTGGATGTCGGACTCACCGATCTGACCACATAGAACTTGAGAGCGATAGCGTCGGCTGAACAGCGGACCTATCCTCCCCTAGCAGGCATCCGACCATCGTCATCACAACAACATGGGGAGCGTGTCTCAGCACGGCCCTCCCACGACCTCGGGTCTCATGGAAACATAGGGTGGGAAACACATCCATCCCTCTCAACATACTGGGCCTACGCCCTTATCAACTCATACTTGCTGCTATCGGGATTATCAGTTTGTGTTATCGTATCCTCATTTTGGCTGCTAAGGTTTGCTGTATGAACATGTTTTTCCTTTCCAATATATATCAGATCAAGTAACTGGCTATCCCATAGCCCTTGTGTCCTGTAGGTTAGTGTTTTGCAAAATACAATTTATAGAAAGCATTTTCCATTGATCGCCAATTGATCCATGTTATCATTTCATTTCATGTAACCTTTTAGCTCATCATAGATACATATAACATTTCAATAATTCATATAAGAAGATGGTATCCACGTACCGAATCATATATTTCACATTTCATTAATGAAAACATATAAACATATACTGCAATCGTAAAATAAGGAAATCATATGATAATCATGACATCATAATCGCATAACATAGTAACATCATAATCATGGTGAAATCATAAAACAGAGTAACATCATATAACGAGGTCCAATATAGTTTACTCAGTCGAGCTGAGTTCAACATAATATATAAGAAATAAAGTATTGTGTGTCTAACTAATAAATATGCCGAATCAAAATATGGGCATTACATGCATGATTTCGTAAAAAACACGAGTTTTTAGAAAATGTGTTTTATTTCATAAATGGAATCTACAAAGTATGCACATTCTACGTCATAAAGAATTTCTATAGTTTGCGCATTCGTCCGAAAATAAGAAAAGCTTACTTCCACCGTTTTTTAAAATCACAGCTTCAAGAAGGTTTACATGATGTCGTAAAAAAGACGAGTTTTTAGAAAATGTGTGTTATTTCATAAATGGAATCTACAAAGTATGCACATTCTACGTCATAACGACTTTTTATAGTTTGCGAATGTGTCCGGAAATAAGAAAAGCTTACTTCCCCCATTTTTTAAAATCACAGCTTCTAGAAGGTTTACATGATTTCTTAAAAAACTTGAGTTTTTCGAAAATGTGATTTATTTCATAAATGGAATCAACAAAGTATGCACATTCTACGTCATAACGACTTTCTATAGTTTGCACATGCGTTTGGAAATAAGAAAAGCTTACTTCCCCCGTTTTTTAAAATCACAGCTTCTAGAATGTTTACATGATTTCTTAAAAAACACGAGTTTTTAGAAAATGTGTTTTATTTCATAAATAGAATCAAAAAAGTATGCACATTCTACGTCATAACGACTTTCTATAGTTTGCGCACGCGTCCGGAAATAAGAAAAGCTTACTTCCACCGTTTTTTAATATCACAGCTTCTAGAAGGTTTACATGATTACGTAAAAAACATGAGTTTTTAGAAAATGTGTTTTATTTCACAAATGGAATCTACAAAGTATGCACATTCTACGTCATAACGACTTTCTATTGTTTGCGCATGCGTCCGGAATTAAGAAAAGCTTACTTCCACCATTTTTTAAAATCACAACTTCTAGAAGGTTTGCATGATTTCGTAAAAAACACGAGTTTTTAGAAAATGTGTTTTATTTCATAAATGGAATCTACAAAGTATGCAAATTCTACGTCATAACGACTTTCTATAGTTTGCGCATTCGTCCGGAAATAAGAAAAGCTTACTTCCACCGTTTTTTAAAATCACAGCTTCTAGAAGGTTTACATGATGTCGTTAAAAACACGAGTTTTTAGAAACTGTGTGTTATTTCATAAATGGAATCTACAAAGTATGCACATTCTACGTCATAACGACTTTTTATAGTTTGCGAATGTGTCCGGAAATAAGAAAAGCTTACTTCCCCCATTTTTTAAAATCACAGCTTCTAGAAGGTTTACATGATTTCTTAAAAAACACAAGTTTTTAGAAAATGTGTTTTATTTCATAAATGGAATCAACAAAGTATGCACATTCTACGTCATAACAACTTTCTATAGTTTGCGCATGCGTTTGGAAATAAGAAAAGCTTACTTCCCCCGTTTTTTAAAATCACAGCTTCTAGAAGGTTTACATGATTTCTTAAAAAACACGAGTTTTTAGAAAATGTGTTTTATTTCATAAATAGAATCAACAAAGTATGCACATTCTACGTCATAACGACTTTCTATAGTTTGCACATGCGTCCGGAAATAAGAAAAGCTTACTTCCACCGTTTTTTAAAATCACAGCTTCTAGAGGGTTTACATGATTTCCTAAAAAACACGAGTTTTTAGAAAATGTGTTTTATTTCATAAATGGAATCTACAAAGTATGCACATTCTACGTCATAACGACTTTCTATAGTTTGCCCATTCGTCTGGAAATAAGAAAAGCTTACTTCCACCGTTTTTTAAAATCACAGCTTCTATAAGGTTTACATGATTTCGTAAAAAATACGAGTTTTTAGAAAATGTGCTTTATTTCATAAATGGAATCTACAAAGTATGCACATTCTACGTCATAACGACTTTCTATAGTTTTCGCATGCGTCCGGAAATAAGAAAAGCTTACTTCCCCCGTTTTTTAAAATCACAGCTTCTAGAAGGTTTACATGATTTCTTAAAAAACACGAGTTTTAAGAAAATGTGTTTTATTTCATAAATGGAATCAACAAAGTATGCACATTCTATGTCATAACGACTTTCTATAGTTTGCGCATGCGTTTGGAAATAAGAAAATCTTACTTCCCCCGTTTTTTAAAATCACGGCTTCTAGAAGGTTTACATGATTTTTTAAAAAACACGAGTTTTTGGAAAATGTGTTTTATTTCATAAATGGAATCAACAAAGTATGCACATTCTACGTCATAAATACTTTCTATAGTTTGCGCATGCGTCCGGAAATAAGAAAAGCTTACTTCCACCGTTTTTTAAAATCACAGCTTCTAGAATGTTTACATGATTTTGTAAAAAACACGAGTTTTTAGAAAATGTGTTTTATTTCATAAATGGAATCAACAAAGTATGCACATTCTACGTCATAACGACTTTCTATAGTTTGCACATGCATCCGGAAATAAGAAAAGCTTACTTCCACCGTTTTTTAAAATCACAGCTTCTAGAATGTTTACATGATTTTGTAAAAAACACGAGTTTTTAGAAAATGTGTTTTATTTCATAAATGGAATCAACAAAGTATGCACATTCTACATCATAACGACTTTCTATATTTTGCGCATGCATCCAAAAATAAGAAAAGCTTACTTCCCCCGTTTTTTAAAATCACAGCTTCTAGAAGGTTTACATGATTTCTTAAAAAACACGAGTTTTTAGAAAATTTGTTTTATTTCATAAATGGAATCAACAAAGTATGCACATTCTACATCATAACGACTTTCTATAGTTTGCACATGCATCCGGAAATAAGAAAAGCTTACTTCCACCGTTTTTTAAAATCACAGCTTCTAGAAGGTTTATATGATTTCTTAAAAAACACGAGTTTTTAGAAAATGTGTTTTATTTCATAAATGGAATCAACAAAGTATGCACATTCTACGTCATAACGACTTTCTATAGTTTTCGCATTCGTCCGGAAATAAGAAAAGCTTACTTGCAACGTTTTTTAAAATCACAGCTTCTAGAAGGTTTACATGATTTCGTAAAAAACACGAGTTTTTAGAAAATGTGTTTTATTTCATCAATGCAATCTACAAAGTATGCACATTCTACGTCGTAACGACTTTCTATAGTTTGCGCATGCGTCCGGAAATAAGAAAAGCTTACTTCCCCCGTTTTTTAAAATCACAGCTTCTAGAAGGTTTACATGATTTCTTAAAAAACACGAGTTTTTAGAAAATGTGTTTTATTTCATAAATGGAATCAACAAAGTATGCACATTCTATGTCATAACGACTTTCTATAGTTTGCGCATACGTTTGGAAATAAGAAAATCTTACTTCCCTCGTTTTTTAAAATCAAAGCTTCTAGAAGGTTTACATGATTTTTTAAAAAACACGATTTTTTAGAAAATGTGTTTTATTTCATAAATGGAATCAACAAAGTATGCACATTCTACGTCATAAATACTTTCTATAGTTTGCGCATGCGTCCGGAAATAAGAAAAGCTTACTTCCACCGTTTTTTAAAATCACAGCTTCTAGAAGGTTTACATGATTTTGTAAAAAACACGAGTTTTTAGAAAATGTGTTTTATTTCATAAATGGAATCTACAAAGTATGCACATTCTACATCATAACGACTTTCTATAGTTTGAGCATGCGTCCGGAAATAAGAAAAGCTTACTTCCCCCGTTTTTTAATATCACAGCTTCTAGAAGGTGTACATGATTTCTTAAAAAACACGAGTTTTTAGAAAATTTGTTTTATTTCATAAATGGAATCAACAAAGTATGCACATTCTACATCATAACGAATTTCTATAGTTTGCACATGCATCCGGAAATAAGAAAAGCTCACTTCCACCGTTTTTTAAAATCACAGCTTCTAGAAGGTTTACATGATGTCGTAAAAAACACGAGTTTTTAGAAAATTTGTGTTATTTCATAAATGGCATCTACAAAGTATGCACATTCTACGTCATAACGAATTTTTATAGTTTGCGCATGTGTCCGGAAATAAGAAAAGCTTACTTCCCCCATTTTTTAAAATCACAGCTTCTAGAAGGTTTACATGATTTCTTAAAAAACACGAGTTTTTAGAAAATGTATTTTATTTCATAAATGGAATCAACAAAGTATGCACATTCTACGTCATAACGACTTTCTATAGTTTGCGCATGTGTCCGGAAATAAGAAAAGCTTACTTCCCCCGTTTTTTAAAATCACAGCTTCTAGAAGGTTTACATGATTTCGTAAAAAACACGAGTTTTTAGAAAATGTGTTTTATTTGATAAATGGAATCAACAAAGTATGCACATTCTATGTCATAACGACTTTCTATAGTTTGCGCATGCGTTTGGAAATAAGAAAATCTTACTTCCCCCGTTTTTTAAAATCACAGCTTCTAGAAGGTTTACATGATTTTTTAAAAAACACGAGTTTTTAGAAAATGTGTTTTATTTCATAAATGGAATCAACAAAGTATGCACATTCTACGTCATAAATACTTTCTATAGTTTGCGCATGCGTCCGGAAATAAGAAAAGCTTACTTCCACCGTTTTTTAAAATCACAGCTTCTAGAATGTTTACATGATTTTTTAAAAAACACGAGTTTTTAGAAAATGTGTTTTATTTCATAAATGGAATCAACAAAGTATGCACTTTCTACGTCATAACGACTTTCTATAGTTGCACATGCATCCGGAAATAAGAAAAGCTTACTTCCACCGTTTTTTAAAATCACAACTTCTAGAATGTTTACATGATTTTGTAAAAAACACGAGTTTTTAGAAAATGTGTTTTATTTCATAAATGGAATCAACAAAGTATGCACATTCTACATCATAACGACTTTCTATAGTTTGCGCATGCGTCCGAAAATAAGAAAAGCTTACTTCCCCCGTTTTTTAAAATCACAGCTTCTAGAAGGTTTACATGATTTCTTAAAAAACACGAGTTTTTAGAAAATTTGTTTTATTTCATAAATGGAATTAACAAAGTATGCACATTCTACATCATAACGACTTTCTATAGTTTGCACATGCATCCGGAAATAAGAAAAGCTTACTTCCACCGTTTTTTAAAATCACAGCTTCTAGAAGGTTTATATGATTTCTTAAAAAACACGAGTTTTTAGAAAATATGTTTTATTTCATAAATGGAATCAACAAAGTATGCACATTCTACGTCATAACGACTTTCTATAGTTTGCACATGCATCCGGAAATAAGAAAAGCTTACTTCCACTGTTTTTTAAAATCACAGCTTCTAGAAGGTTTATATGATTTCTTAAAAAACATGAGTTTTTAGAAAATGTGTTTTATTTCATAAATGGATTCTACAAAGTATGCACATTCTACATCATAACGACTTTCTATAGTTTGCGCATTCGTCCGGAAATAAGAAAAGCTTACTTCCACCGTTTATTAAAATCACAGCTTCTAGAAGGTTTACATGATTTCGTTGAAAACACGAGTTTTTAGAAAATGTGTTTTATTTCATAAATGCAATCTACAAAGTATGCACATTCTACGTCGTAACGACTTTCTATAGTTTGCGCATGCGTCTGGAAATAAGAAAAGCTTACTTCCCCCGTTTTTTAAAATCACAGCTTCTAGAAGGTTTACATGATTTCTTAAAAAACACGAGTTTTTAGAAAATGTGTTTTATTTCATAAATGGAATCAACAAAGTATGCACATTCTATGTCATAACGACTTTCTATAGTTTGCGCATACGTTTGGAAATAAGAAAAGCTTACTTCCCCCATTTTTTAAAATCACAGCTTCTAGAAGGTTTACATGATTTCTTAAAAAACACGAGTTTTTAGAAAATTTCTTTTATTTCATAAATGGAATCAACAAAGTATGCACATTCTACGTCATAACGAATTTCTATAGTTTGCGCATGTGTCCGGAAATAAGAAAAGCTTACTTCCCCCGTTTTTTAAAATCACAGCTTCTAGAAGGTTTACATGATTTCGTAAAAAACACGAGTTTTTAGAAAATGTGTTTTATTTGATAAATGGAATCTACAAAGTATTTACATTCTACGTCATAACGAATTTCTATAGTTTGCGCATGCGTCCGGAAATAAGAAAAGCTTACTTCCCCCGTTTTTTAAAATCACAGCTTCTAGAAGTTTTACATGATTTTGTAAAAAACACGAGTTTTTAGAAAATGTTTTTTATTTCATAAATGGAATCTACAAAGTATGCACATTCTACGTGATAACGACTTTCTATAGTTTGCGCATGCTTCCGGAAATAAGAAAAGCTTACTTCCACCGTTTTTTAAAATCACAGCTTCTAGAAGGTTTACATGATTTCTTAAAAACCACGAGTTTTTAGAAAATGTGTTTTATTTCATAAATGGAATCAACAAAGTATGCACATTCTACATCATAATGACTTTCTATAGTTTGTGCATTCGTTCGGAAATAAGAAAAGCTTACTTCCATCGTTTTTTAAAATCACAGCTTCTAGAAGGTTTACATGATTTCATAAAAAACACGAGTTTTTAGAAAATGTGTTTTATTTCATAAATCGAATCTACAAATTATGCACATTCTACGTCATAACGAATTTCTATAGTTTGCACATGCGTCAGAAAATAAGAAAAGCTTACTTCCACCGTTTTTTAAAATCACAGCTTCTAGAAGGTTTACATGATTTCTTAAAAAACACGACTTTTTAGAAAATGTGTTTTATTTCATAAATGGAATCAACAAAGTATGCACATTCTACATCATAACGACTTTCTATAGTTTGCGCATTCGTCCAGAAATAAGAAAATCTTACTTCCACCGTTTATTAAAATCACAGCTTCTAGAAGGTTTAGATGATTTCGTAAAAAACACGAGTTTTTAGAAAATGTGTTTTATTTCATAAATGGAATCTACAAAGTATGCACATTCTACATCATAACGACTTTCTATAGTTTGCGCATGCGTCTGGAAATAAGAAAAGCTTACTTCCACCGTTTTTTAAAATCACAGCTTCTAGAAGTTTTACATGATTACGTAAAAAACATGAGTTTTTAGAAAATGTGTTTTATTTCACAAATGGAATCAACAAAGCATGCACATTCTACGTCATAAGGACTTTCTATAGTTTGCGCATGCGTTTGGAAATAAGAAAAGCTTACTTCCCCCGTTTTTTAAAATCACAGCTTCTAGAAGGTTTACATGATTTCGTAAAAAACACGAGTTTTTAGAAAATGTGTTTTATTTCATAAATGGAATCAACAAAGTATGCACATTCTACATCATAATGACTTTCTATAGTTTGCACATGCGTCCGGAAATAAGAAAAGCTTACTTCCACCGTTTTTTAAAATCACGGCTTCTAGAAGGTTTACATGATTACGTAAAAAACATGAGTTTTTAGAAAATGTGTTTTATTTCACAAATGGAATCTACAAAGCACATTCTACGTCATAACGACTTTCTATTGTTTGCGCATGCGTCCGGAAATAAGAAAAGCTTACTTCCACCATTTTTTAAAATCACAGCTTCTAGAAGGTTTGCATGATTTCGTAAAAAACATGAGTTTTTAGAAAATGTGTTTTATTTCATAAATGGAATCTACAAAGTATGCACATTCTACGTCATAACGACTTTCTATAGTTTGCGCATTCGTCCGAAAATAAGAAAAGCTTACTTCCACCGTTTTTTAAAATCACAGCTTCTAGAATGTTTACATGATGTCGTAAAAAACACGAGTTTTTAGAAAATGTGTGTTATTTCATAAATGGAATCTACAAAGTATGCACATTCTACGTCATAACGACTTTTTATAGTTTGCGAATGTGTCCGGAAATAAGAAAAGCTTACTTCCCCCATTTTTTAAAATCACAGCTTCTAGAAGGTTTACATGATTTCTTAAAAAACAAGAGTTTTTAGAAAATGTGTTTTATTTCATAAATGGAATCAACAAAGTATGCACATTCTACGTCATAACGACTTTCTATAGTTTGCGCATGCGTTTGGAAATAAGAAAAGCTTACTTCCCCCGTTTTTTAAAATCACAGCTTCTAGAAGGTTTACATGATTTCTTAAAAAACATGAGTTTTTAGAAAATGTGTTTTATTTCATAAATAGAATCAACAAAGTATGCACATTCTACGTCATAACGACTTTCTATAGTTTGCGCATGCGTCTGGAAATAAGAAAAGCTTACTTCCACCGTTTTTTAAAATCACAGCTTCTAGAGGGTTTACATGATTTCTTAAAAAACATGAGTTTTTAGAAAATGTGTTTTATTTCACAAATGGAATCTACAAAGTATGCACATTCTACGTCATAACGACTTTGTATTGTTTGCGCATTCGTCCGGAAATAAGAAAATCTTACTTCCACCGTTTATTAAAATCACAGCTTCTAGAAGGTTTACATGATTTCGTAAAAAACACGAGTTTTTAGAAAATGTGTTTTATTTCATAAATGGAATCTACAAAGTATGCACATTCTACGTCATAACGACTTTCTATAGTTTGCGCATGCGTCTGGAAATAGGAAAAGCTTACTTCCACCGTTTTTTAAAATCACAGCTTCTAGAAGGTTTACATGATTACGTAAAAAACACGAGTTTTTAGAAAATGTGTTTTATTTCACAAATGGAATCAACAAAGCATGCACATTCTACGTCATAACGACTTTCTATAGTTTGCGCATGCGTTTGGAAATAAGAAAAGCTTACTTCCACCGTTTTTTAAAATCACAGCTTCTAGAAGGTTTACATGATTTCTTAAAAAACACGAGTTTTTAGAAAATGTGTTTTATTTCATAAATGGAATCAACAAAGTATGCACATTCTATGTCATAATGACTTTCTATAGTTTGCGCATGCATCTGGAAATAAGAAAAGCTTACTTCCCCCGTTTTTTAAAATCACAGCTTCTAGAAGGTTTACATGATTTCTTAAAAAACACGAGTTTTTAGAAAATGTGTTTTATTTCATAAATGGAATCAACCATGTATGCACATTCTACGTCATAACGACTTTCTATAGTTTGCACATGCATCCGGAAATAAGAAAAGCTTACTTCCACTGTTTTTTAAAATCACAGCTTCTAGAAGGTTTATATGATTTCTTAAAAAACACGAGTTTTTAGAAAATGTGTTTTATTTCATAAATGGATTCTACAAAGTATGCACATTCTACATCATAACGACTTTCTATAGTTTGCGCATTCGTCCGGAAATAAGAAAAGCTTACTTCCACCGTTTATTAAAATCACAGCTTCTAGAAGGTTTACATGATTTCGTAAAAAACACGAGTTTTTAGAAAATGTGTTTTATTTCATAAATGCAATCTACAAAGTATGCACATTCTACGTCGTAACGACTTTCTATAGTTTGCGCATGCGTCCGGAAATAAGAAAAGCTTACTTCCCCCGTTTTTTAAAATCACAGCTTCTAGAAGGTTTACATGATTTCTTAAAAAACACGAGTTTTTAGAAAATGTGTTTTATTTCATAAATGGAATCAACAAAGTATGCACATTCTATGTCATAACGACTTTCTATAGTTTGCGCATACGTTTGGAAATAAGAAAATCTTACTTCCCTCGTTTTTTAAAATCAAAGCTTCTAGAAGGTTTACATGATTTTTTAAAAAACACGAGTTTTTAGAAAATGTGTTTTATTTCATAAATGGAATCAACAAAGTATGCACATTCTACATCATAAATACTTTCTATAGTTTGCGCATGCGTCCGGAAATAAGAAAAGCTTACTTCCACCGTTTTTTAAAATCACAGCTTCTAGAAGGTTTACATGATTTTGTAAAAAACACGAGTTTTTAGAAAATGTTTTTTATTTCATAAATGGAATCTACAAAGTATGCACATTCTACATCATAACGACTTTATATAGTTTGCGCATGCGTCCGGAAATAAGAAAAGCTTACTTCCCCCGTTTTTTAATATCACAGCTTCTAGAAGGTGTACATGATTTCTTAAAAAACACGAGTTTTTAGAAAATTTGTTTTATTTCATAAATGGAATCAACAAAGTATGCACATTCTACATCATAACGACTTTCTATAGTTTGCACATGCATCCGGAAATAAGAAAAGCTCACTTCCACCGTTTTTTAAAATCACAGCTTCTAGAAGGTTTACATGATGTCGTAAAAAACACGAGTTTTTAGAAAATGTGTGTTATTTCATAAATGGAATCTACAAAGTATGCACATTCTACGTCATAACGACTTTTTATAGTTTGCGCATGTGTCCGGAAATAAGAAAAGCTTACTTCCCCAATTTTTTAAAATCACAGCTTCTAGAAGGTTTACATGATTTCTTAAAAAACACGAGTTTTTAGAAAATGTCTTTTATTTCATAAATGGAATCAACAAAGTATGCACATTCTATGTCATAACGACTTTCTATAGTTTGCGCATGTGTCCGGAAATAAGAAAAGCTTACTTCCCCCGTTTTTTAAAATCACAGCTTCTAGAAGGTTTACATGATTTCGTAAAAAACACGAGTTTTTAGAAAATGTGTTTTATTTGATAAATGGAATCTACAAAGTATGCACATTCTACGTCATAACGAATTTCTATAGTTTGCGCATGCGTCCGGAAATAAGAAAAGCTTACTTCCCCCGGTTTTTAAAATCACAGCTTCTAGAAGGTTTACATGATTTTGTAAAAAACACGAGTTTTTAGAAAATGTTTTTTATTTCATAAATGGAATCTACAAAGTATGCACATTCTACGTGATAACGACTTTCTATAGTTTGCGCATGCTTCCGGAAATAAGAAAAGCTTACTTCCACCGTTTTTTAAAATCACAGCTTCTAGAAGGTTTACATGATTTCTTAAAAACCACGAGTTTTTAGAAAATGTGTTTTATTTCATAAATGGAATCAACAAAGTATGCACATTCTACATCATAATGACTTTCTATAGTTTGTGCATTCGTTCGGAAATAAGAAAAGCTTACTTCCATCGTTTTTTAAAATCACAGCTTCTAGAAGGTTTACATGATTTCATAAAAAACACGAGTTTTTAGAAAATGTGTTTTATTTCATAAATCGAATCTACAAAGTATGCACATTCTACGTCATAACGAATTTCTATAGTTTGCACATGCGTCCGAAAATAAGAAAAGCTTACTTCCACCGTTTTTTAAAATCACAGCTTCTAGAAGGTTTACATGATTTCTTAAAAAACACGACTTTTTAGAAAATGTGTTTTATTTCATAAATGGAATCAACAAAGTATGCACATTCTACATCATAACGACTTTCTATAGTTTGCGCATTCGTCCGGAAATAAGAAAATCTTACTTCCACCGTTTATTAAAATCACAGCTTCTAGAAGGTTTAGATGATTTCGTAAAAAACACGAGTTTTTAGAAAATGTGTTTTATTTCATAAATGGAATCTACAAAGTATGCACATTCTACATCATAACGACTTTCTATAGTTTGCGCATGCGTCTGGAAATAAGAAAAGCTTACTTCCACCATTTTTTAAAATCACAGCTTCTAGAAGTTTTACATGATTACGTAAAAAACATGAGTTTTTAGAAAATGTGTTTTATTTCACAAATGGAATCAACAAAGCATGCACATTCTACGTCATAAGGACTTTCTATAGTTTTCGCATGCGTTTGGAAATAAGAAAAGCTTACTTCCCCCGTTTTTTAAAATCACAGCTTCTAGAAGGTTTACATGATTTCGTAAAAAACACGAGTTTTTAGAAAATGTGTTTTATTTCATAAATGGAATCAACAAAGTATGCACATTCTACATTATAATGACTTTCTATAGTTTGCGCATGCGTCCGGAAATAAGAAAAGCTTACTTCCACCGTTTTTTAAAATCACGGCTTCTAGAAGGTTTACATGATTAAGTAAAAAACATGAGTTTTTAGAAAATGTGTTTTATTTCACAAATGGAATCTACAAAGTATGCACATTCTACGTCATAACGACTTTCTATTGTTTGCGCATGCGTCCGGAAATAAGAAAAGCTTACTTCCACCATTTTTTAAAATCACAGCTTCTAGAAGGTTTGCATGATTTCGTAAAAAACACGAGTTTTTAGAAAATGTGTGTTATTTCATAAATGGAATCTACAAAGTATGCACATTCTACGTCATAACGACTTTTTATAGTTTGCGAATGTGTCCGGAAATAAGAAAAGCTTACTTCCCCCATTTTTTAAAATCACAGCTTCTAGAAGGTTTACATGATTTCTTAAAAAACACGAGTTTTTAGAAAATGTTTTTTATTTCATAAATGGAATCAACAAAGTATGCACATTCTACGTCATAACGACTTTCTATAGTTTGCGCATGCGTTTGGAAATAAGAAAAGCTTACTTCCCCCGTTTTTTAAAATCACAGCTTCTAGAAGGTTTACATGATTTCTTAAAAAACACGAGTTTTTAGAAAATGTGTTTTATTTCATAAATAGAATCAACAAAGTATGCACATTCTACGTCATAACGAGTTTCTATAGTTTGCGCATGCGTCTGGAAATAAGAAAAGCTTACTTCCACCGTTTTTTAAAATCACAGCTTGTAGAGGGTTTACATGATTTCTTAAAAAACATGAGTTTTTAGAAAATGTGTTTTATTTCACAAATGGAATCTACAAAGTATGCACATTCTACGTCATAACGACTTTCTATTGTTTGCGCATTCGTCCGGAAATAAGAAAATCTTACTTCCACCGTTTATTAAAATCACAGCTTCTAGAAGGTTTACATGATTTCGTAAAAAACACGAGTTTTTAGAAAATGTGTTTTATTTCATAAATGGAATCTACAAAGTATGCACATTCTACGTCATAACGATTTTCTATAGTTTGCGCATGCGTCTGGAAATAGGAAAAGCTTACTTCCACCGTTTTTTAAAATCACAGCTTCTAGAAGGTTTACATGATTACGTAAAAAACACGAGTTTTTAGAAAATGTGTTTTATTTCACAAATGGAATCAACAAAGCATGTACATTCTACGTCATAACGACTTTCTATAGTTTGCGCATGCGTTTGGAAATAAGAAAAGCTTACTTCCACCGTTTTTTAAAATCACAGCTTCTAGAAGGTTTACATGATTTCTTAAAAAACACGAGTTTTTAGAAAATGTGTTTTATTTCATAAATGGAATCAACAAAGTATGCACATTCTACGTCATAATGACTTTCTATAGTTTGCGCATGCATCCGGAAATAAGAAAAGCTTACTTCCACCGTTTTTTAAAATCACAGCTTCTACAAGGTTTACATGATTTCTTAAAAAACACGAGTTTTTAGAAAATGTCTTTTATTTCATAAATGGAATCAACAAAGTATCCACATTCTACGTCATAACGACTTTCTATAGTTTGCGCATGTGTCCAGAAATAAGAAAAGCTTACTTCCCCCATTTTTTAAAATCACAGCTTCTAGAAGGTTTACATGATTTCGTAAAAAACACGAGTTTTTAGAAAATGTGTTTTATTTGATAAATGGAATCTACAAAGTATGCACATTCTACGTCATAACGACTTTCTATAGTTTTCGCATGCGTCCGCAAATAAGAAAAGCTTACTTCCCTCGTTTTTTAAAATCACAGCTTCTAGAAGGTTTACATGATTTCTTAAAAAACACGAGTTTTTAGAAAATGTGTTTTATTTCATAAATGGAATCTACAAAGTATGCACATTCTACGTCATAACGACTTTCTATAGTTTGCGCATGCGTCCGGAAATAAGAAAAGCTTACTTCCCCCGTTTTTTAAAATCACAGCTTCTGGAAGATTTACATGATTTCTTAAAAAACATGAGTTTTTAGAAAATGTGTTTTATTTCATAAATGGAATCAACAAAGTATGCACATTCTACGTCATAGCGACTTTCAATAGTTTGCGCATGCGTCCGGAAATAAGAAAAGCTTACTTCCACCGTTTTTTAAAATCACAGCTTCTAGAAGGTTTACATGATTTCGTAAAAAACACGATTTTTTAGAAAATGTGTTTTATTTCATAAATGGAATTTACAAACTATGCACATTCTACGTCATAACGACTTTCTATAGTTTGCGCATGCGTCCGGAAATAAGAAAAGCTTACTTCAACCGTTTTTTAAAATCACAGCTTCTAGAAGGTTTACATGATTTCGTAAAAAACACGAGTTTTTAGAAAATGTGTTTTATTTCATAAATGGAATCAACAAAGTATGCACATTCTACGTCATAACGACTTTCTATAGTTTGCGCATGCGTTTGGAAATAAGAAAAGCTTACTTCCCCCGTTTTTTAAAATCACAGCTTCTAGAAGGTTTAGATGATTTCTTAAAAAACACGAGTTTTTAGAAAATGTGTTTTATTTCATAAATGGAATCAACCATGTATGCACATTCTACGTCATAACGACTTTCTATAGTTTGCGCATGAGTCAGGAAATAAGAAAAGCTTACTTCCACCGTTTTTTAAAATCACAGCTTCTAGAAGGTTTACATGATTTCGTAAAAAACACGAGTTTTTAGAAAATGTGTTACATTTGATAAATCGAATCAACAAAGTATGCACATTCTATGTCATAACGACTTTCTATAGTTTGTGCATTCGTCCGGAAATAAGAAAAGCTTGCTTCCACCGTTTTTTAAAATCACAGCTTCTAGAAGGTTTACATGATTTCTTAAAAAACACGAGTTTTTAGAAAATGTGTTTTATTTCATAAATGGAATCAACAAAGTATGCACATTCTACATCATAATGACTTTCTATAGTTTGCGCATGCGTCCGAAAATAAGAAAAGCTTACTTCCACTGTTTTTTAAAATCACAGCTTCTAGAAGGTTTACATGATTACGTAAAAAACACGAGTTTTTAGAAAATGTGTTTTATTTCACAAATGGAATCTACAAAGTATGCACATTCTAGCTCATAACGACTTTCTATTGTTTGCGCATGCGTCCGGAAATAAGAAAAGCTTACTTCCACCGTTTTTTAAAATCACAGCTTCTAGAAGGTTTACATGATGCCCTAAAAAACACGAGTTTTTAGAAAATGTGTTTTATTTCATAAATGGAATCAACAAAGTATGCACATTCTACGTCATAACGACTTTCTATAGTTTGCGCATGCATTTGGAAATAAGAAAAGCTTAGTTCCCCCGTTTTTTAAAATCACAGCTTCTAGAAGGTTTACATGATTTCTTAAAAAACACGAGTTTTTAGAAATAGTGTTTTATTTCATAAATGGAATCAACAAAGTATGCACATTCTATGTCATAACGACTTTCTATAGTTTGTGCATGCGTTTGGAAATAAGAAAAGCTTACTTCTCCCGTTTTTTAAAATCACAGCTTCTAGAAAGTTTAAATGATTTCTTAAAAAACAAAAGTTTTTAGAAAATGTGTTTTATTTCATAAATGGAATCAACAAAGTATGCACATTCTACGTCATAACGACTTTCTATAGTTTGCGCATGCGTCCGGAAATAAGAAAAGCTTACTTCCACCGTTTTTTAAAATCACAGCTTCTAGAAGGTTTACATGATTTCGTAAAAAACACGAGTTTTTAGAAAATGTGTTTTATTTCATAAATGGAATTTACAAACTATGCACATTCTACGTCATAACGACTTTCTATAGTTTGCGCATGCGTCCGGAAATAAGAAAAGCTTACTTCAACCGTTTTTTAAAATCACAGCTTCTAGAAGGTTTACATGATTTCGTAAAAAACACGAGTTTTTAGAAAATGTGTTTTATTTCATAAATGGAATCTACAAAGTATGCACATTCTACGTCATAACGACTTTCTATAGTTTGCGCATGCGTCCGGAAATAAGAAAAGCTTACTTCCATCGTTTTTTAAAATCACAGCTTCTAGAAGGTTTACATGATTTCTTAAAAACCACGAGTTTTTAGAAAATGTGTTTTATTTACTACATGGAATCAACAAATTATGCACATTCTACGTCATAACGACTTTCTATAGTTTGTGCATTCGTTCGGAAATAGGAAAAGCTTACTTCCACCGTTTTTTAAAATCACAGCTTCGAGAAGGTTTACATGATTTCGTAAAAAACACGAGTTTTTAGAAAATGTGTTATATTTGATAAATCGAATCAACAAAGTATGCACATTCTATGTCATAACAACTTTCTATAGTTTGTGCATTCGTCCGGAAATAAGAAAAGCTTACTTCAACCGTTTTTTAAAATCACAGCTTCTAGAAGGTTTACATGATTTCGTAAAAAACACGAGTTTTTAGAAAATGTGTTTTATTTCATAAATGGAATCTACAAAGTATGCACATTCTACGTCATAACGACTTTCTATAGTTTGCGCATGCGTCCGGAAATAAGAAAAGCTTACTTCCATCGTTTTTTAAAATCACAGCTTCTAGAAGGTTTACATGATTTCTTAAAAACCACGAGTTTTTAGAAAATGTGTTTTATTTACTACATGGAATCAACAAATTATGCACATTCTACGTCATAACGACTTTCTATAGTTTGTGCATTCGTTCGGAAATAGGAAAAGCTTACTTCCACCGTTTTTTAAAATCACAGCTTCTAGAAGGTTTACATGATTTCGTAAAAAACACGAGTTTTTAGAAAATGTGTTATATTAGATAAATCGAATCAACAAAGTATGCACATTCTATGTCATAACAACTTTCTATAGTTTGTGCATTCGTCCGGAAATAAGAAAAGCTTACTTCCACCGTTTTTTAAAATCACAGCTTCTAGAAGGTTTACATGATTTCTTAAAAAACACGAGTTTTTAGAAAATGTGTTTTATTTCATAAATGGAATCAACAAAGTATGCACATTCTACATCATAACGATTTCTATAGTTTGCGCATGCGTCCGAAAATAAGAAAATCTTACTTCCACTGTTTTTTAAAATCACAGCTTCTAGAAGGTTTACATGATTACGTAAAAAACACGAGTTTTTAGAAAATGTGTTTTATTTCACAAATGGAATCTACAAAGTATGCACATTCTACGTCATAACGACTTTCTATTGTTTGCGCATGCGTCCGGAAATAAGAAAAGCTTACTTCCACCGTTTTTTAAAATCACAGCTTCTAGAAGGTTTACATGATGCCCTAAAAAACACAAGTTTTTAGAAAATGTGTTTTATTTCATAAATGGAATCAACAAAGTATGCACATTCTACGTCATAACGACTTTCTATAGTTTGCGCATGCGTTTGGAAATAAGAAAAGCTTACTTCCCCCGTTTTTTAAAATCACAGCTTCTAGAAGGTTTACATGATTTCCTAAAAAACACAAGTTTTTAGAAATAGTGTTTTATTTCATAAATGGAATCAACAAAGTATGCACATTCTACGTCATAACGGCTTTCTATAGTTTGCGCATGCGTCCGGAAATAAGAAAAGCTTACTTCCACCGTTTTTTAAAATCATAGCTTCTAGAAGGTTTACATGATTTCTTAAAAACCACGAGTTTTTAGAAAATGTGTTTTATTTCATAAATGGAATCAACAAAGTATGCACATTCTACGTCATAACGACAATCTATAGGTTGCGCATGCGTCTGTAAATAAGAAAAGCTTACTTCCACCGTTTTTTAAAATCACAGCTTCTAGAAGGTTTACATGATTTCGTAAAAAACACGAGTTTTTAGAAAATGTGTTTTATTTCATAAATGGAATCTACAAAGTATGCACATTCTACGTCATAACGACTTTCTATAGTTTGCGCATGCGTCCAAAAATAAGAAAAGCTTACTTCCACCGTTTTTTAAAATCACAGCTTCTAGAAGGTTTACATGATTTCGTAAAAAACACGAGTTTTTAGAATATGTGTTTTATTTCATCAGTGGAATCAACAAAGTATGCACATTCTATGTCATAACGACTTTCTATAGTTTGTGCATGCGTCCGGAAATAAGAAAATCTTACTTCCACCGTTTTTTAAAATCACAGCTTCTAGAAGGTTTACATGATTTCTTAAAAAACACGAGTTTTTAGAAAATGTGTTTTATTTCATAAATGGAATCAACAAAGTATGCATATTCTACGTCATAACGAATTTCTATAGTTTGTGCATTCGTCCGGAAATAAGAAAAGCTTACTTCCACCGTTTTTTAAAATCACAGCTTCTAGAAGGTTTACATGATTTCGTAAAAAACACGAGTTTTTAGAAAATGTGTTTTATTTCATAAATGGAATCTACAAAGTATGCACATTCTACGTCATAACGACTTTCTATAGTTTGCGCACGCGTCCGGAAATAAGATAAGCTTACTTCCACCGTTTTTTAAAATCATAGCTTCTAGAAGGTTTACATGATTTCGTAAAAAACACGAGTTTTTAGAAAATGTGTTTTATTTCATAAATGGAATCTACAAAGTATGCACATTCTACGTCATAACGACTTTCTATAGTTTGCGCATGCGTCCGGAAATAAGAGAAGCTTACTTCCCCCGTTTTTTAAAATCACAGCTTCTAGAAGGTTTACATGATTTCGTAAAAAACACGAGTTTTTAGAAAATGTGTTTTATTTCATAAATGGAATCAACAAAGTATGCACATTCTATGTCATAACGACTTTCTATAGTTTGCACACGCGTCTGGAAATAAGAAAAGATTACCTCCCCCGTTTTTTAAAATCACAGATTCTAGAAGGTTTACATGATTTCGTAAAAAACACGAGTTTTTAGAAAATGTGTTTTATTTCATTAATGGAATCAACAAAGTATGCACATTCTATGTCATAACGACTTTCTATAGGTTGCGCATGCGTCTGGGAATAAGAAAAGCTTACTTCCACCGTTTTCTAAAATCATAGCTTCTAGAAGGTTTACATGATTTCGTAAAAAACACGAGTTTTTAGAAAATGTGTTTTATTTCATAAATGGAATCAACAAAGTATGCAGATTCTACGTCATAACGACTTTCTATAGTTTGTGCATGCGTTCGGAAATAAGAAAAGCTTACCTCCACCATTTTTTAAAATCGCAGCTTCTAGAAGGTTTACATGATTTCGTAAAAAACACGAGTTTTTAGAAAATGTGTTTTATTTCATAAATGGAATCTACAAAGTATGCACATTCTACGTCATATCGACTTTCTATAGTTTTCGCATGCGTCCGGAAATAAGAAAAGCTTACTTCCACCGTTTTTTAAAATCACAGCTTCTAGAAGGTTTACATGATTTCGTAAAAAACACGAGTTTTTAGAAAATGTGTTTTATTTCATAAATGGAATCAACAAAGTGTGCAGATTCTACGTCATGACGACTTTCTATAGTTTGCACACGCGTCTGGAAATAAGAAAAGATTACCTCCCCCGTTTTTTAAAATCACAGATTCTAGAAGGTTTACATGATTTCGTAAAAAACATGAGTTTTTAGAAAATGTGTTTTATTTCATTAATGGAATCAACAAAGTATGCACATTCTATGTCATAACGACTTTCTATAGGTTGCGCATGCGTCTGGAAATAAGAAAAGCTTACTTCCACCGTTTTCTAAAATCATAGCTTCTAGAAGGTTTACATGATTTCGTAAAAAACACGAGTTTTTAGAAAATGTGTTTTATTTCATAAATGGAATCAACAAAGTATGCAGATTCTACGTCATAACGACTTTCTATAGTTTGTGCATGCGTCCGGAAATAAGAAAAGCTTACCTCCACCATTTTTTAAAATCGCAGCTTCTAGAAGGTTTACATGATTTCGTAAAAAACACGAGTTTTTAGAAAATGTGTTTTATTTCATAAATGGAATCTACAAAGTATGCACATTCTACGTCATAACGACTTTCTATAGTTTGCGCATGCGTCCGGAAATAAGAAAAGCTTACTTCCACCGTTTTTTAAAATCACAGCTTCTAGAAGGTTTACCTGATTTCGTAAAAAACACGAGTTTTTAGAAAATGTGTTTTATTTCATAAATGGAATCAACAAAGTGTGCAGATTCTACGTCATGACGACTTTCTATAGTTTGCACACGCGTCTGGAAATAAGAAAAGATTACCTCCCCCGTTTTTTAAAATCACAAATTCTAGAAGGTTTACATGATTTCGTAAAAAACACGAGTTTTTAGAAAATGTGTTTTATTTCATTAATGGAATCAAGCAAGTATGCACATTCTATGTCATAACGACTTTCTATAGGTTGCGCATGCGTCTGGAAATAAGAAAAGCTTACTTCCACCGTTTTCTAAAATCATAGCTTCTAGAAGGTTTACATGATTTCGTAAAAAACACGAGTTTTTAGAAAATGTGTTTTATTTCATAAATGGAATCAACAAAGTATGCAGATTCTACGTCATAACGACTTTCTATAGTTTGTGCATGCGTCCGGAAATAAGAAAAGCTTACCTCCACCATTTTTTAAAATCGCAGCTTCTAGAAGGTTTACATGATTTCGTAAAAAACACGAGTTTTTAGAAAATGTGTTTTATTTCATAAATGGAATCTACAAAGTATGCACATTCTACGTCATATCGACTTTCTATAGTTTTCGCATGCGTCCGGAAATAAGAAAAGCTTACTTCAACCGTTTTATAAAATCACAGCTTCTAGAAGGTTTACATGATTTCGTAAAAAACACGAGTTTTTAGAAAATGTGTTTTATTTCATAAATGGAATCAACAAAGTATGCAGATTCTACGTTATGACAACTTTCTATAGTTTGCGCATGCGTCCGGAAATAAGAAAAGCTTACCTCCCCCGTTTTTTAAAATCACAGATTCTAGAAGGTTTACATGATTTCGTAAAAAACAGGAGTTTTTAGAAAATGTGTTTTATTTCATTAATGGAATCAACAAAGTATGCACATTCTACGTCATAACGACTTTCTATAGTTTGCGCATGCATCCGGAAATAAGAAAAGCTTACTTCCACCGTTTTTTAAAATCACAGCTTCTAGAAGGTTTACATGATTTCGTAAAAAACAAGAGTTTTTAGAAAATGTGTTTTATTTCATAAATGGAATCTACAAAGTATGCACATTCTACGTCATAACGACTTTCTATAGTTTGCGCATGCGTCCGGAAATAAGAAAAGCTTACTTCCCCCGTTTTTTAAAATCACAGCTTCTAGAAGGTTTACATGATTTCTTAAAAAACACGAGTTTTTAGAAAATGTGTTTTATTTCATAAATGGAATCAACAAAGTATGCACATTCTATGTCATAACGACTTTTTATAGTTTGCGCATGCGTTTGGAAATAAGAAAAGCTTACTTCCCCCGTTTTTTAAAATCACTGCTTCTAGAAGGTTTACATGATTTCTTAAAAAACACGAGTTTTAAGAAAATGTGTTTTATTTCATAAATGGAATCAACAAAGTATGTACATTCTACGTCATAACGACTTTCTATAGTTTGCGCAAGCGTCCGGAAATAAGAAAAGCTTACTTCCCCCGTTTTTTAAAATCACAGCTTCTAGAAGGTTTACATGATTTCGTAAAAAACACGAGTTTTTAGAAAATGTGTTTTATTTCATAAATGGAATCTACAAAGTATGCACATTCTACGTCATAACGACTTTCTATAGTTTGCGCATGCGTCCGGAAATAAGAAAAGCTTACTTCCACCGTTTTTTAAAATCACAGCTTCTAGAAGCTTTACATGATTTCGTAAAAAACACGAGTTTTTAGAAAAAGTGTTTTATTTCATAAATGGAATCAACAAAGTATGCACATTCTACGTCATAACGACTTTCTATAGTTTGCGCATGCGTCCGGAAATAAGAAAAGCTTACTTCCACCGCTTTTTAAAATCACAGCTTCTAGAAGGTTTACATGATTTCGTAAAAAACACGAGTTTTTAGAAAATGTGTTTTATTTCATAAATGGAATCGACAAAGTATGTACATTCTACGTCATAACGACTTTCTATAGTTTGTGCATGCGTCCGGAAATAAGAAAAGCTTACATCCACCGTTTTTTAAAATCACATCTTCTAGAAGGTTTACATTATTTCGTAAAAAACACGAGTTTTTAGAAAATGTGTTTTATTTCATCAATGGTGTTGAGATATTGTAACTTCAAAGAATATTATATTTGTACTTGATTATTCCGGAGATGTTTCATTCCTCCGTGAAGATCTTATTGTATATCCGGAGATGTTTATTCCTCCGTCGGAATGTGGTAACTCGGGTTATTAGACTTCCCTAGTGGGGGTCGTCCCTGTATGTGTTATATGGGTCAAAGGGTTATTAGACCACCCTAGAGGGGTCGGCCCAGTCAGTTGTAGTGGGGTATTTAACCCATTTGTTAAATACGAGCCTACGTGTACCTGTGTAAAATACATGTCAGTGTAGTGTATAAATAGAGGAGGTGTGTTCCTCATTATACACTCTCACACACTTGAGGATAGCGCACTTGTGGAGGAGAGGTCTGCTATTGTGGAGGAGGAGATCATGTCTCAGGGTTTCATCTTTGTATATTGCTGGTCATCTATATTGAGGAAGCTTTGCTGGGTTTTCTACCCCATGAGGGTTTCCCAGGATAAATCTCTGTCTCTTGTGTTTATGCTGTGCTTGTTGTTTCTTCAGTGATCCTGTATATGCTATTATTGTGAAATGGAATGTAATGCTGCTATTTTATGTCTGAGCATATTAAATCTTAACATGGTATCAAAGCTAACCTGAAGGAAGACAAGGTATGGCACTTACGACACTTGCTTTACTTACGATAATTTGAAGGTTAGGGTTTTACATAGCAAAAACCCGTCTTCGTGGAACTTTCGCTATAAATCCATTTCTGCGAAGGTTCAGGGTCTGAAAAGCTTACAGGTCGTAGATAACATCTCCAGGTATCTTGTGCCCAAAGGGCACCCTCAGATTCGTTGTACTTTGTAAGTTATGATTAGTACAAGTTAGGGTTTCTACCTCTTCCAGATCTCAGTCAAAATCAGGTGACCTTGGAAAAAAGGTCATAACTTGGGCTAGGAAGCTCCAAATGAAATTTAGTAAAAAGTGACAGGTAGTACACAGACGGTACTATCTCAGGAAACGTTTTCAGAGGCCGAAGATGAACTAGTGACACGTGGCACGCCGTACAAGTACGCTCTCCTGTTTTATCCCATAAACAGGTCACGTTGCGACACTTGGCATAACTCTCTATCAGAGAGTCCAATTGAGGTCAGAACTGTCAAGATGGAAATATAACAGGGCGAGATATCTCAGGAAAAGTTTTCAGAGGCCGAAGTTCAAACAGTGACACGTGGCACTCCGTACAAGTTCGCTCTACTGTTTTATCCCATAAACAGGTCACGTTGCGACACTTGGCATAACTCTCTCTCAGAAAATCCAATTGAGGTCAGACCTATCAGGATGGAAAGATGACAGGTCAGGCTACTGCAGAGAAAGGGTTTCACACCCTGTGGAGCAAAAATTTCAGAGTTATAGCAGAAACAATCAGGTGCATATTTCTGTCAAAACAGAATTATTTTTTGAGCACCTTTATTCATGGCTTCCGGAATTTAGGGTTTCGGAGAAAGTTAGAATTTTTTGAATCGGAGTCCATGGCTGAATGCTACTCAGGAAAATCGAAATTTAGAGACCAAGATCGAATTTTTTGGTTGGGTGGAAGACCGAGCTTGATCAAACCCCAGTTCGGGACTTTGATCGGAAAGATGGAAAATTAGGGCTTCAACAAAAGTTGGAATTTTTGAAGTCTGTAACCACGGCTGGAAACTCCTAAGAAAAATAAGAGTTTAGAGCCTTGGATCGAACCTTTTGTTTGGGCAGAAGGGTGGGCTTCATCAAACCCTAGTTCGGGATCCTGTCCAGAAGATCTAGAAGTTTCAAAGGCAATTTTGAGGGGTAAAATTTTGGAAATTCCAAAATTGAAGTATGCTAGTTTGATCAGCTCAACAAGACATATTCTTTCATCCATTCAGAAGTGTGAAAGTCAAAGATTGAATTTTTAGGGTTTCTCTAGAAAGCCCTAATCAAGCTCCAGATCAAGTTTCAGGGGGAGTTGAGGCTAAGGCCTTACATAAGAAGACTACAAGAAGTCTCGACAGGTATGACTTAAGGAGGTTCAGGTATGTCTTGAAATCTGATTCTTGATTAAGTTCATAATGTGTTTGTCTTCATATTATTTATTAGTACAATATTGATTAAACTATCTTATCACCCTAATAACAGTATGAATGCATGTGAATGATCGAAGACATTCATTGTTTAGGGCTATATGATTGCACTAATACACTATGGTATTGTATGAGGTTGATGTTGTCTGCTAACAAGATTCAGGTACATCACGAAAGACAAATCAAGTTCCATGACCATGACAACATGAAGACAAAGACTCCTACATAATCTTTGATCACATAGAGGTTCTACTTATGAGGTATTTATGAGTTTGTTTTATTATGCTTAATCTATGAGATATATAGGTTCCAGCACAGGATCTCTAAATCATTGAAGAGAACAAAGAAGATATTGATTGGGTATGTTAAACAGATATACTAACCCAGGTATGTTTCCTATGAATCTTACCTTGTGTTAGTATCCCTTATATAAGTATACTTGGTATGATTAGATATGCTTATTCATAAAGTTATTAATCAAGGGATTATGCATATTATGATTGATGATATGCATGAGTAAAAGAAGGCTTCCCTGAAATCTTGAATACTAATGTTTATTATCTATAATCATGACTATACATTTTCAAGATTATTTAGTGCTATAATGTTTTGATAGCATTTAGAATATACTAATGAGTGTATGTTTGTGTATGAGATCATGAGGATGACTCTTGAGCATGCACAGTGGTACAGAATGAATAGAAGTTCAAAAGACATACAGAAGATCAAGCGGGAGGCAGCCACACAAACATAAAAGATAAGTATTTGAGTTGTTATTTGAAATAGTAATGATATTGCCTGTAATAGGTTGTATGCATATTTGTATTCCTAAAATATATAATGTTGAGTCTAAACATTCATAGAGCATTGAACAGTATACAACTAATGTGCATATGTTTGGTAAGTTGGACAAACATTCCATTGTTGCTTGTCTAGAATGAAACCTCTTTGCTGACATGCCGAGAGCTGTGCACACTCTCGATAGTATGTTCTGGTAGAGATGGAAGGCATCTAGATAGCCATTGTATGCATACAGGATATGGGAAAGTGTTGTGCCAAAGTATTGGTCAAATTAGTTGCATAACTATATAAATGATATCTGTATGCATAATAGGTTACCATGTCAATATGATTTGATGATTATGAAGTATTACTAATCCTGTACTTAATTTTGATTTGTAGGAAAGCTCATGATGAATGATGAACACTGAACAAGCAATGGATGTTCAACAAGAAGATTTACAAATCAAACAAAATATAGAAGGCTCATGGCTAGAAGATTCTCTTAGAAAGAGCAAGAGAATCATGATGAGATGTTTGCTCCAAGTGGCTAAAATAAGACCATTCTCTTAATGGTGTAATTAAAGAAGAAGTGTGAATCAGGTTCTATATGGTTCCTAGGATCGATAATCAATTGATGAGCTTAATGATCACCATGGGTGATATGGATCTCAACCTTTGCTACAAGGTTGAATATGGCTTCTATACACATATGACATGGATGCAAGAAGGAACTCACCACAGAGTTCGAATGATGTTGAGACTCATATCAATAGACCCATCTGATGAGAAATGGCACAGATAGATGACTGTAGAAATGAAATTGAAAGATCTCAGATTGATGCATTACTTTCTAGGTCTAAAAGTATGGAAAGTCTCAGAAGGTATCTCTCTCAACCAGAGAAAGTATGCTGAGAAATCTAGAGAAGACTTGATATGTTGGAATGGCCACTCTTATGGATTCCAACTTGAAGCTGTTAGGAGATGACTCATCAGAGTTAGTGGATATAACTCTGTACAGTCAAATTATTGGGTCATTGATGTATCTAACATATACTAGGTTAGATATATGCTTTGTTGTGAACACCTTGAGTCAGTATCTAGTGGAAACTAGATGTGTTCACCCGATAGTTGCAAAGCATGTGATGAGGTACATAAAGGATACGATAGACTTTGATCTATGCTATCTTGGAGATCATGACTTTAGATGGCTAATCAGATGCTGGTTGGGAAGAAAGTGTATCAGACAGGAAGAACACATCAAGAGGATGTTATTGTCTGGGATTAACCATGATCTCGTGGTTTAGCTGGAAGCAGTCTAGTGTGGCTCTCAGCACAAGCAGAATATATGGCTGCTTGCTCTGCTAGTTGTGAAGAAGCTTGGCTTCAGGATTGGTTTGAATTAGAGATAGAACCAACTGTGATCCTATGTGACAAATAGAGTTGTATGAAGATGACAAAGAATCTAGTGTTCCATGATAAGTCAAAGAACATAGGGATCTAATAAGATATGATGCAGAAGGAACTAAAGTTTGAATTTGTAACAGGTTACCGATGTACTAACCAAATCTCTACCTCAAGTGAAGAAGTTACCAACATACTAACCAAACCTCTGTCTCGAGTGAAATTTGAATATTTCCGAGACAAGCTTGGTGTAGCTCAAAAGGACCCTCCTCGAAAGGGGGAGTAGTATAGTCACTGATGATGAGATTGTCTCATCGAACAACAAGGTCGATGATGAGGTAACCTGTTCTCTACACCTAGATACTTAGAAATATTTAGATTTAGGACTCTTATGCTTAGAATACTTTGTTTTACATGCTTTTGATGATAAGATGTATTGGTAAGAATACATACTTTTGATGACACATGTATTGATTAATGTACTCGTATGGTTGAGGATACTTGTACTTGTATTGATGAGAATACATGTGGGGATTGTATCATCCTTGAACACTTGTTCTAAAGAGAGCCGTAGACGTGAGGTCTCCGAGAATGAAGTCCTTAGTGGACAGTTGAGGGGATTGAATCATCCCTGGACTTTCCGTCCTAAAGAGAGCCGTAGACGTGAGGTCTCCGAGAATGAAGTCCTTAGTGGACAGTTGAGGGGATTGGATCATCCCTGGACTTTCAGTCCTAAAGAGAGCCGTAGACGTGAGGTCTCCGAGAATGAAGTCCTTAGTGGACAGTTGAGGGGATTGAATCATCCCTGGACTTTCAGTCCTAAAGAGAGCCGTAGACGTGAGGTCTCCGAGAATGAAGTCCTTAGTGGACAGTTGAGGGGATTGGATCATCCCTGGACTTTCAGTCCTAAAGAGAGCCGTAGACGTGAGGTCTCCGAGAATGAAGTCCTTAGTGGACAGTTGAGGGGATTGGATCATCCCTGGACTTTCAGTCCTAAAGAGAGCCGTAGACGTGAGGTCTCCGAGAATGAAGTCCTTAGAGGACAGTTGAGGGGATTGGATCATCCCTGGACTTTCAGTCCTAAAGAGAGTCGTAGACGTGAGGTCTCCGAGAATAAAGTGATGAGGGATTGCATCATCCCGGAACTACTAGTTCAAAATGTACGTGATGGGGATTGCATCATCCCGGAACTACTAGTTCAAAATGTACGTGATGGGGATTGCATCATCCCGGAACTACTAGTTCAAAATGTATGTGATGGGGATTGCATCATCCCGGAACTACTAGTTCAAAATGTACGTGATGGGGATTGCATCATCCCGAAACTACTAGTTCAAAATGTACGTGATGGGGATTGCATCATCCCGGAACTACTAGTTCAAAATGTACGTGATGGGGATTGCATCATCCCGGAACTACTAGTTAAAAATGTACGTGATGGGGATTGCATCATCCCAGAACTACTAGTTCAAAATGTACGTGATGGGGATTGCATCATCCCTGAACTACTAGTTCAAAATGTACGTGATGGGGATTGCATCATCCCGGAACTACTAGTTCAAAATGTACGTGATGGGGATTGCATCATCCCGGAACTACTAGTTCAAAATGTACGTGATGGGGATTGTATCATCCCCGGACTTCGGTCCCTGAATTGATCCGTAGACGTGTGGTCTCCGAGAAGTGGGGATTGTATCATCCCCGGACTTTGGTCCCTGAATTGATCCGTAGACGAATGGTCTCCGAGAAAGTGATTTTGTATTGATGATGTGGTTACTTGTATCGGTAGGATACTTGTATTGATGATGTGGTTACTTGTATCGGTAGGATACTTGTATTGATGATGTGGTTACTTGTATCGGTAGGATACTTGTGTTGATGATGTGGTTACTTGTATTGGTATGGATACTTGTATTGATGATGTGGTTACTTGTATCGGTAGGATACATGTATTGATGACATGGTTACTTATATCAGTATGGATACTTGTATTGATGATATGTATACTTGTATTGGCATGAATACTTGTACTAATGATGTGGATACTTATATTGTTATGGATACTTGTATTGATGACGATGCTGATGATCGTGTGATGACGATGCTGATAATCGTGTGATGACGATGCTGATAATCGTGTGATGACGATGCTGATGATCGTGTGATGACGATGCTGATAATCGTATGATGACAAAAATCATGTGATGACGATGCTGATGATCGTGTGATGACGATGCTGATAATCGTGTGATGACGATGCTGATGATCGTGTGATGACGATGCTGATGATCGTGTGATGACGATGCTGATGATCGTGTGATGACGATGCTGATGATCGTGAGATGACGATGCTGATGATCGTGTGATGACGATGCCAATGATCATGAGATGACGATGCTGATGATCGTGTGATCACGATAATCATGAGGATCCAGATGATGACATTTTTGTAGCTGTTCAAGTGCTACAGAAGATAAAGACTCAATACTGAAGATGTCGATGTTCCAGTATTGAAGATGTTCCAGTAACTGCTTGAGTTACTGATGATGATGTTGAGAAAGCTTCCAATGATTTATATATGTATCATGTATGATGTTGATGACTCCTTGCTCGTGCAGATGTTGTTATAATATCCTTCTCGTTAAGGGGGAGTGTTGAGATATTGTAACTTCAAAGAATATTATATTTGTACTTTATTATTCCGGAGATGTTTCATTCCTCCGTGAAGATCTTATTGTATATCCGGAGATGTTTATTCCTCCGTCGGAATGTGGTAACTCGGGTTATTAGACTTCCCTAGTGGGGGTCGGCCCTGTATGTGTTATGTGGGTCAAAGGGTTATTAGACCACCCTAGAGGGGTCGGCCCAATCAGTTGTAGTGGGGTATTTAACCCATTGGATAAATACGAGCCTACGTGTACCTGTGTAAAATACATGTCAGTGTAGTGTATAAATAGAGGAGGTGTGTTCCTCATTATACACTCTCACACACTTGAGGATAGCGCACTTGTGGAGGAGAGGTTTGCTATTGTGGAGGAGGAGATCATGTCTCAGGGTTTCATCTTTGTATATTGCTGGTCATCTATATTGAGGAAGCTTTGCTGGGTTTTCTACCCCATGAGGGTTTCCCAGGATAAATCTCTGTCTCTTGTGTTTATGCTGTGCTTGTTGTTTCTTCAGTGATCCTGTATATGCTATTATTGTGAAATGGAATGTAATGCTGCTATTTTATGTCTTAGCATATTAAATCTTAACAAATGGAATCAACAAAGTATGCACATTCTACGTCATAACGACATCCTATAGTTTGCGCATGCGTCCGGAAATAAGAAAAGCTTACTTCCACCGTTTTTTAAAATCACAGCTTCTAGAAGGTTTACATGATTTCGTAAAAAACACAAGTTTTTAGAAAATGTGTTTTATTTCATAAATGGAATCAACAAAGTATGCACATTCTACGTCATAACGACTTTCTATAGTTTGCGCATGCGTCCGGAAATAAGAAAAGCTTACTTCCACCGTTTTTTAAAATCATAGCTTCTAGAAGGTTTACATGATTTCGTAAAAAACATGAGTTTTTAGAAAATGTGTTTTATTTCATAAATGGAATCAACAAAGTATGCAGATTCTACGTCATAATGACTTTCTATAGTTTGCGCATGCGTCCGGAAATAAGAAAAGCTTACCTCCACCGTTTTTCAAAATCACAGCTTCTAGAAGGTTTACATGATTTCGTAAAAAACACGAGTTTTTAGAAAATGTGTTTTATTTCATAAATGGAATCAACAAAGTATGCAGATACTACGTCATAACTACTTTCTATAGTTTCCGCATGCGTCCTGAAAAAAGAAAAGCTTACCTCCACCATTTTTTAAAATCACATCTTCTAGAAGGTTTACATGATTTCGTAAAAAACACGAGTTTTTAGAAAATGTGTTTTATTTCATAAATGGAATCTACAAAGTATGCACATTCTACGTCATAACGACTTTCTATAGTTTGCGCATGCGTCCGGAAATAAGAAAAGCTTACTTCCACCGTTTTTTAAAATCAAAGCTTCTAGAAGCTTTACATGATTTCGTAAAAAACACGAGTTTTTAGAAAATGTGTTTTATTTAATAAATGGAATCAACAAAGTATGCACATTCTACGTCATAACGACTTTCTATAGTTTGCGCAGGCGTCCGGAAATAAGAAAAGCTTACTTCCACCGTTTTTTAAAATCACAGCTTCTAGAAGGTTTACATGATTTCGTAAAAAAAAACGAGTTTTTAGAAAATGTGTTTTATTTCATAAATGGAATCTACAAAGTATGCAGATTCTACGTAAGAACGACTTTCTATAGTTTGCGCATGCGTCCGGAAATAAGAAAAGCTTACCTCCACCGTTTTTTAAAATCACAACTTCCAGAAGGCTTACATGATTTCGTAAAAAACACGAGTTTTTAGAAAATGTGTTTTATTTCATAAATGGAATCAACAAAGTATGCAGATACTACGTCATAACGACTTTCTATAGTTTGCGCATGCGTCCGGAAATAAGAAAAGCTTACTTCCACCGTTTTTTAAAATCACAGCTTCTAGAAGGTTTACATGATTTCGTAAAAAACACGAGTTTTTAGAAAATGTGTTTTATTTCATAAATGGAATCTACAAAGTATGCACATTCTACGTTATAACGACTTTCTATAGTTTGCGCATGCGTCTGGAAATAAGAAAAGCTTACTTCCACCGTTTTTTAAAATCACAGCTTCTAGAGGGTTTACATGATTTCGTAAAAAACACGAGTTTTTAGAAAATGTGTTTTATTTCATAAATGTAATCTACAAAGTATGCACATTCTACGTCATAACGACTTTCTATAGTTTGCGGATGCGTCCGGAAATAAGAAAAGCTTACTTCCACCGTTTTTTAAAATCACAGCTTCTAGAAGGTTTACATGATTTCATAAAAAACACGAGTTTTTAGAAAATGTGTTTTATTTCATAAATGGAATCTACAAAGTACGCACATTCTACGTCATAACGAATTTCTATAGTTTGCGCATGCGTTCGGAAATAAGAAAAGCTTACTTCCCCCATTTTTTAAAATCACAGCTTCTAGAAGGTTTACATGATTTCGTAAAAAACACGAGTTTTTAGAAAATGTGTTTTATTTCATAAATGGAATCAACAAAGTATGCACATTCTACGTCATAACGACTTTCTATAGTTTGCGCATGTGTCCGGAAATAAGAAAATCTTACTTCCCCCGTTTTTTAAAATCACAGCTTCTAGAAGGTTTACATGATTTCTTAAAAAACACGAGTTTTTAGAAAATGTGTTTTATTTAATAAATGGAATCAACAAAGTATGCACATTCTATGTCATAAGGACTTTATATAGTTTGCGCATGCGTCCGGAAATAAGAAAAGCTTACTTCCACCATTTTTTCAAATCACAGCTTCTTGAAGGTTTACATGATTTCTTAAAAAACAGGAGTTTGTAGAAAATGTGTTTTATTTCATAAATGGAATCAACAAAGTATGCACATTCTACGTCCTAATGACTTTCTAAAGTTTGCGCATGCGTCCGGAAATAAGAAAAGCTTACTTCCACCGTTTTTTAAAATCACAGCTTCTAGAAGGTTTACATGATTTCTTAAAAAACACGAGTTTTTAGAAAATGTGTTTTATTTGATAAATGGAATCTACAAAGTATGCACATTATACGTCATAACGACTTTCTATAGTTTGTGCATTCGTCCGGAAATAAGAAAAGCTTACTTCCACCTCTTTTTAAAATCACAGCTTCTAGAAGGTTTACATGATTTGTTAAAAAACACCAGTTTTTAGAAAATGTGTTTTATTTCATAAATGGAATCAATAAAGTATGCCCATTCTACGTCATAACGACTTTCTATAGTTTGCCCATGCGTTTGGAAATAAGAAAAGCTTACTTCCCCCGTTTTTTAAATTCACAGCTTACTTCCCCCGTTTTTTAAATTCACAGCTTCTAGAAGGTTTACATGATTTGCTAAAAAACACGAGTTTTTAGAAAATGTGTTTTATTTCATAAATGGAATCAACAAAGTATGCACATTCTACGTCATAACGACTTTCTATAGTTTGCGCATGCGTCCGGAAATAAGAAAAGCTTACTTCCACCGTTTTCTAAAATCACAGCTTCTAGAAGGTTTACATGATTTCGTAAAAAACACGAGTTTTTAGAAAATGTGTTTTATTTCATAAATGGAATCTACAAAGTATGCACATTCTAGGTCATAACGACTTTCTATAGTTTGCGCATGCGTCCGGAAATAAGAAAAGCTTACTTCAACCGTTTTTTAAAATCACAGCTTCTAGAGGGTTTACATGATTTCGTAAAAAACACGAGTTTTTAGAAAATGTGTTTTATTTCATAAATGGAATCTACAAAGTATACACATTCTACGTCATAACGACTTTCTATAGTTTACGCATGCGTCCGGAAATAAGAAAATCTTACTTCCACCGTTTTTTAAAACCACAGCTTCTAGAAGGTTTATATGATTTCGTAAAAAACCTGAGTTTTTTTAAAATGTGTTTTATTTCATAAATGGAATCAACAAAGTATGCACATTCTACGTCGTAACGACTTTCTATAGTTTACGCATGCGTCCGGAAATAAGAAAAGCTTACTTCCACCGTTTTTTAAAATCACAGCTTCTAGAAGGTTTACATGATTTCGTAAAAAACCTGAGTTTTTTGAAAATGTGTTTTATTTCATAAATGGAATCAACAAAGTATGCACATTCTACGTCGTAACGACTTTCTATAGTTTGCGCATGCGTTCGGAAATAAGAAAAGCTTACTTCCCCCTTTTTTTAAAATCACAGCTTCTAGAAGGTTTACATGATTTCGTAAAAAACAAGAGTTTTTAGAAAATGTGTTTTATTTCATAAATGGAATCAATAAAGTATGCACATTCTACGTCATAACGACTTTCTATAGTTTGCGCATGCGTCCGGAAATAAGAAAATCTTACTTCCCCCGTTTTTTAAAATCACAGCTTCTAGAAGGTTTACATGATTTCTTAAAAAACACGAGTTTTTAGAAAATGTGTTTTATTTAATAAATGGAATCAACAAAGTATGCACATTCTATGTCATAAGGACTTTCTATAGTTTGCGCATGCGTCTTGAAATAAGAAAAGCTTACTTCCACCTTTTTTTCAAATCACAGCTTCTTGAAGGTTTACATGATTTCTTAAAAAACACGAGTTTGTAGAAAATGTGTTTTATTTCATAAATGGAATCAACAAAGTATGCACATTCTACGTCATAACGACTTTCTAAAGTTTGCGCATGCGTCCGGAAATAAGAAAAGCTTACTTCCACCGTTTTTTAAAATCACAGCTTCTAGAAGGTTTACATGATTTCGTAAAAAACACGAGTTTTTAGAAAATGTGTTTTATTTGATAAATGGAATCTATAAAGTACGCACATTCTACGTCATAACGACTTTCTATAGTTTGCGCATGCGTTCGGAAATAAGAAAAGCTTACTTCCCCCATTTTTTAAAATCACAGCTTCTAGAAGGTTTACATGATTTCGTAAAAAACACGAGTTTTTAGAAAATGTGTTTTCTTTCATAAATGGAATCAACAAAGTATGCACATTCTACGTCATAACGACTTTCTATAGCTTGCGCATGCGTCCGGAAATAAGAAAATCTTACTTCCCCCGTTTTTTAAAATCACAGCTTCTAGAAGGTTTACATGATTTCTTAAAAAACACGAGTTTTTAGAAAATGTGTTTTATTTAATAAATGGAATCAACAAAGTATGCACATTCTATGTCATAAGGGCTTTCTATATTTTGCGCATGCGTCCGGAAATAAGAAAAGCTTACTTCCACCATTTTTTCAAATCACAGCTTCTTGAAGGTTTACATGATTTCTTAAAAAACACGAGTTTGTAGAAAATGTGTTTTATTTCATAAATGGAATCAACAAAGTATGCACATTCTACGTCATAACGACTTTCTAAAGTTTGCGCATGCGTCCGGAAATAAGAAAAGCTTACTTCCACCGTTTTTTAAAATCACAGCTTCTAGAAGGTTTACATGATTTCTTAAAAAACACGAGTTTTTAGAAAATGTGTTTTATTTGATAAATGGAATCTACAAAGTATGCACATTATACGTCATAACGACTTTCTTTAGTTTGTGCATTCGTCCGGAAATAAGAAAAGCTTACTTCCACCTCTTTTTAAAATCACAGCTTCTAGAAGGTTTACATGATTTGTTAAAAAACACCAGTTTTTAGAAAATGTGTTTTATTTCATAAATGGAATCAATAAAGTATGCACATTCTACGTCATAACGACTTTCTATAGTTTGCCCATGCGTTTGGAAATAAGAAAAGCTTACTTCCCCCGTTTTTTAAATTCACAGCTTCTAGAAGGTTTACATGATTTGTTAAAAAACACGAGTTTTTAGAAAATGTGTTTTATTTCATAAATGGAATCAACAAAGTATGCACATTCTACGTCATAACGACTTTCTATAGTTTGCGCATGCGTCCGGAAATAAGAAAAGCTTACTTCCACCGTTTTCTAAAATCACAGCTTCTAGAAGGTTTACATGATTTCGTAAAAAAGACGAGTTTTTAGAAAATGTGTTTTATTTCATAAATGGAATCTACAAAGTATGCACATTCTATGTCATAACGACTTTCTATAGTTTGCGCATGCGTCCGGAAATAAGAAAAGCTTACTTCCACCGTTTTTTAAAATCACAGCTTCTAGAGGGTTTACATGATTTCGTAAAAAACACGAGTTTTTAGAAAATGTATTTTATTTCATAAATGGAATCTACAAAGTATACACATTCTACGTCATAACGACTTTCTATAGTTTACGCATGCGTCCGGAAATAAGAAAAGCTTACTTCCACCGTTTTTAAAAATCACAGCTTCTAGAAGGTTTACATGATTTCGTAACAAACACGAGTTTTTAGAAAATGTGTTTTATTTCATAAATGGAATGTACAAAGTATGCACATTATACGTCATAACGACTTTCTATAGTTTGTGCATTCGTCCGGAAATAAGAAAAGCTTACTTCCACCGTTTTTTAAAATCACAGCGTCTAGAAGGTTTACATGATTTCGTAAAAAACACGAGTTTTTAGAAAATGTGTTTTATTTAATAAATGGAATCAACAAAGTATGCACATTCTACGTCATAACGACTTTCTATAGTTTGCGCATGCGTTTGGAAATAAGAAAAGCTTACTTCCACTGTTTTTTAAAATCACAGCTTCTAGAAGGTTTACATGATTTCTAAAAAAACCCGAGTTTTTAGAAAATGTGTTTTATTTCATAAATGGAATCAACAAAGTATGCACATTCTACGTCATAACGACTTTCTATAGTTTGCGCATGCGTTTGGAAATAAGAAAAGCTTACTTCCCCCATTTTTTAAAATCACAGCTTCTAGAAGGTTTAGATGATTTCTTAAAAAACACGAGTTTTTAGAAAATGTGTTTTATTTCATAAATGGAATCAACAAAGTATGCACATTCTACGTCATAAGAACTTTCTATAGTTTGCGCATGCATCCGGAAATAAGAAAAGCTTACTTCCACCGTTTTTTAAAATCACAGCTTCTAGAAGGTTTACATGATTTCTTAAAAAACACGAGTTTTTAGAAAATGTGTTTTATTTCATAAATGGAATCAACAAAGTATGCACATTCTACGTCATAACGACTTTAAATAGTTTGCGCATGTGTCTGGAAATAAGAAAAGCTCACTTCCACCATTTTTTAAAATCACAGCTTCTAGAAGGTTTACATGATTTCGTAAAAAACACGAGTTTAAATAAAATGTGTTTTATTTCATAAATGGAATCAACAAAGTATGCACATTCTACGTCATAACGACTTTCTATAGTTTGCGCAGGCGTCCGGAAATAAGAAATGCTTACTTCCACCGTTTTCTAAAATCACAGCTTCTAGAAGGTTTACATGATTTCGTAAAAAACACGAGTTTTTAGAAAATGTGTTTTATTTCATAAATGGAATCAACAATGTATGCACATTCTACGTCATAATGACTTTCTATAGTTTGTGCATGCGTCCGGAAATAAGAAAAGCTTACTTCCACCGTTTTTTAAAATCACAGCTTCTAGAAGGTTTACATGATTTCATAAAAAACACGAGTTTTTAGAAAATGTGTTTTATTTCATAAATGGAATCAACAAAGTTTGCACATTCTACGTCATAACGACTTTCTATAGTTTGCGCATTCGTCCGGAAATAAGAAAAGCTTACTTCCACCGTTTTTTAAAATCACAGCTACTAGAAGGTTTACATGATTTCGTAAAAAACACGAGTTTTTAGAAAATGTGTTTTATTTGATAAATGGAATCAACAAAGTATGCACATTATACGTCATAACGACTTTCTATAGTTTGTGCTTTCGTCCGGAAATAAGAAAAGCTTACTTCCACCGTTTTTTAAAATCACAGCTTCTAGAAGGTTGACATGATTCCGTAAAAAACATGAGTTTTTTGAAAATGTGTTTTATTTCATCAATGGAATCTACAAAGTATGCACATTCTACATCATAACGACTTTCTATAGTTTGCACATGCGTCCGGAAATAAGAAAAGCTTACTTCCACCATTTTTTAAAATCACAGCTTCTAGAAGGTTTACATGATTCCGTAAAAAACACGAGTTTTTAGAAAATGTGTTTTATTTCATAAATGGAATCAACAAAGTATGCACATTCTACGTCATAACGACTTTCTATAGTTTGAGCATGCGTCTGGAAATAAGAAAAGCTTACTTCCACCGTTTTTTAAAATCACAGCTTCTAGAAGGTTTACATGATTTCGTAAAAAACATGAGTTTTTAGAAAATGTGTTTTATTTCATAAATGGAATCTACAAAGTATGCACATTATAGGTCATAACGACCTTCTATAGTTTGTGCATTCGTCCGGAAATAAGAAAAGCTTACTTCCACCGTTTTTTAAAATCACAGCGTCTAGAATGTTTACATGATTTCGTAAAAAACCCGAGTTTTTAGAAAATGTGTTTTATTTCATAAATGGAATCAACAAAGTATGCACATTCTACGTCATAACGACTTTCTATAGTTTGCGCATGCGTTTGGAAATAAGAAAAGCTTACTTCCACCGTTTTTTAAAATCATAGCTTCTAGAAGGTTTACATGATTTCTTAGAAAACACGAGTTTTTAGAAAATGACTTTTATTTCATAAATGGAATCAACAAAGAATGCACATTCTATGTCATCACGACTTTCTATAGTTTGCGCATTCGTCCGGAAATAAAAAAAGCTTACTTCCACCGTTTTTTAAAATCACAGCTTCTTGAAGGTTTACATGATTTCGTAAAAAACACGAGTTTTTAAAAAATGTGTTTTATTTCATAAATGGAATCTACAAAGTATGCAAATTCTACGTCATAACGACTTTCTATAGTTTGCGCATGCGTCCAGAAATAAGAAAAGCTTACTTCCACCGTTTTTTAAAATCACAGCTTCTAGAAGGTTTACATGATTTCGTAAAAAACACGAGTTTTTAGAAAATGTGTTTTATTTCATAAATGGAATCTACAAAGTATGCACATTCTACGTCATAACAACTTTCTATAGTTTGCGCATGCGTCCGGAAATAAGAAAAGCTTACTTCCACCGTTTTTTAAAATCACAGCTTCTAGAAGGTTTACATCATTTCGTAAAAAACACGAGTTTTTAGAAAATGTGTTTTATTTCATAAATGGAATCTACAAAGTATGCACATTCTACGTCATAACGACTTTCTATAGTTTGCGCACGCGTCCGGAAATAAGAGAAGCTTACTTCCACCGTTTTTTAAAATCATAGCTTCTAGAAGGTTTACATGAATTCGTAAAAAACACGAGTTTTTAGAAAATGTGTTTTATTTGATAAATGGAATCAACAAAGTATGCACATTCTACGTCATCACGACTTTCTATAGTTTGCGCATGCGTTTGGAAATAAGAAAAGCTTACTTCCACCATTTTTTAAAATTACAGGTTCTAGAAGGTTGACATGATTTCGTAAAAAACACGAGTTTTTAGAAAATGTGTTTTATTTCATAAATGGAATCAACAAAGTCTACACATTCTACGTCATAACGAATTTCTATAGTTTGCACATTCGTATGGAAAGAAGAAAAGATTACTTCCACCGTTTTTGAAAATCACAGCTTGTAGAAGGTTTACATGATTTCGTAAAAAACACGAGTTTTTAGAAAATGTGTTTTATTTCATAAACGGAATCAACAAAGTATGCACATTCTACGTCATAACGAATTTCTATAGTTTGCGCATTCGTATGGAAAGAAGAAAAGCTTACTTCCACCATTTTTTAAAATCACAGCTTCTAGAAGGTTTACATGATTTCGTCAAAAACACGAGTTTTTATAAAATGTGTTTTATTTCATAAATGGAATCAACAAACTATGCACATTCTACGTCATAACGACTTTCTATAGTTTGCGCATGCGTCCGGAAATAAGAAAAGCTCACTTCCACCATTTTTTAAAATCACAGCTTCTAGAAGGTTTACATTATTTCGTAAAAAACACGAGTTTTTAGAAAATGTGTTTTATTTCATAAATGGAATCTACAAAGTATGCACATTCTACGTCATAACGAATTTCTATAGTTTGCGCATGAGTCCGGAAATAAGAAATGCTTACTTCCACCATTTTTTAAAATCACAGCTTCTAGAAGGTTTAGATGATTTCTTAAAAAACACGAGTTTTTAGAAAATGTGTTTTATTTCATAAATGGAATCAACAATGTATGCACATTCTACGTCATAAGGACTTTCTATAGTTTGCGCATGCATCCGGAAATAAGAAAAGCTTACTTCCATCGTTTTTTAAAATCACAGCTTCTAGAAAGTTTACATGATTTCTTAAAAAACACGAGTTTTTAGAAAATGTGTTTTATTTCATAAATGGAATCAACAAAGTATGCACATTCTACGTCATCACGACTTTAAATAGTTTGCGCATGCGTCTGGAAATAAGAAAAGCTCACTTCCACCATTTTTTAAAATCACAGCTTCTAGAAGGTTTACATGATTTCGTAAGAAACACGAGTTTTTAGAAAATGTGTTTTATTTGATAAATGGAATCAACAAAGTATGCACATTATACGTCATAACGACTTTCTATAGTTTGTGCTTTCGTCCGGAAATAAGAAAAGCTTACTTCCACCGTTTTTTAAAATCACAGCTTCTAGAAGGTTTACATGATTCCGTAAAAAACACGAGTTTTTAGAAAATGTGTTTTATTTCATAAATGGAATCTACAAAGTATGCACATTCTACATCATAATGACTTTCTATAGTTTGCGCATGCGTCCGGAAATAAGAAAAGCTTACTTCCACCATTTTTTAAAATCACAGCTTCTAAAAGGTTTACATGATTCCGTAAAAAACACGAGTTTTTAGAAAATGTGTTTTATTTCATAAATGGAATCAACAAAGTATGCACATTCTACGTCATAACGAATTTCTATAGTTTGAGCATGCGTCCGGAAATAAGAAAAGCTTACTTCCACCGTTTTTTAAAATCACAGCTTCTAGAAGGTTTACATGATTTTGTAAAAAACATGAGTTTTTAGAAAATGTGTTTTATTTCATAAATGGAATCTACAAAGTATGCACATTATAGGTCATAACGACTTTCTATAGTTTGTGCATTCGTCCGGAAATAAGAAAAGCTTACTTCCACCGTTTTTTAAAATCACAGCGTCTAGAAGGTTTACATGATTTCGTAAAAAACACGAATTTTTAGAAAATGTGTTTTATTTCATAAATGGAATCAACAAAGTATGCACATTCTACGTCATAACGACTTTCTATAGTTTGCGCATGCGTTTGGAAATAAGAAAAGCTTACTTCCACCGTTTTTTAAAATCACAGCTTCTAGAAGGTTTACATGATTTCTTAAAAAACACGAGTTTTTAGAAAATGAGTTTTATTTCATAAATGGAATCAACAAAGAATGCACATTCTATGTCATCACGACTTTCTATAGTTTGCGCATTCGTCCGGAAATAAAAAAAGCTTACTTCCACCGTTTTTTAAAATCACAGCTTCTTGAAGGTTTACATGATTTCGTAAAAAACACGAGTTTTTAAAAAATGTGTATTATTTCATAAATGGAATCTACAAAGTATGCAAATTCTACGTCATAACGACTTTCTATAGTTTGCGCATGCGTCCAGAAATAAGAAAAGCTTACTTCCACCGTTTTTTAAAATCACAGCTTCTAGAAGGTTTACATGATTTCGTAGAAAACACGAGTTTTTAGAAAATGTGTTTTATTTCATAAATGGAATCTACAAAGTATGCACATTCTACGTCATAACAACTTTCTATAGTTTGCGCATGCGTCCGGAAATAAGAAAAGCTTACTTCCACCGTTTTTTAAAATCACAGCTTCTAGAAGGTTTACATCATTTCGTAAAAAACACGAGTTTTTAGAAAATGTGTTTTATTTCATAAATGGAATCTACAAAGTATGCACATTCTACGTCATAACGACTTTCTATAGTTTGCCCATGCGTCCGGAAATAAGAAAAGCTTACTTCCCTCGTTTTTTAAAATCACAGCTTGTAGAAGGTTTACATGCTTTCTTAAAAAACACAAGTTTTTAGAAAATGTGTTTTATTTCAGAAATGGAATCAACAAAGTATGCACATTCTACGTCATAACAACTTTCTATAGTTTGCGCATGCGTCCGGAAATAAGAAAAGCTTACTTCCACCGTTTTTTTAAAATCACAGCTTCTAGAAGGTTTACATGATTTCTTAAAAAACACGAGTTTTTAGAAAATGCGTTTTATTTCATAAATAAAATCTACAAAGTATGCACATTCTACGTCATAACTACTTTCTATAGTTTGCGCATGCGTCCGGAAATAAGAAAAGCTTACTTCCACCGTTTTTTAAAATCACAGCTTCTAGAAGCTTTTCATGATTTCGTAAAAAACAGGAGTTTTTAGAAAATGTGTTTTATTTCATAAATGGAATCGACAAAATATGCACATTCTACGTCATAACGACTTTCTATAGTTTGCGCATGCGTCCGGAAATTAAAAAAGCTTACTTCCACCGTTTTTTAAAATCACAGCTTCTAGAAGGTTTACATGATTTCATAAAAAACACGAGTTTTTAGAAAATGTGTTTTAATTCATAAATGGAATCTACAAAGTATGCACATTCTATGTCATAACGACTTTCTATAGTTGGGCATGCGTCCGGAAATAAGAAAAGCTTACTTCCACCGTTTTTTGAAATCACAGCTTCTAGAAGGTTTACATGATTTCATAAAAAACACGAGTTTTTAGAAAATGTGTTTTATTTCATAAATGGAATCTACAAAGTATGCACATTCTACATCATAACGACTTTCTATAGTTTGCGCATGCGTCCGGAAATAAGAAAAGCTTACTTCCACCGTTTTTTAAAATCACAGCTTCTAGAAGGTTTACATTACTTCGTAAAAAACACGAGTTTTTAGAAAATGTGTTTTATTTCATAAATGAAATCTACAAAGTATGCACATTCTACGTCATAATGACTTTCTATAGTTTGCGCATGCGTCCGGAAATAAGAAAAGCTTACTTCCCCCGTTTTTTAAAATCACACCTTCTAGAAGGTTTACATGATTTCTTAAAAAACACGAGTTTTAGAAAATGTGTTTTATTTCATAAAGGGAATCAACAAAGTATGCACATTCTACGTCATAAGGAATTTCTATAGTTTGCGCATGCATTTGGAAATAAGAAAAGCTTACTTCCCCCGTTTTTTAAAATCACAGCTTCTAGAAGGTTTACATGATTTTGTAACAAACACGAGTTTTTAGAAAATGTGTTTTATTTCATAAATGGAATGAACAAAGTATGCAGATTCTACGTCATAACGAATTTCTATAGTTTGCGCATGCGTCCGGAAATAAGAAAAGCTTACCTCCACCGTTTTTTAAAATCACAGCTTCTAGAAGGTTTACATGATTTCGTAGAAAACACGAGTTTTTAGAAAATGTGTTTTATTTCATAAATGGAATCTACAAAGTATGCACATTCTACGTCATAACGACTTTCTATAGTTTGCGCATGCGTCCGGAAATAAGGAAAGCTTACTTCCACCGTTTTTTAAAATCACAGCTTCTAGAAGGTTTACATGATTTCGTAAAAAACACGAGTTTTTAGAAAATGTGTTTTATTTCATAAATGGAATCTACAAAGTATGCACATTCTACATCATAACGACTTTCTATAGTTTGCGCATGCGTCCGGAAATAAGAAAAGCTTACTTCCACCGTTTTTTAAAATCACAGCTTCTAGAAGGTTTACATTACTTCGTAAAAAACACAAGTTTTTAGAAAATGTGTTTTATTTCATAAATGAAATCTACAAAGTATGCACATTCTACGTCATAATGACTTTCTATAGTTTGCGAATGCGTCCGGAAATAAGAAAAGCTTACTTCCCCCGTTTTTTAAAATCACACCTTCTAGAAGGTTTACATGATTTCTTAAAAAACACGAGTTTTTAGAAAATGTGTTTTATTTCATAAAGGGAATCAACAAAGTATGCACATTCTACGTCATAACGACTTTCTATAGTTTGCGCATGCATTTGGAAATAAGAAAAGCTTACTTCCCCCGTTTTTTAAAATCACAGCTTCTAGAAGGTTTACATGATTTCGTAACAAACACGAGTTTTTAGAAAATGTGTTTTATTTCATAAATGGAATCAACAAAGTATGCAGATTCTACGTCATAACGACTTTCTATAGTTTGCGCATGCGTCCGGAAATAAGAAAAGCTTACCTCCACCGTTTTTTAAAATCACAGCTTCTAGAAGGTTTACATGATTTCGTAGAAAACACGAGTTTTTAGAAAATGTGTTTTATTTCATAAATGGAATCTACAAAGTATGCACATTCTACGTCATAACGACTTTATATAGTTTGCGCATGCGTCCGGAAATAAGAAAAGCTTACTTCCACCGTTTTTTAAAATCACAGCTTCTAGAAGGTTTACATGATTTCGTAAAAAACACGAGTTTTTAGAAAATGTGTTTTATTTCATAAATGGAATCAACAAAGTATGCACATTATACGTCATAACGACTTTCTATAGTTTGTGCTTTCGTCCGGAAATAAGAAAAGCTTACTTCCACCGTTTTTTAAAATCACAGCTTCTAGAAGGTTGACATGATTCCGTAAAAAACATGAGTTTTTAGAAAATGTGTTTTATTTCATAAATGGAATCTACAAAGTATGCACATTCTACATCATAACGACTTTCTATAGTTTGCACATGCGTCCGGAAATAAGAAAAGCTTACTTCCACCATTTTTTAAAATCACAGCTTCTAGAAGGTTTACATGATTCCGTAAAAAACACGAGTTTTTAGAAAATGTGTTTTATTTCATAAATGGAATCAACAAAGTATGCACATTCTACGTCATAACGACTTTCTATAGTTTGAGCATGCGTCCGGAAATAAGAAAAGCTTACTTCCGCCGTTTTTTAAAATCACAGCTTATAGAAGGTTTACATGATTTCGTAAAAAACATGAGTTTTTAGAAAATGTGTTTTATTTCATAAATGGAATCTACAAAGTATGCACATTATAGGTCATAACGACCTTCTATAGTTTGTGCATTCGTCCGGAAATAAGAAAAGCTTACTTCCACCGTTTTTTAAAATCACAGCGTCTAGAATGTTTACATGATTTCGTAAAAAACCCGAGTTTTTAGAAAATGTGTTTTATTTCATAAATGGAATCAACAAAGTATGCACATTCTACGTCATAACGACTTTCTATAGTTTGCGCATGCGTTTGGAAATAAGAAAAGCTTACTTCCACCGTTTTTTAAAATCATAGCTTCTAGAAGGTTTACATGATTTCTTAAAAAACACGAGTTTTTAGAAAATGACTTTTATTTCATAAATGGAATCAACAAAGAATGCACATTCTATGTCATCACGACTTTCTATAGTTTGCGCATTCGTCCGGAAATAAAAAAAGCTTACTTCCACCGTTTTTTAAAATCACAGCTTCTTGAAGGTTTACATGATTTCGTAAAAAACACGAGTTTTTAAAAAATGTGTTTTATTTCATAAATGGAATCTACAAAGTATGCAAATTCTACGTCATAACGACTTTCTATAGTTTGCGCATGCGTCCAGAAATAAGAAAAGCTTACTTCCACCGTTTTTTAAAATCACAGCTTCTAGAAGGTTTACATGATTTCGTAAAAAACACGAGTTTTTAGAAAATGTGTTTTATTTCATAAATGGAATCTACAAAGTATGCACATTCTACGTCATAACAACTTTCTATAGTTTGCGCATGCGTCCGGAAATAAGAAAAGCTTACTTCCACCGTTTTTTAAAATCACAGCTTCTAGAAGGTTTACATCATTTCGTAAAAAACACGAGTTTTTAGAAAATGTGTTTTATTTCATAAATGGAATCTACAAAGTATGCACATTCTACGTCATAACGACTTTCTATAGTTTGCGCACGCGTCCGGAAATAAGAGAAGCTTACTTCCACCGTTTTTTAAAATCATAGCTTCTAGAAGGTTTACATGAATTCGTAAAAAACACGAGTTTTTAGAAAATGTGTTTTATTTCATAAATGGAATCAACAAAGTCTACACATTCTACGTCATAACGAATTTCTATAGTTTGCGCATTCGTATGGAAAGAAGAAAAGCTTACTTCCACCGTTTTTGAAAATCACAGCTTGTAGAAGGTTTACATGATTTCGTAAAAAACACGAGTTTTTAGAAAATGTGTTTTATTTCATAAACGGAATCAACAAAGTATGCACATTCTACGTCATAACGAATTTCTATAGTTTGCGCATTCGTATGGAAAGAAGAAAAGCTTACTTCCACCGTTTTTTAAAATCACAGCTTCTAGAAGGTTTACATGATTTCGTCAAAAACACGAGTTTTTATAAAATGTGTTTTATTTCATAAATGGAATCAACAAACTATGCACATTCTACGTCATAACGACTTTCTATACTTTGCGCATGCGTCCGGAAATAAGAAAAGCTCACTTCCACCATTTTTTAAAATCACAGCTTCTAGAAGGTTTAGATGATTTCTTAAAAAACACGAGTTTTTAGAAAATGTGTTTTATTTCATAAATGGAATCAACAATGTATGCACATTCTACGTCATAAGGACTTTCTATAGTTTGCGCATGCATCCGGAAATAAGAAAAGCTTACTTCCACCATTTTTTAAAATCACAGCTTCTAGAAGGTTTACATGATTTCTTAAAAAACACGAGTTTTTAGAAAATGTGTTTTATTTCATAAATGGAATCAACAAAGTATGCACATTCTACGTCATAACGACTTTAAATAGTTTGCGCATGCGTCTGGAAATAAGAAAAGCTCACTTCCACCATTTTTTAAAATCACAGCTTCTAGAAGGTTTACATGATTTCGTAAGAAACACGAGTTTTTAGAAAATGTGTTTTATTTGATAAATGGAATCAACAAAGTATGCACATTATACGTCATAACGACTTTCTATAGTTTGTGCTTTCGTCCGGAAATAAGAAAATCTTACTTCCACCGTTTTTTAAAATCACAGCTTCTAGAAGGTTTACATGATTTCGTCAAAAACACGAGTTTTTATAAAATGTGTTTTATTTCATAAATGGAATCAACAAACTATGCACATTCTACGTCATAACGACTTTCTATAGTTTGCGCATGCGTCCGGAAATAAGAAAAGCTCACTTCCACCATTTTTTAAAATCACAGCTTCTAGAAGGTTTACATTATTTCGTAAAAAACACGAGTTTTTAGAAAATGTGTTTTATTTCATAAATGGAATCTACAAAGTATGCACATTCTACGTCATAACGACTTTCTATAGTTTGCGCATGCGTCCGGAAATAAGAAATGCTTACTTCCACCATTTTTTAAAATCACAGTTTCTAGAAGGTTTAGATGATTTCTTAAAAAACACGAGTTTTTAGAAAATGTGTTTTATTTCATAAATGGAATCAACAATGTATGCACATTCTACGTCATAAGGACTTTCTATAGTTTGCGCATGCATCCGGAAATAAGAAAAGCTTACTTCCACCGTTTTTTAAAATCACAGCTTCTAGAAGGTTTACATGATTTCGTAAAAAACACGAGTTTTTAGAAAATGTGTTTTATTTGATAAATGGAATCAAAAAAGTATGCACATTCTACGTCATCACGACTTTCTATAGTTTGCGCATGCGTTTGGAAATAAGAAAAGCTTACTTCCACCATTTTTTAAAATTACAGGTTCTAGAAGGTTGACATGATTTCGTAAAAAACACGAGTTTTTAGAAAATGTGTTTTATTTCATAAATGGAATCAACAAAGTCTACACATTCTACGTCATAACGAATTTCTATAGTTTGCGCATTCGTATGGAAAGAAGAAAAGCTTACTTCCACCGTTTTTGAAAATCACAGCTTGTAGAAGGTTTACATGATTTCGTAAAAAACACGAGTTTTTAGAAAATGTGTTTTATTTCATAAACGGAATCAACAAAGTATGCACATTCTACGTCATAACGAATTTCTATAGTTTGCGCATTCGTATGGAAAGAAGAAAAGCTTACTTCCACCGTTTTTTAAAATCACAGCTTCTAGAAGGTTTACATGATTTCGTCAAAAACACGAGTTTTTATAAAATGTGTTTTATTTCATAAATGGAATCAACAAAGTATGCACATTCTACGTCATAACGACTTTCTATAGTTTGAGCATGCGTCCGGAAATAAGAAAAGCTTACTTCCACCGTTTTTTAAAATCACAGCTTCTAGAAGGTTTACATGATTTTGTAAAAAACATGAGTTTTTAGAAAATGTGTTTTATTTCATAAATGGAATCTACAAAGTATGCACAATATAGGTCATAACGACTTTCTATAGTTTGTGCATTCGTCCGGAAATAAGAAAAGCTTACTTCCACCGTTTTTTAAAATCACAGCGTCTAGAAGGTTTACATGATTTCGTAAAAAACACGAATTTTTAGAAAATGTGTTTTATTTCATAAATGGAATCAACAAAGTATGCACATTCTACGTCATAACGACTTTCTATAGTTTGCGCATGCGTTTTGAAATAAGAAAAGCTTACTTCCACCGTTTTTTAAAATCACAGCTTCTAGAAGGTTTACATGATTTCTTAAAAAACACGAGTTTTTAGAAAATGAGTTTTATTTCATAAATGGAATCAACAAAGAATGCACATTCTATGTCATCACGACTTTCTATAGTTTGCGCATTCGTCCGGAAATAAAAAAAGCTTACTTCCACCGTTTTTTAAAATCACAGCTTCTTGAAGGTTTACATGATTTCGTAAAAAACACGAGTTTTTAAAAAATGTGTATTATTTCATAAATGGAATCTACAAAGTATGCAAATTCTACGTCATAACGACTTTCTATAGTTTGCGCATGCGTCCAGAAATAAGAAAAGCTTACTTCCACCGTTTTTTAAAATCACAGCTTCTAGAAGGTTTACATGATTTCGTAGAAAACACGAGTTTTTAGAAAATGTGTTTTATTTCATAAATGGAATCTACAAAGTATGCACATTCTACGTCATAACAACTTTCTATAGTTTGCGCATGCGTCCGGAAATAAGAAAAGCTTACTTCCACCGTTTTTTAAAATCATAGCTTCTAGAAGGTTTACATCATTTCGTAAAAAACACGAGTTTTTAGAAAATGTGTTTTATTTCATAAATGGAATCTACAAAGTATGCACATTCTACGTCATAACGACTTTCTATAGTTTGCCCATGCGTCCGGAAATAAGAAAAGCTTACTTCCCTCGTTTTTTAAAATCACAGCTTGTAGAAGGTTTACATGATTTCTTAAAAAACACAAGTTTTTAGAAAATGTGTTTTATTTCAGAAATGGAATCAACAAAGTATGCACATTCTACGTCATAACAACTTTCTATAGTTTGCGGATGCGTCCGGAAATAAGAAAAGCTTACTTCCACCTTTTTTTTAAAATCACAGCTTCTAGAAGGTTTACATGATTTCTTAAAAAACACGAGTTTTTAGAAAATGTGTTTTATTTCATAAATAAAATCTACAAAGTATGCACATTCTACGTCATAACTACTTTCTATAGTTTGCGCATGCGTCCGGAAATAAGAAAAGCTTACTTCCACAGTTTTTTAAAATCACAGCTTCTAGAAGCTTTTCATGATTTCGTAAAAAACACGAGTTTTTAGAAAATGTGTTTTATTTCATAAATGGAATCGACAAAATATGCACATTCTACGTCATAACGACTTTCTATAGTTTGCGCATGCGTCCGGAAATTAAAAAATCTTACTTCCACCGTTTTTTAAAATCACAGCTTCTAGAAGGTTTACATGATTTCATAAAAAACACGAGTTTTAGAAAATGTGTTTTAATTCATAAATGGAATCTACAAAGTATGCACATTCTATGTCATAACGACTTTCTATAGTTGGGCATGCGTCCGGAAATAAGAAAAGCTTACTTCCACCGTTTTTTGAAATCACAGCTTCTAGAAGGTTTACATGATTTCATAAAAAACACGAGTTTTTAGAAAATGTGTTTTATTTCATAAATGGAATCTACAAAGTATGCACATTCTACATCATAACGACTTTCTATAGTTTGCGCATGCGTCCGGAAATAAGAAAAGCTTACTTCCACCGTTTTTTAAAATCACAGCTTCTAGAAGGTTTACATTACTTCGTAAAAAACACAAGTTTTTAGAAAATGTGTTTTATTTCATAAATGAAATCTACAAAGTATGCACATTCTACGTCATAATGACTTTCTATAGTTTGCGCATGCGTCCGGAAATAAGAAAAGCTTACTTCCCCCGTTTTTTAAAATCACACCTTCTAGAAGGTTTACATGATTTCTTAAAAAACACGAGTTTTTAGAAAATGTGTTTTATTTCATAAAGGGAATCAACAAAGTATGCACATTCTACGTCATAACGACTTTCTATAGTTTGCGCATGCATTTGGAAATAAGAAAAGCTTACTTCCCCCGTTTTTTAAAATCACAGCTTCTAGAAGGTTTACATGATTTCGTAACAAACACGAGTTTTTAGAAAATGTGTTTTATTTCATAAATGGAATCAACAAAGTATGCAGTTAAAATCACAGCTTCTAGAAGGTTTACATGATTTCGTAGAAAACACGAGTTTTTAGAAAATGTGTTTTATTTCATAAATGGAATCTATAAAGTATGCACATTCTACGTCATAACGACTTTCTATAGTTTGCGCATGCGTCCGGAAATAAGAAAAGCTTACTTCCACCGTTTTTTAAAATCACAGCTTCTAGAAGGTTTACATGATTTCGTAAAAAACACGAGTTTTTAGAAAATGTGTTTTATTTCATAAATGGAATCAACAAAGTATGCACATTATACGTCATAACGACTTTCTATAGTTTGTGCTTTCGTCCGGAAATAAGAAAAGCTTACTTCCACCGTTTTTTAAAATCACAGCTTCTAGAAGGTTGACATGATTCCGTAAAAAACATGAGTTTTTAGAAAATGTGTTTTATTTCATAAATGGAATCTACAAAGTATGCACATTCTACATCATAACGACTTTCTATAGTTTGCACATGCGTCCGGAAATAAGAAAAGCTTACTTCCACCATTTTTTAAAATCACAGCTTCTAGAAGGTTTACATGATTCCGTAAAAAACACGAGTTTTTAGAAAATGTGTTTTATTTCATAAATGGAATCAACAAAGTATGCACATTCTACGTCATAACGACTTTCTATAGTTTGAGCATGCGTCCGGAAATAAGAAAAGCTTACTTCCGCCGTTTTTTAAAATCACAGCTTATAGAAGGTTTACATGATTTCGTAAAAAACATGAGTTTTTAGAAAATGTGTTTTATTTCATAAATGGAATCTACAAAGTATGCACATTATAGGTCATAACGACCTTCTATAGTTTGTGCATTCGTCCGGAAATAAGAAAAGCTTACTTCCACCGTTTTTTAAAATCACAGCGTCTAGAATGTTTACATGATTTCGTAAAAAACCTGAGTTTTTAGAAAATGTGTTTTATTTCATAAATGGAATCAACAAAGTATGCACATTCTACGTCATAATGACTTTCTATAGTTTGCGCATGCGTTTGGAAATAATAAAAGCTTACTTCCACCGTTTTTTAAAATCATAGCTTCTAGAAGGTTTACATGATTTCTTAAAAAACACGAGTTTTTAGAAAATGACTTTTATTTCATAAATGGAATCAACAAAGAATGCACATTCTATGTCATCACGACTTTCTATAGTTTGCGCATTCGTCCGGAAATAAAAAAAGCTTACTTCCACCGTTTTTTAAAATCACAGCTTCTTGAAGGTTTACATGATTTCGTAAAAAACACGAGTTTTTAAAAAATGTGTTTTATTTCATAAATGGAATCTACAAAGTATGCAAATTCTACGTCATAACGACTTTCTATAGTTTGCGCATGCGTCCAGAAATAAGAAAAGCTTACTTCCACCGTTTTTTAAAATCACAGCTTCTAGAAGGTTTACATGATTTCGTAAAAAACACGAGTTTTTAGAAAATGTGTTTTATTTCATAAATGGAATCTACAAAGTATGCACATTCTACGTCATAACAACTTTCTATAGTTTGCGCATGCGTCCGGAAATAAGAAAAGCTTACTTCCACCGTTTTTTAAAATCACAGCTTCTAGAAGGTTTACATCATTTCGTAAAAAACACGAGTTTTTAGAAAATGTGTTTTATTTCATAAATGGAATCTACAAAGTATGCACATTCTACGTCATAACGACTTTCTATAGTTTGCGCACGCGTCCGGAAATAAGAGAAGCTTACTTCCACCGTTTTTTAAAATCATAGCTTCTAGAAGGTTTACATGAATTCGTAAAAAACACGAGTTTTTAGAAAATGTGTTTTATTTGATAAATGGAATCAACAAAGTATGCACATTCTACGTCATCACGACTTTCTATAGTTTGTGCATGCGTTTGGAAATAAGAAAAGCTTACTTCCACCATTTTTTAAAATTACAGGTTCTAGAAGGTTGACATGATTTCGTAAAAAACACGAGTTTTTAGAAAATGTGTTTTATTTCATAAATGGAATCAACAAAGTCTACACATTCTACGTCATAACGAATTTCTATAGTTTGCGCATTCGTATGGAAAGAAGAAAAGCTTACTTCCACCGTTTTTTAAAATCACAGCTTCTAGAAGGTTTACATGATTTCGTCAAAAACACGAGTTTTTATAAAATGTGTTTTATTTCATAAATGGAATCAACAAACTATGCACATTCTACGTCATAACGACTTTCTATAGTTTGCGCATGCGTCCGGAAATAAGAAAAGCTCACTTCCACCATTTTTTAAAATCACAGCTTCTAGAAGGTTTACATTATTTCGTAAAAAACACGAGTTTTTAGAAAATGTGTTTTATTTCATAAATGGAATCTACAAAGTATGCACATTCTACGTCATAACGACTTTCTATAGTTTGCGCATGCGTCCGGAAATAAGAAATGCTTACTTCCACCATTTTTTAAAATCACAGCTTCTAGAAGGTTTAGATGATTTCTTAAAAAACACGAGTTTTTAGAAAATGTGTTTTATTTCATAAATGGAATCAACAATGTATGCACATTCTACGTCATAAGGACTTTCTATAGTTTGCGCATGCATCCGGAAATAAGAAAAGCTTACTTCCACCGTTTTTTAAAATCACAGCTTCTAGAAGGTTTACATGATTTCTTAAAAAACACGAGTTTTTAGAAAATGTGTTTTATTTCATAAATGGAATCAACAAAGTATGCACATTCTACGTCATAACGACTTTAAATAGTTTGCGCATGCGTCTGGAAATAAGAAAAGCTCACTTCCACCATTTTTTAAAATCACAGTTTCTAGAAGGTTTACATGATTTCGTAAGAAACACGAGTTTTTAGAAAATGTGTTTTATTTGATAAATGGAATCAACAAAGTATGCACATTATACGTCATAACGACTTTCTATAGTTTGTGCTTTCGTCCGGAAATAAGAAAAGCTTACTTCCACCGTTTTTTAAAATCACAGCTTCTAGAAGGTTTACATGATTCCGTAAAAAACACGAGTTTTTAGAAAATGTGTTTTATTTCATAAATGGAATCTACAAAGTATGCACATTCTACATCATAACGACTTTCTATAGTTTGCGCATGCGTCCGGAAATAAGAAAAGCTTACTTCCACCATTTTTTAAAATCACAGCTTCTAAAAGGTTTACATGATTCCGTAAAAAACACGAGTTTTTAGAAAATGTGTTTTATTTCATAAATGGAATCAACAAAGTATGCACATTCTACGTCATAACGACTTTCTATAGTTTGAGCATGCGTCCGGAAATAACAAAATCTTACTTCCACCGTTTTTTAAAATCACAGCTTCTAGAAGGTTTACATGTTTCCGTAAAAAACACGAGTTTTTAGAAAATGTGTTTTATTTCATAAATGGAATCTACAAAGTATGCACATTCTACATCATAACGACTTTCTATAGTTTGCGCATGCGTCCGGAAATAAGAAAAGCTTACTTCCACCATTTTTTAAAATCACAGCTTCTAAAAGGTTTACATGATTCCGTAAAAAACACGAGTTTTTAGAAAATGTGTTTTATTTCATAAATGGAATCAACAAAGTATGCACATTCTACGTCATAACGACTTTCTATAGTTTGAGCATGCGTCCGGAAATAAGAAAAGCTTACTTCCACCGTTTTTTAAAATCACAGCTTCTAGAAGGTTTACATGATTTTGTAAAAAACATGAGTTTTTAGAAAATGTGTTTTATTTCATAAATGGAATCTACAAAGTATGCACATTATAGGTCATAACGACTTTCTATAGTTTGTGCATTCGTCCGGAAATAAGAAAAGCTTACTTCCACCGTTTTTTAAAATCACAGCTTCTAGAAGGTTTACATGATTTCGTAAAAAACACGAATTTTTAGAAAATGTGTTTTATTTCATAAATGGAATCAACAAAGTATGCACATTCTACGTCATAACGACTTTCTATAGTTTGCACATGCGTTTGGAAATAAGAAAAGCTTACTTCCACCGTTTTTTAAAATCACAGCTTCTAGAAGGTTTACATGATTTCTTAAAAAACACGAGTTTTTAGAAAATGAGTTTTATTTCATAAATGGAATCAACAAAGAATGCACATTCTATGTCATCACGACTTTCTATAGTTTGCGCATTCGTCCGGAAATAAAAAAAAGCTTACTTCCACCGTTTTTTAAAATCACAGCTTCTTGAAGGTTTACATGATTTCGTAAAAAACACGAGTTTTTAAAAAATGTGTATTATTTCATAAATGGAATCTACAAAGTATGCAAATTCTACGTCATAACGACTTTCTATAGTTTGCGCATGCGTCCAGAAATAAGAAAAGCTTACTTCCACCGTTTTTTAAAATCACAGCTTCTAGAAGGTTTACATGATTTCGTAAAAAAACCCGAGTTTTTAGAAAATGTGTTTTATTTCATAAATGGAATCTACAAAGTATGCACATTCTACGTCATAACAACTTTCTATAGTTTGCGCATGCGTCCGGAAATAAGAAAAGCTTACTTCCACCGTTTTTTAAAATCACAGCTTCTAGAAGTTTTACATCATTTCGTAAAAAACACGAGTTTTTAGAAAATGTGTTTTATTTCATAAATGGAATCTACAAAGTATGCACATTCTACGTCATAACGACTTTCTATAGTTTTCCCATGCGTCCGGAAATAAGAAAAGCTTACTTCCCTCGTTTTTTAAAATCACAGCTTGTAGAAGGTTTACATGATTTCTTAAAAAACACAAGTTTTTAGAAAATGTGTTTTATTTCAGAAATGGAATCAACAAAGTATGCACATTCTACGTCATAACAACTTTCTATAGTTTGCGCATGCGTCCGGAAATAAGAAAAGCTTACTTCCACCGTTTTTTTAAAATCACAGCTTCTAGAAGGTTTACATGATTTCTTAAAAAACACGAGTTTTTAGAAAATGTGTTTTATTTCATAAATAAAATCTACAAAGTATGCACATTCTACGTCATAACTACTTTCTATAGTTTGCGCATGCGTCCGGAAATAAGAAAAGCTTACTTCCACCGTTTTTTAAAATCACAGCTTCTAGAAGCTTTTCATGATTTCGTAAAAAACACGAGTTTTTAGAAAATGTGTTTTATTTCATAAATGGAATCGACAAAATATGCACATTCTACGTCATAACGACTTTCTATAGTTTGCGCATGCGTCCGGAAATTAAAAAAGCTTACTTCCACCGTTTTTTAAAATCACAGCTTCTAGAAGGTTTACATGATTTCATAAAAAACACGAGTTTTTAGAAAATGTGTTTTAATTCATAAATGGAATCTACAAAGTATGCACATTCTATGTCATAACGACTTTCTATAGTTGGGCATGCGTCCGGAAATAAGAAAAGCTTACTTCCACCGTTTTTTGAAATCACAGCTTCTAGAAGGTTTACATGATTTCATAAAAAACACGAGTTTTTAGAAAATGTGTTTTATTTCATAAATGGAATCTACAAAGTATGCACATTCTACATCATAACGACTTTCTATAGTTTGCGCATGCGTCCGGAAATAAGAAAAGCTTACTTCCACCGTTTTTTAAAATCACAGCTTCTAGAAGGTTTACATTACTTCGTAAAAAACACGAGTTTTTAGAAAATGTGTTTTATTTCATAAATGAAATCTACAAAGTATGCACATTCTACGTCATAATGACTTTCTATAGTTTGCGCATGCGTCCGGAAATAAGAAAAGCTTACTTCCCCCGTTTTTTAAAATCACACCTTCTAGAAGGTTTACATGATTTCTTAAAAAACACGAGTTTTTAGAAAATGTGTTTTATTTCATAAAGGGAATCAACAAAGTATGCACATTCTACGTCATAACGACTTTCTATAGTTTGCGCATGCATTTGGAAATAAGAAAAGCTTACTTCCCCCGTTTTTTAAAATCACAGCTTCTAGAAGGTTTACATGATTTCGTAACAAACACGAGTTTTTAGAAAATGTGTTTTATTTCATAAATGGAATCAACAAAGTATGCAGATTCTACGTCATAACGACTTTCTATAGTTTGCGCATGCGTCCGGAAATAAGAAAAGCTTACCTCCACCGTTTTTTAAAATCACAGCTTCTAGAAGGTTTACATGATTTCGTAGAAAACACGAGTTTTTAGAAAATGTGTTTTATTTCATAAATGGAATCTACAAAGTATGCACATTCTACGTCATAACGACTTTCTATAGTTTGCGCATGCGTTCGGAAATAAGAAAAGCTTACTTCCACCATTTTTTAAAATCACAGCTTCTAGAAGGTTTACATGATTTCGTAAAAAACACGAGTTTTTAGAAAATGTGTTTTATTTCATAAATGGAATCTACAAAGTATGCACATTCTACGTCATAACGACTTTCTATAGTTTGCGCATGCGTCTGGAAATAAGAAAAGCTTACTTCCACCGTTTTTTAAAATCACAGCTTCTAGAAGGTTTACATGATTTCGTAAAAAACACGAGTTTTTAGAAAATGTGTTTTATTTCATAAATGGAATCAACAAAGTATGCACATTCTACGTCATAACGACTTTCTATAGTTTGCGCATGCATCCGGAAATAAGAAAAGCCTACTTCCACCGTTTTTTAAAATCATAGCTTCTAGAAGGTTTACATGATTTCGTAAAAAACACGAGTTTTTAGAAAATGTGTTTTATTTCATAAATGGAATCAAAAAAGTATGCAGATTCTACGTCATAACGACTTTCTATAGTTTGCGCATGCGTCCGGAAATAAGAAAAGCTTACTTCAACCGTTTTATAAAATCACAGCTTCTAGAAGGTTTACATGATTTCGTAAAATACACGAGTTTTTAGAAAATGTGTTTTATTTCATAAATGGAATATACAAAGTATGCAGATTCTACGTCATATCGACTTTCTATAGTTTGCGCATGCGTCCGGAAATAAGAAAAGCTTACTTCCACCGTTTTTTAAAATCACAGCTTCTAGAAGGTTTACAAGATTTCGTAAAAAACACGAGTTTTTAGAAAATGTGTTTTATTTCATAAATGGAATCAACAAAGTATGCAAATTCTACGTCATGATGACTTTCTATAGTTTGCCCATGCGTCCGGAAATAAGAAAAGCTTACCTCCACCGTTTTTAGAAAATGTGTTTTATTTCATAAATGGAATCTACAAAGTATGCACATTCTAAGTCATAACGACTTTCTATAGTTTGCGCATGCGTCCGGAAATAAGAAAATCTTACTTCCCCCGTTTTTTAAAATCACAGCTTCTAGAAGGTTTACATGATTTCTTAAAAAACACGAGTTTTTAGAAAATGTGTTTTATTTCATAAAGGGAATCAACAAAGTATGCACATTCTACGTCATAACGACTTTCTATAGTTTGCGCATGCATTTGGAAATAAGAAAAGCTTACTTCCCCCGTTTTTTAAAATCACAGCTTCTAGAAGCTTTACATGATTTCATAAAAAACACGAGATTTTAGAAAATGTGTTTTATTTCATCAGTGGAATCAACAAAGTATGCACATTCTACGTCATAACGACTTTCTATAGTTTGCGCATGCGTCCGGAAATAAGAAAATCTTACTTCCACCGTTTTTTAAAATCACATCTTCTAGAAGGTTTACATGATCTCGTAAAAAACACGAGTTTTTAGAAAATGTGTTTTATTTCATAAATGGAATCAACAAAGTATGCACATTCTACGTCATAACGACTTTCTATAGTTTGTACATTCGTCCGGAAATAAGAAAAGCTTACTTCCCCCGTTTTTTAAAATCACAGCTTCTAGAAGGTTTACATGATTTCGTAACAAACACGAGTTTTTAGAAAATGTGTTTTATTTCATAAATGGAATCAACAAAGTATGCAGATTCTACGTCATAACGACTTTCTATAGTTTGCGCATGCGTCCGGAAATAAGAAAAGCTTACCTCCACCGTTTTTAGAAAATGTGTTTTATTTCATAAATGGAATCTACAAAGTATGCACATTCTAAGTCATAACGACTTTCTATAGTTTGCGCATGCGTCCGGAAATAAGAAAATCTTACTTCCCCCGTTTTTTAAAATCACAGCTTCTAGAAGGTTTACATGATTTCTTAAAAAACACGAGTTTTTAGAAAATGTGTTTTATTTCATAAAGGGAATCAACAAAGTATGCACATTCTACGTCATAACGACTTTCTATAGTTTGCGCATGCATTTGGAAATAAGAAAAGCTTACTTCCCCCGTTTTTTAAAATCACAGCTTCTAGAAGGTTTACATGATTTCGTAAAAAACACGAGTTTTTAGAAAATGTGTTTTATTTCATCAGTGGAATCAACAAAGTATGCACATTCTACGTCATAACGACTTTCTATAGTTTGCGCATGCGTCCGGAAATAAGAAAATCTTACTTCCACCGTTTTTTAAAATCACATCTTCTAGAAGGTTTACATGATTTCGTAAAAAACACGAGTTTTTAGAAAATGTGTTTTATTTCATAAATGGAATCAACAAAGTATGCACATTCTACGTCATAACGACTTTCTATAGTTTGTGCATTCGTCCGGAAATAAGAAAAGCTTACTTCCACCGTTTTTTAAAAACACAGCTTCTAGAAGGTTTACATGATTTCGTAAAAAACACGAGTTTTTAGAAAATGTGTTTTATTTCATCAGTGGAATCAACAAAGTATGCACATTCTACGTCATAACGACTTTCTATAGTTTGCGCATGCGTCCGGAAATAAGATAAGCTTAATTCCACCGTTTTTTAAAATCACAGCTTCTAGAAGGTTTACATGATTTCGTAAAAAACACGAGTTTTTAGAAAATGTGTTTTATTTCATAAATGGAATCAACAAAGTATGCATATTCTACGTCATAACGAATTTCTATACTTTGTGCATTCGTCCGGAAATAAGAAAAGCTTACTTCCACCGTTTTTTAAAATCACACCTTCTAGAAGTTTTACATGATTTCGTAAAAAGCACGAGTTTTTAGAAAATATGTTTTATTTCATAAATGGAATCTACAAAGTATGCACATTCTACGTCATAACGACTTTCTATAGTTTGCGCACGCGTCCGGAAATAAGATAAGCTTACTTCCACCGTTTTTTAAAATCATAGCTTCTAGAAGGTTTACATGATTTCGTAAAAAACACGAGTTTTTAGAAAATGTGTTTTATTTCATAAATGGAATCAACAAAGTATGCACATTCTACATCATAACGACTTTCTATAGTTTGCGCATGCGTCCGGAAATAAGAAAAGCTTACCTCCACCGTTTTTTAAAATCACAGCTTCTAGAAGGTTTACATGATTTTGTAGAAAACACGAGTTTTTAGAAAATGTGTTTTATTTCATAAATGGAATCTACAAAGTATGCACATTCTACGTCATAACGACTTTCTATAGTTTGCGCATGCCTCCGGAAATAAGAAAAGCTTACTTCCACCGTTTTTTAAAATCACAGCTTCTAGAAGGTTTACATGATTTCGTAAAAAACATGAGTTTTTAGAAAATGTGTTTTATTTCATAAATGGAATCTACAAAGTATGCACATTCTACGTCATAACGACTTTCTATAGTTTGCGCATGCGTCCGGAAATAAGAAAAGCTTACTTCAACCGTTTTATAAAATCACAGCTTCTAGAAGGTTTACATGATTTCGTAAAAAACACGAGTTTTTTGAAAATGTGTTTTATTTCATAAATGGAATCAACAAAGTATGCAGATTCTACGTCATGACGACTTTCTATAGTTTGCGCATGCGTCCGGAAATAAGAAAATCTTACTTCCACCGTTTTTTAAAATCACAGCTTCTAGAAGCTTTACATGATTTCATAAAAAACACGAGTTTTTAGAAAATGTGTTTTATTTCATAAATGGAATCAACAAAGTATGCAAATTCTACGTCATAACGAATTTCTATAGTTTGTGCATTCATCCGGAAATAAGAAAAGCTTACTTCCACCGTTTTTTAAAATCACAGCTTCTAGAAGGTTTACATGATTTCGTAAAAAACACGAGTTTTTAGAAAATGTGTTTTATTTCATAAATGGAATCTACAAAGTATGCACATTCTACGTCATAACGACTTTCTATAGTTTGCGCACGCGTCCGGAAATAAGATAAGCTTACTTCAACTGTTTTTTAAAATCATAGCTTCTAGAAGGTTTACATGAATTCGTAAAAAACACGAGTTTTTAGAAAATGTGTTTTATTTCATAAATGGAATCAACAAAGTATGCAGATTCTACGTCATAACGACTTTCTATAGTTTGCGCATGCGTCCGGAAATAAGAAAAGCTTACCTCCACCGTTTTTTAAAATCACAGCTTCTAGAAGGTTTACATGATTTCGTACAAAACACGAGTTTTTAGAAAATGTGTTTTATTTCATAAATGGAATCTACAATTCATGCACATTCTACGTCATAACGACTTTCCATAGTTTGCGCATGCGTCCGGAAATAAGAAAAGCTTACTTCCACCGTTTTTTAAAATCACAGCTTCTAGAAGGTTTACATGATTTCGTAAAAAACACGAGTTTTTAGAAAATGTGTTTTATTTCATAAATGGAATCTACAAAGTATGCACATTCTACGTCATAACGACTTTCTATAGTTTGCGCATGCGTCTGGAAATAAGAAAAGCTTACTTCCACCGTTTTTTAAAATCACAGCTTCTAGAAGGTTTACATGATTTCGTAAAAAACACGAGTTTTTAGAAAATGTGTTTTATTTCATAGATGGAATCAACAAAGTATGCACATTCTACGTCATAACGAATTTCTATAGTTTGCGCATGCGTCCGGAAATAAGAAAAGCTTACTTCCACCGTTTTTTAAAATCATAGCTTCTAGAAGGTTTACATGATTTCGTAAAAAACACGAGTTTTTAGAAAATATGTTTTATTTCATAAATGGAATCAACAAAGTATGCAGATTCTACGTCATAACGACTTTCTATAGTTTGCGCATGCGTCCGGAAATAAGAAAAGCTTACCTCCACCATTTTTTAAAATCGCAGCTTCTAGAAGGTTTACATGATTTCGTAAAAAACACGAGTTTTTAGAAAATGTGTTTTATTTCATAAATGTAATCTACAAAGTATGCACATTCTACGTCATATCGACTTTCTATAGTTTTCGCATGCGTCCGGAAATAAGAAAAGCTTACTTCAACCGTTTTATAAAATCACAGCTTCTAGAAGGTTTACATGATTTCGTAAAAAACACGAGTTTTTAGAAAATGTGTTTTATTTCATAAATGGAATCAACAAAGTATGCAGATTCTACGTCATGACGACTTTCTATAGTTTGCGCATGCATCCGGAAATAAGAAAAGCTTACCTCCCCTGTTTTTTAAAATCACAGATTCTAGAAGGTTTACATGATTTCGTAAAAAACACGAGTTTTTAGAAAATGTGTTTTATTTCATTAATGGAATCAACAAAGTATGCACATTCTACGTCATAACGACTTTCTATAGTTTGCGCATGCGTCCGGAAATAAGAAAAGCTTACTTCCACCGTTTTTTAAAATCACAGCTTCTAGAAGGTTTACATGATTTCTTAAAAAACACGAGTTTTTAGAAAATTTGTTTTATTTCATAAATGGAACCTACAAAGTATGCACATTCTACGTCATAACGACTTTCTATAGTTTGCGCATGCGTCCGGAAATAAGAAAAGCTTACTTCCCCCGTTTTTTAAAATCACAGCTTCTAGAAGGTTTACATGATTTCTTAAAAAACACGAGTTTTTAGAAAATGTGTTTTATTTCATAAATGGAATCAACAAAGTATGCACATTCTATGTCATAACGACTTTCTATAGTTTGCGCATGCGTTTGGAAATAAGAAAAGCTTACTTCCCCCGTTTTTTAAAATCACAGCTTCTAGAAGGTTTACATGATTTCGTAAAAAACACGAGTTTTTAGAAAATGTGTTTTATTTCATAAATGGAATCTACAAAGTATGCACATTCTACGTCCTAACGACTTTCTATAGTTTGCGCATGCGTCCGGAAATAAGAAAAGCTTACTTCCACCGTTTTTTAAAATCACAGCTTCTAGAAGCTTTACATGATTTCGTAAAAAACACGAGTTTTTAGAAAAAGTGTTTTATTTCATAAATGGAATCAACAAAGTATGCAAATTCTACGTCATAACGACTTTCTATAGTTTGCGCATGCGTCTGGAAATAAGAAAAGCTTACTTCCACCGCTTTTTAAAATCACAGCTTCTAGAAGGTTTATATGATTTCGTAAAAAACACGAGTTTTTAGAAAATGTGTTTTATTTCATAAATGGAATCGACAAAGTATGTACATTCTACGTCATAACGACTTTCTATAGTTTGCGCATGCGTCCGGAAATAAGAAAAGCTTACATCCACCGTTTTTTAAAATCACAGCTTCTAGAAGGTTTACATTATTTCGTAAAAAACACGAGTTTTTAGAAAATGTGTTTTATTTCATCAATGGTGTTGAGATATTGTAACTTCAAAGAATATTATATTTGTACTTTATTATTCCGGAGATGTTTCATTCCTCCGTGAAGATCTTATTGTATATCCGGAGATGTTTATTCCTCCGTCGGAATGTGGTAACTCGGGTTATTAGAATTCCCTAGTGGGGGTCGTCCCTGTATGTGTTATGTGGGTCAAAGGGTTATTAGACCACCCTAGAGGGGTCGGCCCAGTCAGTTGTAGTGGGGTATTTAACCCATTTGTTAAATACGAGCCTACGTGTACCTGTGTAAAATACATGTCAGTGTAGTGTATAAATAGAGGAGGTGTGTTCCTCATTATACACTCTCACACACTTGAGGATAGCGCACTTGTGGAGGATAGGTCTGCTATTGTTGAGGAGGAGATCATGTCTCAGGGTTTCATCTTTGTATATTGCTGGTCATCTATATTGAGGAAGCTTTGCTGGGTTTTCTACCCCATGAGGGTTTCCCAGGATAAATCTCTGTCTCTTGTGTTTATGCTGTGCTTGTTGTTTCTTCAGTGATCCTGTATATGCTATTATTGTGAAATGGAATGTAATGCCGCTATTTTATGTCTTACCATATTTAATCTTAACATGGTATCAAAGCTAACCTGAAGGAAGACAAGGTATGGCACTTACGACACTTGCTTTACTTACGATAATTTGAAGGTTAGGGTTTTACATAGCAAAAACCCGTCTTCGTGGAACTTTCGCTATAAATCCATTTCTGCGAAGGTTCAGGGTCTGAAAAGTTTACAGGTCGTAGATAACATCTCCAGGTATCTTGTGTCCAAAGGGCACCCTCAGATTCGTTGTACTTTGTAAGTTATGATCAGTACAAGTTAGGGTTTCTACCTCTTCCAGATCTCAGTCAAAATCAGGTGACCTTGGAAAAAAGGTCATAACTTGGGCTAGGAAGCTCCAAATGAAATTTCGTAAAACGTGACAGGTAGTACACAGACTGTACTATCTCAGGGAACGTTTTCAGAGGCCTAAGGTGAACCAATGACACGTGGCACGCCGTACAAGTTCGCTCTCCTGTTTTATCCCATAAACAGGTCACGTTGCGACACTTGGCATAACTCTCTCTCAGATAGTCCAATTGAGGTCAGACCTGTCAAGATGGAAAGATAACAGGGCGAGCTATCTCAGGAAAAGTTTTCAAAGGCCGAAGTTCAAACAGTGACACGTGGAACTCCGTACAAGTTCGCTCTACTGTTTTATCCCATAAACAGGTCACGTTGCGACACTTGGCATAACTCTCTCTCAGAAAATCCAATTGAGGTCAGACCTGTCAGGATGGAAAGATGACAGGTCAGGCTACTGCAGAGAAAGGGTTTCACACCCTGTGGAGCAAAAATTTCAGAGTTATAGCAGAAACAATCAGGTGCATATTTCTGTCAAAACAGAATTATTTTTTGAGCACCTTTATTCATGGCTTCCGGAATTTAGGGTTTCGGAGAAAGTTAGAATTTTTGGAATCGGAGTCCACGGCTGAATGCTACTCAGGAAAATCGAAATTTAGAGACCAAGATCGAATTTTTTGGTTGGGTGGAAGACCGGGCTTGATCAAACCCCAGTTCGGGACTTTGATCGGAAAGATGGAAAATTAGGGCTTCAGCAAAAGTTGGAATTTTTGAAGTCTGTAACCACGGCTGGAAACTCCTAAGAAAAATAAGAGTTTAGAGCCTTGGATCGAACCTTTTGTTTGGGCAGAAGGGTGGGATTCATCAAACCCTAGTTCGGGATCCTGTCCAGAAGATCTAGAAGTTTCAAAGGCAATTTTGAGGGGTCAAATTTTGGAAATTCCAAAATTGAAGTATGCTAGTTTGATCAGCTCAGCAAGACATATTCTTTCATCCATTCAGAAGTGTGAAAGTCAAAGATTGAATTTTTAGGGTTTCTCTAGAAAACCCTAATCAAGCTCCAGATCAAGTTTCAGGGGGAGTTGAGGCTAAGGCCTTACATAAGAAGACTACAAGAAGTCTCGACATGTATGACTTAAGGAGGTTCAGGTATGTCTTGAAATATGATTCTTGATTAAGTTCATAATATGTTTGTCTTCATATTATTTATTAGTACAATCTTGATTAAACTATCTTATCACCCTAATAACAGTATGAATGCATGTGAATGATCGAAGACATTCATTGTTTAGGGCTATATGATTGCACTAATACACTATGGTATTGTATGAGGTTGATGTTGTCTGCTAACAAGATTCAGGTACATCACGAAAGACAAATCAAGTTCCATGACCATGACAACATGAAGACAAAGACTCCTACATAATCTTTGATCACATAGAGGTTCTACTTATGAGGTATTTATGAGTTTGTTTTATTATGCTTAATCTATGAGATATATAGGTTCCAGCATAGGATCTCTAAATCATTGAAGAGAACAAAGAAGATATTGATTGGGTATGTTAGACAGATATACTAACCCAGGTATGTTTCCTATGAATCTTACCTTGTGTTAGTATCCCTTATATAAGTATACTTGGTATGATTAGATATGCTTATTCATAAAGTTAGTAATCAAGGGATTATGCATATTATGATTGATGATATGCATGAGTAAAAGAAGGCTTCCCTGAAATCTTGAATACTAATGTTTATTATCTATAATCATGACTATACATTTTCAAGATTATTTAGTGCTATAATGTTTTGATAGCATTTAGAATATACTAATGAGTGTATGTTTGTGTATGAGATCATGAGGATGACTCTTGAGCATGCACAGTGGTACAGAATGAATAGAAGTTCAAAAGACATACAGAAGATCAAGCGGGAGGCAGCCACACAAACATAAAAGATAAGTATTTGAGTTGTTATTTGAAATAGTAATGATATTGCCTGTAATAGGTTGTATGCATATTTGTATTCCTAAAATATATAATGTTGAGTGTAAACATTCATAGAGCATTGAACAGTATACAACTAATGTGCATATGTTTGGTAAGTTGGACAAACATTCCATTGTTGCTTGTCTAGAATGAAACCTCTTTGCTGACATGCCGAGAGCTGTGCACACTCTCGATAGTATGTTCTGGTAGAGATGGAAGGCATCTAGATAGCCACTGTATGCATACAGGATATGGGAAAGTGTTGTGCCAAAGTATTGGTCAAATTAGTTGCATAACTATATAAATGATATCTGTATGCATAATAGGTTACCATGTCAATATGATTTGATGATTATGAAGTATTACTAATCCTGTACTTAATTTTGATTTGTAGGAAAGATCATGATGAATGATGAACACTGAACAAGCAATGGATGTTCAACAAGAAGATTTACAAATCAAACAAAATATAGAAGGCTCATGGCTAGAAGATTCTCTTAGAAAGAGGAAGAGAATCATGATGAGATGTTTGTTCCAAGTGGCTAAAATAAGACCATTCTCTTAATGGTGTAATTAAAGAAGAAGTGTGAATCAGGTTCTATATGGTTCCCAGGATCGATAATCAATTGATGAGCTTAATGATCACCATGGGTGATATGGATCTCAACCTTTGCTACAAGGTTGAATATGGCTTCTATACACATATGACATGGATGCAAGAAGGAACTCACCACAGAGTTCGAATGATGTTGAGACTCATATCAATAGACCCATCTGATGAGAGATGGCACAGATAGATGACTGTAGAAATGAAATTGAAAGATCTCAGATTGATGCATTACTTTCTAGGTCTAAAAGTATGGAAAGTCTCAGAAGGAATCTCTCTCAACCAGAGAAAGTATGCTGAGAAATCTTGAGAAGACTTGATATGTTGGAATGGCCACTCTTATGGATTCCAACTTGAAGCTGTTAGGAGATGACTCATCAGAGTTAGTGGATATAACTCTGTACAGTCAAATTATTGGGTCATTGATGTATCTAACATATACTTGGTTAGATATATGCTTTGTTGTGAACACCTTGAGTCAGTATCTAGTGGAAACTAGATGTGTTCACCCGATAGTTGCAAAGCATGTGATGAGGTACATAAAGGATACGATAGACTTTGATCTATGCTATCTTGGAGATCATGACTTTAGATGGCTAATCAGATGCTGGTTGGGAAGAAAGTGTATCAGACAGGAAGAACACATCAAGAGGATGTTATTGTCTGGGATTAACCATGATCTCGTGGTTTAGCTGGAAGCAGTCTAGTGTGGCTCTCAGCACAAGCAGAATATATGGCTGCTTGCTCTGCTAGTTGTGAAGAAGCTTGGCTTCAGGATTGGTTTGAATTAGAGATAGAACCAACTGTGATCCTATGTGACAAATAGAGTTGTATGAAGATGACAAAGAATCTAGTGTTCCATGATAAGTCAAAGAACATAGGGATCTAATAAGATATGATGCAGAAGGAACTAAAGTTTGAATTTGTAACAGGTTACCGATGTACTAACCAAATCTCTACCTCAAGTGAAGAAGTTACCAACATACTAACCAAACCTCTGTCTCGAGTGAAATTTGAATATTTCCGAGACAAGCTTGGTGTAGCTCAAAAGGACCCTCCTCGAAAGGGGGAGTAGTATAGTCACTGATGATGAGATTGTCTCATCGAACAACAAGGTCGATGATGAGGTAACCTGTTCTCTACACCTAGATACTTAGAAATATTTAGATTTAGGACTCTTATGCTTAGAATACTTTGTTTTACATCCTTTTGATGATAAGATGTATTGGTAAGAATACATACTTTTGATGACACATGTATTGATTAATGTACTCGTATGGTTGAGGATACTTGTACTTGTATTGATGAGAATACATGTGCGGATTGTATCATCCTTGAACACTTGTTCTAAAGAGAGCCGTAGACGTGAGGTCTCCGAGAATGAAGTCCTTAGTGGACAGTTGAGGGGATTAAATCATCCCTGGACTTTCAGTCCTAAAGAGAGCCATAGACGTGAGGTCTCCGAGAATGAAGTCCTTAGTGGACAGTTGAGGGGATTGGATCATCCCTGGACTTTCAGTCCTAAAGAGAGCCGTAGACGTGTGGTCTCCGAGAATGAAGTCCTTAGTGGACAGTTGAGGGGATTGAATCATCCCTGGACTTTCAGTCCAAAAGAGAGCCGTAGACGTGAGGTCTCCGAGAATGAAGTCCTTAGTGGACATTTGAGGGGATTGGATCATCCCTGGACTTTCAGTCCTAAAGAGAGCCGTAGACGTGAGGTCTCCGAGAATGAAGTCCTTAGTGGACAGTTGAGGGAATTGGATCATCCCTGGACTTTCAGTCCTAAAGAGAGCCGTAGACGTGAGGTCTCCGAGAATGAAGTCCTTAGAGGACAGTTGAGGGGATTGGATCATCCCTGGACTTTCATTCCTAAAGAGAGCCGTAGACATGAGGTCACCGAGAATAAAGTGATGAGGGATTGCATCATCCCGTAACTACTAGTTCAAAATGTACGTGATGGGGATTGCATCATCCCGGAACTACTAGTTCAAAATGTACGTGATGGGGATTGCATCATCCCGGAACTACTAGTTCAAAATGTACGTGATGGGGATTGCATCATCCTGGAACTACTAGTTCAAAATGTACGTGATGGGGATTGCATCATCCCGGAACTACTAGTTCAAAATGTACGTGATGGGGATTGCATCATCCCGGAACTACTAGTTCAAAATGTACGTGATGGGGATTGCATCATCCCGGAACTACTAGTTCAAAATGTACGTGATGGGGATTGCATCATCCCGGAACTACTAGTTCAAAATGTACGTGATGGGGATTGCATCATCCCGGAACTACTAGTTCAAAATGTACGTGATGGGGATTGCATCATCCCGGAACTACTAGTTCAAAATGTACGTGATGGGGATTGTATCATCCCCGGACTTCGGTCCCTGAATTGATCCGTAGACGTGTGGTCTCCGAGAAGTGGGGATTGTATCATCCCCGGACTTTGGTCCCTGAATTGATCCGTAGACGAATGGTCTCCGAGAAAGTGATTTTGTATTGATGATGTGGTTACTTGTATCGGTAGGATACTTGTATTGATGATGTGGTTACTTGTATCGGTAGGATACTTGTGTTGATGATGTGGTTACTTGTATCGGTATGGATACTTGTATTGATGATGTGGTTACTTGTATCGGTAGGATACATGTATTGATGACATGGTTACTTATATCAGTATGGATACTTGTATTGATGATATGTATACTTGTATTGGCATGAATACTTGTACTAATGATGTGGATACTTGTATTGTTATGGATACTTGTATTGATGACGATGCTGATGATCGTGTGATGACGATGCTGATAATCGTGTGATGACGATGCTGATAATCGTGTGATGACGATGCTGATGATCGTGTGATGACGATGCTGATAATCGTATGATGACGAAAATCATGTGATGACGATGTTGATGATCGTGTGATGACGATGCTGATAATCGTGTGATGACGATGCTGATGATCGTGTGATGACGATGCTGATGATCGTGTGATGACGATGCTGATGATCGTGTGATGACGATGCTGATGATCGTGTGATGACGATGCTGATGATCGTGTGATGACGATGCCAATGATCATGAGATGACGATGCTGATGATCGTGTGATCACGATAATCATGAGGATCCAGATGATGACATTGTTGTAGCTGTTCAAGTGCTACAGAAGATAAAGACTCAATACTGAAGATGTCGATGTTCCAGTATTGAAGATGTTCCAGTAACTGCTTGAGTTACTGATGATGATGTTGAGAAAGCTTCCAATGATTTATATATGTATCATGTATGATGTTGATGACTCCTTGCTCGTGCAGATGTTGTTATAATATCCTTCTCGTTAAGGGGGAGTGTTGAGATATTGTAACTTCAAAGAATATTATATTTGTACTTTATTATTCCGGAGATGTTTCATTCCTCCGTGAAGATCTTATTGTATATCCGGATATGTTTATTCCTCCGTCGGAATGTGGTAACTCGGGTTATTAGACTTCCCTAGTGGGGGTCGGCCCTGTATGTGTTATGTGGGTCAAAGGGTTATTAGACCACCCTAGAGGGGTCGGCCCAGTCAGTTGTAGTGGGGTATTTAACCCATTGGTTAAATACGAGCCTACGTGTACCTGTGTAAAATACATGTCAGTGTAGTGTATAAATAGAGGAGGTGTGTTCCTCATTATACACTCTCACACACTTGAGGATAGCGCACTTGTGGAGGAGAGGTCTGCTATTGTGGAGGAGGAGATCATGTCTCAGGGTTTCATCTTTGTATATTGCTGGTCATCTATATTGAGGAAGCTTTGCTGGGTTTTCTACCCCATGAGGGTTTCCCAGGATAAATCTCTGTCTCTTGTGTTTATGCTGTGCTTGTTGTTTCTTTAGTGATCCTGTATATGCTATTATTGTGAAATGGAATGTAATGCTGCTATTTTATGTCTTAGCATATTAAATCTTAACAAATGGAATCAACAAAGTATGCACATTCTACGTCATAACGACATCCTATAGTTTGCGCATGCGTCCGGAAATAAGAAAAGCTTACTTCCACCGTTTTTTAAAATCACAGCTTCTAGAAGGTTTACATGATTTCGTAAAAAACACGAGTTTTTAGAAAATGTGTTTTATTTCATAAATGGAATCAACAAAGTATGCACATTCTACGTCATAACGACTTTCTATAGTTTGCGCATGCGTCCGGAAATAAGAAAAGCTTACTTCCACCGTTTTTTAAAATCATAGCTTCTAGAAGGTTTACATGATTTCGTAAAAAACACGAGTTTTTAGAAAATGTGTTTTATTTCATAAATGGAATCAACAAAGTATACAGATTCTACGTCATAATGACTTTCTATAGTTTGCGCATGCGTCCGGAAATAAGAAAAGCTTTCCTCCACCGTTTTTTAAAATCACAGCTTCTAGAAGGTTTACATGATTTCGTAAAAAACACGAGTTTTTAGAAAATGTGTTTTATTTCATAAATGGAATCTACAAAGTATGCACATTCTACGTCATAACGACTTTCTATAGTTTGCGCATGTGTCCGGAAATAAGAAAAGCTTACTTCCCCCGTTTTTTAAAATCACACCTTCTAGAAGGTTTACATGATTTCTTAAAAAACACGAGTTTTTAGAAAATGTGTTTTATTTCATAAATGGAATCAACAAAGTATGCACATTCTACGTCATAATGACTTTCTATAGTTTGCGCATGCGTTTGGAAATAAGAAAAGCTTACTTCCACCGTTTTTTAAAATCACAGCTTCTAGAAGGTTTACATGATTTCTTAAAAAACCCGAGTTTTTAGAAAATGTGTTTTATTTCATAAATGGAATCAACAAAGAATGCACATTCTATGTCATCACGATTTTCTATAGTTTGCGCATTCGTCCGGAAATAAAACAACTTACTTCCACCGTTTTTTAAAATCACAGCTTCTTGAAGGTTTACATGATTTCGTAAAAAACACGAGTTTTCAAAAAATGTGTTTTATTTCATAAATGGAATCTACAAAGTATGCAAATTCTACGTCATAACGACTTTCTATAGTTTGCGCATGCGTCCAGAAATAAGAAAAGCTTACTTCCACCGTTTTTTAAAATCACAGCTTCTAGAAGGTTTACATTACTTCGTAAAAAACACGAGTTTTTAGAAAATGTGTTTTATTTCATAAATGGAATCTACAAAGTATGCACATTCTACGTCATAACGACTTTCTATAGTTTGCGCATGCGTCCGGAAATAAGAAAAGCTTACTTCCCCCGTTTTTTAAAATCACACCTTCTAGAAGGTTTACATGATTTCTTAAAAAACACGAGTTTTTAGAAAATGTGTTTTATTTCATAAAGGGAATCAACAAAGTATGCACATTCTACGTCATAACGACTTTCTATAGTTTGCGCATGCATTTGGAAATAAGAAAAGCTTACTTCCCCCGTTTTTTAAAATCACAGCTTCTAGAAGGTTTACATGATTTCTTAAAAAACACGAGTTTTTAGAAAATGTGTTTTATTTCATAAAGGGAATCAACAAAGTATGCACATTCTATGTCATAACGACTTTCTATAGTTTGCGCATGCATTTGGAAATAAGAAAAGCTTACTTCCCCCGTTTTTTAAAATCACAGCTTTTAGAAGGTTTACATCATTTCGTAAAAAACACGAGTTTTTAGAAAATGTGTTTTATTTAATAAATGGAATCTACAAAGTATGCACATTCTACGTCATAACGACTTTCTATAGTTTGCCCATGCGTCCGGAAAAAAGAAAAGCTTACTTCCCCCGTTTTTTAAAATCACAGCTTGTAGAAGGTTTACATGATTTCTTAAAAAACACGAGTTTTTAGAAAATGTGTTTTATTTCATAAATGGAATCAACAAAGTATGCACATTCTACGTCATAACGACTTTCTATAGTTTGCGCATGCGTCCGGAAATAAGAAAAGCTTACTTCCACCGTTTTTTTAAAATCACAGCTTCTAGAAGGTTTACATGATTTCTTAAAAAACACGAGTTTTTAGAAGATGTGTTTTATTTCATAAATAAAATCTACAAAGTATGCACATTCTACGTCATAACGACTTTCTATAGTTTGCGCATGCGTCCGGAAATAAGAAAAGCTTACTTCCACCGTTTTTTAAAATCACAGCTTCTAGAAGCTTTTCATGATTTCGTAAAAAACACGAGTTTTTAGAAAATGTGTCTTATTTCATAAATGGAATCGACAAAATATGCACATTCTACGTCATAACGACTTTCTATAGTTTGCGCATGCGTCCGGAAATAAAAAAAGCTTACTTCCACCGTTTTTTAAAATCACAGCTTCTAGAAGGTTTACATGATTTCATAAAAAACACGAGTTTTTAGAAAATGTGTTTTATTTCATAAATGGAATCTACAAAGTATGCACATTCTATGTCATAACGACTTTCTATAGTTGGGCATGCGTCCGGAAATAAGAAAAGCTTACTTCCACCGTTTTTTGAAATCACAGCTTCTAGAAGGTTTACATGATTTCGTAAAAAACACGAGTTTTTAGAAAAATGTGTTTTATTTCATAAATGCAATCTACAAAGTATGCACATTCTACATCATAACGACTTTCTATAGTTTGCGCATGCATCCGGAAATAAGAAAAGCTTATTTCCACCGTTTTTTAAAATCACAGCTTCTAGAAGGTTTACATTACTTCGTAAAAAACACGAGTTTTTAGAAAATGTGTTTTATTTCATAAATGGAATCTACAAAGTATGCACATTCTACGTCATAACGACTTTCTATAGTTTGCGCATGTGTCCGGAAATAAGAAAAGCTTACTTCCCCTGTTTTTTAAAATCACACCTTCTAGAAGGTTTACATGATTTCTTAAAAAACACGAGTTTTTAGAAAATGTGTTTTATTTCATAAAGGGAATCAACAAAGTATGCACATTCTACGTCATAACGACTTTCTATAGTTTGCGCATGCATTTGGAACTAAGAAAAGCTTACTTCCCCCGTTTTTTAAAATCACAGCTTCTAGAAGGTTTACATGATTTCTTAAAAAACACGAGTTTTTAGGAAATGTGTTTTATTTCATAAATGGAATCAACAAAGTATGTACATTCTACGTCATAACGACTTTCTATAGTTTGCGCATGCGTCCGGAAATAAGAAAAGCTTACTTCCACCGTTTTTTAAAATTACAGCCTCTAGAAGGTTTACATGATTTCGTAAAAAACACGAGTTTTTAGAAAATGTGTTTTATTTCATAAATGGAATCTACAAAGTATGCACATTCTACCTCATAACAACTTTCTATAGTTTGCGCATTCGTCCGGAAATAAGAAAAGCTTACTTCCACCGTTTTTTAAAGTCACAGCTTCTAGAAGGTTTACATGATTTCGTAAAAGACACGAGATTTTAAAAAATGTGTTTTATTTCATAAATGGAATCTACAAAGTATGCACATTCAACGTCATAAGGACTTTCTATAGTTTGCGCATGTGTCCGGAAATAAGAAAAGCTTACTTCCACCGTTTTTTAAAATCACAGCTTCTAGAAGGTTTACATGATTTCGTAAAAAGCACGAGTTTTTAGAAAATGTGTATTATTTCATAAATGGAATCAACAAAGTATGCACATTCTACGTCATAACGACTTTCTATAGTTTGCGCATTCATCCGGAAATAAGAAAAGCTTACTTCCACCGTTTTTTAAAATCACAGCTTCTAAAAGGTTTACATTATTTCGTAAAAAACACGAGTTTTTAGAAAATGTGTTTTATTTCATAAATTGAATCTACAAAGTATGCACATTCTACGTCATAACGACTTTCTATAGTTTGCATATGCGTTCGGAAATAAGAAAAGCTTACTTCCACCGTTTTTTAAAATCACAGCTTCTAGAAGGTTTACATGATTTCGTTAAAAACACGAGTTTTTAGAAAATGTGTTTTATTTCATAAATGTAATCTACAAAGTATGCACATTCTATGTCATAACGACTTTCTATAGTTTGCGCATGCGTCCGGAAATAAGAAAAGCTTAGTTCCCCCGTTTTTTAAAATCACAGCTTCTAGAAGGTTTACACAATTTCTTAAAAAACACGAGTTTTTAGAAAATGTGTTTTATTTCATAAATGGAATCAACAAAGTATGCACATTCTACGTCATAACGACTTTCTACAGTTTGCGCATGCGTTTGGAAATAAGAAAAGCTTACTTCCTCGGTTTTTTAAAATCACAACTTCTAGAAGGTTTACATGATTTCTTAAAAAACACGAGTTTTTAGAAAATGTGTTTTATTTCATAAATGGAATCAACAAAGTATGCACATTCTACGTCATAACGACTTTCTATAGTTTGCGCATGCGTCCGGAAATAAGAAAAGCTTACTTCCACCGTTTTTTAAAATCACAGCTTCTAGAAGGTTTACATGATTTCTTAAAAAACACGAGTTTTTAGAAAATGTGTTTTATTTCATAAATGGAATCAACAAAGTATGCACATTCTACGTCATAACGACTTTCTATAGTTTGCGCATTCGTCCGGAAATAAGAAAAGCTTACTTCCACCGTTTTTTAAAATCATAGCTTCTAGGAGGTTTACATGATTTCGTAAAAAACAGCAGGTTTTAGAAAATGTGTTTTATTTCATAAATGGAATCTACAAAGTATGCACATTCTATGTCATAACGACTTTCTATAGTTGGGCATGTGTCCGGAAATAAGAAAAGCTTACTTCCACCGTTTTTTGAAATCACAGCTTCTAAAAGGTTTACATGATTTCGTAAAAAACACGAGTTTTTATAAAATGTGTTTTATTTTATAAATGGAATCTACAAATTATGCACATTCTACGTCATAACGACTTTCTATAGTTTGCGCATGCGTCCGGAAATAAGAAAAGCTTACTTCCACCGTTTTTTAAAATCACAGCTTCTAGAAGGTTTACATGACTTCGTAAAAAACACGAGTTTTTAGAAAATGTGTTTTATTTCATAAATGGAATCTACAAAGTATGCAGATTCTACGTCATAATGACTTTCTATAGTTTGCGCACACGTCCGGAAATAAGAAAAGCTTACTTCCACCGTTTTTTAAAATCACAGCTTCTAGAAGGTTTACATGATTTCGTAAAAAACACGAGTTTTTAGAAAATGTGTTTTATTTCATAAATGGAATCTACAAAGTATGCACATTCTACGCCATACAGACTTTCTATAGTTTGCGCATGCGTTTGGAAATAAGAAAAGCTTACTTCCCCCGTTTTTTAAAATCACAGCTTCTAGAAGGTTTACATGATTTGTTAAAAAACACGAGTTTTTAGAAAATGTGTTTTATTTCATAAATGGAATGAACAAAGTTTGCACATTCTACGTCATAACGACTTTCTATAGTTTGCGCATGCGTCCAGAAATAAGAAAAGCTTACTTCCACTGTTTTTTTAAAATCACAGCTTCTAGAAGGTTTACATGATTTCGTAAAAAACACGAGTTTTTAGAAAATCTGTTTTATTTCATAAATGGTATCAACAAAGTATGCACATTCTATGTCATAACGACTTTCTATAGTTTGCGCATGCGTTCGGAAATAAGAAAAGCTTACTTCCACCGTTTTTTAAAATCACAGCTTCTAGAAGGTTTACATGATTTCAGAAAAAACATGAGTTTTTAGAAAATGTGTTTTATTTCATAAATGGAATCTACAAAGTATGCACATTCTACGTCATAAATACTTTCTATAGTTTGCGCATGTGTCCGGAAATAAGAAAAGCTTACTTCCACCGTTTTTTAAAAACACAGCTTCTTGAAGGTTTACATCATTTCGTAAAAAACAGGAGATTTTAGAAAATGTGTTTTATTTCATAAATGGAATCTACAAAGTATGCACATTCTACCTCATAACGACTTTCTATAGTTTGTGCATGCGTCCGGAAATAAGAAAAGCTTACTTCCACCGTTTTTTGAAATCACAGCTTCTACAAGGTTTACATGATTTCGTAAAAAACACGAGTTTTTAGAAAATGTGTTTTATTTCATAAATGGAATCTACAAAGTATGCACATTCTACGTCATAACGACTTTCTATAGTTTGCGCGTGAGTCCGGAAATAAGAAAAGCTTACTTCCACCGTCTTTTAAAGTCACAGCTTCTAGAAGGTTTACATGATTTCGTAAAAAACGCGAGTTTTTATAAAATGTGTTTTATTTCATAAATGGAATCTACAAAGTATGCACATTCTACGCCATAACGACTTTCTATAGTTTGCGCATGCGTCCGGAAATAAGAAAAACTTACTTCCACCATTTTTTAAAATCACAGCTTCTAGAAGGTTTACATGATTTCGTAAAAAACACGAGTTTTTAGAAAATGTGTTTTATTTCATAAATGGAATCTACAAAGTATGCACATTCTATGCCATACAGACTTTCTATAGTTTGCGCATGCGTTTGGAAATAAGAAAAGCTTACTTCCCCCGTTTTTTAAAATCACAGCTTCTAGAAGGTTTACATGATTTCTTAAAAAACATGAGTTTTTAGAAAATGTGTTTTATTTCATAAATGGAATCAACAAAGTATGCACATTCTACGTCATAATGAATTTCTATAGTTTGCGCATGCTTTTGTAAATAACAAAAGATTACTTCCCACGTTTTTTAAAATCACAGCTTGTAAAATGTTTACATGATTTCTTAAAAAACACGAGTTTTTAGAAAATGTGTTTTATTTCATAAATGGAAACAACAAAGTATGTACATTCTACGTCATAACGACTTTCTATAGTTTGCGCATGCGTCCGGAAATAAGAAAAACTTACTTCCACCGTTTTTTAAAATCACAGCTTCTAGAAGGTTTAATGACTTCGTAAAAAACACGAGTTTTTAGAAAATGTGTTTTATTTCCTAAATGGAATCTACAAAGAATGCACATTCTACGTCATAACGACTTTCTATAGTTTGCGCACGCGTCCGGAAATAAGAAAAGCTTACTTCCCCCTTTTTTTAAAATCACAGCTTCTAGAAGGTTTACATGATTTCTTAAAAAACACGAGTTTTTAGAAAATGTGTTTTATTTCATAAATGGAATCAATAAAGTATGCACATTCTACGTCATAACGACTTTCTATAGTTTGCGCATGCATTTAGAAATAAGAAAAGCTTACTTCCCCCGTTTTTTAAAATCACAGCTTCTAGAAGGTTTAAATGATTTCTTAAAAAACACGAGTTTTTAGAAAATGTGTTTTATTTCATAAATGGAATCAACAAACTATGCAGATACTACGTCATAACGACTTTCTATAGTTTGCGCATTCGTCCGGAAATAAGAAAAGCTTACTTCCACCGTTTTATAAAATCACAGCTTCTAGGAGGTTTACATGATTTCGTAAAAAACAGGAGGTTTTAGAAAATGTGTTTTATTTCATAAATGGAATCTACAAAGTATGCACATTCTATGTCATAACGACTTTCTATAGTTGGGCATGCATCCGGAAATAAGAAAAGCTTACTTCCACCGTTTTTTGAAATCACAGCTTCTAGAAGGTTTACATGACTTCGTAAAACACACGAGTTTTTAGAAAATGTGTTTTATTTCATAAATGGAATCTACAAAGTATGCACATTCTACGTCATAACGACTTTCTATAGTTTGCGCACGCGTCCGGAAATAAGAAAAGCTTACTTCCCCCGTTTTTTAAAATCACAGCTTCTAGAAGGTTTACATGATTTCTTAAAAAACACGAGTTTTTAGAAAATGTGTTTTATTTCATAAATGGAATCAACAAAGTATGCACATTCTACGTCATAACGACTTTCTATAGTTTGCGCATGCATTTGGAAATAAGAAAAGCTTACTTCCCCCGTTTTTTAAAATCACAGCTTCTAGAAGGTTTACATGATTTCTTAAAAAACACGAGTTTTTAGAAAATGTGTTTTATTTCATAAATGGAATCAACAAATTATGCACATTCTAAGTCATAACGACTTTCTATAGTTTGCGCATGCGTCCAGAAATAAGAAAAGCTTACTTCCACCATTTTTTAAAATCACAGCTTCTAGAAGGTTTACATGATTTCTTAAAAAACACGAGTTTTTAGAAAATGTGTTTTATTTCATAAATGGAATCAACAAAGTATGCACATTCTAAGTCATAACGACTTTCTATAGTTTGCGCATGCGTCCAGAAATAAGAAGAGCTTACTTCCACCATTTTTTAAAATCACAGCTTCTAGAAGGTTTACATGATTTCTTAAAAAACACGAGTTTTTAGAAAATGTGTTTTATTTCATAAATGGAATCAACAAAGTATGCACATTCTAAGTCATAACGACTTTCTATAGTTTGCGCATGCGTCCAGAAATAATAAAAGCTTACTTCCACCATTTTTTAAAATCACAGCTTCTAGAAGGTTTACATGATTTCGTAAAAAACACGAGTTTTTAGAAAATGTGTTATATTTCATAAATGGAATCTACAAAGTATGCACATTCTATGTCATAACGACTTTCTATAGTTTGCGCATGCGTCCGGAAATAAGAAAAGCTTACTTCCCCTGTTTTTTAAAATCACAGCTTCTAGAAGGTTTACATGATTTCTTAAAAAACATGATTTTTTAGAAAATGTGTTTTATTTCATAAATGGAATCAACAAAGTATGCACATTCTACGTCATAACGACTTTCTATAGTTTGCGCGTGCATTTGGAAATAAGAAAAGCTTACGTCCCCCGTTTTTTAAAATCACAGCTTCTAGAAGGTTTACATGATTTCTTAAAAAACACGAGTTTTTAGAAAATGTGTTTTATTTCATAAATGGAATCAACAAAGTATGCACATTCCAAGTCATAATGACTTTCTATAGTTTGCGCATGCGTCCAGAAATAAGAAAAGCTTACTTCCACCATTTTTGAAAATCACAGCTTCTAGAAGGTTTACATGATTTCTTAAAAAACACGAGTTTTTAGAAAATGTGTTTTATTTCATAAATGGAACAAACAAAGTATGCACATTCTAAGTCATAACGACTTTCTATAGTTTGCGCATGCGTCCAGAAATAAGAAAAGCTTACTTCCACCATTTTTTAAAATCACAGCTTCTAGAAGGTTTACATGATTTCGTAAAAAACACGAGTTTTTAAATAATGTGTTATATTTCATAAATTGAATCAACAAATTATGCACATTCTACGTCATAACGACATTCTATAGTTTGCGCATTCGTCCGGAAATAAGAAAAGCTTACTTCCACCGTTTTTTAAAATCACAGCTTCTAGAAGGTTTACATGATTTCTTAAAAAACACGAGTTTTTAAAAAATCTGTTTTATTTCATAAATGGAATCAACAAAGTATGCACATTCTACGTCATAACGACTTTCTATAGTTTGCGTATTCGTCCGGAAATAAGAAAAGCTTACTTCCACCGTTTTTTAAAATCACAGCTTTTAGAAGGTTTACATGATTTCGTAAAAAACAGGAGGTTTTAGAAAATGTGTTTTATTTCATAAATGGAGTCTACAAAGTATGCACATTCTATGTCATAACGACTTTCTATAGTTGGACATGCGTCCGGAAATAAGAAAAGCTTACTTCCACCGTTTTTTGAAATCACAGCTTCTAAAAGGTTTACATGATTTCGTAAAAAACACGAGTTTTTAGAAAATGTGTTTTATTTCATAAATGGAATCTACAAAGTATGGACATTCTACGTCATAACGACTTTCTATAGTTTGCGCATGCGTCCGGAAATAAGAAAAGCTTACTTCCACCGTTTTTTAAAATCACAGCTTCTAGAAGGTTTACATGACTTCGTAAAAAACACGAGTTTTTAGAAAATGTGTTTTATTTCATAAATGGAATCTACAAAGTATGCACATTCTACGTCATAACGAATTTCTATAGTTTGCGCATTCGTCCGGAAATAAGAAAAGCTTACTTCCCCCGATTTTTAAAATCACAGCTTCTAGAAGGTTTACATGATTTCTTAAAAAACACGAGTTTTTAGAAAATGTGTTTTATTTCATAAATGGAATCAACAAAGTATGCACATTCTACGTCATAACGACTTTCTATAGTTTGCGCATGCATTTGGAAATAAGAAAAGCTTACCTCCCCCGTTTTTTAAAATCACAGCTTCTAGAAGGTTTACATGATTTCTTAAAAAAACAAGAGTTTTTAGAAAATGTGTTTTATTTCATAAATGGAATCAACAAAGTATGCACATTCTAAGTCATAACGACTTTCTATAGTTTGCGCATGCGTCCAGAAATAAGAAAAGCTTACTTCCCCCATTTTTTAAAATCACAGCTTCTAGAAGGTTTACATGATTTCGTAAAAAACATGAGTTTTTAAATAATGTGTTATATTTCATAAATTGAATCAACAAATTATGCACATTCTATGTCATAACGACTTTCTATAGTTTGCGCATTCGTCCGGAAATAAGAAAAGCTTACTTCCACCGTTTTTTAAAATCACAGCTTCTAGAAGGTTTACATGATTTCTTAAAAAACACGAGTTTTTAAAAAATGTGTTTTATTTCATAAAAGGAATCAACAAAGTATGCACATTCTATGTCATAACGACTTTCTATAGCTTGCGTATTCGTCCGGAAATAAGAAAAGCTTACTTCCACCGTTTTTTAAAATCACAGCTTCTAGAAGGTTTACATGATTTCGTAAAAAACAGAAGGTTTTAGAAAATGTGTTTTATTTCATAAATGGAGTCTACAAAGTATGCACATTCTATGTCATAACGACTTTCTATAGTTGGACATGCGTCCGGAAATAAGAAAAGCTTACTTCCACCGTTTTTTGAAATCACAGCTTCTAGAAGGTTTACATGATTTCGTAAAAAACACGAGTTTTTAGAAAATGTGTTTTATTTCATAAATGGAATCTACAAAGTATGGACATTCTACGTCATAACGACTTTCTATAGTTTGCGCATGCGTCCGGAAATAAGAAAAGCTTACTTCCACCGTTTTTTAAAATCACAGCTTCTAGAAGGTTTACATGACTTCGTAAAAAACACGAGTTTTTAGAAAATGTGTTTTATTTCATAAATGGAATCTACAAAGTATGCACATTCTACGTCATAACGAATTTCTATAGTTTGCGCATTCGTCCGGAAATAAGAAAAGCTTACTTCCCCCGTTTTTTAAAATCACAGCTTCTAGAAGGTTTACATGATTTCTTAAAAAACACGAGTTTTTAGAAAATGTGTTTTATTTCATAAATGGAATCAACAAAGTATGCACATTCTAAGTCATAACAACTTTCTATAGTTTGCGCATGCGTCCAGAAATAAGAAAAGCTTACTTCCCCCATTTTTTAAAATCACAGCTTCTAGAAGGTTTACATGATTTCTTAAAAAACACGAGTTTTTAGAAAATGTGTTTTATTTCATAAATGGAATCAACAAAGTATGCACATTCTACATCATAATGACATTCTATAGTTTGCGCATTCGTCAGGAAATAAGAAAAGCTTACTTCCACCGTTTTTTAAAATCACAGCTTCTAGAAGGTTTACATGATTTCGTAAAAAACACGAGTTTTTAGAAAATGTGTTATATTTCATAAATTGAATCAACAAATTATGCACATTCTACGTCATAACGAATTTCTATAGTTTGCGCATTCGTACTGAAATAAGAAAAGCTTACTTCCACCGTTTTTTAAAATCACAGCTTCTAGAAGGTTTACATGATTTCAGAAAAAACATGAGTTTTTAGAAAATGTGTTTTATTTCATAAATGGAATCTACAAAGTATGCACATTCTACGTCATAACGACTTTCTATAGTTTGCGCATGCGTCCGGAAATAAGAAAAACTTACTTCCACCGTTTTTTAAAATCACAGCTTCTAGAAGGTTTACATGATTTCGTAAAAAACACGAGTTTTTAGAAAATGTGTTTTATTTCATAAATGGAATCAACAAAGTATGCACATTCTACGTCATAACGACTTTCTATAGTTTGCGCATGCATTTGGAAATAAGAAAAGCTTACTTCCACCGTTTTTTAAAATCACAGCTTCTAGAAGGTTTACATGATTTCGTAAAAAACATGAGTTTTTAGAAAATGTGTTTTATTTCATAAATGGAATCAACAAAGTATGCAGATACTACGTCATAACGACTTTCTATAGTTTGCGCATGCATCCGGAAATAAGAAAAGCTTACCTCCACCATTTTTTAAAATCACAGCTTCTAGAAGGTTTACATGATTTCGTAAAAAACACGTGTTTTTAGAAAATGTGTTTTATTTCATAAATGGAATCTACAAAGTATGCACATTCTACGTCATAACGACTTTCTATAGTTTGCGCATGCGTCCGGAAATAAGAAAAGCTTACTTCCACCGTTTTTTAAAATCACAGCTTCTAGAAGCTTTACATGATTTCGTAAAAAACATGAGTTTTTAGAAAATGTGTTTTATTTCATAAATGGAATCTACAAAGTATGCACATTCTACGTCATAACGACTTTCTATAGTTTGCGCATGCGTCCGGAAATAAGAAAAGCTTACTTCCCCCATTTTTTAAAATCACAGCTTCTAGAAGGTTTACATGATTTCTTAAAAAACACGAGTTTTTAGAAAATGTGTTTTATTTCATAAATGGAATCAACAAAGTATGTACATTCTACGTCATAACGACTTTCTATAGTTTGCGCATGCGTCCGGAAATAAGAAAAGCTTACTTCCACCGTTTTTTAAAATCACAGCTTCTAGAAGGTTTACATGATTTCGTAAAAAACATGAGTTTTTAGAAAATGTGTTTTATTTCATAAATGGAATCAACAAAGTATGCACATTTTACGTCATAACGACTTTCTATAGTTTGCGCATGCGTCCGGAAATAAGAAAAACTTACTTCCACCGTTTTTTAAAATCACAGCTTCTAGAAGGTTTACATGATTTCGTAAAAAACACGAGTTTTTAGAAAATGTGTTTTATTTCATAAATGGAATCTATAAAGTATGCACATTCTACATCATAAGGACTTTCTATAGTTTGCGCATGCGTCCGGAAATAAGAAAAGCTTACTTCCCCCGTTTTTTAAAATCACAGCTTCAAGAAGGTTTACATGATTTCTTAAAAAAAACGAGTTTTTAGAAAATGTGTTTTATTTCATAAATGGAATCAACAAAGTATGCACATTCTACGTCATAACGACTTTTTATAGGTTGCGCATGCGTCCGGAAATAAGAAAAGCTTACTTCCACCGTTTTTTAAAATCACAGCTTCTAGAAGGTTTACATGATTTCGTAAAAAACACGAGTTTTTAGAAAATGTCTTTTATTTCATAGATGGAATCTACAAAGTATGCACATTCCACGTCATAATGACTTTCTATAGTTTGCGCATGCGTCCGGAAATAAGAAAAGCTTAATTCCCCCGTTTTTTAAAATCACAGCTTCTAGAAGGTTTACATGATTTCTTAAAAAACATGAGATTTTAGAAAATGTGTTTTATTTCATAAATGGAATCAACAAAGTATGCAGATTCTACATCATAACGAATTTCTATAGTTTGCTCATGCGTCCGGAAAGAAGAAAAGCTTACCTCCCCCGTTTTTTAAAATCACAGATTCTAGAAGGTTTACATGATTTCGTAAAAAACACGAGTTTTTAGAAAATGTGTTTTATTTCATAAATAGAATCAACAAAGTATGCACATTCTACGTCATAACAACTTTCTATAGTTTGTGCATGCGTTCAGAAATAAGAAAAGCTTACTTCCACCGTTTTTTAAAATCACAGCTTCTAGAAGCTTTACATGATTTCGTAAAAAATGGAATCAACAAAGTATGTACATTCTACGCCATAACGACTTTCTATAGTTTGCGCATGCGTCCGGAAATAAGAAAAGCTCACTTCGACCGTTTTTTAAAATCACAGCTTCTAGAACGTTTACATGATTTCGTAAAAAAACACGAGTTTTTAGAAAATGTGTTTTATTTCATAAATGGAATCAACAAAGCATGCACATTCTACGTCATAACGACTTTCTATAGTTTGCGCATGCGTCCGGAAATAAGAAAAGCTTACTTCCCCCGTTTTTTAAAATCACACCTTCTAGAAGGTTTACATGATTTCTTAAAAAACACGAGTTTTTAGAAAATGTGTTTTATTTCATTAATGGAATCAACAAAGTATGCACATTCTATGTCATAACGACTTTCTATAGTTTGCGCATGCGTCCAGAAATAAGAAAAGCTTACTTCCACCATTTTTGAAAATCACAACTTCTAGAAGGTTTACATGATTTCTTAAAAAACACGAGTTTTTAGAAAATGTGTTTTATTTCATAAATGGAATCAACAAAGTATGTACATTCTACGTCATAACGACTTTCTATAGTTTGCGCATGCGTCCGGAAATAAGAAAAGCTTACTTCCACCGTTTTTTAAAATCACAGCTTCTAGAAGGTTTACATGATTTCTTAAAAAACACGAGTTTTTAGAGAATGTGTTTTATTTCATAAATGTTATCAACAAAGTATGTACATTCTACGTCATAACGACTTTCTATAGTTTGTGCATGCGTCCGGAAATAAGAAAATCTTACTTCCCCCGTTTTTTAAAATCACAGCTTCTAGAAGGTTTACATGATTTCTTAAAAAACACGAGATTTTAGAAAATGTGTTTTATTTCATAAATTGAATCAACAAAGTATGCACATTTTACGTCATAACGACTTTCTATAGTTTGCGCATGCGTCCGGAAATAAGAAAAACTTACTTCCATCGTTTTTTAAAATCACAGCTTCTAGAAGGTTTACATGATTTCGTAAAAAACACGAGTTTTTAGAAAATGTGTTTTATTTCATAAATGGAATCTATAAAGTATGCACATTCTACATCATAACGACTTTCTATAGTTTGCGCATGCGTCCGGAAATAAGAAAAGCTTACTTCCCCCGTTTTTTAAAATCACAGCTTCAAGAAGGTTTACATGATTTCTTAAAAAAAACGAGTTTTTAGAAAATTTGTTTTATTTCATAAATGGAATCAACAAAGTATGCACATTCTACGTCATAACGACTTTCTATAGGTTGCGCATGCGTCCGGAAATAAGAAAAGCTTACTTCCACCGTTTTTTAAAATCACAGCTTCTAGAAGGTTTACATGATTTCGTAAAAAAACACGAGTTTTTAGAAAATGTCTTTTATTTCATAGATGGAATGTACAAAGTATGCACATTCTACGTCATAATGACTTTCTATAGTTTGCGCATGCGTCCGGAAATAAGAAAAGCTTAATTCCCCCGTTTTTTAAAATCACAGCTTCTAGAAGGTTTACATGATTTCTTAAAAAACATGAGATTTTAGAAAATGTGTTTTATTTCATAAATGGAATCAAGAAAGTATGCGGATTCTACATCATAACGACTTTCTATAGTTTGCGCATGCGTCCGGAAATAAGAAAAGCTTACCTCCCCCGTTTTTTAAAATCACAGATTCTAGAAGGTTTACATGATTTCGTAAAAAACACGAGTTTTTAGAAAATGTGTTTTATTTCATAAATAGAATCAACAAAGTATGCACATTCTACGTCATAACAACTTTCTATAGTTTGTGCATGCGTTCGGAAATAAGAAAAGCTTACTTCCACCGTTTTTTAAAATCACAGCTTCTAGAAGCTTTACATGATTTCGTAAAAAATGGAATCAACAAAGTATGTACATTCTACGCCATAACGACTTTCTATAGTTTGCGCATGCGTCCGGAAATAAGAAAAGCTCACTTCCACCGTTTTTTAAAATCACAGCTTCTAGAACGTTTACATGATTTCGTAAAAAACACGAGTTTTTAGAAAATGTGTTTTATTTCATAAATGGAATCAACAAAGCATGCACATTCTACGTCATAACGACTTTCTATAGTTTGCGCATGCGTCCGGAAATAAGAAAAGCTTACTTCCCCCGTTTTTTAAAATCACAGCTTCTAGAAGGTTTACATGATTTCTTAAAAAACACGAGTTTTTAGAAAATGTGTTTTATTTCATTAATGGAATCAACAAAGTATGCACATTCTATGTCATAACGACTTTCTATAGTTTGCGCATGCGTTTGGAAATAAGAAAAGCTTACTTCCACCGTTTTTTAAAATCACAACTTCTAAAAGGTTTACATGATTTCTTAAAAAACACGAGTTTTTAGAAAATGTGTTTTATTTAATAAATGGAATCAACAAAGTATGTACATTCTACGTCATAACGACTTTCTATAGTTTGCGCATGCTTCCGGAAATAAGAAAAGCTTACTTCCACCGTTTTTTAAAATCACAGCTTCTAGAAGGTTTACATGATTTCTTAAAAAACACGAGTTTTTAGAGAATGTGTTTTATTTCATAAATGGAATCAACAAAGTATGTACATTCAACGTCATAACGACTTTCTATAGTTTGCGCATGCGTCCGGAAATAAGAAAATCTTACTTCCCCCGTTTTTTAAAATCACAGCTTCTAGAAGGTTTACATGATTTCTTAAAAAACACGAGATTTTAGAAAATGTGTTTTATTTCATAAATGGAATCAACAAAGTTTGCAGATTCTACGTCATAATGACTTTCTATAGTTTGCGTATGCGTCCGGAAATAAGAAAAGCTTACCTCCCCCATTTTTTAAAATCACAGATTCTAGAAGGTTTATATGATTTCGTAAAAAACACAAGTTTTTAGAAAATGTGTTTTATTTCATAAATAGAATCAACAAAGTATGCACATTCTACGTCATAACGACTTTCTATAGTTTGTGCATGCATTCGGAAATAAGAAAAGCTTACTTCCACCGTTTTTTAAAATCACAGCTTCTAGAAGCTTTACATGATTTCGTAAAAAATGGAATCAACAAAGTATGTACATTCTACGTCATAACGACTTTCTATAGTTTGCGCATGCATCCGGAAATAAGAAAAGCTTACTTCCACCGTTTTTTAAAATCACAGCTTCTAGAAGGTTTACATGATTTCGTAAAAAACACGAGTTTTTAGAAAATGTGTTTTATTTCATAAATGGAATCAACAAAGTATGCACATTCTACGTCATAACGACTTTCTATAGTTTTCCCATGCGTCCGGAAATAAGAAAAGCTTACTTCCACCGTTTTTTAAAATCACAGCTTCTAGAAGGTTTACATGATTTCGTAAAAAACACGAGTTTTTAGAAAATGTGTTTTATTTCATAAATGGAATCAACAAAGTATGCACATTCTACGTCATAACGACTTTCTATAGGTTGCGCATGCGTCTGGAAATAAGAAAAGCTTACTTCCACCGTTTTTTAAAATCACAGCTTCTAGAAGGTTTACATGATTTCGTAAAAAACACGAGTTTTTAGAAAATGTGTTTTATTTCATCAGTGGAATCAACAAAGTATGCACATTCTACGTCATAACGACTTTCTATAGTTTGCGCATGCGTCCGGAAATAAGAAAATCTTACTTCCACCGTTTTTTAAAATCACAGCTTCTAGAAGGTTTACATGATTTCGTAAAAAACACGAGTTTTTTGAAAATGTGTTTTATTTCATAAATGGAATCAACAAAGTATGCATATTCTACGTCATAACGAATTTCTATAGTTTGTGCATTCGTCCGGAAATAAGAAAAGTTTACTTCCACCGTTTTTTAAAATCACAGCTTTTAGAAGGTTTACATGATTTCGTAAAAAACACGAGTTTTTAGAAAATGTGTTTTATTTCATAAATGGAATCTACAAAGTATGCACATTCTACGTCATAACGACTTTCTATAGTTTGCGCACGTGTCCGGAAATAAGAAAAGCTTACTTCCACAGTTTTTTAAAATCACAGCTTCTAGAGGGTTTACATGATTTCGTAAAAAACACGAGTTTTTAGAAAATGTGTTTTATTTCATAAATGGAATCTACAAAGTATACACATTCTACGTCATAACGACTTTCTAGAGTTTACGCATGCGTCCGGAAATAAGAAAATCTTACTTCCACCATTTTTTAAAATCACAGCTTCTAGATGGTTTACATGATTTCGTAAAAAACCTGAGTTTTTAGAAAATGTGTTTTATTTCATAAATGGAATCAACAAAGTATGCACATTCTACGTCGTAACGACTTTCTATAGTTTGCACATGCGTTCGGAAATAAGAAAAGCTTACTTCCCCCTTTTTTTAAAATCACAGCTTCTAGAAGGTTTACATGATTTCGTAAAAAAGACGAGTTTTTAGAAAATGTGTTTTATTTCATAAATGGAATCAACAAAGTATGCACATTCTACATCATAACGACTTTCTATAGTTTGCACATGCGTCCGGAAATAAGAAAAGCTTACTTCCCCCGTTTTTTAAAATCACAGCTTCTAGAAGGTTTACATGATTTCTTAAAAAACACGAGTTTTTAGAAAATGTGTTTTATTTCGTAAATGGAATCTACAAAGTATGCACATTCTACGTCATAATGACTTTCTATAGTTTGCGCATGCGTCCGGAAATAAGAAAAGCTTACTTCCACCGTTTTTTCAAATCACAGCTTCTTGAAGGTTTACATGATTTCCTAAAAAACACGAGTTTTTAGAAAATGTGTTTTATTTCATAAATGGAATCAACAAATGATGCACATTCTACGTCATAACGCCTTTCTATAGTTTACGCATGCGTTTGGAAATAAGAAAAGCTTACTTCCACCGTTTTTTAAAATCACAGCTTCTAGAAGGTTTACATGATTTCGTAAAAAACACGAGTTTTTAGAAAATGTGTTTTATTTCATAAATGGAATCTACAAAGTATGCACATACTACGTCATAACGACTTTCTATAGTTTGTGCATGCGTTTGGAAATAAGAAAAGCTTACTGCCCCCGTTTTTTAAAATCACAGCTTCTAGAAGGTTTACATGATTTCGTAAAAAACACGAGTTTTTAGAAAATGTGTTTTATTTCATAAATGGAATCAACAAACTCTGCATATTCTACATCATAACGACCTTCTATAGTTTGCGCATTCGTCCGGAAATAAGAAAAGCTTACTTCTACCGTTTTTTAAAATCACAGTTTCTAGAAGGTTTACATGATTTCGTAAAAAACACGAGTTTTTAGAAAATGTGTTTTATTTCATAAATGGAATCAGAAAAGTCTGCACATTCTACCTCATAACGACTTTCTATAGTTTGCGCATGCGTCCGGAAATAAGAAAAGCTTACTTCCACCGTTTTTTAAAATAACAGCTTCTAGAAGGTTTACATGATTTCGTAAAAAACACGAGTTTTTAGAAAATGTGTTTTATTTGATAAATGGAATCTACAAAGTATGCACATTATACGTCATAACGACTTTCTATAGTTTGTGCATTCGTCTGGAAATAATAAAAGCTTACTTCCACCGCTTTTTAAAATCACAGCTTCTAGAAGGTTTACATGATTTGTTAAAAAACACCAGTTTTTAGAAAATGTGTTTTATTTCATAAATGGAATCAATAAAGTATGCACATTCTACGTCATAACGACTTTCTATAGTTTTCGCATGCGTCCGGAAATAAGAAAAGCTTACTTCCACCGTTTTCTAAAATCACAGCTTCTAGAAGGTTTACATGATTTCGTAAAAAACACGAGTTTTTAGAAAATGTGTTTTATTTCATAAATGGAATCTACAAAGTATGCACATTCTACGTCATAACGACTTTCTATAGTTTGCGCATGCGTCCGGAAATAAGAAAAGCTTACTTCCACCGTTTTTTAAAATCACAGCTTCTAGAGGGTTTACATGATTTCGTAAAAAACACGAATTTTTAGAAAATGTGTTTTATTTCATAAATGGAATCAACAAAGTATGCACATTCTACGTCGTAACGACTTTCTATAGTTTGCGCATGCGTTCGGAAATAAGAAAAGCTTACTTCCCCCTTTTTTTAAAATCACAGCTTCTAGAAGGTTTACATGATTTCGTAAAAAAGACGAGTTTTTAGAAAATGTGTTTTATTTCATAAATGGAATCAACAAAGTATGCACATTCTACATCATAACGACTTTCTATAGTTTTCGCATGCGTCCGGAAATAAGAAAAGCTTACTTCCCCCGTTTTTTAAAATCACAGCTTCTAGAAGGTTTACATGATTTCTTAAAAAACACGAGTTTTTAGAAAATGTGTTTTATTTCATAAATGGAATCTACAAAGTATGCACATTCTACGTCATAATGACTTTCTATAGTTTGCGCATGCGTCCGGAAATAAGAAAAGCTTACTTCCACCATTTTTTCAAATCACAGCTTCTTCAAGGTTTACATGATTTCCTAAAAAACATGAGTTTTTAGAAAATGTGTTTTATTTCATAAATGGAATCAACAAATGATGCACATTCTATGTCATAATGCCTTTCTATAGTTTACGCATGCGTTTGGAAATAAGAAAAGCTTAATTCCACCGTTTTTTAAAATCACAGCTTCTAGAAGGTTTACATGATTTCGTAAAAAACACGAGTTTTTAGAAAATGTGTTTTATTTCATCAGTGGAATCAACAAAGTATGCACATTCTACGTCATAACGACTTTCTATAGTTTGCGCATGCGTCCGGAAATAAGAAAAGCTTACTTCCACCGTTTTTTAAAATCACATCTTCTAGAAGGTTTACATGATTTCGTAAAAAACACGAGTTTTTAGAAAATGTGTTTTATTTCATAACTGGAATCAACAAAGTATGCATATTCTACGTCATAACGAATTTCTATAGTTTGTGCATTCGTCCGGAAATAAGAAAAGCTTACTTCCACCGTTTTTTAAAAACACAGCTTCTAGAAGGTTTACATGATTTCGTAAAAAACACGAGTTTTTAGAAAATGTGTTTTATTTCATAAATGGAATCTACAAAGTATGCACATTCTACGTCATAACGACTTTCTATAGTTTGCGCACGCGTCCGGAAATAAGATAAGCTTACTTCCACCGTTTTTTAAAATCATAGCTTCTAGAAGGTTTACATGATTTCGTAAAAAACACGAGTTTTTAGAAAATGTGTTTTATTTCATAAATGGAATCAACAAAGTATGCAGATTCTACGTCATAACGACTTTCTATAGTTTGCGCATGCGTCCGGAAATAAGAAAAGCTTACCTCCACCGTTTTTTAAAATCACAGCTTCTAGACGGTTTACATGATTTCGTAGAAAACACAAGTTTTTAGAAAATGTGTTTTATTTCATAAATGGAATCTACAAAGTATGCACATTCTACGTCATAACGACTTTCTATAGTTTGCACATGCGTTTGGAAATAAGAAAATCTTACTTCCACCGTTTTTTAAAATCACAGCTTCTAGAAGGTTTACATGATTTCGTAAAAAACACGAGTTTTTAGAAAATGTGTTTTATTTCATAAATGGAATCAACAAACTCTGCATATTCTACATCATAACGACCTTCTATAGTTTGCGCATTCGTCCGGAAATAAGAAAAGCTTACTTCCACCGTTTTTTAAAATCACAGTTTCTAGAAGGTTTACATGATTTCGTAAAAAACACGAGTTTTTAGAAAATGTTTTTTATTTCATAAATGGAATCAGAAAAGTCTGCACATTTACGTCATACCGACTTTCTATAGTTTGTGCATGTGTCCGGAAATAAGAAAATCTTACTTCCACCGTTTTTTAAAATCACAGCTTCTAGAAGGTTGACATGATTTCTTAAAAAACACGAGTTTTTAGAAAATGTGTTTTATTTGATAAATGGAATCAACAAAGTATGCACATTCTACGTCATAACGACGTTCTATAGTTTGCGCATGCGTCCGGAAATAAGAAAAGCTTACTTACCCCATTTTTTTAAATCACAGCTTCTAGAAGGTTGACATGATTTCTTAAAAAACACGAGTTTTTAGACAATGTGTTTTATTTCATAAATGGAATCAACAAAGTATGCAAATTCTACGTCATAACGACTTTCTATAGTTTGCGCATGCGTGCGGAAATAAGAAAAGCTTACTTCCACCGTTTTTTAAAATCACAGCTTCTAGAAGGTTTACATGATTTCTTAAAGAACACGAGTTTTTAGAAAATGTGTTTTATTTCATAAATGGAATCAACAAAGTCTGCACATTCTACGTCATAACGACTTTCAATAGTTTGCGAATTCGTCCGGAAATAAGAAAAGCTTACTTACCCCATTTTTTTAAATCACAGCTTCTAGAAGGTTGACATGATTTCGTAAAAAACACGAGTTTTTAGAAAATGTGTTTTATTTCATAAATGGAATCAACAAAGTATGCACATTCTACGTCATAACGACTTTCTATAGTTTGCGCATGCATCTGGAATTAGGAAAAGCTTACTTCCACCGTTTTTCAAAATCACAGCTTGTAGAAGGTTTACATGATTTCGTAAAAAACACGAGTTTTTAGAAAATGTGTTTTATTTCATAAACGGAATCAACAAAGTATGCACATTCTAGGTCATAACGAATTTCTATAGTTTGCGCATTCGTATGGAAAGAAGAAAAGCTTACTTCCACCGTTTTTTAAAATCACAGCTTCTAGAAGGTTTACATGATTTCGTAAAAAACACGAGTTTTTATAAAATATGTTTTATTTAATAAATGGAATCAACAAAGTATGCACATTCTATGTCATAACGACTTTCTATAGTTTGCGCATGCGTCCGGAAATAAGAAAATCTCACTTCCACCATTTTTTAAAATCACAGCTTCTAGAAGGTTTACATTATTTCGTAAAAAACACGAGTTTTTGGAAAATGTGTTTTATTTCATAAATGGAATCTACAAAGTATGCACATTCTACGTCATAACGACTTTCTATAGTTTGCGCATGCGTCCGGAAATAAGAAAAGCTTACTTCCACCGTTTTTTAAAATCACAGCTTCTAGAAGGTTTACATCATTTCGTAAAAAACACGAGTTTTTAGAAAATGTGTTTTATTTCATAAATGGAATCTACAAAGTATGCACATTCTACGTCATAACGACTTTCTATAGTTTTCCCATGCGTCCGGAAATAAGAAAAGCTTACTTCCACCGTTTTTTAAAATCACAGCTTCTAGAAGGTTTACATGATTTCGTAAAAAACACGAGTTTTTAGAAAATTTGTTTTATGTCATAAATGGAATCTACAAAGTATGCACATTCTACGTCATAACGACTTTCTATAGTTTGTGCATTCGTCTGGAAATAATAAAAGCTTACTTCCACCGCTTTTTAAAATCACAGCTTCTAGAAGGTTTACATGATTTGTTAAAAAACACCAGTTTTTAGAAAATGTGTTTTATTTCATAAATGGAATCAATAAAGTATGCACATTCTACGTCATAACGACTTTCTATAGTTTGCGCATGCGTCCGGAAATAAGAAAAGCTTACTTCCACCGTTTTCTAAAATCACAGCTTCTAGAAGGTTTACATGATTTCATAAAAAACACGAGTTTTTAGAAAATGTGTTTTATTTCATAAATGGAATCTACAAAGTATGCACATTCTACGTCATAACGAATTTCTATAGTTTGCGCATGCGTCCGGAAATAAGAAAAGCTTACTTCCACCGTTTTTTAAAATCACAGCTTCTATTTACATGATTTCGTAAAAAACACGAATATTTAGAAAATGTGTTTTATTTCATAAATGGAATCTACAAAGTATACACATTCTACGTCATAACGACTTTCTATAGTTTACGCATGCGTCCGGAAATAAGAAAAGCTTAGTTCCACCTTTTTTTAAAATCACAGCTTCTAGAAGGTTTACATGATTTTGTAAAAAACCTGAGTTTTTAGAAAATGTGTTTTATTTCATAAATGGAATCAACAAAGTATGCACATTCTACGTCGTAACGACTTTCTATAGTTTGCGCATGCGTTCGGAAATAAGAAAAGCTTACTTCCCCCTTTTTTTAAAATCACAACTTCTAGAAGGTTTACATGATTTCGTAAAAAAGACGAGTTTTTAGAAAATGTGTTTTATTTCATAAATGGAATCAACAAAGTATGCACATTCTACATCATAACGACTTTCTATAGTTTTCGCATGCGTCCGGAAATAAGAAAAGCTTACTTCCCCCGTTTTTTAAAATCACAGCTTCTAGAAGGTTTACATGATTTCTTAAAAAACACGAGTTTTTAGAAAATGTGTTTTATTTCATAAATGGAATCTACAAAGTATGCACATTCTACGTCATAATGACTTTCTATAGTTTGCGCATGCGTCCGGAAATAAGAAAAGCTTACTTCCACCGTTTTTTCAAATCACAGCTTCTTGAAGGTTTACATGATTTCCTAAAAAACATGAGTTTTTAGAAAATGTGTTTTATTTCATAAATGGAATCAACAAATGATGCACATTCTATGTCATAATGCCTTTCTATAGTTTACGCATGCGTTTGGAAATAAGAAAAGCTTAATTCCACCGTTTTTTAAAATCACAGCTTCTAGAAGGTTTACATGATTTCGTAAAAAACACGAGTTTTTAGAAAATGTGTTTTATTTCATCAGTGGAATCAACAAAGTATGCACATTCTACGTCATAACGACTTTCTATAGTTTGCGCATGCGTCCGGAAATAAGAAAATCTTACTTCCACCGTTTTTTAAAATCACATCTTCTAGAAGGTTTACATGATTTCGTAAAAAACACGAGTTTTTAGAAAATGTGTTTTATTTCATAAATGGAATCAACAAAGTATGCATATTCTACGTCATAACGAATTTCTATAGTTTGTGCATTCGTCCGGAAATAAGAAAAGCTTACTTCCACCGTTTTTTAAAAACACAGCTTCTAGAAGGTTTACATGATTTCGTAAAAAACACGAGTTTTTAGAAAATGTGTTTTATTTCATAAATGGAATCTACAAAGTATGCACATTCTACGTCATAACGACTTTCTATAGTTTGCGCACGCGTCCGGAAATAAGATAAGCTTACTTCCACCGTTTTTTAAAATCATAGCTTCTAGAAGGTTTACATGATTTCGTAAAAAACACGAGTTTTTAGAAAATGTGTTTTATTTCATAAATGGAATCAACAAAGTATGCAGATTCTACATCATAACGAATTTCTATAGTTTGCGCATGCGTCCGGAAATAAGAAAAGCTTACCTCCACCGTTTTTTAAAATCACAGCTTCTAGAAGGTTTACATGATTTCGTAAAAAACACGAGTTTTTAGAAAATGTGTTTTATTTCATAAATGGAATCAACAAAGTATGCAGATTCTACGTCATAACGAATTTATATAGTTTGCGCATTCGTCCGGAAATAAGAAAAGCTTACCTCCACCGTTTTTTAAAATCACAGCTTCTAGAAGGTTTACATGATTTCGTAGAAAACACAAGTTTTTAGAAAATGTGTTTTATTTCATAAATGGAATCTACAAAGTATGCACATTCTACGTCATAACGACTTTCTATAGTTTGCACATGCGTTTGGAAATAAGAAAAGCTTACTTCCACCGTTTTTTAAAATCACATCTTCTAGAAGGTTTACATGATTTCGTAAAAAACACGAGTTTTTAGAAAATGTGTTTTATTTCATAAATGGAATCAACAAAGTATGCATATTCTACGTCATAACGAATTTCTATAGTTTGTGCATTCGTCCGGAAATAAGAAAAGCTTACTTCCACCGTTTTTTAAAAACACAGCTTCTAGAAGGTTTACATGATTTCGTAAAAAACACGAGTTTTTAGAAAATGTGTTTTATTTCATAAATGGAATCTACAAAGTATGCACATTCTACGTCATAACGACTTTCTATAGTTTGCACACGCGTCCGGAAATAAGATAAGCTTACTTCCACCGTTTTTTAAAATCATAGCTTCTAGAAGGTTTACATGATTTCGTAAAAAACACGAGTTTTTAGAAAATGTGTTTTATTTCATAAATGGAATCAACAAAGTATGCAGATTCTACGTCATAACGAATTTCTATAGTTTGCGCATGCGTCCGGAAATAAGAAAAGCTTACCTCCACCGTTTTTTAAAATCACAGCTTCTAGAAGGTTTACATGATTTCGTAGAAAACACAAGTTTTTAGAAAATGTGTTTTATTTCATAAATGGAATCTACAAAGTATGCACATTCTACGTCATAACGACTTTCTATAGTTTGCACATGCGTTTGGAAATAAGAAAAGCTTACTTCCACCGTTTTTTAAAATCACAGCTTCTAGAAGGTTTACATGATTTCTTAAAAAACACGAGTTTTTAGAAAATGTGTTTTATTTCATAAATGGAATCAACAAAGTCTGCACATTCTACGTCATAACGACTTTCAATAGTTTGCCAATTCGTCCGGAAATAAGAAAAGCTTACTTACCCCATTTTTTTAAATCACAGCTTCTAGAAGGTTGACATGATTTCGTAAAAAACACGAGTTTTTAGAAAATGTGTTTTATTTCATAAATGGAATCAACAAAGTATGCACATTCTACGTCATAACGACTTTCTATAGTTTGTGCATGCATCTGGAATTAGGAAAAGCTTACTTCCACCGTTTTTCAAAATCACAGCTTGTAGAAGGTTTACATGATTTCGTAAAAAACACGAGTTTTTAGAAAATGTGTTTTATTTCATAAACGGAATCAACAAAGTATGCACATTCTACGTCATAACGAATTTCTATAGTTTGCGCATTCGTATGGAAAGAAGAAAAGATTACTTCCACCGTTTTTTAAAATCACAGCTTCTAGAAGGTTTACATGATTTCGTAAAAAACACGAGTTTTTATAAAATATGTTTTATTTAATAAATGGAATCAACAAAGTATGCACATTCTATGTCATAACGACTTTCTATAGTTTGCGCATGCGTCCGGAAATAAGAAAATCTCACTTCCACCATTTTTTAAAATCACAGCTTCTAGAAGGTTTACATTATTTCGTAAAAAACACGAGTTTTTAGAAAATGTGTTTTATTTCATAAATGGAATCTACAAAGTATCCACATTCTACGTCATAACGACTTTCTATAGTTTGCGCATGCGTCCGGAAATAAGAAAAGCTTACTTCCACCGTTTTTTAAAATCACAGCTTCTAGAAGGTTTACATCATTTCGTAAAAAACACGAGTTTTTAGAAAATGTGTTTTATTTCATAAATGGAATCTACAAAGTATGCACATTCTACGTCATAACGACTTTCTATAGTTTTCCCATGCGTCCGGAAATAAGAAAAGCTTACTTCCACCGTTTTTTAAAATCACAGCTTCTAGAAGGTTTACATGATTTCGTAAAAAACACGAGTTTTTAGAAAATTTGTTTTATTTCATAAATGGAATCTACAAAGTATGCACATTGTACGTCATAATGACTTTCTATAGTTTGTGCATTCGTCCGGAAATAAGAAAAGCTTACTTCCACCGTTTTTTAAAATCACAGCGTCTAGAAGGTTTACATGATTTCGTAAAAAACACGAGTTTTTAGAAAATGTGTTTTATTTCATAAATGGAATCAACAAAGTATGCACATTCTACGTCATAACGACTTTCTATAGTTTGCGCATGCGTTTGGAAATAAGAAAAGCTTACTTCCACCGTTTTTTAAAATCACAGCTTCTAGAAGGTTTACATGAATTCTTAAAAAACTCGAGTTTTTAGAAAATGTGTTTTATTTCATAAATGGAATCAACAAAGTATGCACATTCTACGTCATAACAACTTTCTATAGTTTGCGCATGCGTTTGGAAATAAGAAAAGCTTACTTCCCCCGTTTTTTAAAATCACAGCTTCTAGAAGGTTTAGATGATTTCTTAAAAAACACGAGTTTTTAGAAAATGTGTTTTATTTCATAAATGGAATCAACAAAGTATGCACATTCTACGTCATAAGGACTTTCTATAGTTTGAGCATGCATCCGGAAATATGAAAAGCTTACTTCCACCGTTTTTTAAAATCACAGCTTCTAGAAGGTTTACATGATTTGTTAAAAAACACGAATTTTTAGAAAATGTGTTTTATTTCATAAATGGAATCAACAAAGTATTCACATTCTACGTCAAAACGACTTTCTATAGTTTGCGCATGCGTCTGGAAATAAGAAAAGCTCACTTCCACCATTTTTTAAAATCACAGCTTCTAGAAGGTTTACATGATTTCGTAAAAAACCCGAGTTTTTATAAAATGTGTTTTATTTCATAAATGGAATCAACAAAGTATGCACATTCTACGTCATAACGACTTTCTATAGTTTGTGCATGCGTCCGGAAATAAGAAAAGCTTACTTCCACCGTTTTTTAAAATCACAGCTTCTAGAAGGTTTACATGATTTATTAAAAAACACGAGTTTTTAGAAAATGTGTTTTATTTCATAAATGGAATCAACAAAGTTTGCACAATCTACGTCATAACGACTTTCTATAGTTTGTGCATTCGTCCGGAAATAAGAAAAGCTTACTTCCACCGTTTTTTAAAATCACAGCTTCTAGAAGGTTTACATGATTTCTTAAAAAACACGAGTTTTTAGAAAATGTGTTTTATTTCATAAATGGAATCAACAATGTATGCACATTCTACCTCATAACGACTTTCTATAGTTTGTGCATGCGTCCGGAAATAAGAAAAGCTTACTTCCACCGTTTTTTAAAATCACAGCTTCTAGAAGGTTTACATGATTCCGTAAAAAACACGAGTTTTTAGAAAATGTGTTTTATTTCATAAATGGAATCAACAAAGTATGCACATTCTACGTCATAACGACTTTCTATAGTTTGCGCATGCGTCCGGAAATAAGAAAAGCTTACTTCCACCGTTTTTTAAAATCACAGCTTCTAGAAGGTTTACATGATTTCGTAAAAAACATGAGTTTTTAGAAAATGTGTTTTATTTCATAAATGGAATCTACAAAGTATGCACATTATACGTAATAACGAATTTCTATAGTTTTAGCATTCGTTCGGAAATAAGAAAAGCTTACTTCCACCGGTTTTTAAAATCACAGCGTCTAGAAGGTTTACATGATTTCGTAAAAAATACGAGTTTTTAGAAAATGTGTTTTATTTCATAAATGGAATCAACAAAGTATGCACATTCTACGTCATAACGACTTTCTATAGTTTGCGCATGCGTTTGGATATAAGAAAAGCTTACTTCCACCGTTTTTTAAAATCACAGCTTCTAGAAGGTTTACATGATTTCTTAAAAAACCCGAGTTTTTAGAAAATGTGTTTTATTTCATAAATTGAATCAACAAAGAATGCACATTCTATGTCATCACGACTTTCTATAGTTTGCGCATTCGTCAGGAAATAAAAAAAGCTTACTTCCACCGTTTTTTAAAATCACAGCTTCTTGAAGGTTTACATGATTTCGTAAAAAACACGAGTTTTTAAAAAATGTGTTTTATTTCATAAATGGAATCTACAAAGTATGCAAATTCTACGTCATAACGACTTTCTATAGTTTGCGCATGCGTCCAGAAATAAGAAAAGCTTACTTCCACCGTTTTTTAAAATCACAGCTTCTAGAAGGTTTACATGATTTCGTAAAAAACACGAGTTTTTAGAAAATGTGTTTTATTTCATAAATGGAATCTACAAAGTATACACATTGTACGTCATAACAACTTTCTATAGTTTGCGCATGCGTCCAGAAATAAGAAAAGCTTACTTCCACCGTTTTTTAAAATCACAGCTTCTAGAAGGTTTACATCATTTCGTAAAAAACACGAGTTTTTAGAAAATGTGTTTTATTTCATAAATGGAATCTACAAAGTATGCACATTCTACGTCATAACGACTTTCTATAGTTTTCCCATGCGTTCGGAAATAAGAAAAGCTTACTTCCACCGTTTTTTAAAATCACAGCTTGTAGAAGGTTTACATGATTTCTTAAAAAACACGAGTTTTTAGAAAATGTGTTTTATTTCAGAAATGGAATCAACAAAGTATGCACATTCTACGTCATAACGACTTTCTATAGTTTGCGCATGCGTCCGGAAATAAGAAAAGCTTACTTCCACCGTTTTTTTAAAATCACAGCTTGTAGAAGGTTTACATGATTTCTTAAAAAACACGAGTTTTTAGAAAATGTGTTTTATTTCATAAATGGAATCGACAAAATATGCACATTCTACGTCATAACGACTTTCTATAGTTTGCGCATGCGTCCGGAAATAAAAAAAGCTTACTTCCACCGTTTTTTAAAATCACAGCTTCTAGAAGGTTTACATGATTTCATAAAAAACACGAGTTTTTAGAAAATGTGTTTTATTTCATAAATGGAATCTACAAAGTATGCACATTCTATGTCATAACGACTTTCTATAGTTGGGCATGCGTCCGGAAATAAGAAAAGCTTACTTCCACCGTTTTTTTAAATCACAGCTTCTAGAAGGTTTACATGATTTCGTAAAAAACACGAGTTTTTAGAAAATGTGTTTTATTTCATAAATGGAATCTACAAAGTATGCACATTCTACATCATAACGAATTTCTATAGTTTGCGCATGCGTCCGGAAATAAGAAAAGCTTACTTCCACCGTTTTTTAAAATCACAGCTTCTAGAAGGTTTACATTACTTCGTAAAAAACACGAGTTTTTCGAAAATGTGTTTTATTTCATAAATGGAATCTACAAAGTATGCACATTCTACGTCATAACGACTTTCTATAGTTTGCGCATGCGTCCGGAAATAAGAAAAGCTTACTTCCCCTGTTTTTTAAAATCACACCTTCTAGAAGGTTTACATGATTTCTTAAAAAACACGAGTTTTTAGAAAATGTGTTTTATTTAATAAAGGGAATCAACAAAGTATGCACATTCTACGTCATAACGACTTTCTATAGTTTGCGCATGCATTTGGAAATAAGAAAAGCTTACTTCCCCCGTTTTTTAAAATCACAGCTTCTAGAAGGTTTACATGATTTCTTAAAAAACACGAGTTTTTAGAAAATGTGTTTTATTTCATAAAGGGAATCAACAAAGTATGCACATTCTACGTCATAACGACTTTCTATAGTTTGCGCATGCGTCTGGAAATAAGAAAATCTTACTTCCACCGTTTTTTAAAATCACATCTTCTAGAAGGTTTACATGATTTCGTAAAAAACACGAGTTTTTAGAAAATGTGTTTTATTTCATAAATGGAATCTACAAAGTATGTACATTCTACGTCATAACGACTTTCTATAGTTTGTGCACGCGTCCGGAAATAAGATAAGCTTACTTCCACCGTTTTTTAAAATCATAGCTTCTAGAAGGTTTACATGATTTCGTAAAAAACACGAGTTTTTAGAAAATGTGTTTTATTTCATAAATGGAATCAACAAAGTATGCAGATTCTACGTCATAACGACTTTCTATAGTTTGCGCATGCGTCCGGAAATAAGAAAAGCTTACCTCCACCGTTTTTTTAAATCACAGCTTCTAGAAGGTTTACATGATTTCGTAGAAAACACGAGTTTTTAGAAAATGTGTTTTATTTCATAAATGGAATCATCAAAGTATGCACATTCTACGTCATAACGACTTTCTATAGTTTGCGCATGCGTCCGGAAATAAGAAAAGCTTACTTCCACCGTTTTTTAAAATCACAGCTTCTAGAAGGTTTACAAGATTTCGTAAAAAACACGAGTTTTTAGAAAATGTGTTTTATTTCATAAATGGAATCTACAAAGTATGCACATTCTACGTCATAACGACTTTCTATAGTTTGCGCATGCGTCTGGAAATAAGAAAAGCTTACTTCCACCGTTTTTTAAAATCACAGCTTCTAGAAGGTTTACATGATTTCGTAAAAAACACGAGTTTTTAGAAAATGTGTTTTATTTCATAAATGGAATCAACAAAGTATGCACATTCTACGTCATAACGACTTTCTATAGTTTGCGCATGCGTCCGGAAATAAGAAAAGCTTACTTCCACCGTTTTTTAAAATCATAGCTTCTAGAAGGTTTACATGATTTCGTAAAAAACACTAGTTTTTAGAAAATGTGTTTTATTTCATAAATGGAATCAACAAAGTGTGCAGATTCTACGTCATGACGACTTTCTATAGTTTGCGCATGCGTCCGGAAATAAGAAAAGCTTACCTCCCCCGTTATTTAAAATCACAGATTCTAGAAGGTTTACATGATTTCGTAAAAACACGAGTTTTTAGAAAATGTGTTTTATTTCATTAATGGAATCAACAAAGTATGCACATTCTATGTCATAATGACTTTCTATAGTTTGCGCATGCGTCCGGAAATAAGAAAAGCTTACTTCCACCGTTTTTTAAAATCACAGCTTCTAGAAGGTTTACATGATTTTGTAAAAAATACGAGTTTTTAGAAAATGTGTTTTATTTCATAAATGGAATCTACAAAGTATGCACATTCTACATCATAACGACTTTCTATAGTTTGCGCATGCGTCCGGAAATAAGAAAAGCTTACTTCCCCCGTTTTTTAAAATCACAGCTTCTAGAAGGTTTACATGATTTCTTAAAAAACACGAGTTTTTAGAAAATGTGTTTTATTTCATAAATGGAATCAACAAAGTATGCACATTCTATGTCATAACGACTTTCTATAGTTTGCGCATGCGTTTGGAAAGAAGAAAAGCTTACTTCCCCCGTTTTTTAAAATCACAACTTCTAGAAGGTTTACATGATTTCTTAAAAAACACGAGTTTTAAGAAAATGTGTTTTATTTCATAAATGGAATCAACAAAGTATGTACATTCTACGTCATAACGACTTTCTATAGTTTGCGCAAGCGTCCGGAAATAAGAAAAGCTTACTTCCCCCGTTTTTTAAAATCACAGCTTCTAGAAGGTTTACATGATTTCGTAAAAAACACGAGTTTTTAGAAAATGTGTTTTATTTCATAAATGGAATCTACAAAGTATGCACATTCTACGTCATAACGACTTTCTATAGTTTGCGCATGCGTCCCGAAATAAGAAAAGCTTACCTCCACCGTTTTTTAAAATCACAGCTTCTAGAAGGTTTACATGATTTCGTAGAAAACACGAGTTTTTAGAAAATGTGTTTTATTTCATAAATGGAATCTACAAAGTATGCACATTCTACGTCATAACGACTTTCTATAGTTTGCGCATGCGTCCGGAAATAAGAAAAGCTTACTTCCACCGTTTTTTAAAATCACAGCTTCTAGAAGGTTTACATGATTTCGTAAAAAACACGAGTTTTTAGAAAATGTGTTTTATTTCATAAATGGAATCAACAAAGTATGCACATTCTACGTCATAACGACTTTCTATAGTTTGCGCATGCGTCCGGAAATAAGAAAAGCTTACTTCCACCGTTTTTTAAAATCATAGCTTCTAGAAGGTTTACATGATTTCGTAAAAAACACTAGTTTTTAGAAAATGTGTTTTATTTCATAAATGGAATCAAAAAAGTGTGCAGATTCTACGTCATGACGACTTTCTATAGTTTGCGCATGCGTCCGGAAATAAGAAAAGCTTACCTCCCCCGTTATTTAAAATCACAGATTCTAGAAGGTTTACATGATTTCGTAAAAACACGAGTTTTTAGAAAATGTGTTTTATATCATTAATGGAATCAACAAAGTATGCACATTCTATGTCATAATGACTTTCTATAGTTTGTGCATGCGTCCGGAAATAAGAAAAGCTTACTTCCACCGTTTTTTAAAATCACAGCTTCTAGAAGGTTTACATGATTTTGTAAAAAATACGAGTTTTTAGAAAATGTGTTTTATTTCATAAATGGAATCTACAAAGTATGCACATTCTACATCATAACGACTTTCTATAGTTTGCGCATGCGTCCGGAAATAAGAAAAGCTTACTTCCCCCGTTTTTTAAAATCACAGCTTCTAGAAGGTTTACATGATTTCTTAAAAAACACGAGTTTTTAGAAAATGTGTTTTATTTCATAAATGGAATCAACAAAGTATGCACATTCTATGTCATAACGACTTTCTATAGTTTGCGCATGCGTTTGGAAAGAAGAAAAGCTTACTTCCCCCGTTTTTTAAAATCACAACTTCTAGAAGGTTTACATGATTTCTTAAAAAACACGAGTTTTAAGAAAATGTGTTTTATTTCATAAATGGAATCAACAAAGTATGTACATTCTACGTCATAACGACTTTCTATAGTTTGCGCAAGCGTCCGGAAGTAAGAAAAGCTTACTTCCCCCGTTTTTTAAAATCACAGCTTCTAGAAGGTTTACATGATTTCGTAAAAAACACGAGTTTTTAGAAAATGTGTTTTATTTCATAAATGGAATCTACAAAGTATGCACATTCTACGTCATAACGACTTTCTATAGTTTGCGCATGCGTCCGGAAATAAGAAAAGCTTACCTCCACCGTTTTTTAAAATCACAGCTTCTAGAAGGTTTACATGATTTCGTAGAAAACACGAGTTTTTAGAAAATGTGTTTTATTTCATAAATGGAATCTACAAAGTATGCACATTCTACGTCATAACGACTTTCTATAGTTTGCGCATGCGTCCGGAAATAAGAAAAGCTTACTTCCACCGTTTTTTAAAATCACAGCTTCTAGAAGGTTTACATGATTTCGTAAAAAACACGAGTTTTTAGAAAATGTGTTTTATTTCATAAATGGAATCTACAAGGTATGCACATTCTACGTCATAACGACTTTCTATAGTTTTCGCATGCGTCCGGAAATAAGAAAAGCTTACTTCAACCGTTTTATAAAATTACAGCTTCTAGAAGGTTTACATGATTTCGTAAAAAACACGAGTTTTTAGAAAATGTGTTTTATTTCATAAATGGAATCAACAAAGTATGCAGATTCTACGTCATGACGACTTTCTATAGTTTGCGCATGCGTCCGGAAATAAGAAAATCTTACTTCCACCGTTTTTTAAAATCACAGCTTCTAGAAGCTTTACATGATTTCGTAAAAAACACGAGTTTTTAGAAAATGTGTTTTATTTCATAAATGGAATCAACAAAGTATGCACATTCTACGTCATAACGACTTTCCATAGTTTGCGCATGCGTCCGGAAATAAGAAAAGCTTACTTCAACCGTTTTATAAAATCACAGCTTCTAGAAGGTTTACATGATTTCGTAAAAAACACGAGTTTTTAGAAAATGTGTTTTATTTCATAAATGGAATCAACAAAGTGTGCAGATTCTACGTCATGACGACTTTCTATAGTTTGCGCATGCGTCCGGAAATAAGAAAAGCTTACCTCCCCCGTTTTTTAAAATCACAGATTCTAGAAGGTTTACATAATTTCGTAAAAAACACGAGTTTTTAGAAAATGTGTTTTATTTCATTAATGGAATCAACAAAGTATGCACACTCTACGTCATAACGACTTTATATAGGTTGCGCATGCGTCTGGAAATAAGAAAAGCTTACTTCCACCGTTTTTTAAAATCACAGCTTCTAGAAGTTTTACATGATTTCGTAAAAAACACGAGTTTTTAGAAAATGTGTTTTATTTCATAAATGGAATCTACAAAGTATGCACATTCTACGTCATAACGACATTCTATAGTTTCCGCATGCGTCCGGAAATAAGAAAAGCTTACTTCAACCGTTTTATAAAATCACAGCTTCTAGAAGGTTTACATGATTTCGTAAAAAACACGAGTTTTTACAAAATGTGTTTTATTTCATAAATGGAATCAACAAAGTATGCAGATTCTACGTCATGACGACTTTCTATAGTTTGCGCATGCGTCCGGAAATAACAAAATCTTACTTCCACCGTTTTTTAAAATCACAGCTTCTAGAAGCTTTACATGATTTCGTAAAAAACACGAGTTTTTAGAAAATGTGTTTTATTTCATAAATGGAATCTACAAAGTATGCACATTCTACGTCATAACGACTTTCTATAGTTTGCGCATGCGTCCGGAAATAAGAAAAGCTTACTACCCCCGTTTTTTAAAATCACAGCTTCTAGAAGGTTTACATGATTTCTTAAAAAACACGAGTTTTTAGAAAATGTGTTTTATTTCATAAATGGAATCAACAAAGTATGCACATTCTATGTCATAACGACTTTCTATAGTTTGCGCATGCGTTTGGAAATAAGAAAAGCTTACTTCCCCCGTTTTTTAAAATCACAGCTTCTAGAAGCTTTACATGATTTCTTAAAAAACACGAGTTTTAAGAAAATGTGTTTTATTTCATAAATGGAATCAACAAAGTATGTACATTCTACGTCATAACGACTTTCTATAGTTTGCGCAAGCGTCCGGAAATAAGAAAAGCTTACTTCCCCCGTTTTTTAAAATCACAGCTTCTAGAAGGTTTACATGATTTCGTAAAAAACACGAGTTTTTAGAAAATGTGTTTTATTTCATAAATGGAATCTACAAAGTATGCACATTCTACGTCATAACGACTTTCTATAGTTTGCGCATGCGTCCGGAAATAAGAAAAGCTTACTTCCACCGTTTTTTAAAATCACAGCTTCTAGAAGCTTTACATGATTTCGTAAAAAACACGAGTTTTTAGAAAAAGTGTTTTATTGCATAAATGGAATCAACAAAGTATGCACATTCTACGTCATAACGACTTTCTATAGTTTGCGCATGCATTTGGAAATAAGAAAAGCTTACTTCCACCGCTTTTTAAAATCACAGCTTCTAGAAGGTTTACATGATTTCGTAAAAAACACGAGTTTTTAGAAAATGTGTTTTATTTCATAAATGGAATCGACAAAGTATGTACATTCTACGTCATAACGACTTTCTATAGTTTGCGCATGCGTCCGGAAATAAGAAAAGCTTACATCCACCGTTTTTTAAAATCACAGCTTCTAGAAGGTTTACATTATTTCGTAAAAAACACGAGTTTTTAGAAAATGTGTTTTATTTCATCAATGGTGTTGAGATATTGTAACTTCAAAGAATATTATATTTGTACTTTATTATTCCGGAGATGTTTCATTCCTCCGTGAAGATCTTATTGTATATCCGGAGATGTTTATTCCTCCGTCGGAATGTGGTAACTCGGGTTATTAGAATTCCCTAGTGGGGGTCGTCCCTGTATGTGTTATGTGGGTCAAAGGGTTATTAGACCACCCTAGAGGGGTCGGCCCAGTCAGTTGTAGTGGGGTATTTAACCCATTTGTTAAATACGAGCCTACGTGTACCTGTGTAAAATACATGTCAGTGTAGTGTATAAATAGAGGAGGTGTGTTCCTCATTATACACTCTCACACACTTGAGGATAGCGCACTTGTGGAGGAGAGGTCTGCTATTGTTGAGGAGGAGATCATGTCTCAGGGTTTCATCTTTGTATATTGCTGGTCATCTATATTGAGGAAGCTTTGCTGGGTTTTCTACCCCATGAGGGTTTCCCAGGATAAATCTCTGTCTCTTGTGTTTATGCTGTGCTTGTTGTTTCTTCAGTGATCCTGTATATGCTATTATTGTGAAATCGAATGTAATGCTGCTATTTTATGTCTTAGCATATTAAATCTTAACATGGTATCAAAGCTAACCTGAAGGAAGACAAGGTATGGCACTTACGACACTTGCTTTACTTACGATAATTTGAAGGTTAGGGTTTTACATAGAAAAAACCCGTCTTCGTGGAACTTTCGCTATAAATCCATTTCTGCGAAGGTTCAGGGTCTGAAATGTTTACAGGTCGTAGATAACATCTCCAGGTATCTTGTGTCCAAAGGGCACCCTCAGATTCGTTGTACTTTGTAAGTTATGATCAGTACAAGTTAGGGTTTCTACCTCTTCCAGATCTCAGTCAAAATCAGGTGACCTTGGAAAAAGGTCATAACTTGGGCTAGGAAGCTCCAAATGAAATGTCGTAAAACGTGACAGGTAGTACACAGACTGTACTATCTCAGGAAACGTTTTCAGATGCCTAAGGTGAACCAGTGACACGTGGCACGCCGTACAAGTTCGCTCTCCTGTTTTATCCCATAAACAGGTCACGTTGCGACACTTGGCATAAATCTCTCTCAGATAGTCCAATTGAGGTCAGACCTATCAAGATGGAAAGATAACAGGGCGAGCTATCTCAGGAAACGTTTTCAGAGGCCGAAGTTCAAACAGTGACACGTGGAACTCCGTACAAGTTCGCTCTACTTTTTTATCCCATAAACAGGTCACGTTGCGACACTTGGCATAACTCTCTCTCAGAAAATCCAATTGAGGTCAGACCTGTCAGGATGGAAAGATGACAGGTCAGGCTACTGCAGAGAAAGGTTTTCACACCCTGTGGAGCAAAAATTTCAGATTTATAGCAGAAACAATCAGGTGCATATTTCTATCAAAACAGAATTATTTTTTGAGCACCTTTATTCATGGCTTCCGGAATTTAGGGTTTCGGAGAAAGTTAGAATTTTTGGAATCGGAGTCCACGGTTGAATGCTACTCAGGAAAATCGAAATTTAGAGACCAAGATCGAATTTTTTGGTTGGGTGGAAGACCGGGCTTGATCAAACCCCAGTTCGGGACTTTGATCGGAAAGATGGAAAATTAGGGCTTGAGCAAAAGTTGGAATTTTTGAAGTCTGTAACCACGGCTGGAAAATCCTAAGAAAAATAAGAGTTTAGAGCCTTGGATCGAACCTTTTGTTTGGGCATAAGGGTGGGCTTCATCAAACCCTAGTTCGGGATCCTGTCTAGAAGATCTAGAAGTTTCAAAGGCAATTTTGAGGGGTCAAATTTTGGAAATTCCAAAATTGAAGTATGCTAGTTTGATCAGCTCAGCAAGACATATTCTTTCATCCATTCAGAAGTGTGAAAGTCAAAGATTGAATTTTTAGGGTTTCTCTAGAAAACCCTAATGAAGCTCCAGATCAAGTTTCAGGGGGAGTTGAGGCTAAGGCCTTACATAAGAAGACTACAAGAAGTCTCGACAGGTATGACTTAAGGAGGTTCAGGTATGTCTTGAAATATGATTCTTGATTAAGTTCATAATGTGTTTGTCTTCATATTATTTATTAGTACAATCTTGATTAAACTATCTTATCACCCTAATAACAGTATGAATGCATGTGAATGATCGAAGACATTCATTGTTTAGGGCTATATGATTGCACTAATACACTATGGTATTGTATGAGGTTGATGTTGTCTGCTAACAAGATTCAGGTACATCACGAAAGACAAATCAAGTTCCATGACCATGACAACATGAAGACAAAGACTCCTACATAATCTTTGATCACATAGAGGTTCTACTTATGAGGTATTTATGAGTTTGTTTTATTATGCTTAATCTATGAGATATATAGGTTCCAGCACAGGATCTCTAAATCATTGAAGAGAACAAAGAAGATATTGATTGGGTATGTTAGACAGATATACTAACCCAGGTATGTTTCCTATGAATCTTACCTTGTGTTAGTATCCCTTATATAAGTATACTTGGTATGATTAGATATGCTTATTCATAAAGTTAGTAATCAAGGGATTATGCATATTATGATTGATGATATGCATGAGTAAAAGAAGGCTTCCCTGAAATCTTGAATACTAATGTTTATTATCTATAATCATGACTATACATTTTCAAGATTATTTAGTGCTATAATGTTTTGATAGCATTTAGAATATACTAATGAGTGTATGTTTGTGTATGAGATCATGAGGATGACTCTTGAGCATGCACAGTGGTACAGAATGAATAGAAGTTCAAAAGACATACAGAAGATCAAGCGGGAGGCAGCCACACAAACATAAAAGATAAGTATTTGAGTTGTTATTTGAAATAGTAATGATATTGCCTGTAATAGGTTGTATGCATATTTGTATTCCTAAAATATATAATGTTGAGTGTAAACATTCATAGAGCATTGAACAGTATACAACTAATGTGCATATGTTTGGTAAGTTGGACAAACATTCCATTGTTGCTTGTCTAGAATGAAACCTCTTTGCTGACATGCCGAGAGCTGTGCACACTCTCGATAGTATGTTCTGGTAGAGATGGAAGGCATCTAGATAGCCACTGTATGCATACAGGATATGGGAAAGTGTTGTGCCAAAGTATTGGTCAAATTAGTTGCATAACTATATAAATGATATCTGTATGCATAATAGGTTACCATGTCAATATGATTTGATGATTATGAAGTATTACTAATCCTGTACTTAATTTTGATTTGTAGGAAAGATCATGATGAATGATGAACACTGAACAAGCAATGGATGTTCAACAAGAAGATTTACAAATCAAACAAAATATAGAAGGCTCATGGCTAGAAGATTCTCTTAGAAAGAGGAAGAGAATCATGATGAGATGTTTGCTCCAAGTGGCTAAAATAAGACCATTCTCTTAATGGTGTAATTAAAGAAGAAGTGTGAATCAGGTTCTATATGGTTCCCAGGATCGATAATCAATTGATGAGCTTAATGATCACCATGGGTGATATGGATCTCAACCTTTGCTACAAGGTTGAATATGGCTTCTATACACATATGACATGGATGCAAGAAGGAACTCACCACAGAGTTCGAATGATGTTGAGACTCATATCAATAGACCCATCTGATGAGAGATGGCACAGATAGATGACTGTAGAAATGAAATTGAAAGATCTCAGATTGATGCATTACTTTCTAGGTCTAAAAGTATGGAAAGTCTCAGAAGGAATCTCTCTCAACCAGAGAAAGTATGCTGAGAAATCTTGAGAAGACTTGATATGTTGGAATGGCCACTCTTATGGATTCCAACTTGAAGCTGTTAGGAGATGACTCATCAGAGTTAGTGGATATAACTCTGTACAGTCAAATTATTGGGTCATTGATGTATCTAACATATACTAGATTAGATATATGCTTTGTTGTGAACACCTTGAGTCAGTATCTAGTGGAAACTAGATGTGTTCACCCGATAGTTGCAAAGCATGTGATGAGGTACATAAAGGATACGATAGACTTTGATCTATGCTATCTTGGAGATCATGACTTTAGATGGCTAATCAGATGCTGGTTGGGAAGAAAGTGTATCAGACAGGAAGAACACATCAAGAGGATGTTATTGTCTGGGATTAACCATGATCTCGTGTTTTAGCTGGAAGCAGTCTAGTGTGGCTCTCAGCACAAGCAGAATATATGGCTGCTTGCTCTGCTAGTTGTGAAGAAGCTTGGCTTCAGGATTGGTTTGAATTAGAGATAGAACCAACTGTGATCCTATGTGACAAATAGAGTTGTATGAAGATGACAAAGAATCTAGTGTTCCATGATAAGTCAAAGAACATAGGGATCTAATAAGATATGATGCAGAAGGAACTAAAGTTTGAATTTGTAACAGGTTACCGATGTACTAACCAAATCTCTACCTCAAGTGAAGAAGTTACCAACATACTAACCAAACCTCTGTCTCGAGTGAAATTTGAATATTTCCGAGACAAGCTTGGTGTAGCTCAAAAGGACCCTCCTCGAAAGGGGGAGTAGTATAGTCACTGATGATGAGATTGTCTCATCGAACAACAAGGTCGATGATGAGGTAACCTGTTCTCTACACCTAGATACTTAGAAATATTTAGATTTAGGACTCTTATGCTTATAATACTTTGTTTTACATGCTTTTGATGATAAGATGTATTGGTAAGAATACATACTTTTGATGACACATGTATTGATTAATGTACTCGTATGGTTGAGGATACTTGTACTTGTATTGATGAGAATACATGTGCGGATTGTATCATCCTTGAACACTTGTTCTAAAGAGAGCCGTAGACGTGAGGTCTCCGAGAATGAAGTCCTTAGTGGACAGTTGAGGGGATTGAATCATCCCTGGACTTTCAGTCCTAAAGAGAGCCGTAGACGTGAGGTCTCCGAGAATGAAGTCCTTAGTGGACAGTTGAGGGGATTGGATCATCCCTGGACTTTCAGTCCTAAAGAGAGCCGTAGACGTGAGGTCTCCGAGAATGAAGTCCTTAGTGGACAGTTGAGGGGATTGAATCATCCCTGGACTTTCAGTCCAAAAGAGAGCCGTAGACGTGAGGTCTCCGAGAATGAAGTCCTTAGTGGACAGTTGAGGGGATTGGATCATCCCTGGACTTTCAGTCCTAAAGAGAGCCGTAGACGTGAGGTCTCCGAGAATGAAGTCCTTAGTGGACAGTTGAGGGGATTGGATCATCCCTGGACTTTCAGTCCTAAAGAGAGCCGTAGACGTGAGGTCTCCGAGAATGAAGTCCTTAGAGGACAGTTGAGGGGATTGGATCATCCCTGGACTTTCAGTCCTAAAGAGAGCCGTAGACGTGAGGTCTCCGAGAATAAAGTGATGAGGGATTGCATCATCCCGAAACTACTAGTTCAAAATGTACGTGATGGGGATTGCATCATCCCGGAACTACTAGTTCAAAATGTACGTGATGGGGATTGCATCATCCCGGAACTACTAGTTCAAAATGTACGTGATGGGGATTGCATCATCCCGGAACTACTAGTTCAAAATGTACGTGATGGGGATTGCATCATCCCGGAACTACTAGTTCAAAATGTACGTGATGGGGATTGCATCATCCCGGAACTACTAGTTCAAAATGTACGTGATGGGGATTGCATCATCCCGGAACTACTAGTTCAAAATGTACGTGATGGGGATTGCATCATCCCGGAACTACTAGTTCAAAATGTACGTGATGGGGATTGCATCATCCCGGAACTACTAGTTCAAAATGTACGTGATGGGGATTGCATCATCCCGGAACTACTAGTTCAAAATGTACGTGATGGGGATTGCATCATCCCGGAACTACTAGTTCAAAATGTACGTGATGGGGATTGCATCATCCCGGAACTACTAGTTCAAAATGTACGTGATGGGGATTGCATCATCCCGGAACTACTAGTTCAAAATGTACGTGATGGGGATTGCATCATCCCGGAACTACTAGTTCAAAATGTACGTGATGGGGATTGTATCATCCCCGGACTTCGGTCCCTGAATTGATCCGTAGACGTGTGGTCTCCGAGAAGTGGGGATTGTATCATCCCCGGACTTTGGACCCTGAATTGATCCGTAGACGAATGGTCTCCGAGAAAGTGATTTTGTATTGATGATGTGGTTACTTGTATCGGTAGGATACTTGTATTGATGATGTGGTTACTTGTATCGGTAGGATACTTGTATTGATGATGTGGTTACTTGTATCGGTAGGATACTTGTGTTGATGATGTGGTTACTTGTATCGGTATGGATACTTGTATTGATGATGTTGTTACTTGTATCGGTAGGATACATGTATTGATGACATGGTTACTTATATCAGTATGGATACTTGTATTGATGATATGTATACTTGTATTGGCATGAATACTTGTACTAATGATGTGGATACTTGTATTGTCATGGATACTTGTATTGATGACGATGCTGATGATCGTGTGATGACGATGCTGATAATCGTGTGATGACGATGCTGATAATCGTGTGATGACGATGCTGATGATCGTGTGATGACGATGCTGATAATCGTATGATGACGAAAATCATGTGATGACGATGCTGATGATCGTGTGATGACGATGCAGATAATCGTGTGATGACGATGCTGATGATCTTGTGATGACGATGCTGATGATCGTGTGATGACGATGCTGATGATCGTGTGATGACGATGCTGATGATCGTGAGATGACGATGCTGATGATCGTGTGATGACGATGCCAATGATCATGAGATGACGATGCTGATGATCGTGTGATCACGATAATCATGAGGATCCAGATGATGACAATGTTGTAGCTGTTCAAGTGCTACAGAAGATAAAGACTCAATACTGAAGATGTCGATGTTCCAGTATTGAAGATGTTCCAGTAACTGCTTGAGTTACTGATGATGATGTTGAGAAAGCTTCCAATGATTTATATATGTATCATGTATGATGTTGATGACTCCTTGCTCGTGCATATGTTGTTATAATATCCTTCTCGTTAAGGGGGAGTGTTGAGATATTGTAACTTCAAAGAATATTATATTTGTACTTTATTATTCCGGAGATGTTTCATTCCTCCGTGAAGATCTTATTGTATATCCGGAGATGTTTATTCCTCCGTCGGAATGTGGTAACTCGGGTTATTAGACTTCCCTAGTGGGGGTCGGCCCTGTATGTGTTATGTGGGTCAAAGGGTTATTAGACCACCCTAGAGGGGTCGGCCCAGTCAGTTGTAGTGGGGTATTTAACCCATTGGTTAAATACGAGCCTACGTGTACCTGTGTAAAATACATGTCAGTGTAGTGTATAAATAGAGGAGGTGTGTTCCTCATTATACACTCTCACACACTTGAGGATAGCGCACTTGTGGAGGAGAGGTCTGCTATTGTGGAGGAGGAGATCATGTCTCAGGGTTTCATCTTTGTATATTGCTGGTCATCTATATTGAGGAAGCTTTGCTGGGTTTTCTACCCCATGAGGGTTTCCCAGGATAAATCTCTGTCTCTTGTGTTTATGCTGTGCTTGTTGTTTCTTCAGTGATCCTGTATATGCTATTATTGTGAAATGGAATGTAATGCTGCTATTTTATGTCTTAGAATATTAAATCTTAACAAATGGAATCAACAAAGTATGCACATTCTACGTCATAACGACATCCTCTAGTTTGCGCATGCGTCCGGAAATAAGAAAAGCTTACTTCCACCGTTTTTTTAAATCACAGCTTCTAGAAGGTTTACATGATTTCGTAAAAAACACGAGTTTTTAGAAAATGTGTTTTATTTCATAAATGGAATCAACAAAGTATGCACATTCTACGTCATAACGACTTTCTATAGTTTGCGCATGCGTCCGGAAATAAGAAAAGCTTACTTCCACCGTTTTTTAAAATCACAGCTTCTAGAAGCTTTACATGATTTCGTAAAAAACACGAGTTTTTAGAAAATGTGTTTTATTTCATAAATGGAATCAACAAAGTATGCAAATTCTACGTCATAACGACTTTCTATAGTTTGCGCATGCGTCCGGAAATAAGAAAAGCTTACTTCCACCGTTTTTTAAAATCACAGCTTCTAGAAGGTTTACATGATTTCGTAAAAAACACGAGTTTTTAGAAAATGTGTTTTATTTCATAAATGGAATCTACAAAGTATGCAGATTCTACGTAATAACGACTTTCTATAGTTTCCGCATGCGTCCTGAAAAAAGAAAAGCTTACCTCCACCATTTTTTAAAATCACAACTTCCAGAAGGTTTACATGATTTCGTAAAAAACACGAGTTTTTAGAAAATGTGTTTTATTTCATAAATGGAATCAACAAAGTATGCAGATACTAAGTCATAACGACTTTCTATAGTTTGCGCATGCGTCCGGAAATAAGAAAAGCTTACCTCCAACATTTTTTAAAATCACAGCTTCTAGAAGGTTTACATGATTTCGTAAAAAACACGATTTTTTAGAAAATGTGTTTTATTTCATAAATGGAATCAACAAAGTATGCACATTCTACGTCATAACGACTTTCTATAGTTTGAGCATGCGTCCGGAAATAAGAAAAGCTTACTTCCATCGTTTTTTAAAATCACAGCTTCTAGAAGGTTTACATGATTTCGTAAAAAACACGAGTTTTTAGAAAATGTGTTTTATTTCATAAATGGAATCTACAAAGTATGCACATTCTATGTCATAACGACTTTCTATAGTTTGCGCATGCGTCCGGAAATAAGAAAAGCTTACTTCCACCGTTTTTTAAAATCACAACTTCTAGAGGGTTTACATGATTTCGTAAAAAACACGAGTTTTTAGAAAATGTGTTTTATTTCATAAATGTAATCTACAAAGTATGCACATTCTACGTCATAACGACTTTCTATAGTTTGCGGATGCGTCCGGAAATAAGAAAAGCTTACTTCCACCGTTTTTTAAAATCACAGCTTCTGGAAGGTTTACATGATTTCATAAAAAACACGAGTTTTTAGAAAATGTGTTTTATTTCATAAATGGAATCTACAAAGTACGCACATTCTACGTGATAACGACTTTCTATAGTTTGCGCATGCGTTCGGAAATAAGAAAAGCTTACTTCCCCCATTTTTTAAAATCACAGCTTCTAGAAGGTTTACATGATTTCGTAAAAAACACGAGTTTTTAGAAAATGTGTTTTATTTCATAAATGGAATCAACAAAGTATGCACATTCTACGTCATAACGACTTTCTATAGTTTGTGCATGCGTCCGGAAATAAGAAAATCTTACTTCCCCCCGTTTTTTAAAATCACAGCTTCTAGAAGGTTTACATGATTTCTTAAAAAACACGAGTTTTTAGAAAATGTGTTTTATTTAATAAATGGAATCAACAAAGTATGCACATTCTATGTCATAATGACTTTCTATAGTTTGCGCATGCGTCCGGAAATAAGAAAAGCTTACTTCCACCATTTTTTCAAATCACAGCTTCTTGAAGGTTTACATGATTTCTTAAAAAACACGAGTTTGTAGAAAATGTGTTTTATTTCATAAATGGAATCAACAAAGTATGCACATTCTACGTCATAACGACTTTCTAAAGTTTGCGCATGCGTCCGGAAATAAGAAAAGCTTACTTCCACCGTTTTTTAAAATCACAGCTTCTAGAAGGTTTACATGATTTCTTAAAAAAACACGAGTTTTTAGAAAATGTGTTTTATTTCATAAATGGAATCAACAAAGTCTGCACATTCTACGTCATAACGAATTTCTATAGTTTGCGCATTCGTCCGGACATAAGAAAAGCTTACTTCCACCGTTTTTTAAAATCACAGCTTCTAGAAGGTTTACATGATTTCGTAAAAAACACGAGTTTTTAGAAAATGTGTTTTATTTGATAAATGGAATCTACAAAGTATGCACATTATACGTCATAACGACTTTCTATAGTTTGTGCATTCGTCCGGAAATAAGAAAAGCTTACTTCCACCGCTTTTTAAAATCACAGCTTCTAGAAGGTTTACATGATTTGTTTAAAAACACCAGTTTTTAGAAAATGTGTTTTATTTCATAAATGGAATCAATAAAGTATGCACATTCTACGTCATAACGACTTTCTATAGTTTGCCCATGCGTTTGGAAATAAGAAAAGCTTACTTCCCCCGTTTTTTAAATTCACAGCTTCTAGAAGTTTTACATGATTTGTTAAAAAACACGAGTTTTTAGAAAATGTGTTTTATTTCATAAATGGGATCAACAAAGTATGCACATTCTACGTCATAACGACTTTCTATAGTTTGCCCAGGCGTCCGGAAATAAGAAAAGCTTACTTCCACCGTTTTCTAAAATCACAGCTTCTAGAAGGTTTACATGATTTCGTAAAAAACACGAGTTTTTAGAAAATGTGTTTTATTTAATAAATGGAATCTACAAAGTATGCACATTCTACGTCATAACGACTTTGTATAGTTTGCGCATGCGTCCGGAAATAAGAAAAGCTTACTTCCACCGTTTTTTAAAATCACAGCTTCTAGAGGGTTTACATGATTTCGTAAAAAACATGAGTTTTTAGAAAATGTGTTTTATTTCATAAATGGAATCTACAAAGTATACACATTCTATGTCATAACGACTTTCTATAGTTTACGCATGCGTCCGGAAATAAGAAAAGCTTACTTCCACCGTTTTTTAAAATCACAGCTTCTAGAAGGTTTACATGATTTCGTAAAAACTGTGAGTTTTTAGAAAATGTGTTTTATTTCATAAATGGAATCAACAAAGTATGCACATTCTACGTCGTAACGACTTTCTATAGTTTGCGCATGCATCCGGAAATAAGAAAAGCTTACTTACCCCGTTTTTTAAAATCACAGCTTCTAGAAGGTTGACATGATTTCTTAAAAAACACGAGTTTTTAGAAAATGTGTTTTATTTCATAAATGGAATCAACAAAGTATGCAAATTCTACGTCATAACGACTTTCTATAGTTTTCCCCATGCATCTGGAAATAAGAAAAGCTTACTTCCACCGTTTTTGAAAATCACAGCTTCTAGAAGGTTTACATGATTTCTTAAAAAACATGAGTTTTTAGAAAATGTGTTTTATTTCATAAATGGAATCAACAAAGTATGCACATTCTACGTCATAACGACTTTCTATAGTTTGCGCATGCGTGCGGAAATAAGAAAAGCTGACTTCCACCGTTTTTTAAAATCACAGCTTCTAGAAGGTTTACATGATTTCTTAAAAAACACGAGTTTTTAGAAAATGTGTTTTATTTCATAAATGGAATCAACAAAGTCTGCACATTCTACGTCATAACGACTTTCAATAGTTTGCGAATTCGTCCGGAAATAAGAAAAGCTTACTTCCACCGTTTTTTAAAATCACAGCGTCTAGAAGGTTTACATGATTTCGTAAAAAACACGAGTTTTTAGAAAATGTGTTTTATTTGATAAATGGAATCAACAAAGTATGCACATTCTACGTCATCACGACTTTCTATAGTTTGCGCATGCGTTTGGAAATAAGAAAAGCTTACTTCCACCATTTTTTAAAATCACAGGTTCTAGAAGGTTGACATGATTTCGTAAAAAACACGAGTTTTTAGAAAATGTGTTTTATTTCATAAATGGAATCAACAAAGTATGCACATTCTACGTCATAACGACTTTCTATAGTTTGTGCATGCATCTGGAATTAGGAAAAGCTTACTTCCACCGTTTTTTAAAATCACAGCTTGTAGAAGGTTTACATGATTTCGTAAAAAACACGAGTTTTTAGAAAATGTGTTTTATTTCATAAACGGAATCAACAAAGTATGCACATTCTACGTCATAACGAATTTCTATAGTTTGCGCATTCGTATGGAAAGAAGAAAAGCTTACTTCCACTGTTTTTTAAAATCACAGCTTCTAGAAGGTTTACATGATTTCGTAAAAAACACGAGTTTTTATAAAATGTGTTTTATTTCATAAACGGAATCAACAAAGTATGCACATTCTACGTCATAACGAATTCTATAGTTTGCGCATGCATTTGGAAATAAGAAAAGCTTACTTCCCCCGTTTTTTAAAATCATAGCTTCTAGAAGGTTTAAATGATTTCTTAAAAAACACGAGTTTTTAGAAAATGTGTTTTATTTCATAAATGGAATCAACAAAGTATGCAGATACTACGTCATAACGACTTTCTATAGTTTGCGCATTCGTCCGGAAATAAGAAAAGCTTACTTCCACCGTTTTTTAAAATCACAGCTTCTAGGAGGTTTACATGATTTCGTAAAAAACAGGAGGTTTTAGAAAATGTGTTTTATTTCATAAATGGAATCTACAAAGTATGCACATTCTATGTCATAACGACTTTCTATAGTTGGGCATGCGTCCGGAAATAAGAAAAGCTTACTTCCACCGTTTTTTGAAATCACAGCTTCTAGAAGGTTTACATGATTTCGTAAAAAACACGAGTTTTTAGAAAATGTGTTTTATTTCATAAATGGAATCTACAAAGTATGCACATTCTATGCCATACAGACTTTCTATAGTTTGCGCATGCGTTTGGAAATAAGAAAAGCTTACTTCACCCGTTTTTTAAAATCACAGCTTCTAGAAGGTTTACATGATTTCTTAAAAAACATGAGTTTTTAGAAAATGTGTTTTATTTCATAAATGGAATCAACAAAGTATGCACATTCTACGTCATAATGAATTTCTATAGTTTGCGCATGCTTTTGTAAATAACAAAAGCTTACTTCCCACGTTTTTTAAAATCACAGCTTCTAGAAGGTTTACATGATTTCTTAAAAAACACGAGTTTTTAGAAAATGTGTTTTATTTCATAAATGGAAACAACAAAGTATGTACATTCTACGTCATAACGACATTCTATAGTTTGCGCATGCGTCCGGAAAAATGAAAAACTTACTTCCACCGTTTTTTAAAATCACAGCTTCTAGAAGGTTTAATGACTTCGTAAAAAACACGAGTTTTTAGAAAATGTGTTTTATTTCATAAATGGAATCTACAAAGTATGCACATTCTACGTCATAACGACTTTCTATAGTTTGCGCACGCATCCGGAAATAAGAAAAGCTTACTTCCCCCTTTTTTTAAAATCACAGCTTCTAGAAGGTTTACATGATTTCTTAAAAAACACGAGTTTTTAGAAAATGTGTTTTATTTCAGAAATGGAATCAATAAAGTATGCACATTCTACGTCATAACGACTTTCTATAGTTTGCGCATGCATTTGGAAATAAGAAAAGCTTACTTCCCCCGTTTTTTAAAATCACAGCTTCTAGAAGGTTTAAATGATTTCTTAAAAAACACGAGTTTTTAGAAAATGTGTTTTATTTCATAAATGGAATCAACAAAGTATGCAGATACTACGTCATAACAACTTTCTATAGTTTGCGCATTCGTCCGGAAATAAGAAAAGCTTACTTCCACCGTTTTTTAAAATCACAGCTTCTAGGAGGTTTACATGATTTCGTAAAAAACAGGAGGTTTTAGAAAATGTGTTTTATTTCATAAATGGAATCTACAATGTATGCACATTCTATGTCAAAACGACTTTCTATAGTTGGGCATGCGTCCGGAAATAAGAAAAGCTTACTTCCACCGTTTTTTGAAATCACAGCTTCTAGAAGGTTTACATGATTTCGTAAAAAACACAAGTTTTTAGAAAATCTGTTTTATTTCATAAATGGAATCTACAAATTATGCACATTCTACGTCATAACGACTTTCTATAGTTTGCGCATGCGTCCGGAAATAAGAAAATCTTACTTCCACCCTTTTTTAAAATCACAGCTTCTAGAAGGTTTACATGACTTCGTAAAACACACGAGTTTTTAGAAAATGTGTTTTATTTCATAAATGGAATCTACAAAGTATGCACATTCTACGTCATAACGACTTTCTATAGTTTGCGCACGCATCCGGAAATAAGAAAAGCTTACTTCCCCCGTTTTTTAAAATCACAGCTTCTAGAAGGTTTACATGATTTCTTAAAAAACACGAGTTTTTAGAAAATGTGTTTTATTTCATAAATGGAATCAACAAAGTATGCACATTCTACGTCATAACGAATTCTATAGTTTGCGCATGCATTTGGAAATAAGAAAAGCTTACTTCCCCCGTTTTTTAAAATCATAGCTTCTAGAAGGTTTAAATGATTTCTTAAAAAACACGAGTTTTTAGAAAATTGTGTTTTATTTCATAAATGGAATCAACAAAGTATGTAGATACTACGTCATAACGACTTTCTATAGTTTGCGCATTCGTCCGGAAATAAGAAAAGCTTACTTCCACCGTTTTTTAAAATCACAGCTTCTAGGAGGTTTACATGATTTCGTAAAAAACAGGAGGTTTTAGAAAATGTGTTTTATTTCATAAATGGAATCTACAAACTATGCACATTCTACGTCATAACGACTTTCTATAGTTTGCGCATGCGTCCGGAAATAAGAAAATCTTACTTCCACCCTTTTTTAAAATCACAGCTTCTAGAAGGTTTACATGACTTCGTAAAACACACGAGTTTTTAGAAAATGTGTTTTATTTCATAAATGGAATCTACAAAGTATGCACATTCTACGTCATAACGACTTTCTATAGTTTGCGCATGCGTCCAGAAATAAGAAGAGCTTACTTCCACCATTTTTTAAAATCACAACTTCTAGAAGGTTTACATGATTTCTTAAAAAACACGAGTTTTTAGAAAATGTGTTTTATTTCATAAATGGAATCAACAAAGTATGCACATTCTAGTCATAACGACTTTCTATAGTTTGCGCATGCGTCCAGAAATAAGAAAAGCTTACTTCCACCATTTTTTAAAATCACAGCTTCTAGAAGGTTTACATGATTTCGTAGAAAACACGAGTTTTTAGAAAATGTGTTATATTTCATAAATTGAATCAACAAATTATGCACATTCTACGTCATAACGACTTTCTATAGTTTGCGCATTCGTCCAAAAATAAGAAAAGCTTACTTCCACCGTTTTTTAAAATCACAGCTTCTAGAAGGTTTACATGATTTCGTAAAAGACACGAGTTTTTAAAAAATGTGTTTTATTTCATAAATCGAATCTACAAAATATGCACATTCTATGTCATAACGACTTTCTATAGTTTGCGATTGCGTCCGGAAATAAGAAAAGCTTACTTCCCCCGTTTTTTAAAATCACAGCTTCTAGAAGGTTTACATGATTTCTTAAAAAACACGAGTTTTTAGAAAATGTGTTTTATTTCATAAATGGAATCAACAAAGTATGCACATTCTACATCATAACGACTTTCTATAGTTTGCGCATGCATTTGGAAATAAGAAAAGCTTACTTCCCCCGTTTTTTAAAATCACAGCTTCTAGAAGGTTTACATGATTTCTTAAAAAACACGAGTTTTTAGAAAATGTGTTTTATTTCATAAATGGAATCAACAAAGTATGCACATTCTAAGTCATAACGACTTTCTATAGTTTGCGCATGCGTCCAGAAATAAGAAAAGCTTACTTCCACCATTTTTGAAAATCACAGCTTCTAGAAGGTTTACATTATTTTCTTAAAAAACCCGAGTTTTTAGAAAATGTGTTTTATTTCATAAATGGAATCAACAAAGTATGCACATTCTAAGTCATAACGACTTTCTATAGTTTGCGCATGCGTCCAGAAATAAGAAAAGCTTACTTCCACCATTTCTTAAAATCACAGCTTCTGGAAGGTTTACATGATTTCGTAAAAAACACGAGTTTTTAAATAATGTGTTATATTTCATAAATTGAATCAACAAATTATGCACATTCTACGTCATAACGACTGTCTATAGTTTGCGCATTCGTCCGGAAATAAGAAAAGCTTACTTCCACCGTTTTTTAAAATCACAGCTTCTAGAAGGTTTACATGATTTCGTAAAAGACACGAGTTTTTAAAAAATGTGTTTTATTTCATAAATGGAATCTACAAAGTATGCACATTCTATATCATAACGACTTTCTATAGTTTGCGCATGCGTTCGGAAATAAGAAAAGCTTACTTCGCCCGTTTTTTAAAATCACAGCTTCTAGAAGGTTTACATGATTTCTTAAAAAACACGAGTTTTTAGAAAATGTGTTTTATTTTATAAATGGAATCAACAAAGTATGCACATTCTACGTCATAACGACTTTCTATACTTTACGCATGCGTTTGGAAATAAGAAGAGCTTACTTCCCCCATTTTTTAAAATCACGACTTCTAGAAGGTTTACATGATTTCTTAAAAAACACGAGTTTTTAGAAAATGTGTTTTATTTCATAAATGGAATCAACAAAGTATGCACATTCTACGTCATAACGACTTTCTATAGTTTTCGCATGCGTCCGGAAATAAGAAAAGCTTACTTCCACCGTTTTTTTAAAATCACAGCTTCTAGAAGGTTTACATGATTTCTTAAAAAACATGAGTTTTTAGAAAATGTGTTTTATTTCATAAATGGAATCAACAAAGTATGCACATTCTACGTCATAACGACTTTCTATAGTTTGCGTATTCGTCCGGAAATAACAAAAGCTTACTTCCACCGTTTTTGAAAATCACAGCTTCTAGAAGGTTTACATGATTTCGTAAAAAACAGGAGGTTTTAGAAAATGTGTTTTATTTCATAAATGGAGTCTACAAAGTATGCACATTCTATGTCATAACGACCTTCTATAGTTGGACATGCGTCCGGAAATAAGAAAAGCTTACTTCCACCGTTTTTTGAAATCACAGCTTCTAGAAGGTTTACATGATTTCGTAAAAAACACGAGTTTTTAGAAAATGTGTTTTATTTCATAAATGGAATCTACAAAGTATGCACATTCTACGTCATAACGACTTTCTATAGTTTGCGCATGCGTTCGGAAATAAGAAAAGCTTACTTCCACCGTTTTTTTAAAATCACAGCTTCTGGAAGGTTTACATGACTTCGTAAAAAACACGAGTTTTTAGAAAATGTGTTTTATTTCATAAATGGAATCTACAAAGTATGCACATTCTACGTCATAACGACTTTTTATAGTTTGCGCATTGTCCGGAAATAAGAAAAGCTTACTTCCCCCATTTTTTAAAATCACAGCTTCTAGAAGGTTTACATGATTTCTTAAAAAACACGAGTTTTTAGAAAATGTGTTTTATTTCATAAATGGAATCAACAAAGTATGCACATTCTACGTCATAACGACTTTCTATAGTTTGCGCATGCATTTGGAAATAAGAAAAGCTTACTTCCCCCGTTTTTTAAAATCACAGCTTCTAGAAGGTTTACATGATTTCTTAAAAAACACGAGTTTTTAGAAAATGTGTTTTATTTCATAAATGGAATCAACAAAGTATGCACATTCTAAGTCATAACGACTTTCTATAGTTTGCGCATGCGTCCAGAAATAAGAAAAGCTTACTTCCCCCATTTTTTAAAATCACAGCTTCTAGAAGGTTTACATGATTTCTTAAAAAACACGAGTTTTTAGAAAATGTGTTTTATTTCATAAATGGAATCAACAAAGTATGCACATTCTACATCATAACGACATTCTATAGTTTGCGCATTCGTCAGGAAATAAGAAAAGCTTACTTCCACCGTTTTTTAAAATCACAGCTTCTAGAAGGTTTACATGATTTCGTAAAAAACACGAGTTTTTAGAAAATGTGTTATATTTCATAAATTGAATCAACAAAGTATGCACATTTTACGTCATAACAACTTTCTATAGTTTGCGCATGCATCCGGAAATAAGAAAAACTTACTTCCACCGTTTTTTAAAATCACAGCTTCTAGAAGGTTTACATGATTTCGTAAAAAACACGAGTTTTTAGAAAATGTGTTTTATTTCATAAATGGAATCTATAAAGTATGCACATTCTACATCATAACGACTTTCTATAGTTTGCGCATGCGTCCGGAAATAAGAAAAGCTTACTTCCCCCGTTTTTTAAAATCACAGCTTCAAGAAGGTTTACATGATTTCTTAAAAAACACGAGTTTTTAGAAAATGTGTTTTATTTCATAAATGGAATCAACAAAGTATGCACATTCTACGTCATAACGACTTTCTATAGGTTGCGCATGCGTCCGGAAATAAGAAAAGCTTACTTCCACCGTTTTTTAAAATCACAGCTTCTAGAAGGTTTACATGATTTTGTAAAAAACACGAGTTTTTAGAAAATGTCTTTTATTTCATAGATGGAATCGACAAAGTATGCACATTCTACGTCATAATGACTTTCTATAGTTTGCGCATGCGTCCGGAAATAAGAAAAGCTTATTTCCCCCGTTTTTTAAAATCACAGCTTCTAGAAGGTTTACATGATTTCTTAAAAAACATGAGATTTTAGAAAATGTGTTTTATTTCATAAATGGAATCAACAAAGTATGCAGATTCTACATCATAACGACTTTCTATAGTTTGCGCATGCGTCCGGAAATAAGAAAAGCTTACCTCCCCCGTTTTTTAAAATCACAGATTCTAGAAGGTTTACATGATTTCGTAAAAAACACGAGTTTTTAGAAAATGTGTTTTATTTCATAAATAGAATCAACAAAGTATGCACATTCTACGTCATAACAACTTTCTATAGTTTGTGCATGCGTTCGAAAATAAGAAAAGCTTACTTCCACCGTTTTTTAAAATCACAGCTTCTAGAAGCTTTACATGGTTTCGTAAAAAATGGAATCAACAAAGTATGTACATTCTACGCCATAACGACTTTCTATAGTTTGCGCATGCGTCCGGAAATAAGAAAAGCTTACTTCCACCGTTTTTTAAAATCACAGCTTCTAGAACGTTTACATGATTTCATAAAAAACACGAGTTTTTAGAAAATGTGTTTTATTTCATAAATGGAATCAACAAAGCATGCACATTCTACGTCATAACGACATTCTATAGTTTACGCATGCGTCCGGAAATAAGAAAAGATTACTTCCCCCGTTTTTTAAAATCATAGCTTCTAGAAGGTTTAAATGATTTCTTAAAAAACACGAGTTTTTAGAAAATGTGTTTTATTTCATAAATGGAATCAACAAAGTATGTAGATACTACGTCATAACGACTTTCTATAGTTTGCGCATGCATCCGGAAATAAGAAAAGCTTACCTCCACCATTTTTTAAAATCACAGCTTCTAGAAGGTTTACATGATTTCGTAAAAAACACGAGTTTTTAGAAAATGTGTTTTATTTCATAAATGGAATCTACAAAGTATGCACATTCTACGTCATAACGACTTTCTATAGTTTGCGCATGCGTCCGGAAATAAGAAAAGCTTACTTCCACCGTTTTTTAAAATCACAACTTCTAGAAGCTTTACATGATTTCGTAAAAAACATGAGTTTTTAGAAAATGTGTTTTATTTCATAAATGGAATCTACAAAGTATGCACATTCTACGAAATAACGACTTTCTATAGTTTGCGCATGCGTAAGGAAATAAGAAAAGCTTACTTCCCCCATTTTTTAAAATCACATCTTCTAGAAGGTTTACATGATTTCTTAAAAAACACGAGTTTTTAGAAAATGTGTTTTTTTTCATAAATGGAATCAACAAAGTATGTACATTCTACGTCATAACGACTTTCTATAGTTTGCGCATGCATCCAGAAATAAGAAAAGCTTACTTCCACCGTTTTTTAAAATCACAGCTTCTAGAAGGTTTACATGATTTCGTAAAAAACATGAGTTTCCAGAAAATGTGTTTTATTTCATAAATGGAATCAACAAAGTATGCACATTTTACGTCATAACAACTTTCTATAGTTTGCGCATGCGTCCGGAAATAAGAAAAACTTACTTCCACCGTTTTTTAAAATCACAGCTTCTAGAAGGTTTAGATGATTTCGTAAAAAACACGAGTTTTTAGAAAATGTGTTTTATTTCATAAATGGAATCTATAAAGTATGCACATTCTACATCATAACGACTTTCTATAGTTTGCGCATGCGTCCGGAAATAAGAAAAGCTTACTTCCCCCGTTTTTTAAAATCACAGCTTCAAGAAGGTTTACATGATTTCTTAAAAAAAAACGAGTTTTTAGAAAATGTGTTTTATTTCATAAATGGAATCAACAAAGTATGCACATTCTACGTCATAACGACTTTCTATAGGTTGCGCATGCGTCCGGAAATAAGAAAAGCTTACTTCCACCGTTTTTTAAAATCACAGCTTCTAGAAGGTTTACATGATTTTGTAAAAAACACGAGTTTTTAGAAAATGTCTTTTATTTCATAGATGGAATCTACAAAGTATGCACATTCTACGTCATAATGACTTTCTATAGTTTGCGCATGCGTCCGGAAATAAGAAAAGCTTAATTCCCCCGTTTTTTAAAATCACAGCTTCTAGAAGGTTTACATGATTTCTTAAAAAACATGAGATTTTAGAAAATGTGTTTTATTTCATAAATGGAATCAACAAAGTATGCAGATTCTACATCATAACGACTTTCTATAGTTTGCGCATGCGTCCGGAAATAAGAAAAGCTTACCTCCCCCGTTTTTTAAAATCACAGATTCTAGAAGGTTTACATGATTTCGTAAAAAACACGAGTTTTTAGAAAATGTGTTTTATTTCATAAATAGAATCAACAAAGTATGCACATTCTACGTCATAACAACTTTCTATAGTTTGTGCATGCGTTCGGAAATAAGAAAAGCTTACTTCCACCGTTTTTTAAAATCACAGCTTCTAGAAGCTTTACATGGTTTCGTAAAAAATGGAATCAACAAAGTATGTACATTCTACGCCATAACGACTTTCTATAGTTTGCGCATGCGTCCGGAAATAAGAAAAGCTTACTTCCACCGTTTTTTAAAATCACAGCTTCTAGAACGTTTACATGATTTCATAAAAAACACGAGTTTTTAGAAAATGTGTTTTATTTCATAAATGGAATCAACAAAGCATGCACATTCTACGTCATAACGACTTTCTATAGTTTGCGCATGCGTCCGGAAATAAGAAAAGCTTACTTCCCCCGTTTTTTAAAATCACAGCTTCTAGAAGGTTTACATGATTTCTTAAAAAACACGAGTTTTTAGAAAATGTGTTTTATTTCATTAATGGAAACAACATAGTATGCACATTCTACGTCATAACGACTTTCTATAGTTTGCGCATGCGTCCGGAAATAAGAAAAGCTTACTTCCACCGTTTTTTAAAATCACAACTTCTAGAAGGTTTACATGATTTCTTAAAAAACACGAGTTTTTAGAAAATGTGTTTTATTTCATAAATGGAATCAACAAAGTATGTACATTCTACGTCATAACGACTTTCTATAGTTTGCGCATGCGTCCGGAAATAAGAAAAGCTTACTTCCACCGTTTTTTAAAATCACAGCTTCTAGAAGGTTTACATGATTTCTTAAAAAACACGAGTTTTTAGAGAATGTGTTTTATTTCATAAATGGAATCAACAAAGTATGTACATTCTACGTCATAATGACTTTCTATAGTTTGCGCATGCGTCCGGAAATAAGAAAAGCTTACTTCCCCCGTTTTTTGAAATCACAGCTTCTAGAAGGTTTACATGATTTCTTAAAAAACACGAGATTTTAGAAAATGTGTTTTATTTCATAAATGGAATCAACAAAGTATGCACATTCTACGTCATAACGACTTTCTATAGTTTGCGCATGCGTCCGGAAATAAGAAAAGCTTACCTCCCCCGTTTTTTAAAATCACAGATTCTAGAAGGTTTATATGATTTCGTAAAAAACACAAGTTTTTAGAAAATGTGTTTTATTTCATAAATAGAATCTACAAAGTATGCACATTCTACGTCATAACGACTTTCTATAGTTTGTGCATGCATTAGGAAATAAGAAAAGCTTACTTCCACCGTTTTTTAAAATCACAGCTTCTAAAAGCTTTACATGATTTCGTAAAAAATGGAATCAACAAAGTATGTACATTCTACGTCATAACGACTTTCTATAGTTTGCGCATGCATCCGGAAATAAGAAAAGCTTACTTCCACCGTTTTTTAAAATCACAGCTTCTAGAAGGTTTACATGATTTCGTAAAAAACACGAGTTTTTAGAAAATGTGTTTTATTTGATAAATGGAATCAACAAAGTATGCACATTCTATGTCATAATGACTTTCTATAGTTTGCGCATTCGTCCGGAAATAAGAAAAGCTTACTTCCACCGTTTTTTAAAATCACAGCTTGTAGAAGGTTTACATGATTTCGTAAAAAACACGAGTTTTTAGAAGATGTGTTTTATTTCATAAATGGAATCTACAAAGTATGCACATTCTAAGTCATAACGACTTTCTATAGTTTGCGCATGCGTCCGGAAATAAGAAAATCTTACTTCCACCGTTTTTTAAAATCACAGCTTCTAGAAGCTTTACATGATTTCGTAAAAAACACGAGTTTTTAGAAAATGTGTTTTATTTCATAAATGGAATCAACAAAGTATGCACATTCTACGTCATAACGACTTTCTATAGTTTGCGCATGCGTTTGGAAATAAGAAAAGATTACTTCCCCCGTTTTTTAAAATCACAGCTTCTAGAAGGTTTACATGATTTCTTAAAAAACACGAGTTTTTAGAAAATGTGTTTTATTTCATAAATGGAATCAACAAAGTATGCACATTCTACGTCATAACGACTTTCTATAGGTTGCGGATGCGTCTGGAAATAAGAAAAGCTTACTTCCACCGTTTTTTAAAATCACAGCTTCTAGAAGGTTTACATGATTTCGTAAAAAACACGAGTTTTTAGAAAATGTGTTTTATTTCATAAATGGAATCAACAAAGTATGCAAATTCTACGTCATAACGACTTTCTATAGTTTGGGCATTCGTCCGGAAATAAGAAAAGCTTACTTCCACCGTTTTTTAAAATCACAGCTTGAAGAAGGTTTACATGATTTCGTAAAAAACACGAGTTTTTAGAAGATGTGTTTTATTTCATAAATGGAATCTACAAAGTATGCACATTCTAAGTCATAACGACTTTCTATAGTTTGCGCATGCGTCCGGAAATAAGAAAATCTTACTTCCACCGTTTTTTAAAATCACAGCTTCTAGAAGCTTTACATGATTTCGTAAAAAACACGAGTTTTTAGAAAATGTGTTTTATTTCATAAATGGAATCAACAAAGTATGCACATTCTACGTCATAACAACTTTCTATAGTTTGCGCATGCGTTTGGAAATAAGAAAAGCTTACTTCCCCCGTTTTTTAAAATCACAGCTTCTAGAAGGTTTACATGATTTCTTAAAAAACACGAGTTTTTAGAAAATGTGTTTTATTTCATAAATGGAATCAACAAAGTATGCACATTCTACGTCATAACGACTTTCTATAGGTTGTGCATGCGTCTGGAAATAAGAAAAGCTTACTTCCACCGTTTTTTAAAATCACAGCTTCTAGAAGGTTTACATGATTTCGTAAAAAACACGAGTTTTTAGAAAATGTGTTTTATTTCATAAATGGAATCTACAAAGTATGCACATTCTACGTCATAACGACTTTCTATAGTTTGCGCATACGTCCAGAAATAAGAAAAACTTACTTCCACCGTTTTTTAAAATCACAGCTTCTAGAAGGTTTACATGCTTTCGTAAAAAACGCGAGTTTTTAGAAAATGTGTTTTATTTCATCAGTGGAATCAACAAAGTATGCATATTCTACGTCATAACGAATTTCTATAGTTTGCGCATTCGTCCGGAAATAAGAAAAGCTTACTTCCACCGTTTTTTAAAATCACAGCTTCTAGAAGGTTTACATGATTTCGTAAAAAACACGAGTTTTTAGAAAATGTGTTTTATTTCATAAATGGAATCAACAAAGTATGTACATTCTACGTCATAACGACTTTCTATAGTTTGCGCATGCGTCCGGAAATAAGAAAAGCTTACTTCCACCGTTTTTTAAAATCACAGCTTCTAGAAGGTTTACATGATTTCTTAAAAAACACGAGTTTTTAGAGAATGTGTTTTATTTCATAAATGGAATCAACAAAGTATGTACATTCTACGTCATAATGACTTTCTATAGTTTGCGCATGCGTCCGGAAATAAGAAAAGCTTACTTCCCCCGTTTTTTGAAATCACAGCTTCTAGAAGGTTTACATGATTTCTTAAAAAACACGAGATTTTAGAAAATGTGTTTTATTTCATAAATGGAATCAACAAAGTATGCACATTCTACGTCATAACGACTTTCTATAGTTTGCGCATGCGTCCGGAAATAAGAAAAGCTTACCTCCCCCGTTTTTTTAAAATCACAGATTCTAGAAGGTTTATATGATTTCGTAAAAAACACAAGTTTTTAGAAAATGTGTTTTATTTCATAAATAGAATCTACAAAGTATGCACATTCTACGTCATAACGACTTTCTATAGTTTGTGCATGCATTAGGAAATAAGAAAAGCTTACTTCCACCGTTTTTTAAAATCACAGCTTCTAAAAGCTTTACATGATTTCGTAAAAAATGGAATCAACAAAGTATGTACATTCTACGTCATAACGACTTTCTATAGTTTGCGCATGCATCCGGAAATAAGAAAAGCTTACTTCCACCGTTTTTTAAAATCACAGCTTCTAGAAGGTTTACATGATTTCGTAAAAAACACGAGTTTTTAGAAAATGTGTTTTATTTGATAAATGGAATCAACAAAGTATGCACATTCTATGTCATAATGACTTTCTATAGTTTGCGCATTCGTCCGGAAATAAGAAAAGCTTACTTCCACCGTTTTTTAAAATCACAGCTTGTAGAAGGTTTACATGATTTCGTAAAAAACACGAGTTTTTAGAAGATGTGTTTTATTTCATAAATGGAATCTACAAAGTATGCACATTCTAAGTCATAACGACTTTCTATAGTTTGCGCATGCGTCCGGAAATAAGAAAATCTTACTTCCACCGTTTTTTAAAATCACAGCTTCTAGAAGCTTTACATGATTTCGTAAAAAACACGAGTTTTTAGAAAATGTGTTTTATTTCATAAATGGAATCAACAAAGTATGCACATTCTACGTCATAACGACTTTCTATAGTTTGCGCATGCGTTTGGAAATAAGAAAAGATTACTTCCCCCGTTTTTTAAAATCACAGCTTCTAGAAGGTTTACATGATTTCTTAAAAAACACGAGTTTTTAGAAAATGTGTTTTATTTCATAAATGGAATCAACAAAGTATGCACATTCTACGTCATAACGACTTTCTATAGGTTGCGGATGCGTCTGGAAATAAGAAAAGCTTACTTCCACCGTTTTTTAAAATCACAGCTTCTAGAAGGTTTACATGATTTCGTAAAAAACACGAGTTTTTAGAAAATGTGTTTTATTTCATAAATGGAATCAACAAAGTATGCAAATTCTACGTCATAACGACTTTCTATAGTTTGGGCATTCGTCCGGAAATAAGAAAAGCTTACTTCCACCGTTTTTTAAAATCACAGCTTGAAGAAGGTTTACATGATTTCGTAAAAAACACGAGTTTTTAGAAGATGTGTTTTATTTCATAAATGGAATCTACAAAGTATGCACATTCTAAGTCATAACGACTTTCTATAGTTTGCGCATGCGTCCGGAAATAAGAAAATCTTACTTCCACCGTTTTTTAAAATCACAGCTTCTAGAAGCTTTACATGATTTCGTAAAAAACACGAGTTTTTAGAAAATGTGTTTTATTTCATAAATGGAATCAACAAAGTATGCACATTCTATGTCATAACAACTTTCTATAGTTTGCGCATGCGTTTGGAAATAAGAAAAGCTTACTTCCCCCGTTTTTTAAAATCACAGCTTCTAGAAGGTTTACATGATTTCTTAAAAAACACGAGTTTTTAGAAAATGTGTTTTATTTCATAAATGGAATCAACAAAGTATGCACATTCTACGTCATAACGACTTTCTATAGGTTGCGCATGCGTCTGGAAATAAGAAAAGCTTACTTCCACCGTTTTTTAAAATCACAGCTTCTAGAAGGTTTACATGATTTCGTAAAAAACACGAGTTTTTAGAAAATGTGTTTTATTTCATAAATGGAATCTACAAAGTATGCACATTCTACGTCATAACGACTTTCTATAGTTTGCGCATACGTCCAGAAATAAGAAAAACTTACTTCCACCGTTTTTTAAAATCACAGCTTCTAGAAGGTTTACATGCTTTCGTAAAAAACGCGAGTTTTTAGAAAATGTGTTTTATTTCATCAGTGGAATCAACAAAGTATGCATATTCTACGTCATAACGAATTTCTATAGTTTGCGCATTCGTCCGGAAATAAGAAAAGCTTACTTCCACCGTTTTTTAAAATCACAGCTTCTAGAAGGTTTACATGATTTCGTAAAAAACACGAGTTTTTAGAAAATGTGTTTTATTTCATAAATGGAATCTACAAAGTATGCACATTCTACGTCATAACGACTTTCTATAGTTTGCGCACGCGTCCGGAAATAAGATAAGCTTACTTCCACCGTTTTTTAAAATCATAGCTTCTAGAAGGTTTACATGATTTCGTAAAAAACACGAGTTTTTAGAAAATGTGTTTTATTTCATAAATGGAATCAACAAAGTATGCAGATTCTACGTCATCATGACTTTCTATAGTTTGCGCATGCGTCCGGAAATAAGAAAAGCTTACCTCCACCGTTTTTTAAAATCACAGCTTCTAGAAGGTTTACATGATTTCGTAGAAAACACGAGTTTTTAGAAAATGTGTTTTATTTCATAAATGGAATCTACAAAGTATGCACATTCTACGTCATAACGACTTTCTATAGTTTGCGCATTCGTCCGGAAATAAGAAAAGCTTACTTCCACCGTTTTTTAAAATCACAGCTTCTAGAAGGTTTACATGATTTCGTAAAAAACATGAGTTTTTAGAAAATGTGTTTTATTTCATAAATGGAATCTACAAAGTATGCACATTCTACGTCATAACGACTTTCTATAGTTTGCGCATGCGTCCGGAAATAAGAAAAGCTTACTTCAACCATTTTATAAAATCACAGCTTCTAGAAGGTTTACATGATTTCGTAAAAAACACGAGTTTTTAGAAAATGTGTTTTATTTCATAAATGGAATCAACAAAGTATGCAGATTCTACGTCATGACGACTTTCTATAGTTTGCGCATGCGTCCGGAAATAAGAAAATCTTACTTCCACCGTTTTTTAAAATCACAGCTTCTAGAAGCTTTACATGATTTCGTAAAAAACACGAGTTTTTAGAAAATGTGTTTTATTTCATAAATGGAATCAACAAAGTATGCAAATTCTACGTCATAACGAATTTCTATAGTTTGTGCATTCGTCCGGAAATTAGAAAAGCTTACTTCCACCGTTTTTTAAAATCACAGCTTCTAGAAGGTTTACATGATTTCGTAAAAAACACGAGTTTTTAGAAAATGTGTTTTATTTCATAAATATCATCTACAAAGTATGCACATTCTACGTCATAACAACTTTCTATAGTTTGCGCACGCATCCAGAAATAAGATAAGCTTACTTCCACCGTTTTTTAAAATCATAGCTTCTAGAAGGTTTACATGATTTCGTAAAAAACACGAGTTTTTAGAAAATGTGTTTTATTTCATAAATGGAATCAACAAAGTATGCACATTCTACGTCATAACGACTTTCTATAGTTTGCGCATGCATTTGGAAATAAGAAAAGCTTACTTCCACCGTTTTTCAAAATCACAGCTTCTAGAAGGTTTACATGATTTCGTAAAAAACACGAGTTTTTAGAAAATGTGTTTTATTTCATAAATGGAATCAAGAAAGTAAGCAGATACTACGTCATAACGACTTTCTATAGTTTGCGCATGCATCCGGAAATAAGAAAAGCTTACCTCCACCATTTTTTAAAATCACAGCTTCTAGAAGGTTTACATGATTTCGTAAAAAACACGAGTTTTTAGAAAATGTGTTTTATTTCATAAATGGAATCTACAAAGTATGCACATTCTACGTCATAACGACTTTCTATAGTTTGCGCATGCGTCCGGAAATAAGAAAAGCTTACTTCCACCGTTTTTTAAAATCACAACTTCTAGAAGCTTTACATGATTTCGTAAAAAACATGAGTTTTTAGAAAATGTGTTTTATTTCATAAATGGAATCTACAAAGTATGCACATTCTACGAAATAACGACTTTCTATAGTTTGCGCATGCGTAAGGAAATAAGAAAAGCTTACTTCCCCCATTTTTTAAAATCACATCTTCTAGAAGGTTTACATGATTTCTTAAAAAACACGAGTTTTTAGAAAATGTATTTTATTTCATAAATGGAATCAACAAAGTATGTACATTCTACGTCATAACGACTTTCTATAGTTTGCGCATGCATCCAGAAATAAGAAAAGCTTACTTCCACCGTTTTTTAAAATCACAGCTTCTAGAAGGTTTACATGATTTCGTAAAAAACATGAGTTTCCAGAAAATGTGTTTTATTTCATAAATGGAATCAACAAAGTATGCACATTTTACGTCATAACAACTTTCTATAGTTTGCGCATGCATCCGGAAATAAGAAAAACTTACTTCCACCGTTTTTTAAAATCACAGCTTCTAGAAGGTTTACATGATTTCGTAAAAAACACGAGTTTTTAGAAAATGTGTTTTATTTCATAAATGGAATCTATAAAGTATGCACATTCTACATCATAACGACTTTCTATAGTTTGCGCATGCGTCCGGAAATAAGAAAAGCTTACTTCCCCCGTTTTTTAAAATCACAGCTTCAAGAAGGTTTACATGATTTCTTAAAAAAAACGAGTTTTTAGAAAATGTGTTTTATTTCATAAATGGAATCAACAAAGTATGCACATTCTACGTCATAACGACTTTCTATAGGTTGCGCATGCGTCCGGAAATAAGAAAAGCTTACTTCCACCGTTTTTTAAAATCACAGCTTCTAGAAGGTTTACATGATTTTGTAAAAAACACGAGTTTTTAGAAAATGTCTTTTATTTCATAGATGGAATCTACAAAGTATGCACATTCTACGTCATAATGACTTTCTATAGTTTGCGCATGCGTCCGGAAATAAGAAAAGCTTAATTCCCCCGTTTTTTAAAATCACAGCTTCTAGAAGGTTTACATGATTTCTTAAAAAACATGAGATTTTAGAAAATGTGTTTTATTTCATAAATGGAATCAACAAAGTATGCAGATTCTACATCATAACGACTTTCTATAGTTTGCGCATGCGTCCGGAAATAAGAAAAGCTTACCTCCCCCGTTTTTTAAAATCACAGATTCTAGAAGGTTTACATGATTTCGTAAAAAACACGAGTTTTTAGAAAATGTGTTTTATTTCATAAATAGAATCAACAAAGTATGCACATTCTACGTCATAACAACTTTCTATAGTTTGTGCATGCGTTCGGAAATAAGAAAAGCTTACTTCCACCGTTTTTTAAAATCACAGCTTCTAGAAGCTTTACATGGTTTCGTAAAAAATGGAATCAACAAAGTATGTACATTCTACGCCATAACGACTTTCTATAGTTTGCGCATGCGTCCGGAAATAAGAAAAGCTTACTTCCACCGTTTTTTAAAATCACAGCTTCTAGAACGTTTACATGATTTCATAAAAAACACGAGTTTTTAGAAAATGTGTTTTATTTCATAAATGGAATCAACAAAGCATGCACATTCTACGTCATAACGACTTTCTATAGTTTGCGCATGCGTCCGGAAATAAGAAAAGCTTACTTCCCCCGTTTTTTAAAATCACAGCTTCTAGAAGGTTTACATGATTTCTTAAAAAACACGAGTTTTTAGAAAATGTGTTTTATTTCATTAATGGAAACAACATAGTATGCACATTCTACGTCATAACGACTTTCTATAGTTTGCGCATGCGTCCGGAAATAAGAAAAGCTTACTTCCACCGTTTTTTAAAATCACAACTTCTAGAAGGTTTACATGATTTCTTAAAAAACACGAGTTTTTAGAAAATGTGTTTTATTTCATAAATGGAATCAACAAAGTATGTACATTCTACGTCATAACGACTTTCTATAGTTTGCGCATGCGTCCGGAAATAAGAAAAGCTTACTTCCCCCGTTTTTTGAAATCACAGCTTCTAGAAGGTTTACATGATTTCTTAAAAAACACGAGATTTTAGAAAATGTGTTTTATTTCATAAATGGAATCAACAAAGTATGCACATTCTACGTCATAACGACTTTCTATAGTTTGCGCATGCGTCCGGAAATAAGAAAAGCTTACCTCCCCCGTTTTTTAAAATCACAGATTCTAGAAGGTTTATATGATTTCGTAAAAAACACGAGTTTTTAGAAAATGTGTTTTATTTCATAAATAGAATCTACAAAGTATGCACATTCTACGTCATAACGACTTTCTATAGTTTGTGCATGCATTAGGAAATAAGAAAAGCTTACTTCCACCGTTTTTTAAAATCACAGCTTCTAAAAGCTTTACATGATTTCGTAAAAAATGGAATCAACAAAGTATGTACATTCTACGTCATAACGACTTTCTATAGTTTGCGCATGCATCCGGAAATAAGAAAAGCTTACTTCCACCGTTTTTTAAAATCACAGCTTCTAGAAGGTTTACATGATTTCGTAAAAAACACGAGTTTTTAGAAAATGTGTTTTATTTGATAAATGGAATCAACAAAGTATGCACATTCTATGTCATAATGACTTTCTATAGTTTGCGCATTCGTCCGGAAATAAGAAAAGCTTACTTCCACCGTTTTTTAAAATCACAGCTTGTAGAAGGTTTACATGATTTCGTAAAAAACACGAGTTTTTAGAAGATGTGTTTTATTTCATAAATGGAATCTACAAAGTATGCACATTCTAAGTCATAACGACTTTCTATAGTTTGCGCATGCGTCCGGAAATAAGAAAATCTTACTTCCACCGTTTTTTAAAATCACAGCTTCTAGAAGCTTTACATGATTTCGTAAAAAACACGAGTTTTTAGAAAATGTGTTTTATTTCATAAATGGAATCAACAAAGTATGCACATTCTACGTCATAATGACTTTCTATAGTTTGCGCATGCGTTTGGAAATAAGAAAAGATTACTTCCCCCGTTTTTTAAAATCACAGCTTCTAGAAGGTTTACATGATTTCTTAAAAAACACGAGTTTTTAGAAAATGTGTTTTATTTCATAAATGGAATCAACAAAGTATGCACATTCTACGTCATAACGACTTTCTATAGGTTGCGGATGCGTCTGGAAATAAGAAAAGCTTACTTCCACCGTTTTTTAAAATCACAGCTTCTAGAAGGTTTACATGATTTCGTAAAAAACACGAGTTTTTAGAAAATGTGTTTTATTTCATAAATGGAATCAACAAAGTATGCAAATTCTACGTCATAACGACTTTCTATAGTTTGGGCATTCGTCCGGAAATAAGAAAAGCTTACTTCCACCGTTTTTTAAAATCACAGCTTGAAGAAGGTTTACATGATTTCGTAAAAAACATGAGTTTTTAGAAGATGTGTTTTATTTCATAAATGGAATCTACAAAGTATGCACATTCTAAGTCATAACGACTTTCTATAGTTTGCGCATGCGTCCGGAAATAAGAAAATCTTACTTCCACCGTTTTTTAAAATCACAGCTTCTAGAAGCTTTACATGATTTCGTAAAAAACACGAGTTTTTAGAAAATGTGTTTTATTTCATAAATGGAATCAACAAAGTATGCACATTCTACGTCATAACAACTTTCTATAGTTTGCGCATGCGTTTGGAAATAAGAAAAGCTTACTTCCCCCGTTTTTTAAAATCACAGCTTCTAGAAGGTTTACATGATTTCTTAAAAAACACGAGTTTTTAGAAAATGTGTTTTATTTCATAAATGGAATCAACAAAGTATGCACATTCTACGTCATAACGACTTTCTATAGGTTGCGCATGCGTCTGGAAATAAGAAAAGCTTACTTCCACCGTTTTTTAAAATCACAGCTTCTAGAAGGTTTACATGATTTCGTAAAAAACACGAGTTTTTAGAAAATGTGTTTTATTTCATAAATGGAATCTACAAAGTATGCACATTCTACGTCATAACGACTTTCTATAGTTTGCGCATACGTCCAGAAATAAGAAAAACTTACTTCCACCGTTTTTTAAAATCACAGCTTCTAGAAGGTTTACATGCTTTCGTAAAAAACGCGAGTTTTTAGAAAATGTGTTTTATTTCATCAGTGGAATCAACAAAGTATGCATATTCTACGTCATAACGAATTTCTATAGTTTGCGCATTCGTCCGGAAATAAGAAAAGCTTACTTCCACCGTTTTTTAAAATCACAGCTTCTAGAAGGTTTACATGATTTCGTAAAAAACACGAGTTTTTAGAAAATGTGTTTTATTTCATAAATGGAATCTACAAAGTATGCACATTCTACGTCATAACGACTTTCTATAGTTTGCGCACGCGTCCGGAAATAAGATAAGCTTACTTCCACCGTTTTTTAAAATCATAGCTTCTAGAAGGTTTACATGATTTCGTAAAAAACACGAGTTTTTAGAAAATGTGTTTTATTTCATAAATGGAATCAACAAAGTATGCAGATTCTACGTCATCATGACTTTCTATAGTTTGCGCATGCGTCCGGAAATAAGAAAAGCTTACCTCCACCGTTTTTTAAAATCACAGCTTCTAGAAGGTTTACATGATTTCGTAGAAAACACGAGTTTTTAGAAAATGTGTTTTATTTCATAAATGGAATCTACAAAGTATGCACATTCTACGTCATAACGACTTTCTATAGTTTGCGCATTCGTCCGGAAATAAGAAAAGCTTACTTCCACCGTTTTTTAAAATCACAGCTTCTAGAAGGTTTACATGATTTCGTAAAAAACATGAGTTTTTAGAAAATGTGTTTTATTTCATAAATGGAATCTACAAAGTATGCACATTCTACGTCATAACGACTTTCTATAGTTTGCGCATGCGTCCGGAAATAAGAAAAGCTTACTTCAACCATTTTATAAAATCACAGCTTCTAGAAGGTTTACATGATTTCGTAAAAAACACGAGTTTTTAGAAAATGTCTTTTATTTCATAAATGGAATCAACAAAGTATGCAGATTCTACGTCATGACGACTTTCTATAGTTTGCGCATGCGTCCGGAAATAAGAAAATCTTACTTCCACCGTTTTTTAAAATCACAGCTTCTAGAAGCTTTACATGATTTCGTAAAAAACACGAGTTTTTAGAAAATGTGTTTTATTTCATAAATGGAATCAACAAAGTATGCAAATTCTACGTCATAACGAATTTCTATAGTTTGTGCATTCGTCCGGAAATTAGAAAAGCTTACTTCCACCGTTTTTTAAAATCACAGCTTCTAGAAGGTTTACATGATTTCGTAAAAAACACGAGTTTTTAGAAAATGTGTTTTATTTCATAAATATCATCTACAAAGTATGCACATTCTACGTCATAACAACTTTCTATAGTTTGCGCACGCATCCAGAAATAAGATAAGCTTACTTCCACCGTTTTTTAAAATCATAGCTTCTAGAAGGTTTACATGATTTCGTAAAAAACACGAGTTTTTAGAAAATGTGTTTTATTTCATAAATGGAATCAACAAAGTATGCAGATTCTACGTCATCACGACTTTCTATAGTTTGCGCATGCGTCCGGAAATAAGAAAAGCTTACCTCCACCGTTTTTTAAAATCACAGCTTCTAGAAGGTTTACATGATTTCGTAGAAAACACGAGTTTTTAGAAAATGTGTTTTATTTCATAAATGGAATCTACAAAGTATGCACATTCTACGTCATAACGACTTTCTATAGTTTGCGCATTCGTCGGGAAATAAGAAAAGCTTACTTCCACCGTTTTTTAAAATCACAGCTTCTAGAAGGTTTACATGATTTCGTAAAAAACATGAGTTTTTAGAAAATGTGTTTTATTTCATAAATGGAATCTACAAAGTATGCACATTCTACGTCATAACGACTTTCTATAGTTTGCGCATGCGTCCGGAAATAAGAAAAGCTTACTTCAACCATTTTATAAAATCACAGCTTCTAGAAGGTTTACATGATTTCGTAAAAAACACGAGTTTTTAGAAAATGTGTTTTATTTCATAAATGGAATCAACAAAGTATGCAGATTCTACGTCATGACGACTTTCTATAGTTTGCGCATGCGTCCGGAAATAAGAAAATCTTACTTCCACCGTTTTTTAAAATCACAGCTTCTAGAAGCTTTACATGATTTCGTAAAAAACACGAGTTTTTAGAAAATGTGTTTTATTTCATAAATGGAATCAACAAAGTATGCAAATTCTACATCATAACGAATTTCTATAGTTTGTGCATTCGTCCGGAAATAAGAAAAGCTTACTTCCACCGTTTTTTAAAATCACAGCTTCTAGAAGGTTTACATGATTTCGTAAAAAACACGAGTTTTTAGAAAATGTGTTTTATTTCATAAATGGAATCTACAAAGTATGCACATTCTACGTCATAACAACTTTCTATAGTTTGCGCACGCGTCCAGAAATAAGATAAGCTTACTTCCACCGTTTTTTAAAATCATAGCTTCTAGAAGGTTTACATGATTTCGTAAAAAACACGAGTTTTTAGAAAATGTGTTTTATTTCATAAATGGAATCAACAAAGTATGCAGATTCTACGTCATAACGACTTTCTATATTTTGCGCATGCGTTCGGAAATAAGAAAAGCTTACCTCCACCGTTTTTTAAAATCACAGCTTCTAGAAGGTTTACATGATTTCGTAGAAAACACGAGTTTTTAGAAAATGTGTTTTATTTCATAAATGGAATCTACAAAGTATGCACATTCTACGTCATAACGACTTTCCATAGTTTGCGCATGCGTGCGGAAATAAGAAAAGCTTACTTCCACTGTTTTTTAAAATCACAGCTTCTAGAAGGTTTACATGATTTCGTAAAAAACACGAGTTTTTAGAAAATGTGTTTTATTTCATAAATGGAATCTACAAAGTACGCACATTCTACATCATAACGACTTTCTATAGTTTGCGCATGCGTCTGGAAATAAGAAAAGCTTACTTCCACCGTTTTTTAAAATCACAGCTTCTAGAAGGTTTACATGATTTCGTAAAAAACACGAGTTTTTAGAAAATGTGTTTTATTTCATAAATGGAATCAACAAAGTATGCACATTCTACGTCATAACGAATTTCTATAGTTTGCGCATGCGTCCGGAAATAAGAAAAGCTTACTTCCACCGTTTTTTAAAATCATAGCTTCTAGAAGGTTTACATGATTTCCTAAAAAACACGAGTTTTTAGAAAATGTGTTTTATTTCATAAATGAAATCAACAAAGTATGCAGATTCTACGTCATAACGACTTTCTATAGTTTGCGCATGCGTCCGGAAATAAGAAAAGCTTACCTCCACCATTTTTTAAAATCGCAGCTTCTAGAAGGTTTACATGATTTCGTAAAAAACACGAGTTTTTAGAAAATGTGTTTTATTTCATAAATGTAATCTACAAAGTATGCACATTCTACGTCATATCGAATTTCTATAGTTTTCGCATGCGTCCGGAAATAAGAAAAGCTTACTTCAACCGTTTTATAAAATCACAGCTTCTAGAAGGTTTACATGATTTCGTAAAAAACACGAGTTTTTAGAAAATGTGTTTTATTTCATAAATGGAATCAACAAAGTATGCAGATTCTACGTCATGACGACTTTCTATAGTTTGCGCATGCGTCCGGAAATAAGAAAAGCTTACCTCCCCCGTTTTTTAAAATCACAGATTCTAGAAAGTTTACATGATTTCGTAAAAAACACGAGTTTTTAGAAAATGTGTTTTATTTCATTAATGGAATCAACAAAGTATGCACATTCTACGTCATAACGACTTTCTATAGTTTGCGCATGCGTCCGGAAATAAGAAAAGCTTACTTCTACCGTTTTTTAAAATCACAGCTTCTAGAAGGTTTACATGATTTCGTAAAAAACACGAGTTTTTAGAAAATGTGTTTTATTTCATAAATGGAATCTACAAAGTATGCACATTCTACGTCATAACGACTTTCTATAGTTTGCGCATGCGTCCGGAAATAAGAAAAGCTTACTTCCCCCGTTTTTTAAAATCACAGCTTCTAGAACGTTTACATGATTTCTTAAAAAACACGAGTTTTTAGAAAATGTGTTTTATTTCATAAATGGAATGAACAAAGTATGCACATTCTATGTCATAACGACTTTCTATAGTTTGCGCATGCGTTTGGAAATAAGAAAAGCTTACTTCCCCCGTTTTTTAAAATCACAGCTTCTAGAAGGTTTACATGATTTCTTAAAAAACACGTGTTTTAAGAAAATGTGTTTTATTTCATAAATGGAATCAACAAAGTATGTACATTCTACGTCATAACGACTTTCTATAGTTTGCGCAAGCGTCCGGAAATAAGAAAAGCTTACTTCCCCCGTTTTTTAAAATCACAGCTTCTAGAAGGTTTACATGATTTCGTAAAAAACACGAGTTTTTAGAAAATGTGTTTTATTTCATAAATGGAATCTACAAAGTATGCACATTCTACGTCATAACGACTTTCTATAGTTTGCGCATGCGTCCGGAAATAAGAAAAGCTTACTTCCACCGTTTTTTAAAATCACAGCTTCTAGAAGCTTTACATGATTTCGTAAAAAACACGAGTTTTTAGAAAAAGTGTTTTATTTCATAAATGGAATCAACAAAGTATGCACATTCTACGTCATAACGACTTTCTATAGTTTGCGCATGCGTCTGGAAATAAGAAAAGCTTACTTCCACCGCTTTTTAAAATCACAGCTTCTAGAAGGTTTACATGATTTCGTAAAAAACACGAGTTTTTAGAAAATGTGTTTTATTTCATAAATGGAATCGACAAAGTATGTACATTCTACGTCATAACGACTTTCTATAGTTTGCGCATGCATCCAGAAATAAGAAAAGCTTACATCCACCGTTATTTAAAATCACAACTTCTAGAAGGTTTACATTATTTCGTAAAAAACACGAGGTTTTAGAAAATGTGTTTTATTTCATCAATGGTGTTGAGATATTGTAACTTCAAAGAATATTATATTTGTACTTTATTATTCCGGAGATGTTTCATTCCTCCGTGAAGATCTTATTGTATATCCGGAGATGTTTATTCCTCCGTCGGAATGTGGTAACTCGGGTTATTAGACTTCCCTAGTGGGGGTCGTCCCTGTATGTGTTATGTGGGTCAAAGGGTTATTAGACCACCCTAGAGGGGTCGGCCCAGTCAGTTGTAGTGGGGTATTTAACCCATTTGTTAAATACGAGCCTACGTGTACCTGTGTAAAATACATGTCAGTGTAGTGTATAAATAGAGGAGGTGTGTTCCTCATTATACACTCTCACACACTTGAGGATAGCGCACTTGTGGAGGAGAGGTCTGCTATTGTGGAGGAGGAGATCATGTCTCAGGGTTTCATCTTTGTATATTGCTGGTCATCTATATTGAGGAAGCTTTGCTGGGTTTTCTACCCCATGAGGGTTTCCCAGGATAAATCTCTGTCTCTTGTGTTTATGTTGTGCTTGTTGTTTCTTCAGTGATCCTGTATATGCTATTATTGTGAAATGGAATGTAATGCTGCTATTTTATGTCTTAGCATATTAAATCTTAACATGGTATCAAAGCTAACCTGAAGGAAGACAAGGTATGGCACTTACGACACTTGCTTTACTTACGATAATTCTAAGGTTAGGGTTTTACATAGCAAAAACCCGTCTTCGTGGAACTTTCGCTATAAATCCATTTCTGCGAAGGTTCAGGGTCTGAAACGTTTTCAGGTCATAGATAACATCTCCAGGTATCTTGTGTCCAAAGGGCACCCTCAGATTCGTTGTACTTTGTAAGTTATGATCAGTACAAGTTAGGGTTTCTACCTCTTCCAGATCTCAGTCAAAATCAGGTGACCTTGGCAAAAAGGTCATAACTTGGGCTAGGAAGCTCCAAATGAAATTTAGTAAAAAGTGACAGGTAGTACACAGACTGTACTATCTCAGGAAACGTTTTCAGAGGCCGAAGGTGAACCAGTGACACGTGGCACGCCGTACAAGTTCGCTCTCCTGTTTTATCCCATAAACAGGTCACGTTGCGACACTTGGCATAACTCTCTCTCAGAGAGTCCAATTGAGGTCAGACCTATCAAGATGGAAATATAACAGGGCGAGCTATCTCAGGAAAAGTTTTCAGAGGCCGAAATTCAAACAGTGACACGTGGAACTCCGTACAAGTTCGCTCTACTGTTTTATCCCATAAGCAGGTCACGTTGCGACACTTGGCATAACTCTCTCTCAGAAAATCCAATTGAGGTCAGACCTGTCAGGATGTAAAGATGACAGGTCAGGCTACTGCAGAGAAAGGGTTTCACACCCTGTGGAGCAAAAATTTCAGAGTTATAGCAGAAACAATCAGGTGCATATTTCTGTCAAAACAGAATTATTGTTTGAGCACCTTTATTCATGGCTTCCGGAATTTAGGGTTTCGGAGAAAGTTAGAATTTTTGGAATCGGAGTCCACGGCTGAATGCTACTCAGGAAAATCGAAATTTAGAGACCAAGATCGAATTTTTTGGTTGGGTGGAAGACCGGGCTTGATCAAACCCCAGTTCGGGACTTTGATCGGAAAGATGGAAAATTAGGGCTTCAGCAAAAGTTGGAATTTTTGAAGTCTGTAACCACGGCTGGAAACTCCTAAGAAAAATAAGAGTTTAGAGCCTTGGATCGAACCTTTTGTTTGGGCAGAAGGGTGGGCTTCATCAAACCCTAGTTCGGGATCCTGTCCAGAAGATCTAGAAGTTTCAAAGGCAATTTTGAGGGGTCAAATTTTGGAAATTCCAAAATTGAAGTATGCTAGTTTGATCAGCTCAGCAAGACATATTCTTTCATCCATTCAGAAGTGTGAAAGTCAAAGATTGAATTTTTAGGGTTTCTCTAGAAAACCCTAATCAAGCTCCAGATCAAGTTTCAGGGGGAGTTGAGGATAAGGCCTTACATAAGAAGACTACAAGAAGTCTCGACAGGTATGACTTAAGGAGGTTCAGGTATGTCTTGAAATCTGATTCTTGATTAAGTTCATAATGTGTTTGTCTTCATATTATTTATTAGTACAATCTTGATTAAACTATCTTATCACCCTAATAACAGTATGAATGCATCTGAATGATCGAAGACATTCATTGTTTAGGGCTATATGATTGCACTAATACACTATGGTATTGTATGAGGTTGATGTTGTCTGCTAACAAGATTCAGGTACATCACGAAAGACAAATCAAGTTCCATGACCATGACAACATGAAGACAAAGACTCCTACATAATCTTTGATCACATAGAGGTTCTACTTATGAGGTATTTATGAGTTTGTTTTATTATGCTTAATCTATGAGATATATAGGTTCCAGCACAGGATCTCTAAATCATTGAAGAGAACAAAGAAGATATTGATTGGGTATGTTAAACAGATATACTAACCCAGGTATGTTTCCTATGAATCTTACCTTGTGTTAGTATCCCTTATATAAGTATACTTGGTATGATTAGATATGCTTATTCATAAAGTTAGTAATCAAGGGATTATGCATATTATGATTGATGATATGCATGAGTAAAAGAAGGCTTCCCTGAAATCTTGAATACTAATGTTTATTATCTATAATTGAGACTATACATTTTCAAGATTATTTAGTGCTATAATGTTTTGATAGCATTTAGAATATACTAATGAGTGTATGTTTGTGTATGAGATCATGAGGATGACTCTTGAGCATGCACAGTGGTACAGAATGAATAGAAGTTCAAAAGACATACAGAAGATCAAGCGGGAGGCAGCCACACAAACATAAAAGATAAGTATTTGAGTTGTTATTTGAAATAGTAATGATATTGCCTGTAATAGGTTGTATGCATATTTGTATTCCTAAAATATATAATGTTGAGTGTAAACATTCATAGAGCATTGAACAGTATACAACTAATGTGCATATGTTTGGTAAGTTGGACAAACATTCCATTGTTGCTTGTCTAGAATGAAACCTCTTTGCTGACATGCCGAGAGCTGTGCACACTCTCGATAGTATGTTCTGGTAGAGATGGAAGGCATCTAGATAGCCACTGTATGCATACAGGATATGGGAAAGTGTTGTGCCAAAGTATTGGTCAAATTAGTTGCATAACTATATAAATGATATCTGTATGCATAATAGGTTACCATGTCAATATGATTTGATGATTATGAAGTATTACTAATCCTGTACTTAATTTTGATTTGTAGGAAAGATCATGATGAATGATGAACACTGAACAAGCAATGGATGTTCAACAAGAAGATTTACAAATCAAACAAAATATAGAAGGCTCATGGCTAGAAGATTCTCTTAGAAAGAGGAAGAGAATCATGATGAGATGTTTGCTCCAAGTGGCTAAAATAAGACCATTCTCTTAATGGTGTAATTAAATAAGAAGTGTGAATCAGGTTCTATATGGTTCCCAGGATCGATAATCAATTGATGAGCTTAATGATCACCATGGGTGATATGGATCTCAACCTTTGCTACAAGGTTGAATATGGCTTCTATACACATATGACATGGATGCAAGAAGGAACTCACCACAGAGTTCGAATGACGTTGAGACTCATATCAATAGACCCATCTGATGAGAGATGGCACAGATAGATGACTGTAGAAATGAAATTGAAAGATCTCAGATTGATGCATTACTTTCTAGGTCTAAAAGTATGGAAAGTCTCAGAAGGAATCTCTCTCAACCAGAGAAAGTATGCTGAGAAATCTTGAGAAGACTTGATATGTTGGAATGGCCACTCTTATGGATTCCAACTTGAAGCTGTTAGGAGATGACTCATCAGAGTTAGTGGATATAACTCTGTACAGTCAAATTATTGGGTCATTGATGTATCTAACATATACTAGGTTAGATATATGCTTTGTTGTGAACACCTTGAGTCAGTATCTAGTGGAAACTAGATGTGTTCACCCGATAGTTGCAAAGCATGTGATGAGGTACATAAAGGATACGATAGACTTTGATCTATGCTATCTTGGAGATCATGACTTTAGATGGCTAATCAGATGCTGGTTGGGAAGAAAGTGTATCAGACAGGAAGAACACATCAAGAGGATGTTATTGTCTGGGATTAACCACGATCTCGTGGTTTAGCTGGAAGCAGTCTAGTGTGGCTCTCAGCACAAGCAGAATATATGGCTGCTTGCTCTGCTAGTTGTGAAGAAGCTTGGCTTCAGGATTGGTTTGAATTAGAGATAGAACCAACTGTGATCCTATGTGACAAATAGAGTTGTATGAAGATGACAAAGAATCTAGTGTTCCATGATAAGTCAAATAACATAGGGATCTAATAAGATATGATGCAGAAGGAACTAAAGTTTGAATTTGTAACAGGTTACCGATGTACTAACCAAATCTCTACCTCAAGTGAAGAAGTTACCAACATACTAACCAAACCTCTTTCTCGAGTGAAATTTGAATATTTCCGAGACAAGCTTGGTGTAGCTCAAAAGGACCCTCCTCGAAAGGGGGAGTAGTATAGTCACTGATGATGAGATTGTCTCATCGAACAACAAGGTCGATGATGAGGTAACCTGTTCTCTACACCTAGATACTTAGAAATATTTAGATTTAGGACTCTTATGCTTAGAATACTTTGTTTTACATGCTTTTGATGATAAGATGTATTGGTAAGAATACATACTTTTGATGACACATGTATTGATTAATGTACTCGTATGGTTGAGGATACTTGTACTTGTATTGATGAGAATACATGTGCGGATTGTATCATCCTTGAACACTTGTTCTAAAGAGAGCCATAGACGTGAGGTCTCCGAGAATGAAGTCCTTAGTGGACAGTTGAGGGGATTGAATCATCCCTGGACTTTCAGTCCTAAAGAGAGCCGTAGACGTGAGGTCTCCGAGAATGAAGTCCTTAGTGGACAGTTGAGGGGATTGGATCATCCCTGGACTTTCAGTCCTAAAGAGAGCCGTAGACGTGAGGTCTCCGAGAATGAAGTCCTTAGTGGACAGTTGAGGGGATTGAATCATCCATGGACTTTCAGTCCAAAAGAGAGCCGTAGACGTGAGGTCTCCGAGAATGAAGTCCTTAGTGGACAGTTGAGGGGATTGGATCATCCCTGGACTTTCAGTCCTAAAGAGAGCCGTAGACGTGAGGTCTCCGAGAATGAAGTCCTTAGTGGATAGTTGAGGGGATTGGATCATCCCTGGACTTTCAGTCCTAAAGAGAGCCGTAGACGTGAGGTCTCCGAGAATGAAGTCCTTAGAGGACAGTTGAGGGGATTGGATCATCCCTGGACTTTCAGTCCTAAAGAGAGCCGTAGACGTGAGGTCTCCGAGAATAAAGTGATGAGGGATTGCATCATCCAGGAACTACTAGTTCAAAATGTACGTGATGGGGATTGCATCATCCCGGAACTACTAGTTCAAAATGTACGTGATGGGGATTGCATCATCCCGGAACTACTAGTTCAAAATGTACGTGATGGGGATTGCATCATCCCGGAACTACTAGTTCAAAATGTACGTGATGGGGATTGCATCATCCCGGAACTACTAGTTCAAAATGTACGTGATGGGGATTGCATCATCCCGGAACTACTAGTTCAAAATGTACGTGATGGGGATTGCATCATCCCGGAACTACTAGTTCAAAATGTACGTAATGGGGATTGCATCATCCCGGAACTACTAGTTCAAAATGTACGTGATGGGGATTGCATCATCCCGGAACTACTAGTTCAAAATGTACGTGATGGGGATTGCATCATCCCAGAACTACTAGTTCAAAATGTACGTGATGGGGATTGCATCATCCCGGAACTACTAGTTCAAAATGTACGTGATGGGGATTGCATCATCCCGGAACTACTAGTTCAAAATGTACGTGATGGGGATTGTATCATCCCCGGACTTCGGTCCCTGAATTGATCCGTAGACGTGTGGTCTCCGAGAAGTGGGGATTGTATCATCCCCGGACTTTGGTCCCTGAATTGATCCGTAGACGAATGGTCTCCGAGAAAGTGATTTTGTATTGATGATGTGGTTACTTGTATCGATAGGATACTTGTATTGATGATGTGGTTACTTGTATCGGTAGGATACTTGTATTGATGATGTGGTTACTTGTATCGGTAGGATACTTGTGTTGATGATGTGGTTACTTGTATCGGTATGGATACTTGTATTGATGATGTGGTTACTTGTATCGGTAGGATACATGTATTGATGACATGGTTACTTATATCAGTATGGATACTTGTATTGATGATATGTATACTTGTATTGGCATGAATACTTGTACTAATGATGTGGATACTTGTATTGTTATGGATACTTGTATTGATGACGATGCTGATGATCGTGTGATGACGATGCTGATAATCGTGTGATGACGATGCTGATAATCGTGTGATGACGATGCTGATGATCGTGTGATGACGATGCTGATAATCGTATGATGACGAAAATCATGTGATGACGATGCTGATGATCGTGTGATGACGATGCTGATAATCGTGTGATGACGATGCTGATGATCGTGTGATGACGATGCTGATGATCGTGTGATGACGATGCTGATGATCGTGTGATGACGATGCTGATGATTGTGAGATGACGATGCTGATGATCGTGTGATGACGATGCCAATGATCATGAGATGACAATGCTGATGATCGTGTGATCACGATAATCATGCGGATCCAGATGATGACATTGTTGTAGCTGTTCAAGTGCTACAGAAGATAAAGACTCAATACTGAAGATGTCGATGTTCCAGTATTGAAGATGTTCCAGTAACTGCTTGAGTTACTGATGATGATGTTGAGAAAGCTTCCAATGATTTATATATGTATCATGTATGATGTTGATGACTCCTTGCTCGTGCAGATGTTGTTATAATATCCTTCTCGTTAAGGGGGAGTGTTGAGATATTGTAACTTCAAAGAATATTATATTTGTACTTTATTATTCCGGAGATGTTTCATTCCTCCGTGAAGATCTTATTGTATATCCGGAGATGTTTATTCCTCCGTCGGAATGTGGTAACTCGGGTTATTAGACTTCCCTAGTGGGGGTCGGCCCTGTATGTGTTATGTGGGTCAAAGGGTTATTAGACCACCCTAGAGGGGTCGGCCCAGTCAGTTGTAGTGGGGTATTTAACCCATTGGTTAAATACGAGCCTACGTGTACCTGTGTAAAATACATGTCAGTGTAGTGTATAAATAGAGGAGGTGTGTTCCTCATTATACACTCTCACACACTTGAGGATAGCGCACTTGTGGAGGAGAGGTCTGCTATTGTGGAGGAGGAGATCATGTCTCAGGGTTTCATCTTTGTATATTGCTGGTCATCTATATTGAGGAAGCTTTGCTAGGTTTTCTACCCCATGAGGGTTTCCCAGGATAAATCTCTGTCTCTTGTGTTTATGTTGTGCTTGTTGTTTCTTCAGTGATCCTGTATATGCTATTATTGTGAAATGGAATGTAATGCTGCTATTTTATGTCTTAGCATATTAAATCTTAACAAATGGAATCAACAAAGTATGCACATTCTACGTCATAACGACATCCTATAGTTTGCGCATGCGTCCGGAAATAAGAAAAGCTTACTTCCACCGTTTTTTAAAATCACAGCTTCTAGAAGGTTTACATGATTTCGTAAAAAACACGAGTTTTTAGAAAATGTGTTTTATTTCATAAATGGAATCAACAAAGTATGCACATTCTACGTCATAACGACTTTCTATAGTTTGCGCATGCGTCCGGAAATAAGAAAAGCTTACTTCCACCGTTTTTTAAAATCATAGCTTCTAGAAGGTTTACATGATTTCGTAAAAAACACAAGTTTTTAGAAAATGTGTTTTATTTCATAAATGGAATCAACAAAGTATGCAGATTCTACGTCATAATGACTTTCTATAGTTTGCGCATGCGTCCGGAAATAAGAAAAGCTTACCTCCACCGTTTTTTAAAATCACAGCTTCTAGAAGGTTTACATGATTTCGTAAAAAACACGAGTTTTTAGAAAATGTGTTTTATTTCATAAATGGAATCAACAAATTATGCAGATACTACGTCATAACGACTTTCTATAGTTTCCGCATGCGTCCTGAAAAAAGAAAAGCTTACCTCCACCATTTTTTAAAATCACATCTTCTAGAAGGTTTACATGATTTCGTAAAAAACACGAGTTTTTAGAAAATGTGTTTTATTTCATAAATGGAATCTACAAAGTATGCACATTCTACGTCATAACGACTTTCTATAGTTTGCGCATGCGTCCGGAAATAAGAAAAGCTTACTTCCACCGTTTTTTAAAATCACAGCTTCTAGAAGCTTTACATGATTTCGTAAAAAACACGAGTTTTTAGAAAATGTGTTTTATTTCATAAATGGAATCAACAAAGTATGCACATTCTACGTCATAACGACTTTCTATAGTTTGCGCATGCGTCCGGAAATAAGAAAAGCTTACTTCCACAGTTTTTTAAAATCATAGCTTCTAGAAGGTTTACATGATTTCGTAAAAAACACGAGTTTTTAGAAAATGTGTTTTATTTCATAAATGGAATTAACAAAGTATGGAGATTCTACGTCATAACGACGTTCTATAGTTTGCGCATGCGTCTGGAAATAAGAAAATCTTACCTCCACCGTTTTTAAAAATCACGCCTTCTAGAAGGTTTACATGATTTCGTAAAAAACACGAATTCTTAGAAAATGTGTTTTATTTCACCAATGGAATCTACAAAGTATGCACATTCTACGTCATAACGACTTTCTATAGTTTGCGCATGCGTCCGGTAATAAGAAAAGCTTACTTCCACCGTTTTTTAAAATCACAGCTTCTAGATGGTTTACATGATTTCGTAAAAAACACTAGTTTTTAGAAAATGTGTTTTATTTCATAAATGGAATCAACAAAGTATGCACATTCTACGTCATAAAGACTTTCTATAGTTTGCGCATGCGTCCGGAAATAAGAAAAGCTTACTTCCACCGTTTTTTAAAATCACAGCTTCTAGAAGGTTTACATGATTTCGTAAAAAACACGAGTTTTTAGAAAATGTGTTTTATTTCATAAATGGAATCAACAAAGTATGCACATTCTACGTCATAACGACTTTCTATAGTTTGCGCATGCGTCCGGAAATAAGAAAAGCTTACTTCCACCGTTTTTTAAAATCACAGCTTCTAGAAGGTTTACATGATTTCGTAAAAAACACGAGTTTTTAGAAAATGTGTTTTATTTCATAAATGGAATCTACAAAGTATGCAGATTCTACGTCATAATGACTTTCTATAGTTTGCGCATGCGTCCGGAAATAAGAAAAGATTACTTCCACCATTTTTTAAAATCACAGCTTCTAGAAGCTTTACATGATTTCGTAAAAAACACGAGTTTTTAGAAAATGTGTTTTATTTCATAAATGGAATCTACAAAGTATACACATTCTACGTCATAACGACTTTCTATAGTTTGCGCATGCGTCCGGAAATAAGAAAAGCTTACTTCCACCGTTTTTTAAAATCACAGCTTCTAGAAGGTTTACATGATTTCGTAAAAAACACGAGTTTTTAGAAAATGTGTTTTATTTCATAAATGTAATCTACAAAGTATGCACATTCTACGTCATATCGACTTTCTATAGTTTGCGCATGCGTCCGGAAATAAGAAAAGCTTACTTCCACCGTTTTTTAAAATCACAGCTTCTAGAAGGTTTACATGATTTCGTAAAAAACACGAGTTTTTAGAAAATGTGTTTTATTTCATAAATGGAATCTACATAGTATGCACATTCTACGTCATAACGACTTTCTATAGTTTGCGCATGCGTCCGGAAATAAGAAAATCTTACTTCCCCCATTTTTTAAAATCACAGCTTCTAGAATGTTTACATGATTTCGTAAAAAACATGAGTTTTTAGAAAATGTTTTTTATTTCATAAATGGAATCAACAAAGTATGCAGATTCTACGTCATAACGAATTTCTATAGTTTGTGCATTCGTCCGGAAATAAGAAAAGCTTACTTCCACCGTTTTTTAAAATCACAACTTCTAGAAGGTTTACATGATTTCGTAAAAAACACGAGTTTTTAGAAAATGTGTTTTATTTCATAAATGGAATCAGCAAAGTATGCACACTCTACGTCATAACGACTTTCTCTAGTTTGCGCATGCGTCCGGAAATAAGAAAAGCTTACTTCCACCGTTTTTTAAAATCACAGCTTCTAGAAGGTTTACATGATTTCCTAAAAAACACGAGTTTTTAGAAAATGTGTTTTATTTCATAAATGTAATCTACAAAGTATGCACATTCTACGTCATAACGACTTTCTATAATTTGCGCATGCGTCCGGAAATAAGAAAAGCTTACTTCCCCCGTTTTTTAAAATCACAGCTTCTAGAAGGTTTACATGATTTCTTAACAGACACGAGTTTTTAGAAAATGTCTTTTATTTCATAAATGGAATCTACAAAGTATGCACATTCTACGTCATAACGACTTTCTATAGTTTGCGCATGCGTCCGGAAATAAGAAAAACTTACTTCCACCATTTTTTATTATCACAGCTTCTAGAAGGTTTACATGATTTCGTAAAAAACACAAGTTTTTAGAAAACGTGCTTTATTTCATAAATGTAATCTACAAAGTATGCACAGGGATTGTGGGAACATCAGCGACGCGGCTGGACCTGCTTCTCGCCGTGAAGCAGTAGATATCGCATAGCTCCAGGATTTCTGTACATGGTGGTTGAGAGTGCTCCGTTTCGGGCTTTCTCCGGGTTCTTGTTAATTTCTGTAACGGAGTGGTATATGGCGGTGAGGGCAGGAGATGCATGAAACCTGCGGCTGAGAAAGGATCCATGGAGTGGGGATTCGACATTCGTGGAGAATTGCTGCACTTTGAAGGTGTATAGGGGCTTGGGCCCTATCTGGGTTTGCACCCGAGTATTTGGACTGCTCGGACGGGGACTGGTTTTTCCTGACCTGGGGGAACCGCTGGGGTGGTATGGGGAGCGGAGAAGAGCAGGAGGTGGACTACACCTCGGATGGGGACTGCGGCAACGGGATTTTTAACCTTGGACCGATCAATGCTGCGGATTTCGAGTCGGGGGCTTTTTCTGGCCCTTTCCTGACAGTCGGGGGGACCGGGGATCTTCCTGGGCCTGAGGGATTGACGGATTTGGTCGGGCACCTCATCACCCCACCGTCATCTACCAGAGCTACATTGCCAGTCTTCTCTATTGGGCTGGAGGGTTTAGAGGCGGAACTGGAGACCTTTCGGTCTTCTGCTGGCATTAGGGACAGGCCAGACTTGGCGTGACTTCTGGGGCGGACGCTGCAACCGCAACTGGGGTCATTTACTAATTTTCCATTACCCTCGGAAGCTCGGTGTGAGGATTGGCTCGAAACCCTGGCTGGGTGTGAAAACAAGTGGTCGGGTGGTGGACCGGCTTCTCTCTCTGTCGGAAATCTGCCTCTGTCGGTGGATCCCCGTGACGTTGAGGAACGAGGACAGGCCAGTGGAGGCCTGGGACACTCTACTAGTACACCTGCAGCGGCGGCAACTGGGGTGGGCGAGCTACTACCTGACGATGAATCTCTGATTTTTCCTCGTGCAAGGGTTTCTGCTCAGGTGGCTTCACATAAAAAATTTGCCAAGAAGGTCAAGGAACGGCGCAGGAAGGACAAATTGGTGATGGGAGTGGATGTCTCGATGGAGGAGGCGGAGGACTTCTCCCACATAGCAGTGGTTGGACATGTCCGCGGTAAGAGGCTTGGACGGGGTTTCCTACAGCGATGGGCGGCCGAGCATTGGAAGGACCTGGTAGCTTCTGCACCTGAGATTAGGGTTTTGACAAAGGGTTGGTTCTCCTTTATCTTGGCAAATTCTGGTGAGGTAGAAGCTGTTTTAGGGCGTCATTGGACAATGTTGGGCGTCCCCATTGTGCTGAAACGATGGTCGCCCTTCTTTGATTCCAAAACTGAAAGAATTGACCGAGAACCTATTTGGGTTAAGCTACCGGGGCTTCCCATGCACCTCTGGAATGAAGCAAGATTTGCAGCCATCGGGAATTTCCTTGGTGATTACATTTGTGCAGATTATTCCCATACTGTAACAGGTATATATTCGGTGGCAAATATTTTGGTCAAAATCGATCTTAGGCTGGGGCTATCGGCTGAGATCTTGGTTCAGACGAAGGATGGGGAATTCACACAGATTTTGGACTACGTGGGGGTGCCGTTTCGATGCCACCGCTGCCACGCTCATGGACACCTGGTAGCAGGGTGCACTTTACCTTTTCGGGGTAGCAGACCGTCGGTTGTTCCTGTAGCAGCTGTTAGCACTGATCCTGCGCAGAAGGGGAGTCCACAGGTGGCAGGGGATAGTGTATTCGTGACTGCTATTGACACTGGGGTCGTCCAGGTATCAACGCCACCTGTGGCATCGTGTGGAATACAGGGAACCGGGATGCCTTTGACAACCCTGGAGAACGCGGGTTTGGAAAACTTTGGGAGCATGGAGACGGCAGTAGTGGGGAATGCACTGGGCACCTCGACACCTTTGACTCGGGCTGCATCCAGGAAGCTTCAAGCGCAGGCTATCTCTCGTCGGGGCTCTTCCACTAATCCCCCGGGTATGTCTCACCATTACTCTACTGATGTATCTTTATATTCTGTCTCTCCTGATTTGGGGGGGGTATGTTTAAAGTCTCATCCTCCTGACAGCCCTGTCTCACTAAGCACTGTAGCTCCTTGTTTAATACCTGTCACGGATTGTGTTTACACGCCACCTCTAGTATCCACTCTACCCTCTCCCAATTCTGTGGGACGTAGTATCCGCTATGCTCTTAGAAATAGGGTGATCTCTGCTGATGTATCGGGGGGTAGGGGACTTCCTGAATTGGTTGTTAGCACTATGGGGAAAGGTCGGGGTCGGAAGTCACATTTGTCAAAAGCACAAGACAGGGCCAAAGTAGATTTGGTAATGGGAACTCAATCCTCTATTGAATGGGCACTTAGAACAGCGAAAGCCCTGGATGGGGGTTTCATATGAAATTACTGTCATTCAATTGTCGTGGGTTGGCGAGCCCCATTAAAAAATCGTCACTCCGGAGGTTGGTGGATTTAAATCAACCTGATATTTTACTACTACAAGAAACATTGGGCGGCAGTATGGAGGTGGTTAGGATTTTGGAAACATTGCTACCTGGTTGGAAGTTCGTGGGGGTGGATGCACGTGGTCGTTCTGGAGGGCTGGCTATGGGGTGGAAGGTGAAGAACTGCAGATATGATAGCTCTTGGGGTATCTCTTCTGGTATTGGGTTGGAAGTATGGGATGCAGAGATTGGTAGGATGATAACGATTCTCAATATCTATGGTCCCTATTTAAATAGGGCTGGTTTCTGGGACTCCTTGCTTAGCATGGATCTCTTTGATGGAAGGGATGTGATCTTGGGTGGAGACCTCAACCTTTCTCTGGGGTCATCTGAAGTTTGGGGGCCTCGTGCTGCTCCGAATCCATTAGCTAACTTTTTCATACAAGCTTTCGCCGGGAAGGATCTTCTTGACATACAGCCATCCAGGTTAACCCCGACATGGAGGAATAAGAGAACAGGGGAACAAAGGGTGGCCAAAAGACTGGATAGGTTTCTGGTGGCTGATGTGTTGGCACTGGGGGTTGATGTTGTAAAGCAATGGGTTGGGACAGGGGGGGTCTCTGACCACTGTCCCATCTTACTGGAATTAAGAGGCAGTAGGAACAAACCCCCTAGTCCATTTAAATTCAATCCTAGCTGGTTGAAGGAGGAGGATTATCTTAAATTAGTTCAGCAACAGTGGGTTCATCGACCTATGGAGTCACAGGAACTTGCGGGCGTACACTTTCAACACAATCTCAAGCATATTAAAGAGGCCACAATTCACTGTGCCACTGCTAAAAGGGTAAAAGATGATCAGATTCTGAGGGATGCTGAGATGAATATTGATAGACTTCTACATTGTCAGGGTATGGGTTATCTGGATGAACAGCAGAAAGGTGAGCTCCTGGACTGGGAAAGTAGCAGGAATGTGTTACTCTGTGAACGAGAAGAGATGTGGAGAATGAAAAGTAGGGCAATTTGGTTACAATGTGGGGATGAGAACACAAAATTCTTTCAAGCATATGCTAAGGGGAGAAAATCCACTAACTCAATCTGGGAATTATATACAACTGAAGGGGAACGGGTCTCCAGCTTTGATGGTTTGGCCGAGATGGGTGTTCGACATTACGAAGACTTATTCACCGCTCCACCTGGGGCCTCCATAGCTGAGGTTATCAGAATGGCTCAGCTCTTCCCACGTTTTGTGGGGAAGGAAGAGAACAAACTATTGATGGAGGAGGTGCTACCGATTGAACTCTTGTAGGTTATGCAATCCTGCCAGAAAGATAAAATCCCTGGGCCTGATGGCTGGCCAATTGAATTTTTCTTGGGATTCTTTGACTGTTTTGGGGAGGAATTATTGGCTGTGGTGGAAGAATCAAGAAAGGCTGGCTTTGTACATGGTCCCTTCAACTCGACATTTATTGCTCTCATCCCTAAAACTGACAAGCCTGATCATTTTGAGGAATTCAGACCTATCTCACTCTGCAATTGCATATATAAGATCATATCCAAGATTATGGCGAGGAGATTAAAAAATATCCTGTCTCAGCATATCTCATGTGAACAATTTGGATTCCTGGAAGGTCGTCAAATTCACGAGGCCATTGGAGTTGCACAAGAAGGTATACACACTCTGAAGGTACAGAAGCAGAAGGGAGCAGTGATTAAGATTGACCTCTCTAAAGCATTCGACAAGGTTAGCTGGCTCTATATCCGGATGCTTCTCACACATCTGGGCTTCTGCTATGAATTTGTTCGATGGGTTATGGCCTGCATCACCACGGTTAGTTTTGCTGTTCTGATAAATGGTTCGGCTAGCCCTTTCTTCCATGCAGGTCGGGGGCTACGACAAGGTTGCCCACTTTCACCGCTGCTTTTTCTCCTTGTTGCTGAAGGCCTCAGTCATTTTATCCTGAAAGCAAAGGCTGATGGATCCTTTCGTGGCATCTCCATTACTCAGGTAATGTATATCACACATCTCCTATTTGTTGACGATATTCTCATCTTTTGTGATGGCTCGAGACAGGACATTGATAAGGTGGTCGAAGGACTCAATTTACTGCAAGTAGCCACGGGTATGCTTGTGAATATTGATAAATCAACAATCTCTTGCTCGCAATTAAATGAGCAGGAGAGGCACAGATTGGCCATCAGACTCCCCTATAGGATTATGGATATCAATGATGGCTTAAAGTACCTTGGATTTCATTTAAAACCTAATGCATATCTTAAGGCGGTTTGGCACTGGTTAATTGCCAAGTTGGAGCTGAGGCTGCATGGTTGGATTCAAAAATGGCTCTCGCGGGCTGGGAGACTGGTTCTGGTTAAATCTGTCTTGGAAGCAATACCGGTTTATTGGATGTCACTTGCTTGGATTCCCAGAGGTATCTTGGAGCAGATCCGTCGGTTGGTTTTTGCCTTTCTATGGAAGGGTAAGGGTGCGAATCGTGCCTTGGTGTGGGTTAGATGGGATTTGATTGCAATCCCCAAAGCACTGGGAGGCTGGGGCCTTAAGAATATTTTTCTTTTTGCCAAAGCATTGGGGGAAAAAGTGGTATGGCGAATCATCCATACATGGAGCCTCTGGACCAGGGTGGTATACCACAAATACATTGCTCCCTTAACCCTAATTGAATGGATTAGGCAGGGAAACAAGTCGAGGGCAAATTGTTCTGTGGTGTGGAAAGCGGTGGTTCAGCATTTTCAGCTAGTGGGATCGGGCTTAGTGTGGCGAATTGGAAATGGGCAATCACTTCGTATTGGACTGGATCCATGGGTAGGATGTAGGGGGGGACATGTACTGCCTGTGGACTTAAGGACCTTTCTGGCAGATAGGGGCTGTCACTTCTTAGCTGATATCGCACAACCGGGATTAAGCACCCTTATGCACCAGGGGTGGTACTCTGCCCAGCGTCTTGTAGTTCCTGAGGATTTGATCGGGGATTGGGAGGAATATATTCGGATCTTAAGATTCTCCAATATACGTCTGACAGATAGGCCTGATGAACTTATCTGGGATCACCATCCCTCAGGGAAATACACACCAAAACTTGGATATATACAGCTAAATGTGGAGGTGCAAAACAGGGCTTTGGTGTGGTGGTGGAAATCTCTGTGGAAGCTTAAATGCCCAGGTAAAGCCAAACTACTCTTCTGGGCGATATTGGAACAAAAGGCACCTACCTGGGATGTTCTGAAGCGACGTTTCCTACAGGGCCCGGGTTTTTGTCCACTCTGTAGGGAGGCGGATGAGACTATTTCACACATATTTGTACACTGTCGTTTCTCCCAGGCGGTTTGGACACAAATTTGCCATTATTTGAATCTCAATACGCATTGGTGGGGTGAGAATGTTATTGAGGCATTCCAATATTGGTGGTCGGAACAACAGTCATCAACCATCTGTGCGGCCCCATGCATTTTTTCCTGGGGGATATGGATCACACGTAACAGGCTTATCTTCCAGGATTGTAGCGTTCCGATTGAGCAAGTGGTGGCACAAGCTGTGGCTATCATTGTTCATTACAAGACTGCTCCAAAACCGATTAGAACACGTCCTGTGATTGCTGAATTGATTGATAAAACATTACCGTGGGCTTTTTTCGATGGCGCATCTCTGGATCAATTGCTTTGTGGGGGGGGGATCGTGCTTCATAAATCTGATTCACATTATTTTCACATAGCGGCTGGATTGGGGAGCGGTACAAACAACTATGAAGAAATCATGTCACTTAGACTGTTGCTGTTATTTGCTCTTGAACAGGGTTGTCTTTCACTTCAGATTTTTGGTGATTCACTGATTGTTATTGATTGGGCCAATGAGCATACACAATGTAATGTGATGGTTCTCTCACCTATACTGGAAGATGTTTTACGGTTAAAGCATAATTTTAATCTTTTAACATTTACACATGTTTACAGGGAGAGAAATGGCATGGCCGACTTTCTTTCCAAAGAAGCGTCGCAACAACGTCTAAATTTCGGCACCTGGAGAATCAAAGTACATTCTACTGATACATCCTACAGTTATTACCATAGGCCTTTCAGCGAGGCATTGGAGGACAGGGCGGGAGATTGATTGGTATCTGCTTGCTCAGATTACATAACAGTTCTGTTTTGATTACTTTATGGCTTTTGTATTTTGCTTTTTGGTGTTATCATAGGCCTTTATGAGGCATTGGTGGACCGTAAAGGAGCAATTGGCTTATTGTTTACATCTGTTCTGTTTGGTGCTTTCGGGCAGTTTAAGACAGCGTATGGTTTGATAGGAACTATTACATTTTGAGACTATTTTGGTATATGTAACCGGCTATATGTTGTGTTGTATGATCAGCATTATTTTGGGTATGTATGGGTCTCTAGACCAGTCAGAAACACGATCAGCAAATATGCGATAATGTAGGGATCTCTATGATTCTATTACATGTGCAGAATGTAATTTTGTTCATCAATTGAAATAAAATTACGACTTTTTCGTTGGAAAAAAAAGAAAAGCTTACTTCCCACGTTTTTTAAAATCACAGCTTCTAGAAGGTTTACATGGTTTCTTAAGAAACACGAGTTTTTATAAAATGTGTTTTATTTCATAAATGGAATTAACAAAGTATGAAAATTCTACGTCATAACGACTTTCTATAGTTTGCGCATTCGTCCGGAAATAAGAAAAGCTTACTTCCACCGTTTTTTAAAATCACAACTTCTAGAAGGTTTACATGATTTCTTAAAAAACACGAGTTTTTAGAAAATGTGTTTTATATCATAAATGGAATCAACAAAGTATGCACATTCTACGTCATAAGGACTTTCTATAGTTTACGCATTCGTCCGGAAATAAGAAAAGCTTACTTCAACCGTTTTTTAAAACCACAGCTTCTAGAAGGTTTACATGATTTCGTAAAAAACTCGAGTTTTTAGAAAATGTGTTTTATTTCATAAATGGAATCTACAAAGTATGCACATTCTACGTCATAACGACTTTCTATAGTTTGCACATGCGTCCGGAAATAAGAAAAGCTTACTTCCACCGTTTTTTAAAATCACAGCTTCTAGAAGGTTTACATGATTTTGTAATAAACACGAGTTTTCAGAAAATGTGTTTTATTTCATAAATGGAATCTACAAAGTGTGCACATTCTACGTCATAACGACTTTCTATAGTTTGCGCATGCGTCCGGAAATAACAAAAGCTTACTTCCACCGTTTTTTAAAATCACAGCTTCTAGAAGGTTTACATGATTTCGTAAAAAACACGAGTTTTTAGAAAATGTGTTTTATTTCATAAATGAAATATACAAAGTATGCACATTCTATGTCATAACGAATTTCTATAGTTTGCGCATGCGTCCGGAAATAAGAAAAGCTTACTTCCCCCGTTTTTTAAAATCACAGCTTCTAGAAGGTTTACATGATTTCTTAAAAAACACGAATTTTTAGAAAATGTGTTTTATTTCATAAATGGAATCAACAAAGTATGCACATTCTACGTCATAACGACTTTCTATAGTTTGCGAATGCGTCCGGAAATAAGAAAAGCTTACTTCCACAGTTTTTTAAAATCACATCTTCTAGAAGGTTTACATGATTTCGTAAAAAACACAAGTTTTTAGAAAACGTGCTTTATTTCATAAATGGAATCTACAAAGTATGCACATTCTACTTCATAACGACTTTCTATAGTTTGCGCATGCGTCCGGAAATAAGAAAAGCTTACTTCCACCGTTTTTTAAAATCACAGCGTCTAGAAGGTTTACATGATTTCTTAAAAAACACGAGTTTTTAGAAAATGTGTTTTATTTCATAAATGGAATCAACAAAGTATGCACATTCTACGTCATAACGACTTTCTATAGTTTATGCATTCGTCCGGAAATAAGAAAAGCTTACTTCCACCGTTTTTTAAAACCACGGCTTCTAGAAGGTTTACATGATTTCGTAAAAAACAATATTTTTTAGAAAATGTGTTTTATTTCATAAATGGAATCTACAAAGTATGCACATTCTACGTCATAACGACTTTCTATAGTTTGCGCATGCGTCCGGAAATAAGAAAAGCTTACTTCCACCGTTTTTTAAAATCACAGCTTCTAGAAGGTTTAGATGATTTCGTAAAAAAACACAAGTTTTTAGAAAACGTGCTTTATTTCATAAATGGAATCTGCAAAGTATGCACATTATACTTCATAACGACTTTCTATAGTTTGCGCATGCGTCCGGAAATAAGAAAAGCTTACGTCTCCCGTTTTTTAAAATCACAGCTTCTAGAAGGTTTACATGATTTCTTAAAAAACACGAGTTTTCAGAAAATGTGTTTTATTTCATAAATGGAATCAACAAAGTATGCACATTCTACGTCATAACAACTTTCTATAGTTTGCGCATGCGTTTGAATATAAGAAAAGCTTACTTCCCCCGTTTTTTAAAATCACAGCTTCTAGAAGGTATAGATGAATTCGTAAAAAACACGAGTTTTTAGAAATAATGTTTTTTATTTCATAAATGGAATCAACAAAGTATGCACATTCTACGTCATAACGACTTTCTATAGTTTGCGCATTCGTCCGGAAATAAGAAAAGCTTACTTCCACCGTTTTTTAAAATCACAGCTTCTAGAAGGTTTACATGATTTCTTAAAAAACACGAGTTTTTAGAAAATGTGTTTTATTTCATAAATGGAATCAACAAAGTATGCACATTCTACGTCATAACGACTTTCTATAGTTTACGCATTTGTCCGGAAATAAGAAAAGCTTACTTCCACCGTTTTTTAAAATCACAGCTTCTAGAAGGTTTACATGATTTCGTAAAAAACAAGAGTTTTTAGAAAATATGTTTTATTTCATAAATGGAATCTACAAAGTATGCACATTCTACGTCATAACGACTTTCTATAGTTTGCGCATGTGTCCGGAAATAAGAAAAGCTTACTTCCACCGTTTTTTTAAATCACAGCTTCTAGAAGGTTTACATGATTTCGTAAAAAACACGAGTTTTTAGAAAATGTGTTTTATTTCATAAATGGAATCTACAAAGTATGCACATTCTACGACATAACGACTTTCTATAGTTTGCGCATGTGTCAAAAAATAAGAAAAGCTTACTTCCCCCGTTTTTTAAAATCACATCTTCTAGAAGGTTTACATGATTTCTTAAAAAACACGAGTTTTTAGAAAATGTGTTTTATTTCATAAATGGAATCATAAAAGTATGCACACTCTACGTCATAACGACTTTCTAAAGTTTGTGCATGCGTCCGGAAATAAGAATAGCTTACTTCCACCGTTTTTTAAAATCACAGCTTCTAGAAGGTATACATGATTTCGTAAAAAACACGAGTTTTTAGAAAATGTGTTTTATTTCATAAATGGAATCAACAAAGTATGCACATTCTACGTCATAACGACTTTCTATAGTTTGCGCATGCATTTGGAAATAAGAAAAGCTTACTTCCACCGTTTTTTAAAATCACAGCTTCTAGAAGGTTTACATGATTTCGTAGAAAACACGAGTTTTTAGAAAATGTGTTTTATTTCATCAATGCAATCAACAAAGTATGCACATTCTACGTCATAACGACTTTCTATAGTTTGCGCATGCTTTCTTAAATAACAAAAGCTTACTTCCACCGTTTTTTAAAATCACAGCTTCTAGAAGGTTTACATGATTTCGTAAAAAACACGAGTTTTTAGAAAACGTGGTTTATTTCATAAATGGAATCTACAAAGTATGCACATTCTACTTCATAACGAAGTTCTATAGTTTGCGCATGCGTCCGGAAATAAAAAAGCTTACGTCTCCCGTTTTTTAAAATCACAGCTTCTAGAAGGTTTACATGATTTCTTAAAAAACACGAGTTTTTAGAAAATGTGTTTTATTTCATAAATGGAATCAACAAAGTATGCACATTCTACGTCATAACGACTTTCTATAGTTTGCGCATGCGTCCGGAAATAAGAAAAGCTTACTTCGACCGTTTTTTAAAATCACAGCTTCTAGAAGGTTTACATGATTTCGTAAAAAACAAAAGTTTTTACAAAACGTGCTTTATTTCATAAATGGAATCTACAAAGTATGCACATTCTACTTCATAACGACTTTCTATAGTTTGCGCATGCGTCCGGATATCAGAAAAGCTTACTTCCACCGTTTTTTAAAATCACAGCTTCTAGAAGGTTTACATGATGTCTTAAAAAACACGAGTTTTTAGAAAATGTGTTTTATTTCGTAAATGGAATCAACAAAGTATGCACATTCTACGTCATAACGACTTTCTATGGTTTACGCTTTCGTCCGGAAATAAGAAAAGCTTACTTCCACCGTTTTTTAAAACCACAGCTTCTAGAAGGTTTACATGATTTCGTAAAAAACAAGAGTTTTTAGAAAATGTGTTTTATTTCATAAATGGAATCTACAAAGTATGCACATTCTACGTCATAACGACTTTCTATAGTTTGCGCATGCGTCCGGAAATAAGAAAACCTTACTTCCACCGTTTTTTAAAATCACAGCTTCTAGAAGGTTTAGATGATTTCGTAAAAAACACAAGTTTTTAGAAAACGTGCTTTATTTCATAAATGGAATCTACAAAGTATGCACATTCTACGTAATAACGACTTTCTGTAGTTTGCGCATGCGTCCGGAAATAAGAAAAGCTTACTTCCACCGTTTTTTAAAATCACCGCTTCTAGAAGGTATACATGATTTCGTAAAAAACACGAGTTTTTAGAAAATGTGTTTTATTTCATAAATGGAATCAACAAAGTATGCACATTCTACGTCATAACGACTTTCTATAGTTTGCGCATGCGTTTGGAAATAAGAAAAGCTTACTTCCACCGTTTTTTAAAATCACAGCTTCTAGAAGGTATACATGATTTCGTAAAAAACACGAGTTTTTAGAAAATGTGTTTTATTTCATAAATGGAATCAACAAAGTATGCACATTCTACGTCATAACGACTTTCTATAGTTTGCGCATGCGTTTGGAAATAAGAAAAGCTTACTTCCACCGTTTTTTAAAATCACAGCTTCTAGAAGGTTTACATGATTTCCTAAAAAACACGAGTTTTTAGAAAATGTGTTTTATTTCATCAATGCAATCAACAAAGTATGCACATTCTACGTCATAACGACTTTCTATAGTTTGCGCATGCGTCCGGAAATAAGAAAAGCTTACTTCCACCGTTTTTTAAAACCACAGCTTCTAGAAGGTTTACATGATTTCTTAAAAAACACGAGTTTTTAGAAAATGTGTTTTATTTCATAAAAGGAATCTACAAAGTATGCACATTCTACGTCATAACGACTTTCTATAGTTTGCGCATGCGTCCGGAAATAAGAAAAGCTTACTTCCACCGTTTTTTAAAATCACAGCTTCTAGAAGGTTTACATGATTTCTTAAAAAACACGAGTTTTTAGAAAATGTGCTTTATTTCATAAATGGAATCTACAAAGTATGCACATTCTACTTCATAACGACTTTCTATAGTTTGCGCATGCGTCCGGAAATAAGAAAAGCTTACGTCTCCCGTTTTTTAAAATCACAGCTTCTAGAAGGTTTACATGATTTCGTAAAAAACAAGAGTTTTTAGAAAATGTGTTTTATTTCATAAATGGAATCTACAAAGTATGCACATTCTACGTCATAATGACTTTGTATAGTTTGCGCATGCGTCCGGAAATAAGAAAAGCTTACTTCCACCGTTTTTTAAAATCACAGCTTCTAGAAGGTTTAGATGATTTCGTAAAAAACACAAGTTTTTAGAAAACGTGCTTTATTTCATAAATGGAATCTGCAAAGTATGCACATTATACTTCATAACGACTTTCTATAGTTTGCGCATGCGTCCGGAAATAAGAAAAGCTTACGTCTCCCGTTTTTTAAAATCACAGCTTCTAGAAGGTTTACATGATTTCTTAAAAAACACGAGTTTTTAGAAAATGTGTTTTATTTCATAAATGGAATCAACAAAGTATGCACATTCTATGTCATAACGACTTTCTATAGTTTACGCATTTGTCCGGAAATAAGAAAAGCTTACTTCCACCATTTTTTAAAACCACAGCTTCTAGAAGGTTTACATGATTTCTTAAAAAACAAGAGTTTTTAGAAAATGTGTTTTATTTCATAAATGGAATCTACAAAGTATGCACATTCTACGTCATAACGACTTTCTATAGTTTGCGCATGCGTCCGGAAATAAGAAAAGCTTACTTCCACCGTTTTTTAAAATCACAGCTTCTAGAAGGTTTAGATGATTTCGTAAAAAACACAAGTTTTTAGAAAACGTGCTTTATTTCATAAATGGAATCTACAAAGTATGCACATTCTACTCCGTAACGACTTTCTATAGTTTGCGCATGCGTCCGGAAATAAGAAAAGCTTACGTCTCCCGTTTTTTAAAATCACAGCTTCTAGAAGGTTTACATGATTTCTTAAAAAACACGAGTTTTTAGAAAATGTGTTTTATTTCATAAATGGAATCAACAAAGTATGCACATTCTACGTCATAACGACTTTCTAAAGTTTGCGCATGCGTCCGGAAATAAGAATAGCTTACTTCCACCATTTTTTAAAATCACAGCTTCTAGAAGGTATACATGATTTCGTAAAAAACACGAGTTTTTAGAAAATGTGTTTTATTTCATAAATGGAATCAACAAAGTATGCACATTCTACGTCATAACGACTTTCTATAGTTTGCGCATGCGTTTGGAAATAAGAAAAGCTTACTTCCACCGTTTTTTAAAATCACAGCTTCTAGAAGGTTTACATGATTTCGTAGAAAACACGAGTTTTTAGAAAATGTGTTTTATTTCATCAATGCAATCAACAAAGTATGCACATTCTACGTCATAACGACTTTCTATAGTTTGCGCATGCTTTCTTAAATAACAAAAGCTTACTTCCACCGTTTTTTAAAATCACAGCTTCTAGAAGGTTTACATGATTTCGTAAAAAACACGAGTTTTTAGAAAACGTGGTTTATTTCATAAATGGAATCTACAAAGTATGCACATTCTACTTCATAACGACTTTCTATAGTTTGCGCATGCGTCCGGAAATAAGAAAAGCTTACGTCTCCCGTTTTTTAAAATCACAGCTTCTAGAAGGTTTACATGATTTCTTAAAAAACACGAGTTTTTAGAAAATGTGTTTTATTTCATAAATGGAATCAACAAAGTATGCACATTCTACGTCATAACAACTTTCTATAGTTTGCGCATGCGTTTGGATATAAGAAAAGCTTACTTCCCCCGTTTTTTAAAATCACAGCTTCTAGAAGGTATAGATGAATTCGTAAAAAACACGAGTTTTTAGAAATAATGTTTTTTATTTCATAAATGGAATCAACAAAGTATGCACATTCTACGTCATAACGACTTTCTATAGTTTGCGCATTCATCCGGAAATAAGAAAAGCTTACTTCCACCGTTTTTTAAAATCACAGCTTCTAGAAGGTTTACATGATTTCTTAAAAAACACGAGTTTTTAGAAAATGTGTTTTATTTCATAAATGGAATCAACAAAGTATGCACATTCTACGTCATAACGACTTTCTATAGTTTACGCATTTGTCCGGAAATAAGAAAAGCTTACTTCCACCGTTTTTTAAAACCACAGCTTCTAGAAGCTTTACATGATTTCGTAAAAAACAAGAGTTTTTAGAAAATGTGTTTTATTTCATAAATGGAATCTACAAAGTATGCACATTCTACATCATAACGACTTTCTATAGTTTGCGCATGCGTCCGGAAATAAGAAAAGCTTACTTCCACCGTTTTTTAAAATCACAGCTTCTAGAAGGTTTAGATGATTTCATAAAAAACACAAGTTTTTAGAAAATGTGCTTTATTTCATAAATGGAATCTACAAAGTATGCACATTCTACTTCATAACGACTTTCTATAGTTTGCGCATGCGTCCGGAAATAAGAAAAGCTTACGTCTCCCATTTTTTAAAATCACAGCTTCTAGAAGGTTTACATGATTTCTTAAAAAACACGAGTTTTTAGAAAATGTGTTTTATTTCATAAATGGAATCAACAAAGTATGCACATTCTACGTCATAACGACTTTCTATAGTTTGTGCATGCGTCCGGAAATAAGAATAGCTTACTTCCACCGTTTTTTAAAATCACGGCTTCTAGAAGGTATACATGATTTCGTAAAAAACACGAGTTTTTAGAAAATGTGTTTTATTTCATAAATGGAATCAACAAAGTATGCACATTCTATGTCATAACGACTTTCTATAGTTTGCGCATGCCTTTGGAAATAAGAAAAGCTTACTTCCACCGTTTTTTAAAATCACAGCTTCTAGAAGGTTTACATGATTTCCTAAAAAACACGAGTTTTTAGAAAATGTGTTTTATTTCATCAATGCAATCAACAAAGTATGCACATTCTACGTCATAACGACTTTCTATAGTTTGCGCATGCATCCGGAAAGAAGAAAAGCTTACTTCCACCGTTTTTTAAAACCACAGCTTCTAGAAGGTTTACATGATTTCTTAAAAAACACGAGTTTTTAGAAAATGTGTTTTATTTCATAAATGGAATCTACAAAGTATGCACATTCTACGTCATAACGATTTTCTATAGTTTGCGCATGCGTCCGGAAATAAGAAAAGCTTACTTCCACCGTTTTTTAAAATCACAGCTTCTAGAAGGTTTACATGATTTCTTAAAAAACACGAGTTTTTAGAAAATGTGGTTTATTTCATAAATGGAATCAACAAAGTATGCACATTCTACGTCATAACGACATTCTATAGTTTGCGCATTCATCCGGAAATAAGAAAAGCTTACTTCCACCGTTTTTTAAAATCACAGCTTCTAGAAGGTTTACATGATTTCTTAAAAAACACGAGTTTTTAGAAAATGTATTTTATTTCATAAATGGAATCAACAAAGTATGCACATTCTACATCATAACGACTTTCTATAGTTTACGCATTCGTCCGGAAATAAGAAAAGCTTACTTCCACCGTTTTTTAAAACCACAGCTTTTAGAAGGTTTACATTATTTCGTAAAAAACACGAGTTTTTAGAAAATGTGTTTTATTTCATAAATGGAATCAACAAAGTATGCACATTCTACGTCATAACGACTTTCTATAGTTTACGCATTCGTCCGGAAATAAGAAAAGCTTACTTCCCCCGTTTTTTAAAATCACAGCTTCTAGAAGGTTTAGATGATTTCGTAAAAAACACAAGTTTTTAGAAAACATGCTTTATTTCATAAATGGAATCTACAAAGTATGCACATTCTACGTCATAACGAATTTCTATAGGTTGCGCATGCGTCCGGAAATAAGAAAAGCTTACTTCCACCATTTTTTAAAATCACAGCTTCTAGAAGGTTTAGATGATTTCGTAAAAAACACAAGTTTTTAGAAAACGTGCTTTATTTCATAAATGGAATCTACAAAGTATGCACATTCTACTTCATAATGACTTTCTATAGTTTGCGCATGCGTCCGGAAATAAGAAAAGCTTACGTCTCCCATTTTTTAAAATCACAGCTTCTAGAAGGTTTACATGATTTCTTAAAAAACACGAGTTTTTAGAAAATGTGTTTTATTTCATAAATGGAATCAACAAAGTATGCATATTCTACGTCATAACGACTTTCTATAGTTTGCGCATGCGTCCGGAAATAAGAATAGCTTACTTCCACCATTTTTTAAAATCACAGCTTCTAAAAGGTATACATGATTTCGTAAAAAACACGAGTTTTTAGAAAATGTGTTTTATTTCATAAATGGAATCAAAAAAGTATGCACATTCTACGTCATAATGACTTTCTATAGTTTGCGCATGCGTTTGGAAATAAGAAAAGCTTACTTCCACCGTTTTTTAAAATCACAGCTTCTAGAAGGTTTACATGATTTCTTAAAAAACACGAGTTTTTAGAAAATGTGTTTTATTTCATAAATGGAATCTACAAAGTATGCACATTCTACGTCATAACGATTTTCTATAGTTTGCGCATGCGTCCGGAAATAAGAAAAGCTTACTTCCGCCGTTTTTTAAAATCACAGCTTCTAGAAGGTTTACATGATTTCTTAAAAAACACGAGTTTTTAGAAAATGTATTTTATTTCATAAATGGAATCAACAAAGTATGCACATTCTACATCATAACGACTTTCTATAGTTTACGCATTCGTCCGGAAATAAGAACAGCTTACTTCCACCGTTTTTTAAAACCACAGCTTCTAGAAGGTTTACATGATTTCGAAAAAAACAAGAGTTTTTAGAAAATGTCTTTTATTTCATAAATGGAATCTACAAAGTATGCACATTCTACATCATAACGACTTTCTATAGTTTGCGCATGCGTCCGGAAATAAGAAAAGCTTACGTCTCCCGTTTTTTAAAATCACAGCTTCTAGAAGGTTTACATGATTTCTTAAAAAACACGAGTTTTTAGAAAATGTGTTTTATTTCATAAATGGAATCAACAAAGTATGCACATTCTACGTCATAACGACTTTCTATAGTTTGCGCATGCGTCCGGAAATAAGAATAGCTTACTTCCACCGTTTTTTAAAATCACAGCTTCTAGAAGGTATACATGATTTCGTAAAAAACACGAGTTTTTAGAAAATTTGTTTTATTTCATAAATGGAATCAACAAAGTATGCACATTCTACGTCATAACGACTTTATCTAGTTTGCGCATGCGTTTGGAAATAAGAAAAGCTTACTTCCACCGTTTTTTAAAATCACAGCTTCTAGAAGGTTTACATGATTTCCTAAAAAACACGGGTTTTTAGAAAATGTGTTTTATTTCATCAATGCAATCAACAAAGTATGCACATTCTACGTCATAACGACTTTCTATAGTTTGCGCATGCGTCCGGAAATAAGAAAAGCTTACTTCCACTGTTTTTTAAAACCACAGCTTCTAGAAGGTTTACATAATTTCTTAAAAAACACGAGTTTTTAGAAAATGTGTTTTATTTCATAAATGGAATCTACAAAGTATGCACATTCTACGTCATAACGATTTTCTATAGTTTGCGCATGCGTCCGGAAATAAGAAAAGCTTACTTCCACCGTTTTTTAAAATCACAGCTTCTAGAAGGTTTACATGATTTCTTAAAAAACACGAGTTTTTAGAAAATGTGGTTTATTTCATAAATGGAATCAACAAAGTATGCACATTCTACGTCATAACGACATTCTATAGTTTGCGCATTCATCCGGAAATAAGAAAAGCTTACTTCCACCGTTTTTTAAAATCACAGCTTCTAGAAGGTTTACATGATTTCTTCTAAAACACGAGTTTTTAGAAAATGTATTTTATTTAATAAATGGAATCAACAAAGTATGCACATTATACATCATAACGACTTTCTATAGTTTACGCATTCGTCCGGAAATAAGAAAAGCTTACTTCCACCGTTTTTTAAAACCACAGCTTCTAGAAGGTTTACATTATTTCGTAAAAAACACGAGTTTTTAGAAAATGTGTTTTATTTCATAAATGGAATCTACAAAGTATGCACATTCTACGTCATAACGACTTTCTATACTTTGCGCATGCGTCCTGAAATAAGAAAAGCTTACTTCCACCGTTTTTTAAAATCACAGCTTCTAGAAGGTTTACATGATTTCGTAAAAAACACAAGTTTTCAGAAAATGTGTTTTATTTCATAAATGGAATCTACAAAGTATGCACATTCTACGTCATAACGACTTTCTATAGTTTGCGCATGCGTCCGGAAATAAGAAAAGCTTACTTCCACCGTTTTTTAAAATCACAGCTTCTAGAAGGTTTACATGAATTCGTAAAAAACACGAGTTTTTAGAAAATGTGTTTTATTTCATAAATGGAATATACAAAGTATGCACATTCTACGTCATAACAACTTTCTATAGGTTGCGCATGCGTCCGGAAATAAGAAAAGCTTACTTCCCCCGTTTTTTAAAATCACATGCGTCCGGAAACTAGATGTGTTCACCCGATAGTTGCAAAGCATGTGATGATGTACATAAAGGATACGATAGACTTTGATCTATGCTATCTTGGAGATCATGACTTTAGATGGCTAATCAGATGCTGGTTGGGAAGAAAGTGTATCAGACAGGAAGAACACATCAAGAGGATGTTATTGTCTGGGATTAACCATGATTGGCTGCTTGCTCTGCTAGTTGTGAAGAAGCCTGGCTTCAGGATTGGTTTGAATTAGAGATAGAACCAACTGTGATCCTATGTGACAAATAGAGTTGTATGAAGATGACAAAGAATCTAGTGTTCCATGATAAGTCAAAGAACATAGGGATCTAATAAGATATGATGCAGAAGGAACTAAAGTTTGAATTTGTAACAGGTTACCGATGTACTAACCAAATCTCTACCTCAAGTGAAGAAGTTACCAACATACTAACCAAACCTCTGTCTCGAGTGAAATTTGAATATTTCTGAGACAAGCTTGGTGTAGCTCAAAAGGACCCTCCTCGAAAGGGGGAGTAGTATAGTCACTGATGATGAGATTGTCTCATCGAACAACAAGGTCGATGATGAGGTAACCTGTTCTCTACACCTAGATACTTAGAAATATTTAGATTTAGGACTCTTATGCTTAGAATACTTTGTTTTACATGCTTTTGATGATAAGATGTATTGGTAAGAATACATACTTTTGATGACACATGTATTGATTAATGTACTCGTATGGTTGAGGATACTTGTACTTGTATTGATGAGAATACATGTGGGGATTGTATCATCCTTGAACACTTGTTCTAAAGAGAGCCGTAGACGTGAGGTCTCCGAGAATGAAGTCCTTAGTGGACAGTTGAGGGGATTGGATCATCCCTGGACTTTCAGTCCTAAAGAGATCCGTAGATGTGAGGTCTCCGAGAATGAAGTCCTTAGTGGACAGTTGAGGGGATTGAATCATCCCTGGAATTTCAGTCCTAAAGAGAGCCGTAGACGTGAGGTCTCCGAGAATGAAGTCCTTAGTGGACAGTTGAGGGGATTGGATCATCCCTGGACTTTCAGTCCTAAAGAGAGCCGTAGACGTGAGGTCTCCGAGAATGAAGTCCTTAGAGGACAGTTGAGGGGATTGGATCATCCCTGGACTTTCAGTCCTAAAGAGAGCCGTAGACGTGGGGTCTCCGAGAATAAAGTGATGAGGTATTGCATCATCCCGGAACTACTAGTTCAAAATGTACGTGATGGGGATTGCATCATCCCGGAACTACTAGTTCAAAATGTACATGATGGGGATTGCATCATCCCGGAACTACTAGTTCAAAATGTACGTGATGGGGATTGCATCATCCCAGAACTACTAGTTCAAAATGTACGTGATGGGGGATTGTATCATCCCCGGACTTCGGTCCCTGAATTGATCCGTAGACGTGTGGTCTCCGAGAAGTGGGGATTGTATCATCCCCGGACTTTGGTCCCTGAATTGATCCGTAGACGAATGGTCTCCGAGAAAGTGATTTTGTATTGATGATGTGGTTACTTGTATCGGTAGGATACTTGTATTGATGATGTGGTTACTTGTATCGGTAGGATACTTGTATTGATGATGTGGTTACTTGTATCGGTAGGATACTTGTGTTGATGATGTGGTTACTTGTATCGGTATGGATACTTGTATTGATGATGTGGTTACTTGTATCGGTAGGATACATGTATTGATGACATGGTTACTTGTATCAGTATGGATACTTGTATTGATGATATGTATACTTGTATTGGCATGAATACTTGTACTAATGATGTGGATACTTGTATTGTTATGGATACTTGTATTGATGACGATGCTGATAATCGTGTGATGACGATGCTGATGATCGTGTGATGACGATGCTGATAATCGTATGATGATGATAATCGTATGATGACGATAATCGTGTGATGACGATGCTGATAATCGTGTGATGACGATGTTGATGATCGTGTGATGACGATGCTGATAATCGTGTGATGACGATGCTGATGATCGTATGATGACGATGCTGATGATCGTGTGATGACGATGCTGATGATCGTGAGATGACGATGCTGATGATCGTGTGATGACGATGCTGATGATCATGAGATGACGATGCTGATGATCGTGTGATGACGATAATCGTGAGGATCTAGATGATGATATTGTTGTAGCTGTTCAAGTGCTACAGAAGATAAAGACCCAATACTGAAGATGTCGATGTTCCAGTATTGAAGATGTTCCAGTAACTGCTTGAGTTACTGATGATGTTGAGAAAGCTTCCAATGATTTATAGATGTATAATGTATGATGTTGATGACTCCTCGCTCGTGCAGATGTTGTTATAATATCCTTCTCGTTAAGGGGGAGTGTTGAGATATTGTAACTTCAAAGAATATTATATTTGTACTTTATTATTCCGGAGATGTTTCATTCCTCCGTGAAGATCTTATTGTATATCCGGAGATGTTTATTCCTCCGTCGGAATGTGGTAACTCGGGTTATTATATTTCCCTAGTGGGGGTCGACCCTAAATATGTTATGTGGGTCAAAGGGTTATTAGACCACCCTAGAGGGGTCGGCCCAGTCAGTTATAATGGGGTATTTAACCTAAGGGTTAAATACGAGCCTACATGTACTTGTGTAAAATACATATCAGAGTAGTGTATAAATAGAGGAGGTGTGTTCCTCATTAAATACACATTCACTCACTTGAGGATAGCGCACTTGTGGAGGAGAAGTCTGCTATTGTGGAGGAGGAGATCATGTCTCAGGGTTTCATCTTTGTATATTGCTGGTCATCTATATTGAGGAAGCTTTGCTGGGTTTTCTACCCCATGAGGGTTTCCCAGGATAAATCTCTGTCTCTTGTGTTTATGTTGTGCTTGTTGTTTCTTCAGTGATCCTGTATATGCTATTATTGTGAAATGGAATGTAATGCTGCTATTTTCTGTCTTAGCATATTAATTTTTAACACTTCCCCCGTTTTTTAAAATGACAGCTTCTAGAAGGTTCACATGATTTGTTAAAAAACACGAGTTTTTAGAAAATGTGTTTTATTTCATAAATGGAATCAACAAAGTATGCAAATTCTACGTCATAACGACTTTCTATAGTTTGCGCATTCGTCCGGAAATAAGAAAAGCTTACTTCCACCGTTTTTTAAAATCACGGCTTCTACAAGGTTTACATGATTTCTTAAAAAACACGAGTTTTTAGAAAATGTGTTTTATTTCATAAATGGAATCAACAAAGTATGCACATTCTACGTCATAACGACTTTCTATAGTTTGCGCATTCGTCCGGAAATAAGAAAAGCTTACTTCCACCGTTTTTTAAAATCAAAGCTTCTAGAAGGTTTACATGATTTCTTAAAAAACACGAGTTTTTAGAAAATGTGTTTTATTTCATAAATGGAATCAACAAAGTATGCACATTCTATGTCATAACGACTTTCTATAGTTTACGCATTCGTCCGGAAATAAGAAAAGCTTACTTCCACCGTTTTTTAAAACCACAGCTTCTAGAAGGTTTACATGATCTCGTAAAAAACAAGAGTTTTTAGAAAATTTGTTTTATTTCATAAATGGAATCTACAAAGTATGCACATTCTACGTCATAACGACTTTCTATAGTTTGCGCATGCGTCCGGAAATAAGAAAAGCTTACTTCCACCGTTTTTTAAAATCACAGCTTCTAGAAGGTTTAGATGATTTCGTAAAAAACACAAGTTTTTAGAAAACGTGCTTTATTTCATAAATGGAATCTACAAAGTATGCACATTCTACTTCATAACGACTTTCTATAGTTTGCGCATGCGTCCGGAAATAAGAAAAGCTTACGTCTCCCGTTTTTTAAAATCACAGCTTCTAGAAGGTTTACATGATTTCTTAAAAAACACGATTTTTAGAAAATGTGTTTTATTTCATAAATGGAATCAACAAAGTATGCACATTCTACGTCATAACGACTTTCTATAGTTTGCGCATGCGTTTGGAAATAAGAAAAGCTTACTTCCCCCGTTTTTTAAAATCACACCTTCTAGAAGGTTTACATGATTTCTTAAAAAACACGAGTTTTTAGAAAATGTGTTTTATTTCATAAATGGAATCAACAAAGTATGCACATTCTACGCCATAAGGACTTTCTATAGTTTGCGCGTGCGTCCGGAAATAAGAAAAGCTTACTTCCACCGTTTTTTAAAATCACAGCTTCTAGAAGGTTTACATGATTTCTTAAAAAACATGAGTTTTTAGAAAATGTGTTTTATTTCATAAATGGAATCAACAAAGTATGCACATTCTACGTCATAACGAATTTCTATAGTTTGCGCATTCGTCCGGAAATAAGAAAATCTTACTTCCACCGTTTTTTAAAATCATAGCTTCTAGAAGGTTTACATGATTTCGTAAAAAACATGAGTTTTTAGAAAATGTGTTTTATTTCATAAATGGAATCTAAAAAGTATGCACATTCTACATCATAACGACTTTCTATAGTTTTCGCATGTGTCCGGAAAAAAGAAAAGCTTACTTCCCCCGTTTTTTAAAATCACAGCTTCTAGAAGGTTTACATGATTTCTTAAAAAACACTAGTTTTTAGAAAATGTGTTTTATTTCATAAATGGAATCAACAAAGTATGCACATTCTACGTCATAACGACTTTCTATAGTTTTCTCCGGAAATAAGAAAAGCTTACTTCCACTGTTTTTTAAAATCACAGCTTCTAGAAGGTTTACATGATTTCGTAAAAAACACGAGTTATTAGAAAATGTGTTTTATTTCATAAATGGAATCAACAAAGTATGCACATTCTACGTCATAACGACATTCTATAGTTTGCGCATTCATCCAGAAATAAGAAAATCTTACTTCCCCCGTTTTTTAAAATCACAGCTTCTAGAAGGTTAACATGATTTCTTAAAAAACACGAGTTTTTAGAAAATGTGGTTTATTTCATAAATGAAATCAACAAAGTATGCACATTCTACATCATAACGACTTTCTATAGTTTACACTTTCGTCCGGAAATAAGAAAAGCTTACTTCCACCGTTTTTTAAAACCACAGCTTCTAGAAGGTTTACATGATTTCGTAAAAAACACGAGTTTTTAAAAAATGTGTTTTATTTCATGAATGGAATTTACAAAGTATGCACATTCTACGTCATAACGAATATCTATTGTTTACGCATGCTTTTGGAAATAAGAAAAGCTTACTTCGCCCGTTTTTTAAAATCACAGCTTCTAGAAGGTTTACATGATTTCGTAAAAAACATGAGTTTTGAGAAAATGTGTTTTATTTTATAAATGGAATCAACAAAGTATGCACATTATATGTCATAACGACTATCAATAGTTTGCGCATTCGTCCGGAAATAAGAAAAGCTTACTTCCACCGTTTTTTAAAATCACAGCTTCTAGAAGGTTTACATGATTTCGTAAAAAACACGTGTTTTTAGAAAATGTGTTTTATTTCATAAATGGAATATACAAAGTATGCACATTCTACGTCATAACGAATTTCTTTAGTTTGCGCATCCGTCCGGAAATAAGAAAAGCTTACTTCCCCCATTTTTTAAAATCACAGCTTCTAGAAGGTTTGCATGATTTCTTAAAAAACACGAGTTTTTAGAAAATGTGTTTTATTTCATAATTGGAATCAATAAAGTATGCACATTCTACGTCATAACGACTTTCTATAGTTTGCGCATGCGTCCGGAAATAAGAAAAGCTTACTTCCACCGTTTTTTAAAATCACAGCTTCTAGAAGGTTTACATGATTTCGTAAAAAACACAAGTTTTTAGAAAATGTGTTTTATTTCATAAATGGAATCTACAAAGTATGCACATTCTACATCATAACGACTTTCTATAGTTTGCGCATGCGTCCGGAAATAAGAAAAGCTTACTTCCACCGTTTTTTAAAATCACAGCTTCTAGAAGGTTTACAAGATTTCTTAAAAAACACGAGTTTTTAGAAAATGTGGTTTATTTCATAAATGGAATCAACAAAGTATGCACATTCTACGTCATAACGACATTCTATAGTTTGCGCATTCATCCGGAAAAAAGAAAAGCTTACTTCCACCGTTTTTTAAAATCACAGCTTCTAGAAGGTTTACATGATTTCTTAAAAAACACGAGTTTTTAGAAAATGTGTTTTATTTCATAAATGGAATCAACAAAGTATGCACATTCTACGTCATAACGAATTTCTATAGTTTGCTCATTCGTCCGGAAATAAGAAAAGCTTACTTCCACCGTTTTTTAAAATCACAGCTTCTAGAAGGTTTACATGATTTCGTAAAAAACACGAGTTTTTAGAAAATGTGTTTTATTTCATAAATGGAATCTACAAAGTATGCAAATTCTACATCATAACGAATTTCTATAGTTTTCGCATGCGTCCGGAAATAAGAAAAGCTTACTTCCCCCGTTTTTTAAAATCACAGCTTCTAGAAGGTTTACATGATTTCTTAAAAAACACGAGTTTTTAGAAAATGTGTTTTATTAGATAAATGGAATCATAAAAGTATGCACATTCTACGTCATAATGACTTTCTATAGTTTGCGCATGCGTTTGGAAATAAGAAAAGCTTACTTCCCCCGTTGATTAAAATGACAGCTTCTAGAAGGTTTACATGATTTCTTAAAAAACACGAGTTTTTAGAAAATGTGTTTTATTTCATAAATGGAATCAACAAAGTATGCACATTCTACGTCATAACGACTTTCTATAGTTTGCGCATGCGTCCGGAAATAAGAAAAGCTTAGTTCCACCGTTTTTTAAAATCACAGCTTCTAGAAGGTTTACATGATTTCGTAAAAAACACGAGTTTTTAGAAAATGTGTTTTATTTCATAAATGGAATCTACAAAGTATGCACATTCTACGTCGTAACGACTTTCCATATTTTGCGCATGCGTCCGGAAATAAGAAAAGCTTACTTCCCCCGTTTTTTAAAATCACAGCTTCTAGAAGCTTTACATGATTTCGTAAAAAACACGAGTTTTTAGAAAACGTGTTTTGTTTCATAAATGGAATCTACAAAGTATGCACATTCTACGTCATAACGACTTTCTATAGTTTGCGCATGCGTCCGGAAATAAGAAAAGCTTACTTCCCTCGTTTTTTAAAATCACAGCTTCTAGAAGGTTTACATGATTTCTTAAAAAACACGAGTTTTTAGAAAATGTGTTTTATTTCATAAATGGAATCAACAAAGTATGCACATTCTACGTCATAACGACTTTCTATAGTTTGCGCATGTGTTTGGAAATAAGAAAAGCTTACTTCCCCCGTTTTTTAAAATCACAGCTTCTAGAAGGTTTACATGGTTTCTTAAAAAACATGACTTTTTAGAAAATGTGTTTTATTTCATAAATGGAATCAACAAAGTATGCAAATTCTACGTCATAACCACTTTCTATAGTTTGCGCATTCGTCCGGAAATAAGAAAAGCTTACTTCCACCGTTTTTTAAAATCACAGCTTCTAGAAGGTTTACATGATTTCTTAAAAAACACGAGTTTTTAGAAAATGTGTTTTATTTCATAAATGGAATCAACAAAGTATGCACATTCTACGTCATAACGACTTTCTATAGTTTACGCATTCGTCCGGAAATAAGAAAAGCTTACTTCCACCGTTTTTTAAAACCACAGCTTCTAGAAGGTTTACATGATTTCATAAAAAACATAAGTTTTTAGAAAATGTGTTTTATTTCATAAATGAAATCTACAAAGTATGCACATTCTACGTCATAACGACATTCTATAGTTTGCGCATGCGTCCGGAAATAAGAAAAGCTTACTTCCACCGTTTTTTAAAATCACAGCTTCTAGAAGGTTTACATGATTTCGTAAAAAACACGAGTTTTGAGAAAATGTGTTTTATTTCATAAATGGAATCAACAAAGTATGCACATTCTATGTCATAACGACTTTCTATAGTTTGCGCATTCGTCCGGAAATAAGAAAAGCTTACTTCCACCGTTTTTTAAAATCACAGCTTCTAGAAGGTTTACATGATTTCGTAAAAACACGAGTTTTTAGAAAATGTGCTTTATTTCATAAATGGAATCTACAAAGTATGCACATTCTACGTCATAACGACTTTCTATAGTTTGCGCATGCGTTTGGAAATAAGAAAACCTTACTTCCCCCGTTTTTTAAAATGACAGCTTCTAGAAGGTTTACATGATTTCGTAAAAAACACGAGTTTTTAGAAAATGTGTTTTATTTCATAAATGGAATCTACAAAGTATGCACATTCTACATCATAACGACTTTCTATAGTTTGCGCATGCGTCCGGAAATAAGAAAAGCTTACTTCCACCGTTTTTTAAAATCACAGCTTCTAGAAGGTTTACATGATTTCTTAAGAAACACGAGTTTTTAGAAAATGTGGTTTATTTCATAAATGGAATCAACAAAGTCTGCCCATTCTACGTCATAACGAATTTCTATAGTTTGCGCATTCATCCGGAAATAAGAAAAGCTTACTTCCACCATTTTTTAAAATCACAGCTTCTAGAAGGGTTACATGAATTCTTAAAAACACGAGTTTTTAAAAAATGTGTTTTATTTCATAAATTGAATCAACAAAGTATGCACATTCTACGTCATAACGACTTTCTATAGTTTTCGCATTCGTCCGGAAATAAGAAAAGCTTACTTCCACCATTTTTTAAAATCACATCTTCTAGAAGGTTTACATGATTTCGTAAAAAACACGAGTTTTTAGAAAATGTGTTTTATTTCATAAATGGAATCAACAAAGTATGCACATTCTACGTCATAACGACTTTCTTTAGTTTGCGCATTCGTCCGGAAATAAGAAAAGCTTACTTCCACCATTTTTTAAAATCACAGCTTCTAGAAGGTTTACATGATTTCTTAAAAAACACGAGTTTTTAGAAAATGTGTTTTATTTCATAAATGGAATCAACAAAGTATGCACATTCTACGTCATAACGACTTTCTATAGTTTTCGCATTCGTCCGGAAATAAGAAAAGCTTACTTGCACCGTTTTTTAAAATCACAACTTCTAGAAGGTTTACATGATTTCGTAAAAAACACGAGTTTTTAGAAAATGTGTTTTATTTCATAAATGGAATCGACAAAGTATGGCCATTCTACGTCATAACGACTTTCTATAGTTTGCGCATTCGTCCGGAAATAAGAAAAGCTTACTTCCACCGTTTTTTAAAACCACAGCATCTAGAAGGTTTACATGATTTCGTAAAAAACACGAGTTTTTAGAAAATGTGTTTTATTTCATAAATGGAATCAACAAAGTATGCACATTCTACGTCATAACGACTTTCTTTAGTTTGCGCATTCGTCCGGAAATAAGAAAAGCTTACTTCCACCATTTTTTAAAATCACAGCTTCTAGAAGGTTTACATGATTTCTTAAAAAACACGAGTTTTTAGAAAATGTGTTTTATTTCATAAATGGAATCAACAAAGTATGCACATTCTACGTCATAACGACTTTCTATAGTTTTCGCATTCGTCCGGAAATAAGAAAAGCTTACTTGCAACGTTTTTTAAAATCACAGCTTCTAGAAGGTTTACATGATTTCGTAAAAAACACGAGTTTTTAGAAAATGTGTTTTATTTCATAAATGGAATCAACAAAGTATGCACATTCTACATCATAACGACTTTCTATAGTTTTCGCATTCGTCCGCAAATAAGAAAAGCTTACTTCCACCGTTTTTTAAAACAACAGCTTCTAGAAGGTTTACATGATTTCGTAAAAAACACGAGTTTTTAGAAAATGTGTTTTATTTCATAAATGGAATCAACAAAGTATGCACATTCTACGTCATAACGACTTTCTATAGTTTGCGCATCCGTCCGGAAATAAGAAAAGCTTACTTCCACCGTTTTTTAAAATCACAGCTTCTAGAAGGTTTACATGATTTCTTAAAAAACACGAGTTTTTAGAAAATGTGTTTTATTTCATAAATGGAATCAACAAAGTATGCCCATTCTACGTCATAATGAATTTCTATAGTTTGCGCATTCGTCCGGAAATAAGAAAAGCTTACTTCCACCATTTTTTAAAATCACAGCTTCTAGAAGGGTTACATGATTTCTTAAAAAACACGAGTTTTTGGAAAATGTGTTATATTTCATAAATGGAATCTACTAAGTATGCACATTCTACCTCATAACAACTTTCTATACTTTGCGCATGCGTCCAGAAATAAAAAAAGCTTACTTCCACCGTTTTTTAAAATCACAGCTTCTAGAAGGTTTACATGATTTCCTAAAAAACACGATTTTTTGGAAAATGTGTTTTATTTCATAAATGGAATGAACAAAGTATGCACATTCTACGTCATAACGAATTTCTATAGTTTGCGCATGCGTTTGGAAATAACAAAGCTTACTTGCCCCGTTTTTTAAAATCACGGCTTCTAGAAGGTTTACATGATTTCTTAAAAAACACGAGTTTTTAGCAAATGTGTTTTATTTCATAAATGGAATCTACAAAGTATTCACATTCTACGTCATAACGAATTTCTATAGTTTGCGCATGCGTCCGGAAATAAGAAAAGCTTACTTCCACCGTTTTTTGAAATCACAGCTTCTAGAAGGTTTACATGATTTCGTAAAAAACACGAGTTTGTAGAAAATGTGTTTTATTTCATAAATGGAATCAACAAAGTATGCACATTCTACGTCATAATGACTTTCTATAGTTTGCGCATGTGTCCGGAAATAAGAAAAGCTTACTTCCAACGTTTTTCAAAATCACAGCTTCTAGAAGGTTTACATGATTTCGTAAAAAACACGAGTTTTTAGAAAATGTGTTTTATTTCATAAATGGAATCAACAAAGTATGCACATTCTACATCATAACGACTTTCTATAGTTTGCGCATTCGTCCGGAAATAAGAAAAGCTTACTTCCACCGTTTTTTAAAATCACAGCTTTTAGAAGGTTTACATGATTTCTTAAAAAACACGAGTTTTTAGAAAATGTGTTTTATTTCATAAATGGAATCAACAAAGTATGCACATTCTACGTCATAACGACTTTCTATAGTTTGCGCATGCGTTTGGAAATAAGAAAAGCTGACTTCCCCCGTTTTTTAAAATTACAGCTTCTAGAAGGTTTACATGATTTCTTAAAAAACACGAGATTTTAGAAAATGTGTTTTATTTCATCAATGGAATCGCCAAAGTATGCCCATTCTACGTCATAACGACTTTCTATAGTTTGCGCATGCGTCCGGAAATAAGAAAAGCTTACTTCCACCATTTTTTAAAATCACAGCTTCTAGAAGGGTTACATGATTTCTTAAAAAACACGAGTTTTTAGAAAATGTGTTTTATTTCATAAATGGAATCAACAAAGTATGCACATTCTACGTCATAACGAATTTCTATAGTTTGCGCATGCGTCCGGAAATAAGAAAAGCTTACTTCCACAGTTTTTTAAAATCACAGCTTCTAGAAGGTTTACATGATTTCCTAAAAAACAAATTACGCACATTCTACGTCATAACGACTTTCTATAGTTTCCGCATGCGTTTGGAAATAAGAAAAGCTTACTTGCCCCGTTTTTTAAAATCACGGCTTCTAGAAGGTTTACATGATTTCTGAAAAAACACGAGTTTTTAGAAAATGTGTTTTATTTCATAAATGGAATCTACAACGTATGCACATTCTACGTTATAACGACTTTCTATAGTTTGCGCATGCGTCCAGAAATAAGAAAAGCTTACTTCCACCGTTTTTTGAAATCACATCTTCTAGAAGGTTTACATGATTTCGTAAAAAACACGAGTTTGTAGAAAATGTGTTTTATTTCATAAATGGTATCAACAAAGTATCTACATTCTACGTCATAATGACTTTCTATAGTTTGCGCATGCGTCCGGAAGTAAGAAAAGCTTACTTCCAACGTTTTTCAAAATCACAGCTTCTAGAAGGTTTACATGATTTCGTAAAAAACAGGAGTTTTTAGAAAATGTGTTTTATTTCATAAATGGAATCAACGAAGTATGCACAATCTACGTCATAACGACTTTCTATAGTTTGCGCATTCGTCCGGAAATAAGAAAAACTTACTTTCACCATTTTTTAAAATCACAGCTTCTAGAAGGTTTACACGATTTCCTAAAAAACAGGAGTTTTTAGAAAATGTGTTTTATTTCATAAATGGAATCAACAAAGTATGCACATTCTACGTCATAACGACTTTCTATAGTTTGCGCATGCGTTTGGAAATAAAAAAAGCTTACTTCCCCCGTTTTTTAAAATCACAGCTTCTAGAAGGTTTACATGATTTCGTAAAAAACATGAGTTTTTAGAAAATGTGTTTTATTTCATAAATGGAATCAACAAAGTATGCAAATTCTACATCATAACGACTTTCTATTGTTTGCGCATGGGTCCGAAAATAAGAAAAGCTTACTTCCCCCGTTTTTAAAAATAATAGCTTCTAGAAGGTTTACATGATTTCGTAAAAAACACGAGTTTTTAGAAAATGTGTTTTATTTCATAAATGGAATCTACAAAGTATGCACATTCTACGTCATAACGACTTTCTATAGTTTGCGCATGAGTCCGGAAATAAGAAAAGCTTACTTCCCCCGTTTTTTAAAATCACAGCTTCTAGAAGGTTTACCTGATTTCTTAAAAAACACGAGTTTTTAGAAAATGTGTATTATTTCATAAATGGAAACAACAAAGTATGCACATTCTACGTCATAACGACTTTCTATAGTTTGCGCATGCGTCCGGAAATAAGAAAAGCTTACTTCCACCGTTTTTTAAAATCACAACTTCTACATGATTTCTTAAAAAACACGAGTTTTTAGAAAATGTGTTTTATTTCATAAATGGAATCAACAAAGTATGCCCATTCTACGTCATAATGACTTTCTATAGTTTGCGCATTCGTCCGGAAATAAGAAAAGCTTACTTCCACCATTTTTTAAAATCACAGCTTCTAGAAGGGTTACATGATTTCTTAAAAAACACGAGTTTTTAGAAAATGTGTTTTATTTCGTAAATGGAATCTACTAAGTATGCACATTCTACCTCATAACGACTTTCTATACTTTGCGCATGCGTCCGGAAATAAAAAAAGCTTACTTCCACCGTTTTTTAAAATCACAGCTTCTAGAAGGTTTACATGATTTTCTAAAAAACACGATTTTTTGGAAAATGTGTTTTATTTCATAAATGGAATGAACAAAGTATGCACATTCTACGTCATTATGAATTTCTATAGTTTGCGCATGCGTTTGGAAATAACAAAGCTTACTTGCCCCGTTTTTTAAAGTCACGGCTTCTAGAAGGTTTACATGATTTCTTAAAAAACATGAGTTTTTAGCAATTGTGTTTTATTTCATAAATAGAATCTACAAAGTATGCAAATTCTATGTCATAACGACTTTCTATAGTTTGCGCATGTGTCCGGAAATAAGAAAAGCTTACTTCCACCGTTTTTTGAAATCACAGCTTCTAGAAGGTTTACATGATTTCGTAAAAAACACGAGTTTGTAGAAAATGTGTTTTATTTCATAAATGGAATCGACAAAGTATGCCCATTCTACGTCATAATGACTTTCTATAGTTTGCGCATGCGTACGGAAATAAGAAAAGCTTACTTCCACCATTTTTTAAAATCACAGCTTCTACAAGGTTTACATGATTTCGTAAAAAAACATGAGTTTTTAGAAAATGTGTTTTATTTCATAAATGGAATCTACAAAGTATGCACATTCTATGTCATAATGACTTTCTATAGTTTGCGCATTCGTCCGGAAATAAGAAAAACTTACTTCCACCGTTTTTTAAAATCACAGCTTCTAGAAGGTTTACATGATTTCGTAAAAAACACGAGTTTTTAGAAAATGTGTTTTATTTCATAAATGGAATCTACAAAGTATGCACATTCTACGTCATAACGACTTTCTATAGTTTGCACATTCATCCGGAAATACGAAAAGCTTACTTCCACCGTTTTTTAAAATCACAGCTTCTAGAAGGTTTACATGATTTCTTAAAAAACACGAGTTTTTAGAAAATGTGTTTTATTTGATAAATGGAATCAACAAAGTATGCACATTCTACGTAATAACGACTTTCTATAGTTTCCGCATTCGACCGGAAATAAGAAAAGCTTACTTCCACCGTTTTTTAAAATCACAGCTTCTAGAAGGTTTACATGATTTCGTAAAAAACACGAGTTTTTAGAAAATGTGTTTTATTTCATAAATGGAATCAACAAAGTATGCACATTCTACATCATAAGGATTTTCTATAGTTTGCGTATGCGTCCGGAAATAAGAAAAGCTTACTTCCACCGTTTTTCAAAATCACAGCTTCTAGAAGGTTTACATGATTTCTTAAAAAACACGATTTTTTAGAAAATGTGTTTTATTTCATAAATGGAATCAACAAAGTATGCACATTCTACATCATAATGACTTTCTATAGTTTGCGCATGCGTCCGGAAATAAGAAAAGCTTACTTCCACCGTTTTTTAAAATAATAGCTTCTAGAAGGTTTACATGATTTCGTAAAAAATACGAGATTTAGAAAATGTGTTTTATTTCATAAATGGAATCTACAAAGTATGCACATTCTACGTCATAACGACTTTCTATAGTTTGCACATGCGTCCGGAAATAAGAAAAGCTTACTTCCCCCGTTTTTTAAAATCACAGCTTCTAGAAGGTTTACATGATTTGGTAAAAAACACGAGTTTTTAGAAAATGTGTTTTATTTCATAAATGGAATCAACAAAGTATGCACATTCTACATCATAACGACTTTCTATAGTTTGCGCATTCGTCCGGAAATAAGAAAAGCTTATTTCCACCGTTTTTTAAAATCACAGCTTTTAGAAGGTTTACATGATTTCGTAAAAAACACGAGTTTTTAGAAAATGTGTTTTATTTCATAAATGGAATCTACAAAGTATGCACATTCTACGTCATAACGACTTTCTATAGTTTGCACATGCGTCCGGAAATAAGAAAAGCTTACTTCCCCCGTTTTTTAAAATCACAGCTTCTAGAAGGTCTACATGATTTCTTAAAAAACACGAGTAGTTAGAAAATGTGTTTTATTTCATCAATGGAATCGACAAAGTATGCCCATTCTACGTCATAACGACTTTCTATAGTTTGCGCATGCGTTCGGAAATAAGAAAAGCTTACTTCCACCATTTTTTAAAATGACAGCTTCTAGAAGGTTTACATGATTTCTTAAAAAACACGAGATTTTAGAAAATGTGTTTTATTTCATAAATGGAATCAACAAAGTATGCTAATGCTACGTCATAACGACTTTCTATAGTTTGCACATGCGTCCGGAAATAAGAAAAGCTTACTTCCCCCGTTTTTCAAAATCACAGCTTCTACAAGGTTTACATGATTTCGTAAAAAACACGAGTTTTTAGAAAATGTGTTTTATTTCATAAATGGAATCAACAAAGTATGCACATTCTACGTCATAACGATTTCTGTAGTTTGCGAATGCGTTTGGAAATAAGAGAAGCTTACTTCCACCGTTTTTTAAAATCACAGCTTCTAGAAGGTTTACATGATTTCGTAAAAAACACGTGTTTTTAGAAAATGTGTTTTATTTCATAAATGGAATCTACAAAGTATGCACATTCTACGTCATAACGACTTTCTATAGTTTGCGCATGCGTGCGGAAATAAGAAAAGCTTACTTCCCCCGTTTTTCTAAATCACAGCTTCTAGAAGGTTTACATGATTTCTTAAAAAACACGAGTTTTTAGAAAATGTGTTTTATTTCATAAATGGAATCAACAAAGTATGCACATTCTACATCATAATGACTTTCTATAGTTTGCGCATGCGTCCGGAAATAAGAAAAGCTTACTTCCACCGTTTTTTAAAATCACAGCTTCTAGAAGGTTTACATGATTTTGTAAAAAACACGAGTTTTTAGAAAATATGTTTTATTTCATAAATGGAATCAACAAAGTATGCACATTATACATCATAACGACTTTCTATAGTTTGCGCATTCGTCCGGAAATAAGAAAAGCTTACTTCCACCGTTTTTTAAAATCACAGCTTTTAGAAGGTTTACATGATTTCGTAAAAAACACGAGTTTTTAGAAAATGTGTTTTATTTCATAAATGGAATCTACAAAGTATGCACATTCTACGTCATAACGACTTTCTATAGTTTGCACATGCGTCCGGAAATAAGAAAAGCTTACTTCCCCCGTTTTTTAAAATCACAGCTTCTACAAGGTTTACATGATTTCGTAAAAAACACGAGTTTTTAGAAAATGTGTTTTATTTCATAAATGGAATCAACAAAGTATGCACATTCTACGTCATAACGATTTCTGTAGTTTGCGAATGCGTTTGCAAATAAGAGAAGCTTACTTCCACCGTTTTTTAAAATCACAGCTTCTAGAAGGTTTACATGATTTCGTAAAAAACACGTGTTTTTAGAAAATGTGTTTTATTTCATAAATGGAATCTACAAAGTATGCACATTCTACGTCATAACGACTTTCTATAGTTTGCGCATGCGTTTGGAAATAAGAAAAGCTGACTTCCCCCGTTTTTTAAAATTACAGCTTCTAGAAGGTTTACATGATTTGTTAAAAAACACGAGTTTTTAGAAAATGTGTTTTATTTCATCAATGGAATCGACAAAGTATGCCCATTCTACGTCATAATGACTTTCTATAGATTGCGCATGCGTCCGGAAATAAGAAAAGCTTACTTCCACCATTTTTTAAAATCACAGCTTCTAGAAGGGTTACATGATTTCTTAAAAAACACGAGTTTTTAGAAAATGTGTTTTATTTCATAAATGGAATCAACAAAGTATGCACATTCTACGTCATAACGAATTTCTATAGTTTGCGCATGCGTCCGGAAATAAGAAAAGCTTACTTCCCCCGTTTTTCTAAATCACAGCTTCTAGAAGGTTTACATGATTTCTTAAAAAACACGAGTTTTTAGAAAATGTGTTTTATTTCATAAATGGAATCAACAAAGTATGCACATTCTACGTCATAACGACTTTCTATAGTTTGCGCATGCGTTTGGAAATAAGAAAAGCTGACTTCCCCCGTTTTTTAAAATTACAGCTTCTAGAAGGTTTACATGATTTGTTAAAAAACACGAGTTTTTAGAAAATGTGTTTTATTTCATCAATGGAATCGACAAAGTATGCCCATTCTACGTTATAACGAATTTCTATAGTTTGTGCATGCGTCCGGAAATAGGAAAAGCTTACTTCCACCATTTTTTAAAATCACAGCTTCTAGAAGGGTTACATGATTTCTTAAAAAACACGAGTTTTTAGAAAATGTGTTTTATTTCATAAATGGAATAAACAAAGTATGCACATTCTACGTCATAACGATTTCTGTAGTTTGCGAATGCGTTTGCAAATAAGAGAAGCTTACTTCCACCGTTTTTTAAAATCACAGCTTCTAGAAGGTTTACATGATTTCGTAAAAAACACGTGTTTTTAGAAAATGTGTTTTATTTCATAAATGGAATCTACAAAGTATGCACATTCTACGTCATAACGACTTTCTATAGTTTGCGCATGCGTTTGGAAATAAGAAAAGCTGACTTCCCCCGTTTTTTAAAATTACAGCTTCTAGAAGGTTTACATGATTTGTTAAAAAACACGAGTTTTTAGAAAATGTGTTTTATTTCATCAATGGAATCGACAAAGTATGCCCATTCTACGTCATAATGACTTTCTATAGATTGCGCATGCGTCCGGAAATAAGAAAAGCTTACTTCCACCATTTTTTAAAATCACAGCTTCTAGAAGGGTTACATGATTTCTTAAAAAACACGAGTTTTTAGAAAATGTGTTTTATTTCATAAATGGAATCAACAAAGTATGCACATTCTACGTCATAACGAATTTCTATAGTTTGCGCATGCGTCCGGAAATAAGAAAAGCTTACTTCCCCCGTTTTTCTAAATCACAGCTTCTAGAAGGTTTACATGATTTCTTAAAAAACACGAGTTTTTAGAAAATGTGTTTTATTTCATAAATGGAATCAACAAAGTATGCACATTCTACGTCATAACGACTTTCTATAGTTTGCGCATGCGTTTGGAAATAAGAAAAGCTGACTTCCCCCGTTTTTTAAAATTACAGCTTCTAGAAGGTTTACATGATTTGTTAAAAAACACGAGTTTTTAGAAAATGTGTTTTATTTCATCAATGGAATCGACAAAGTATGCCCATTCTACGTCATAACGAATTTCTATAGTTTGTGCATGCGTCCGGAAATAGGAAAAGCTTACTTCCACCATTTTTTAAAATCACAGCTTCTAGAAGGGTTACATGATTTCTTAAAAAACACGAGTTTTTACAAAATGTGTTTTATTTCATAAATGGAATCAACAAAGTATGCACATTCTACGTCATAACGAATTTCTATAGTTTGCGCATGCGTCCGGAAATAAGAAAAGCTTACTTCCACCGTTTTTTAAAATAATAGCTTCTAGAAGGTTTACATGATTTCTTAAAAAACACGAGTTTTTAGAAAATGTGTTTTATTTCATAAATGGAATCAACAAAGTATGCACATGCTACGTCATAACGACTTTCTATAGTTTGCACACGCGTCCGGAAATAAGAAAAGCTTACTTCCCCCGTTTTTCAAAATCACAGCTTCTACAAGGTTTACATGATTTCGTAAAAAACACGAGTTTTTAGAAAATGTGTTTTATTTCATAAATGGAATCAACAAAGTACTCACATTCTACGTCATAACGATTTCTGTAGTTTGCGCATGCGTTTGGAAATAAGAGAAGCTTACTTCAACCGTTTTTTAAAATCACAGCTTCTAGAAGGTTTACATGATTTCGTAAAAAACACGTGTTTTTAGAATATGTGTTTTATTTCATAAATGGAATCTACAAAGTATGCACATTCTACGTCAGAACGACTTTCTATAGTTTGCGCATGCATCCGGAAATAAGAAAAGTTTACTTCCACCCTTTTTTAAAATCACAGCTTCTAGAAGGTTTACATGATTTCGTAAAAAACACGAGTTTTTAGGAAATGTGTTTTATTTCATAAATGGAATCTACAAAGTATGCACATTCTACGTCATAACGACTTTCTATAGTTTGCGCATGCGTCCGGAAATAAGAAAAGCTTACTTGCACCGTTTTTTAAAATCACAGCTTCTAGAAGGTTTACATGATTTCGTAAAAAACACGAGTTTTTAGAAAATGTGTTTTATTTCATAAATGGAATCTACAAAGTATGCACATTCTACGTCATAACGACTTTCTATAGTTTGCGCATGCGTCCGGAAATAAGAAAAGCTTACTTCCCCCGTTTTTTAAAATCACAGCTTCTAGAAGGTTTACATAATTTCTTAAAAAACACGAGTTTTTAGAAAATGTGTTTTATTTCATAAATGGAATCAACAAAGTATGCACATTCTACGTCATAACGACTTTCTATAGTTTGCGCATGCGTCCGGAAATAAGAAAAGCTTACTTCCACCGTTTTTTAAAATCACAGCTTCTAGAAGGTTTACATGATTTCTTAAAAAACACGATTTTTTAGAAAATGTGTTTTATTTCATAAATGGAATCAACAAAGTATGCACAATCTACGTCATAACGACTTTCTATAGTTTGCGCATTCGTCCGGAAATAAGAAAAGCTTACTTCCACCGTTTTTTAAAATCACAGCTTCTACAAGGTTTACACGATTTCGTAAAAAACACGTGTTTTTAGAAAATGTGTTTTATTTCATAAATGGAATCTACAAAGTATGCACATTCTACGTCATAACGACTTTCTATAGTTTGCGCATGCATCCGGAAATAAGAAAAGCTTACTTCCACCATTTTTTAAAATCACAGCTTCTAGAAGGTTTACATGATTTCTTAAAAAACACGAGTTTTTAGAAAATGTGTGTTATTTCATAAGTGGAATCTAAAAAGGATGCACATTCTACGTCATAACGACTTTCTATTGTTTGCGCATGCGTCCGGAAATAAGAAAAGCTTACTTCCCCCGTTTTTTAAAATCACAGCTTCTAGCAGGTTTACATGATTTCTTAAAAAACACGAGTTTTTAGAAAATGTGTTTTATTTCATAAATGGAATCAACAAAGTATGTACATTCTACGTCATAACGACTTTCTATAGTTTGGCATGCGTCCGGAAATAAGAAAAGCTTACTTCCACCATTTTTTAAAATCACAGCTTCTAGAAGGTTTACATGATTTCTTAAAAAACACGAGTTTTTAGAAAATGTGTTTTATTTCATAAATGGAATCTACAAAGTATGCACATTCTACGTCATAACGACTTTCTATAGTTTGCCCATGCGTCCGGAAATAAGAAAAGCTTACTTCCCCCGTTTTTCTAAATCACAGCTTCTAGAAGGTTTACATGATTTCTTAAAAAACACGAGTTTTTAGAAAATATGTTTTATTTCATAAATGGAATCAAAAAAGTATGCACATTCTACGTCATAACGACTTTCTATAGTTTTTGCATGCATTTGGAAATAAGAAAAGCTTACTTCCCCCGTTTTTTAAAATCACAGCTTCTAGAAGGTTTACATGATTTCTTAAAAAACACGAGTTTTTAGAAAATGTGTTTTATTTCATAAATGGAATCAACCAAGTATGCACATTCTACATCATCACGACTTTCTATAGTTTGCGCATGCGTCCGGAAATAAGAGAAGCTTACTTCCACCGTTTTTTAAAATCACAGCTTCTAGAAGGTTTACATGATTTCTTAAAAAACACGAGTTTTTAAAAAATGTGTTTTATTTCATAAACGGAATCAACAAAGTATGCACATTCTACGACATAACAACTTTCTATAGTTTGCGCATGCGTCTGGAAATACGAAAAGCTTACTTCCACCGTTTTAAAATCACAGCTTCTAGAAGGTTTACATCATTTCGTAAAAAACACGAGTTTTTAGAAAATGTGTTTTATTTCATAAATGGAATCTACAAATTATGCACATTATACGTCATAACGACTTTCTATAGTTTGCGCATGCGTCAGGAAAGAAGAAAAGCTTACTTCCCCCGTTTTTTAAAATCACAGCTTCTAGAAGGTTTACATGATTTCTTAAAAAACACAAGTTTTTAGAAAATGTGTTTTATTTCATAAATGGAATCAACAAAGTATGCACATTCTACATCATAATGACTTTCTATAGTTTGCGCATGCGTCCGGAAATAAGAAAATCTTACTTCCCCCGTTTTTTAAAATCACGGCTTCTAGAAGGTTTACATGATTTGATAAAAAACACGAGTTTTTAGAAGATGTGTTTTATTTCATAAATGGAATCTACAAAGTATGCACATTCTACGTCATAACGACTTTCTATAGTTTGCGCATGCGTCCGGAAATAAGAAAAGCTTACTTCCCCCGTTTTTTAAAATCACAGCTTCTAGAAGGTTTACATGATTTCTTAAAAAACACGAGTTTTTAGAAAATGTGTTTTATTTCATAAATGGAATCAACAAAGTATGCACATTCTATGTCATAAGGACTTTCTATAGTTTGCGCATGCCTTTGGAAATAAGAAAAGCTTACTTCCCCCTTTTTTTAAAATCACAGCTTCTAGAAGGTTTACATGATTTCGTAAAAAACACGAGTTTTTAGAAAATGTGTTTTATTTCATAAATGGAATCAAAAAAGTATGCACATTCTACGTCATAATGACTTTCTATAGTTTGCGCATGCGTCCGGAAATAAGAAAAGCTTACTTCCACCATTTTTTAAAATCACAGCTTCTAGAAGGTTTACATGATTTCTTAAAAAACACGAGTTTTTAGAAAATGTGTTTTATTTCATAAATAGAATCAACAAAGTATGCACATTCTATGTCATAACGACTTTCTATAGTTTGCGCATGCGTTCGGAAATAAGAAAAGCTTACTTCCACCGTTTTTTAAAATCACAGCTTCTAGAAGGTTTACATGATTTCGTAAAAAACATGAGTTTTTAGAAAATGTGTTTTATTTCATAAATGGAATCTACAGAGTATGCTCATTCTACGTCATAACGAATTTCTATAGTTTGCGGATGCGTCCGGAAATAAGAAAAGCTTACTTCCACCGTTTTTTAAAATCACAGCTTCTACAAGGTTTACATGATTTCGTAAAAAACACGAGTTTTTAGAAAATGTGTTTTATTTCATAAATGGAATCAACAAAGTATGCACATTTTACGTCATAACGATTTCTGTAGTTTGCGCATGCGTTTGGAAATAAGAGAAGCTTACTTCCACCGTTTTTTAAAATCACAGCTTCTAGAAGGTTTACATGATTTCGTAAAAAACACGTGTTTTTAGAAAATGTGTTTTATTTCATAAATGGAATCTACAAAGTATGCACATTCTACGTCATAACGACTTTCTATAGTTTGCGCATGCTTCCGGAAATAAGAAAATCTTACTTCCACCCTTTTTTAAAATCACAGCTTCTAGAAGGTTTACATGATTTCGTAAAAGACACGAGTTTTTAGAAAATGTGTTTTATTTCATAAATAGAATCAACAAAGTATGCACATTCTATGTCATAACGACTTTCTATAGTTTGCGCATGCGTCCGGAAATAAGAAAAGCTTACTTCCCCCGTTTTTTAAAATCACAGCTTCTAGAAGGTTTACATGATTTCTTAAAAAACACGAGTTTTTAGAAAATGTGTTTTATTTCATAAATGGAATCAACAAAGTATGCACATTCTATGTCATAAGGACTTTCTATAGTTTGCGCATGCCTTTGGAAATAAGAAAAGCTTACTTCCCCCTTTTTTTAAAATCACAGCTTCTAGAAGGTTTACATGATTTCGTAAAAAACACGAGTTTTTAGAAAATGTGTTTTATTTCATAAATGGAATCAAAAAAGTATGCACATTCTACGTCATAACGACTTTCTATAGTTTGCGCATGCGTCCGGAAATAAGAAAAGCTTGCTTCCACCGTTTTTCAAAATCACAGCTTCTAGAAGGTTTACATGATTTCTTAAAAAACACGAGTTTTTAGAAAATGTGTTTTATTTCATAAATGGAATCAACAAAGTATGCACATTCTACGTCATAATGACTTTCTATAGTTTGCGCATGCGTCTGGAAATAAGAAAAGCTTACTTCCACCGTTTTTTAAAATAATAGCTTCTAGAAGGTTTACATGATTTCGTAAAAAACACGAGTTTTTAGAAAATGTGTTTTATTTCATAAATGGAATCTACAAAGTATGCACATTCTACGTCATAACGACTTTCTATAGTTTGCACATGCGTCCGGAAATAAGAAAAGCTTACTTCCCCCGTTTTTTAAAATCACAGCTTCTAGAAGGTTTACATGATTTGGTAAAAAACACGAGTTTTTAGAAAATGTGTTTTATTTCATAAATGGAATAAACAAAGTATGCACATTCTAGATCATAATGACTTTCTATAGTTTGCTTATTCGTCCGGAAATAAGAAAAGCTTACTTCCACCGTTTTTTAAAATCACAGCTTTTAGAAGGTTTACATGATTTCGTAAAAAACACGAGTTTTTAGAAAATGTGTTTTATTTCATAAAAGGAATCTACAAAGTATGCACATTCTACGTCATAACGACTTTCTATAGTTTGCACAGCCGTCCGGAAATAAGAAAAGCTTACTTCCCCCGTTTTTTAAAATCACAGCTTCTAGAAGGTTTACATGATTTCTTAAAAAACACGAGTTTTTAGAAAATGTGTTTTATTTCATCAATGGAATCGACAAAGTATGCCCATTCTACGTCATAACGACTTTCTATAGTTTGCGCATGCGTCCGGAAATAAGAAAAACTTACTTCCACCATTTTTTAAAATGACAGCTTCTAGAAGGTTTACATGATTTCTTAAAAAACACGAGTTTTTAGAAAATGTGTTTTATTTCATAAATGGAATCAACAAAGTATGCTAATGCTACGTCATAACGACTTTCTATAGTTTGCACATGCGTCCGGAAATAAGAAAAGCTTACTTGCCCCGTTTTTCAAAATCACAGCTTCTACAAGGTTTACATGATTTCGTAAAAAACACGAGTTTTTAGAAAATGTGTTTTATTTCATAAATGGAATAAACAAAGTATGCACATTCTACGTCATAACGATTTCTGTAGTTTGCGAATGCGTTTGGAAATAAGAGAAGCTTACTTCCACCGTTTTTTAAAATCACAGCTTCTAGAAGGTTTACATGATTTCGTAAAAAACACGTGTTTTTAGAAAATGTGTTTTATTTCATAAATGGAATCCACAAAGTATGCACATTCTACGTCATAACGACTTTCTATAGTTTGCACATGCGTCCGGAAATAAGAAAAGCTTACTTCCCCCGTTTTTCTAAATCACAGCTTCTAGAAGGTTTACATGATTTCTTAAAAAACACGAGTTTTTAGAAAATGTGTTTTATTTCATAAATGGAATCAACAAAGTATGCACATTCTACGTCATAATGACTTTCTATAGTTTGCGCATGCGTCCGGAAATAAGAAAAGCTTACTTCCACCGTTTTTTAAAATCACAGCTTCTAGAAGGTTTACATGATTTGGTAAAAAACACGAGTTTTTAGAAAATGTGTTTTATTTCATAAATGGAATCAACAAAGTATGCACATTCTACATCATAACGACTTTCTACAGTTTGCGCATTCGTCCGGAAATAAGAAAAGCTTACTTCCACCATTTTTTACAATCACAGCTTTTAGAAGGTTTACATGATTTCGTAAAAAACACGAGTTTTTAGAAAATGTGTTTTATTTCATAAATGGAATCTACAAAGTATGCACATTCTACGTCATAACGACTTTCTATAGTTTGCACATGCGTCCGGAAATAAGAAAAGCTTACTTCCCCCGTTTTTTAAAATCACAGCTTCTAGAAGGTTTACATGATTTCGTAAAAAACACGAGTTTTTAGAAAATGTGTTTTATTTCATAAATGGAATCAACAAAGTATGCACATTGTACGTCATAACGATTTCTGTAGTTTGCGAATGCGTTTGGAAATAACAGAAGCTTACTTCCACCGTTTTTTAAAATCACAGCTTCTAGAAGGTTTACATGATTTCGTAAAAAACACGTGTTTTTAGAAAATGTGTTTTATTTCATAAATGGAATCTACAAAGTATGCACATTCTACGTCATAACGACTTTCTATAGTTTGCGTATGCGTCCGGAAATAAGAAAAGCTTACTTCCCCCGTTTTTCTAAATCACAGCTTCTAGAAGGTTTACATGATTTCTTAAAAAACACGAGTTTTTAGAAAATGTGTTTTATTTCATAAATGGAATCAACAAAGTATGCACATTCTACGTCATAACGACTTTCTATAGTTTGAGCATGCGTTTGGAAATAAGAAAAGCTGACTTCCCCCGTTTTTTAAAATTACAGCTTCTAGAAGGTTTACATGATTTGTTAAAAAACACGAGTTTTTAGAAAATGTGTTTTATTTCATCAATGGAATCGACAAAGTATGCCCCTTCTATGTCATAACGACTTTCTATAGTTTGCGCATGCGTCCGGAAATAAGAAAAGCTTACTTCCACCATTTTTTAAAATCACAGCTTCTAGAAGGGTTACATGATTTCTTAAAAAACATGAGTTTTTAGAAAATTTGTTTTATTTCATAAATGGAATCAACAAAGTATGCTAATGCTACGTCATAACGACTTTCTATAGTTTGCACATGCGTCCGGAAATAAGAAAAGCTTACTTCCCCCGTTTTTCACAATCACAGCTTCTACAAGGTTTACATGATTTCGTAAAAAACACGAGTTTTTAGAAAATGTGTTTTATTTCATATATGGAATCAACAAAGTATGCACATTCTACGTCATAACGATTTTTGTAGTTTGCGCATGCGTTTGGAAATAAGAGAAGCTTACTTCAACCGTTTTTTAAAATCACAGCTTCTAGAAGGTTTACATGATTTCGTCAAAAACACGTGTTTTTAGAATATGTGTTTTATTTCATAAATGGAATCTACAAAGTATGCACATTCTACGTCATAACGACTTTCTATAGTTTGCGCATGCGTCCGGAAATAAGAAAAGCTTACTTCCCCCGTTTTTTGAAATCACAGCTTCTAGAAGGTTTACATGATTTCGTCAAAAACACGTGTTTTTAGAATATGTGTTTTATTTCATAAATGGAATCTACAAAGTATGCACATTCTACGTCAGAATGACTTTCTATAGTTTGCGCATGCGTCCGGAAATAAGAAAAGTTTACTTCCACCCTTTTTTAAAATCACAGCTTCTAGAAGGTTTACATGATTTCGTAAAAAACACGAGTTTTTAGAAAATGTGTTTTATTTCATAATTGGAATCTACAAAGTATGCACATTCTACGTCATAACGACTTTCTATAGTTTGCGCATGCGTCCGGAACTAAGAAAAGCTTACTTCCACCATTTTTTAAAATCACAGCTTCTAGAAGGTTTACATGATTTCTTAAAAAACACGAGTTTTTAGAAAATGTGTTTTATTTCATCAATAGAATCAACAAAGTATGCACATTCTACGTCATAACGACTTTCTATAGTTTGCGCATGCGTCCGGAAATAAGAAAAGCTTACTTCCACCGTTTTTTAAAATCACAGCTTCTAGAAGGTTTACATGATTTCGTAAAAAACATGAGTTTTTAGAAAATGTGTTTTATTTCATAAATGGAATCTACAGAGTATGCTCATTCTACGTCATAACGAATTTCTATAGTTTGCGCATGCGTCCGGAAATAAGAAAAGCTTACTTCCACCGTTTTTTAAAATCACAGCTTCTGCAAGGTTTACATGATTTCGTAAAAAACACGAGTTTTTAGAAAATGTGTTTTATTTCATAAATGGAATCAACAAAGTATGCACATTTTACGTCATAACGATTTCTGTAGTTTGCGCATGCGTTTGGAAATAAGAGAAGCTTACTTCCACCGTTTTTTAAAATCACAGCTTCTAGAAGGTTTACATGATTTCGTAAAAAACACGTGTTTTTAGAAAATGTGTTTTATTTCATAAATGGAATCTACAAAGTATGCACATTCTACGTCATAACGAGTTTCTATAGTTTGCGCATGCGTCCGGAAATAAGAAAAGCTTACTTCCACCCTTTTTTAAAATCACAGCTTCTAGAAGGTTTACATGATTTCGTAAAAAACACGAGTTTTTAGAAAATGTGTTTTATTTCATAAATGGAATCTACAAAGTATGCACATTCTACGTCATAACGACTTTCTATAGTTTGCGCATGCATCCGGAAATAATAAAAGCTTACTTCCACAGTTTTTTAAAATCACAGCTTCTAGAAGGTTTACATGATTTCTTAAAAAACACGAGTTTTTAGAAAATGTGTTTTATTTCATAAATGGAATCAACAAAGTATGCACAATCTACCTCATAACGACTTCCTATAGTTTGCGCATTCGTCCGGAAATAAGAAAAGCTTACTTCCACCGTTTTTTAAAATCACAGCTTCTAGAAGGTTTACACGATTTCGTAAAAAACACGTGTTTTTGGAAAATGTGTTTTATTTCATAAATGGAATCTACAAAGTATGCATATTCTACGTCATAACGACTTTCTTTAGTTTGCGCATGCGTCCGGAACTAAGAAAAGCTTACTTCCACCATTTTTTAAAATCACAGCTTCTAGAAGGTTTACATGATTTCTTAAAAAACACGAGTTTTTAGAAAATGTGTTTTATTTCATAAATGGAAACTACAAAGTATGCACATTCTATGTCATAACGACTTTCTATTGTTTGCGCATGGGTCCGGAAATAAGAAAAGCTTACTTCCCCCGTTTTTTAAAATCACAGCTTCTAGAAGGTTTACATGATTTTCTAAAAAACACGATTTTTTGGAAAATGTGTTTTATTTCATAAATGGAATGAACAAAGTATGCACATTCTACGTCATAATGAATTTCTATAGTTTGCGCATGCGTTTTGAAATAAAAAAGCTTACTTGCCCCGTTTTTTAAAATCACGGCTTCTAGAAGGTTTACATGATTTCTTAAAAAACATGAGTTTTTAGCAATTGTGTTTTATTTCATAAATAGAATCTACAAAGTATGCACATTCTACGTCATAACGACTTTCTATAGTTTGCGTATGCGTCCGGAAATAAGAAAAGCTTACTTCCACCGTTTTTTGAAATCACAGCTTCTAGAAGGTTTACATGATTTCGTAAAAAACACGAGTTTGTAGAAAATGTGTTTTATTTCATAAATGGAATCGACAAAGTATGCCCATTCTCCGTCATAACGACTTTCTATAGTTTGCGCATTCGTCCGGAAATAAGAAAATCTTACTTCCACCATTTTTTAAAATCACAGCTTCTACAAGGTTTACATGATTTCGTAAAAAAACATGAGTTTTTAGAAAATGTGTTTTATTTCATAAATGGAATCTACAAAGTATGCACATTCTATGTCATAACGACTTTCTATAGTTTGCGCATTCGTCCGGAAATAAGAAAAACTTACTTCCACCGTTTTTTAAAATCACAGCTTCTAGAAGGTTTACATGATTTCGTAAAAAACACGAGTTTTTAGAAAATGTGTTTTATTTCATAAATGGAATCTACAAAGTATGCACATTCTACGTTATAACGAGTTTCTATAGTTTGCGCATGCGTCCGGAAATAAGAAAAGCTTACTTCCACCCTTTTTTAAAATCACAGCTTCTAGAAGGTTTACATGATTTCGTAAAAAACACGAGTTTTTAGAAAATGTGTTTTATTTGATAAATGGAATCAACAAAGTATGGACATTCTACGTAATAACGACTTTCTATAGTTTCCGCATTCGACCGGAAATAAGAAAAGCTTACTTCCACCGTTTTTTAAAATCACAGCTTCTAGAAGGTTTACATGATTTCTTAAAAAACACGAGTTTTTAGAAAATGTGTTTTATTTCATAAATGGAATCAACAAAGTATGCACATTCTACATCATAAGGATTTTCTATAGTTTGCGCATGCGTCCGGAAATAAGAAAAGCTTACTTCCACCGTTTTTCAAAATCACAGCTTCTAGAAGGTTTACATGATTTCTTAAAAAACATGAGTTTTTAGAAAATGTGTTTTATTTCATAAATGGAATCAACAAAGTATGCACATTCTACGTGATAATGACTTTCTATAGTTTGCGCATGCGTCCGGAAATAAGAAAAGCTTACTTCCACCGTTTTTTAAAATAATAGCTTCTAGAAGGTTTACATGATTTCGTAAAAAACACGAGTTTTTAGAAAATGTGTTTTATTTCATAAATGGAATCTACAAAGTATGCACATTCTACGTCATAACGACTTTCTATAGTTTGCACATGCGTCCGGAAATAAGAAAAGCTTACTTCCCCCGTTTTTTAAAATCACAGCTTCTAGAAGGTTTACATGATTTGGTAAAAAACACGAGTTTTTAGAAAATGTGATTTATTTCATAAATGGAATCAACAAAGTATGCACATTCTACATCATAACGACTTTCTATAGTTTGCGCATTCGTCCGGAAATAAGAAAAGCTTACTTCCACCGTTTTTTAAAATCACAGCTTTTAGAAGGTTTACATGATTTCGTAAAAAACACGAGTTTTTAGAAAATGTGTTTTATTTCATAAATGGAATCAACAAAGTATGCACATTCTACGTCATAACGATTTCTGTAGTTTGCGAATGCGTTTGGAAATAAGAGAAGCTTACTTCCACCGTTTTTTAAAATCACAGCTTCTAGAAGGTTTACATGATTTCGTAAAAAACACGTGTTTTTAGAAAATGTGTTTTATTTCATAAATGGAATCTACAAAGTATGCACATTCTACGTCATAACGACTTTCTATAGTTTGCGCATGCGTCCGGAAATAAGAAAAGCTTACTTCCCCCGTTTTTCTAAATCACAGCTTCTAGAAGGTTTACATGATTTCTTAAAAAACACGAGTTTTTAGAAAATGTGTTTTATTTCATAAATGGAATCAACAAAGTATGCACATTCTACGTCATAAGGACTTTCTATAGTTTGCGCATGCGTCCGGAAATAAGAAAAGCTTACTTCCACCGTTTTTTAAAATCACAGCTTCTAGAAGGTTTACATGATTTGGTAAAAAACACGAGTTTTTAGAAAATGTGTTTTATTTCATAAATGGAATCAACAAAGTATGCACATTCTACATCATAAAGACTTTCTATAGTTTGCGCATTCGTCCGGAAATAAGAAAAGCTTACTTCCACCGTTCTTTAAAATCACAGCTTTTAGAAGGTTTACATGATTTCGTAAAAAACACGAGTTTTTAGAAAATGTGTTTTATTTCATAAATGGAATCAACAAAGTATGCACATTCTACGTCATAACGACTTTCTATAGTTTGCACATGCGTCCACAAATAAGAAAAGCTTACTTCCCCCGTTTTTTAAAATCACAGCTTCTAGAAGGTTTACATGATTTCGTAAAAAACACGAGTTTTTAGAAAATGTGTTTTATTTCATAAATGGAATCAACAAAGTATGCACATTCTACGTCATAAGGATTTCTGTAGTTTGCGAATGCGTTTGGAAATAAGAGAAGCTTACTTCCACCGTTTTTTAAAATCACAGCTTCTAGAAGGTTTACATGATTTCGTAAAAAACACGTGTTTTAAGAAAATGTGTTTTATTTCATAAATGGAATCTACAAAGTATGCACATTCTACGTCATAACGACTTTCTATAGGTTGCGCATGCGTCCGGAAATAAGAAAAGCTTACTTCCCCCGTTTTTCTAAATCACAGCTTCTAGAAGGTTTACATGATTTCTTAAAAAACACGAGTTTTTAGAAAATGTGTTTTATTTCATAAATGGAATCAACAAAGTATGCACATTCTACGTCATAACGACTTTCTATAGTTTGCGCATGCGTTTGGAAATAAGAAAAGCTGACTTCCCCTGTTTTTTAAAATTACAGCTTCTAGAAGGTTTACATGATTTGTTAAAAAACACGAGTTTTTAGAAAATGTGTTTTATTTCATCAATGGAATCGACAAAGTATGCCCATACTACGTCATAACGACTTTCTATAGTTTGCGCATGCGTCCGGAAATAAGAAAAGCTTACTTCCACCATTTTTTTAAATCACAGCTTCTAGAAGGGTTACATGATTTCTTAAAAAACACGAGTTTTTAGAAAATGTGTTTTATTTCATAAATGGAATCAACAAAGTATGCACATTCTACGTCATAACGAATTTCTATAGTTTGCGCATGCGTCCGGAAATAAGAAAAGCTTACTTCCACCGTTTTTTAAAATAATAGCTTCTAGAAGGTTTACATGATTTCTTAAAAAACACGAGTTTTTAGAAAATGTGTTTTATTTCATAAATGGAATCAACAAAGTATGCACATGCTACGTCATAACGACTTTCTATAGTTTGCACATGCGTCCGGAAATAAGAAAAGCTTACTTCCGCCGTTTTTCAAAATCACAGCTTCTACAAGGTTTACATGATTTCGTAAAAAACACGAGTTTTTAGAAAATGTGTTTTATTTCATAAATGGAATCAACAAAGTATGCACATTCTACGTCATAACGATTTCTGTAGTTTGCGCATTCGTTTGGAAATAAGAGAAGCTTACTTCAACCGTTTTTTAAAATCACAGCTTCTAGAAGGTTTACATGATTTCTTAAAAAACACGAGTTTTTAGAAAATGTGTTTTATTTCATAAATGGAATCAACAAAGTATGCACATTCTACGTCATAACGACTTTCTATAGTTTGCGGATGCATCCGGAAATAAGAAAAGCTTACTTCCACCGTTTTTTAAAATCACAGCTTCTAGAAGGTTTACATGATTTCGTAAAAAACATGAGTTTTTAGAAAATGTGTTTTATTTCATAAATGGAATCTACAGAGTATGCTCATTCTACGTCATAACGAATTTCTATAGTTTGCGCATGCGTCCAGAAATAAGAAAAGCTTACTTCCACCGTTTTTTAAAATCACAGCTTCTACAAGGTTTACATGATTTCGTAAAAAACACGAGTTTTTAGAAAATGTGTTTTATTTCATAAATGGAATCAACAAAGTATGCACATTTTACGTCATAACGATTTCTGTAGTTTGCGCATGCGTTTGGAAATAAGAGAAGCTTACTTGCACCTTTTTTTAAAATCACAGCTTCTAGAAGGTTTACACGATTTCGTAAAAAACACGTGTTTTTAGAAAATGTGTTTTATTTCATAAATGGAATCTACAAAGTATGCACATTCTCCGTCATAACGACTTTCTATAGTTTGCGCATGCGTCCGGAAATAAGAAAAGCTTACTTCCACCATTTTTTAAAATCACAGCTTCTAGAAGGTTTACATGATTTCTTAAAAAACACGAGTTTTTAGAAAATGTGTTTTATTTCATAAATGGAATCTACAAAGTATGCACGTTCTACGTCATAACGACTTTCTATTGTTTGCGCATGCGTCCGGAAATAAGAAAAGCTTACTTCCCCCGTTTTTTAAAATCACAGCTTCTAGAAGGTTTACATGATTTCTTAAAAAACACGAGTTTTTAGAAAATGTGTTTTATTTCATAAATGGAATCAACAAAGTATGCACATTCTACGTCATAACGACTTTCTATAGTTTGCGCATGCGTCAGGAAATAAGAAAAGCTTACTTCAACCATTTTTTAAAATGACAGCTTCTAGAAGGTTTACATGATTTCTTAAAAAACACGAGTTTTTAGAAAATGTGTTTTATTTCATAAATGGAATCAACAAAGTATGCCCATTCTACGTCATAACGAATTTCTATAGTTTGCGCATTCGTCTGGAAATAAGAAAAGCTTACTTCCACCATTTTTTAAAATCACAGCTTCTAGAAGGTTTACATGATTTCTTAAAAAACACGAGTTTTTAGAAAATTTGTTTTATTTCATAAATGGAATCAACAAAGTATGCACATTCTACGTCATAACGACTTTCTATAGTTTGCGCATTCGTCCGGAAATAAGAAAAGCTTACTTCCACCATTTTTTAAAATCACAGCTTCTAGAAGGTTTACATGATTTCGTAAAAAACACTAGTTTTTAGAAAATCTGTTTTATTTCATAAATGGAATCTAACAAGTATGCACATTCTACGTCATAACGACTTTCTATAGTTTGCGCATGCGTCCGGAAATAAGAAAAGCTTACTTCGACCGTTTTTTAAAATCACAGCTTCTAGAAGGTTTACAGGATTTCGTAAAAAACATGAGTTTTTAGAAAATGTGTTTTATTTCATAAATGGAATCAACAAAGTATGCACATTCTACATCATAATTACTTTCTATAGTTTGCGCATTCGTCCGGAAATAAGAAAAGCTTACTTCCACCGTTTTTTAAAATCACAGCTTCTAGAAGGTTTACACGATTTCGTAAAAAACACGTGTTTTTAGAAAATGTGTTTTATTTCATAAATGGAATCAACAAAGTATACACATTCTACGTCATAACGACTTTCTATAGTTTGCGCATTCATCCGGAAATAAGAAAAGCTTACTTCCACCGTTTTTTAAAATCACAGCTTCTAGAAGGTTTACACGATTTCGTAAAAAACACGTGTTTTTAGAAAATGTGTTTTATTTCATCAATGGAATCTACAAAGTACGCACATTCTACGTCATAACGACTTTCTATAGTTTGCGCATGCGTCCGCAAATAAGAAAAGCTTACTTCCACCATTTTTTAAAATCACTGCTTCTAGAAGGTTTACATGATTTCTCAAAAAACACGAGTTTTTAGAAAATGTGTTTTATTTCATAAATGGAATCTACAAATTATGCACATTCTACGTCATAACGAAATTCTATTATTTGCGCATGTGTCCGGAAATAAGAAAAGCTTACTTCCCCCGTTTTTTAAAATCACAGCTTCTAGAAGGTTTACATGATTTCTTAAAAAACACGAGTTTTTAGAAAATTTGTTTTATTTCATAAATGGAATCAACAAAGAATGCAAATTCTACGTCATAACGACTTTCTATAGTTTGCGCATTCGTCCGAAAATAAGAAAAGCTTACTTCCCCATTTTTTAAAATCACAGCTTCTAGAAGGTTTACATGATTTCGTAAAAAACACGAGTTTTTAGAAAATGTGTTTTATTTCATAAATGGAATAAACAAAGTATGCACATTCTACGTCATAACGACTTTCTATAGTTTTCGCATTCGTCCGGAAATAAGAAAAGCTTACTTCCACCGTTTTTTAAAATCACAGCTTCTAGAAGGTTTACATGATTTCGTAAAAAACACGAGTTTTTAGAAAATGTGTTTTATTTCATAAATGGAATCAACAAACTATGCACATTCTACGTCATAACGACTTTCTATAGTTTGCGCATCCGTCCGGAAATAAGAAAAGCTTACTTCCACCGTTTTTTAAAATCACAGCTTCTAGAAGGTTTACATGATTTCTTAAAAAACACGAGTTTTTAGAAAATTTGTTTTATTTCATAAATGGAATCAACAAAGTATGCCCATTCTACGTCATAACGAATTTCTATAGTTTGCGCATTCGTCCGGAAATAAGAAAAGCTTACTTCCACCATTTTTTAAAATCACAGCTTCTAGAAGGTTTACATGATTTCTTAAAAAACACGAGTTTTTAGAAAATGTGTTTTATTTCATAAATGGAATCTAGTAAGTATGCACATTCTACCTCATAACAACTTTCTATACTTTGCGCATGCGTCCGGAAATAAAAAAAGCTTACTTCCACCGTTTTTTAAAATCACAGCTTCTAGAAGGTTTACATGATTTCTTAAAAAACACGAGTTTTTAGAAAATGTGTTTTATTTCATAAATCGAATCTACAAAGTATGCACATTCTACGTCTTAACGACTTTCGATAGTTTGCGCATGCGTCCGGAAATAAGAAAAGCTTACTTCCCCCATTTTTTAAAATCACAGCTTCTAGAAGGTTTACATGATTTCTTAAAAAACACGAGTTTTTAGAAAATGTGTTTTATTTCATAAATGGAATCAACAAAGTATGCACATTCTACGTCATAACCACTTTCTATAGTTTGCGCATGCATTTGGAAAAAAGAAAAGCTTACTTCCACCGTTTTTTTAAAATCATAGCTTCTAGAAGGTTTACATGATTTCGTAAAAAACATGAGTTTTTAGAAAATGTGTTTTATTTCATAAATGGAAACAACAAAGTATGCACATTCTACGTCATAGCGACTTTCTATAGTTTGCGCATTCGTCCGGAAATAAGAAAAGCTTACTTCCACCATTTTTTAAAATCACAGCTTCTAGAAGGTTTAGACGATTTCGTAAAAAACACGAGTTTTTAGAAAATGTGTTTTATTTCATAAATGGAATCAACAAAGTATGCACATGCTACGTCATAACGACTTTCTATAGTTTGCGTATGTGTCCGGAAATAAGAAAAGCTTACTTCCCCCGTTTTTCTAAATCACAGCTTCTAGAAGGTTTACATGATGTCGTAAAAAACACGAGTTTGTATAAAATGTGTTTTATTTCATAAATGGAATCAACAAAGTATGCACATTATACGTCATAACGACTTTCTATAGTTTGCGCATGCGTCCGGAAATAAGAAAAGCTTACTTCCACCATTTTTTAAAATCACAGCGTCTAGAAGGTTTACATGATTTCGTAAAAAACACGAGTTTTTAGAAAATGTGTTTTATTTCATAAATGGAATCTACAAAGTATGCACATTCTATGTCAGAACAACTTTCTATAGTTTGCACATGCGTTCGGAAATAAGAAAAGCTTACTTCCCCCGTTTTTTAAAATCACAGCTTCTAGAAGGTTTACATGATTTGGTAAAAAACACGAGTTTTTAGAAAATGTGTTTTATTTCATAAATGGAATCAACAAAGTATGCACATTCTACGTCATAACGACTTTCTATAATTTGCGCATTCGTCCGGAAATAAGAAAAGCTTACTTCCACCGTTTTTTAAAATCACAGCTTTTAGAAGGCTTACATGATTTCTTAAAAAACACAAATTTTTAGAAAATGTGTTTTATTTCATAAATGGAATCAACAAAGTATGCACATTCTACGTCATAACGACTTTATATAGTTTGCGCATGCGTTTGGAAATAAGAAAAGCTGACTTCCCCCGTTTTTTAAAATGACAATTTCTAGAAGGTTTACATGATTTCTTAAAAAACATGAGTTTTTAAAAAATGTGTTTTATTTCATCAATGGAATCGACAAAGTATGCCCATTCTACGTCATAACGACTTTCTATAGTTTGCGCATGCGTCTGGAAATACGAAAAGCTTACTTCCACCATTTTTTAAAATCACAGCTCCTAGAAGGGTTACATGATTTCGTAAAAAACACGAGTTTTTAGAAAATGTGTTTTATTTCATAAATGGAATCGACAAAGTATGCCCATTCTACGTCATAACGACTTTCTATAGTTTGCGCATGCGTCCGGAAATAAGAAAAGCTTACTTCCCCCGTTTTTTAAAATCACGGCTTCTAGAAGGTTTACATGATTTCTTAAAAAACACGAGTTTTTAGAAAATGTGTTTTATTTCATAAATGGAATCAACAAAGTATGCACATTCTATGTCATAAGGACTTTCTATAGTTTGCGCATGCCTTTGGAAATAAGAAAAGCTTACTTCCCCCTTTTTTTAAAATCACAGCTTCTAGAAGGTTTACATGATTTCGTAAAAAACACGAGTTTTTAGAAAATGTGTTTTATTTCATAAATGGAATCAAAAAAGTATGCACATTCTACGTCATAACGACTTTCTATAGTTTGCGCATGCGTCCGGAAATAAGAAAAGCTTACTTCCACCGTTTTTCAAAATCACAGCTTCTAGAAGGTTTACATGATTTCTTAAAAAACACGAGTTTTTAGAAAATGTGTTTTATTTCATAAATGGAATCAACAAAGTATGCACATTCTACGTCATAATGACTTTCTATAGTTTGCGCATGCGTCTAGAAATAAGAAAAGCTTACTTCCACCGTTTTTTAAAATAATAGCTTCTAGAAGGTTTACATGATTTCGTAAAAAACACGAGTTTTTAGAAAATGTGTTTTATTTCATAAATGGAATCTACAAAGTATGCACATTCTACGTCATAACGACTTTCTATAGTTTGCACATGCGTCCGGAAATAAGAAAAGCTTACTTCCCCCGTTTTTTAAAATCACAGCTTCTAGAAGGTTTACATGATTTGGTAAAAAACACGAGTTTTTAGAAAATGTGTTTTATTTCATAAATGGAATCAACAAAGTATGCACATTCTACATCATAACGACTTTCTATAGTTTGCTTATTCGTCCGGAAATAAGAAAAGCTTACTTCCACCGTTTTTTAAAATCACAGCTTTTAGAAGGTTTACATGATTTCGTAAAAAACACGAGTTTTTCGAAAATGTGTTTTATTTCATAAATGGAATCTACAAAGTATGCACATTCTACGTCATAACGACTTTCTATAGTTTGCACAGCCGTCCGGAAATAAGAAAAGCTTACTTCCCCCGTTTTTTAAAATCACAGCTTCTAGAAGGTTTACATGATTTCTTAAAAAACACGAGTTTTTAGAAAATGTGTTTTATTTCATCAATGGAATCGAAAAAGTATGCCCATTCTACGTCATAACGACTTTCTATAGTTTGCGCATGCGTCCGGAAATAAGAAAAACTTACTTCCACCATTTTTTAAAATGACAGCTTCTAGAAGGTTTACATGATTTCTTAAAAAACACGAGTTTTTAGAAAATGTGTTTTATTTCATAAATGGAATCAACAAAGTATGCTAATGCTACGTCATAACGACTTTCTATAGTTTGCACATGCGTCCGGAAATAAGAAAAGCTTACTTGCCCCGTTTTTCAAAATCACAGCTTCTACAAGGTTTAGATGATTTCGTAAAAAACACGAGTTTTTAGAAAATGTGTTTTATTTCATAAATGGAATAAACAAAGTATGCACATTCTACGTCATAACGATTTCTGTAGTTTGCGAATGCGTTTGGAAATAAGAGAAGCTTACTTCCACCGTTTTTTAAAATCACAGCTTCTAGAAGGTTTACATGATTTCGTAAAAAACACGTGTTTTTAGAAAATGTGTTTTATTTCATAAATGGAATCCACAAAGTATGCACATTCTACGTCATAACGACTTTCTATAGTTTGCGCATGCGTCCGGAAATAAGAAAAGCTTACTTCCCCCGTTTTTCTAAATCACAGCTTCTAGAAGGTTTACATGATTTCTTAAAAAACACGAGTTTTTAGAAAATGTGTTTTATTTCATAAATGGAATCAACAAAGTATGCACATTCTACGTCATAATGACTTTCTATAGTTTGCGCATGCGTCCGGAAATAAGAAAAGCTTACTTCCACCGTTTTTTAAAATCACAGCTTCTAGAAGGTTTACATGATTTGGTAAAAAACACGAGTTTTTAGAAAATGTGTTTTATTTCATAAATGGAATCAACAAAGTATGCACATTCTACATCATAACGACTTTCTACAGTTTGCGCATTCGTCCGGAAATAAGAAAAGCTTACTTCCACCATTTTTTAAAATCACAGCTTTTAGAAGGTTTACATGATTTCGTAAAAAACACGAGTTTTTAGAAAATGTGTTTTATTTCATAAATGGAATCTACAAAGTATGCACATTCTACGTCATAACGACTTTCTATAGTTTGCACATGCGTCCGGAAATAAGAAAAGCTTACTTCCCCCGTTTTTTAAAATCACAGCTTCTACAAGGTTTACATGATTTCGTAAAAAACACGAGTTTTTAGAAAATGTGTTTTATTTCATAAATGGAATCAACAAAGTATGCACATTGTACGTCATAACGATTTCTGTAGTTTGCGAATGCGTTTGGAAATAAGAGAAGCTTACTTCCACCGTTTTTTAAAATCACAGCTTCTAGAAGGTTTACATGATTTCGTAAAAAACACGTGTTTTTAGAAAATGTGTTTTATTTCATAAATGGAATCTACAAAGTATGCACATTCTACGTCATAACGACTTTCTATAGTTTGCGTATGCGTCCGGAAATAAGAAAAGCTTACTTCCCCCGTTTTTCTAAATCACAGCTTCTAGAAGGTTTACATGATTTCTTAAAAAACACGAGTTTTTAGAAAATGTGTTTTATTTCATAAATGGAATCAACAAAGTATGCACATTCTACGTCATAACGACTTTCTATAGTTTGAGCATGCGTTTGGAAATAAGAAAAGCTGACTTCCCCCGTTTTTTTAAAATTACAGCTTCTAGAAGGTTTACATGATTTGTTAAAAAACACGAGTTTTTAGAAAATGTGTTTTATTTCATCAATGGAATCGACAAAGTATTCCCCTTCTATGTCATAACGACTTTGTATAGTTTGCGCATGCGTCCGGAAATAAGAAAAGCTTACTTCCACCATTTTTTAAAATCACAGCTTCTAGAAGGGTTACATGATTTCTTAAAAAACACGAGTTTTTAGAAAATGTGTTTTATTTCATAAATGGAATCAACAAAGTATGCTAATGCTACGTCATAACGACTTTCTATAGTTGCACATGCGTCCGGAAATAAGAAAAGCTTACTTCCCCCGTTTTTCAAAATCACAGCTTCTACAAGGTTTACATGATTTCGTAAAAAACACGAGTTTTTAGAAAATGTGTTTTATTTCATAAATGGAATCAACAAAGTATGCACATTTTACGTCATAACGATTTCTGTAGTTTGTGCATGCGTTTGGAAATAAGAGAAGCTTACTTCCACCGTTTTTTAAAATCACAGCTTCTAGAAGGTTTACATGATTTCGTAAAAAACACGTGTTTTTAGAAAATGTGTTTTATTTCATAAATGGAATCTACAAAGTATGCACATTCTACGTCATAACGAGTTTCTATAGTTTGCGCATGCGTCCGGAAATAAGAAAAGCTTACTTCCACCCTTTTTTAAAATCACAGCTTCTAGAAGGTTTACATGATTTCGTAAAAAACACGAGTTTTTAGAAAATGTGTTTTATTTCATAAATGGAATCTACAAAGTATGCACATTCTACGTCATAACGACTTTCTATAGTTTGCGCATGCATCCGGAAATAATAAAAGCTTACTTCCACAGTTTTTTAAAATCACAGCTTCTAGAAGGTTTACATGATTTCTTAAAAAACACGAGTTTTTAGAAAATGTGTTTTATTTCATAAATGGAATCAACAAAGTATGCACATTCTACGTCATAACGATTTATGTAGTTTGCGCATGCGTTTGGAAATAAGAGAAGCTTACTTCAACCGTTTTTTAAAATCACAGCTTCTAGAAGGTTTACATGATTTCGTCAAAAACACGTGTTTTTAGAATATGTGTTTTATTTCATAAATGGAATCTACAAAGTATGCACATTCTACGTCATAACGACTTTCTATAGTTTGCGCATGCGTCCGGAAATAAGAAAAGCTTACTTCCCCCGTTTTTTGAAATCACAGCTTCTAGAAGGTTTACATGATTTCGTCAAAAACACGTGTTTTTAGAATATGTGTTTTATTTCATAAATGGAATCTACAAAGTATGCACATTCTACGTCAGAATGACTTTCTATAGTTTGCGCATGCGTCCGGAAATAAGAAAAGTTTACTTCCACCCATTTTTAAAATCACAGCTTCTAGAAGGTTTACATGATTTCGTAAAAAACACGAGTTTTTAGAAAATGTGTTTTATTTCATAATTGGAATCTACAAAGTATACACATTCTACGTCATAACGACTTTCTATAGTTTGCGCATGCGTCCGGAAATAAGAAAAGCTTACTTCCACCGTTTTTTAAAATCACAGCTTCTAGAAGGTTTACATGATTTCGTAAAAAACACGTGTTTTTAGAAAATGTGTTTTATTTCATAAATGGAATCTACAAAGTATGCACATTCTACGTCATAACAACTTTCTATAGTTTGCGCATGCGTCCGGAACTAAGAAAAGCTTACTTCCACCATTTTTTAAAATCACAGCTTCTAGAAGGTTTACATGATTTCTTAAAAAACACGAGTTTTTAGAAAATGTGTTTTATTTCATAAATAGAATCAACAAAGTATGCACATTCTACGTCATAACGACTTTCTATAGTTTGCGCATGCGTCCGGAAATAAGAAAAGCTTACTTCCACCATTTTTTAAAATCACAGCTTCTAGAAGGTTTACATGATTTCGTAAAAAACATGAGTTTTTAGAAAATGTGTTTTATTTCATAAATGGAATCTACAGAGTATGCTCATTCTACGTCATAACGAATTTCTATAGTTTGCGCATGCGTCCGGAAATAAGAAAAGCTTACTTCCACCGTTTTTTAAAATCACAGCTTCTACAAGGTTTACATGATTTCGTAAAAAACACGAGTTTTTAGAAAATGTGTTTTATTTCATAAATGGAATCAACAAAGTATGCACATTTTACGTCATAACGATTTCTGTAGTTTGCGCATGCGTTTGGAAATAAGAGAAGCTTACTTCCACCGTTTTTTAAAATCACAGCTTCTAGAAGGTTTACATGATTTCGTAAAAAACACGTGTTTTTAGAAAATGTGTTTTATTTCATAAATGGAATCTACAAAGTATGCACATTCTACGTCATAACGAGTTTCTATAGTTTGCGCATGCGTCCGGAAATAAGAAAAGCTTACTTCCACCCTTTTTTAAAATCACAGCTTCTAGAAGGTTTACATGATTTCGTAAAAAACACGAGTTTTTAGAAAATGTGTTTTATTTCATAAATGGAATCTACAAAGTATGCACATTCTACGTCATAACGACTTTCTATAGTTTGCGCATGCATCCGGAAATAATAAAAGCTTACTTCCACAGTTTTTTAAAATCACAGCTTCTAGAAGGTTTACATGATTTCTTAAAAAACACGAGTTTTTAGAAAATGTGTTTTATTTCATAAATGGAATCAACAAAGTATGCACAATCTACCTCATAACGACTTCCTATAGTTTGCGCATTCGTCCGGAAATAAGAAAAGCTTACTTCCACCGTTTTTTAAAATCACAGCTTCTAGAAGGTTTACACGATTTCGTAAAAAACACGAGTTTTTGGAAAATGTGTTTTATTTCATAAATGGAATCTACAAAGTATGCACATTCTACGTCATAACGACTTTCTATAGTTTGCGTATGCGTCCGGAACTAAGAAAAGCTTACTTCCACCATTTTTTAAAATCACAGCTTCTAGAAGGTTTACATGATTTCTTAAAAAACACGAGTTTTTAGAAAATGTGTTTTATTTCATAAATGGAAACTACAAAGTATGCACATTCTACGTCATAACGACTTTCTATTGTTTGCGCATGGGTCCGGAAATAAGAAAAGCTTATTTCCCCCGTTTTTTAAAATCACAGCTTCTAGAAGGTTTACATGATTTTCTAAAAAACACGATTTTTTGGAAAATGTGTTTTATTTCATAAATGGAATGAACAAAGTATGCACATTCTACGTCATAATGAATTTCTATAGTTTGCGCATGCGTTTGGAAATAACAAAGCTTACTTGCCCCGTTTTTTAAAATCACGGCTTCTAGAAGGTTTACATGATTTCTTAAAAAACATGAGTTTTTAGCAATTGTGTTTTATTTCATAAATAGAATCTACAAAGTATGCACATTCTACGTCATAACGACTTTCTATAGTTTGCGTATGCGTCCGGAAATAAGAAAAGCTTACTTCCACCGTTTTTTGAAATCACAGCTTCTAGAAGGTTTACATGATTTCGTAAAAAACACGAGTTTGTAGAAAATGTGTTTTATTTCATAAATGGAATCGACAAAGTATGCCCATTCTACGTCATAACGACTTTCTATAGTTTGCGCATGCGTCCGGAAATAAGAAAATCTTACTTCCACCATTTTTTAAAATCACAGCTTCTACAAGGTTTACATGATTTCCTAAAAAAACATGAGTTTTTAGAAAATGTGTTTTATTTCATAAATGGAATCTACAAAGTATGCACATTCTATGTCATAACGACTTTCTATAGTTTGCGCATTCGTCCGGAAATAAGAAAAACTTACTTCCACCGTTTTTTAAAATCACAGCTTCTAGAAGGTTTACATGATTTCGTAAAAAACACGAGTTTTTAGAAAATGTGTTTTATTTCATAAATGGAATCTACAAAGTATGCACATTCTACGTCATAACGACTTTCTATAGTTTGCACATTCATCCGGAAATACGAAAAGCTTACTTCCACCGTTTTTTAAAATCACAGCTTCTAGAAGGTTTACATGATTTCTTAAAAAACACGAGTTTTTAGAAAATGTGTTTTATTTGATAAATGGAATCAACAAAGTATGCACATTCTACGTAATAACGACTTTCTATAGTTTCCGCATTCGACCGGAAATAAGAAAAGCTTACTTCCACCGTTTTTTAAAATCACAGCTTCTAGAAGGTTTACATGATTTCGTAAAAAACACGAGTTTTTAGAAAATGTGTTTTATTTCATAAATGGAATCAACAAAGTATGCACATTCTACATCATAAGGATTTTCTATAGTTTGTGCATGCGTCCGGAAATAAGAAAAGCTTACTTCCACCGTTTTTCAAAATCACAGCTTCTAGAAGGTTTACATGATTTCTTAAAAAACATGAGTTTTTAGAAAATGTGTTTTATTTCATAAATGGAATCAACAAAGTATGCACATTCTACGTGATAATGACTTTCTATATTTTGCGCATGCGTCCGGAAATAAGAAAAGCTTACTTCCACCGTTTTTTAAAATAATAGCTTCTAGAAGGTTTACATGATTTCGTAAAAAACACGAGTTTTTAGAAAATGTGTTTTATTTCATAAATGGAATCTACAAAGTATGCACATTCTACGTCATAACGACTTTCTATAGTTTGCACATGCGTCCGGAAATAAGAAAAGCTTACTTCCCCCGTTTTTTAAAATCACAGCTTCTAGAAGGTTTACATGATTTGGTAAAAAACACGAGTTTTTAGAAAATGTGATTTATTTCATAAATGGAATCAACAAAGTATGCACATTCTACATCATAACGACTTTCTATAGTTTGCGCATTCGTCCGGAAATAAGAAAAGCTTACTTCCACCGTTTTTTAAAATCACAACTTTTAGAAGGTTTACATGATTTCGTAAAAAACACGAGTTTTTAGAAAATGTGTTTTATTTCATAAATGCAATCTACAAAGTATGCACATTCTACGTCATAACGACTTTCTATAGTTTGCACATGCGTCCGGAAATAAGAAAAGCTTACTTCCCCCGTTTTTTAAAATCACAGCTTCTAGAAGGTTTACATGATTTCTTAAAAAACACGAGTTTTTAGAAAATGTGTTTTATTTCATAAATGGAATCGACAAAGTATGCCCATTCTACGTCATAACGACTTTCTATAGTTTGCGCATGTGTCCGGAAATAAGAAAAGCTTACTTCCACCATTTTTTAAAATGTCATCTTCTAGAAGGTTTACATGATTTCTTAAAAAACACGAGTTTTTAGAAAATGTGTTTTATTTCATAAATGGAATCAACAAAGTATGCTAATGCTACGTCATAACGACTTTCTATAGTTTGCACATGCGTCCGGAAATAAGAAAAGCTTACTTCCCCCGTTTTTAAAAATCACAGCTTCTACAAGGTTTACATGATTTCGTAAAAAACACGAGTTTTTAGAAAATGTGTTTTATTTCATAAATGGAATCAACAAAGTATGCACATTCTACGTCATAACGATTTCTATAGTTTGCGAATGCGTTTGGAAATAAGAGAAGCTTACTTCGACCGTTTTTTAAAATCACAGCTTCTAGAAGGTTTACATGATTTCGTAAAAAACACGTGTTTTTAGAAAATGTGTTTTATTTCATAAATGGAATCTACAAAGTATGCACATTCTACGTCATAACGACTTTCTATAGTTTGCGCATGCGTCCGGAAATAAGAAAATCTTACTTCCCCCGTTTTTCTAAATCACAGCTTCTAGAAGGTTTACATGATTTCTTAAAAAACACGAGTTTTTAGAAAATGTGTTTTATTTCATAAATGGAATCAACAAAGTATGCACATTCTACGTCATAAGGACTTTCTATAGTTTGCGCATGCGTCCGGAAATAAGAAAAGCTTACTTCCACCGTTTTTTAAAATCACAACTTCTAGAAGGTTTACATGATTTGGTAAAAAACACGAGTTTTTAGAAAATGTGTTTTATTTCATAAATGGAATCAACAAAGTATGCACATTCTACATCATAAAGACTTTCTATAGTTTGCGCATTCGTCCGGAAATAAGAAAAGCTTACTTCCACCGTTCTTTAAAATCACAGCTTTTAGAAGGTTTACATGATTTCGTAAAAAACACGAGTTTTTAGAAAATGTGTTTTATTTCATAAATGGAATCAACAAAGTATGCACATTCTACGTCATAACGACTTTCTATAGTTTGCACATGCGTCCACAAATAAGAAAAGCTTACTTCCCCCGTTTTTTAAAATCACAGCTTCTAGAAGGTTTACATGATTTGGTAAAAAACACGAGTTTTTAGAAAATGTGTTTTATTTCATAAATGGAATCAACAAAGTATGCACATTCTACGTCATAACGATTTCTGTAGTTTGCGAATGCGTTTGGAAATAAGAGAAGCTTACTTCCACCGTTTTTTAAAATCACAGCTTCTAGAAGGTTTACATGATTTCGTAAAAAACACGTGTTTTAAGAAAATGTGTTTTATTTCATAAATGGAATCTACAAAGTATGCACATTCTACGTCATAACGACTTTCTATAGTTTGCGCATGCGTCCGGAAATAAGAAAAGCTTACTTCCCCCGTTTTTCTAAATCACAGCTTCTAGAAGGTTTACATGATTTCTTAAAAAACACGAGTTTTTAGCAAATGTGTTTTATTTCATAAATGGAATCAACAAAGTATGCACATTCTACGTCATAACGACTTTCTATAGTTTGCGCATGCGTTTGGAAATAAGAAAAGCTGACTTCCCCTGTTTTTTAAAATTACAGCTTCTAGAAGGTTTACATGATTTGTTAAAAAACACGAGTTTTTAGAAAATGTGTTTTATTTCATCAATGGAATCGACAAAGTATGCCCATACTACGTCATAACGACTTTCTATAGTTTGCGCATGCGTCCGGAAATAAGAAAAGCTTACTTCCACCATTTTTTTAAATCACAGCTTCTAGAAGGGTTACATGATTTCTTAAAAAACACGAGTTTTTAGAAAATGTGTTTTATTTCATAAATGGAATCAACAAAGTATGCACATTCTACGTCATAACGAATTTCTATAGTTTGCGCATGCGTCCGGAAATAAGAAAAGCTTACTTCCACCGTTTTTTAAAATAATAGCTTCTAGAAGGTTTACATGATTTCTTAAAAAACACGAGTTTTTAGAAAATGTGTTTTATTTCATAAATGGAATCAACAAAGTATGCACATGCTACGTCATAACGACTTTCTATAGTTTGCACATGCGTCCGGAAATAAGAAAAGCTTACTTCCCCCGTTTTTCAAAATCACAGCTTCTACAAGGTTTACATGATTTCGTAAAAAACACGAGTTTTTAGAAAATGTGTTTTATTTCATAAATGGAATCAACAAAGTATGCACATTCTACGTCATAACGATTTCTGTAGTTTGCGCATGCGTTTGGAAATAAGAGAAGCTTACTTCAACCGTTTTTTAAAATCACAGCTTCTAGAAGGTTTACATGATTTCTTAAAAAACACGAGTTTTTAGAAAATGTGTTTTATTTCATAAATGGAATCAACAAAGTATGCACATTCTACGTCATAACGACTTTCTATAGTTTGCGGATGCATCCGGAAATAAGAAAAGCTTACTTCCACCGTTTTTTAAAATCACAGCTTCTAGAAGGTTTACATGATTTCGTAAAAAACATGAGTTTTTAGAAAATGTGTTTTATTTCATAAATGGAATCTACAGAGTATGCTCATTCTACGTCATAACGAATTTCTATAGTTTGCGCATGCGTCCAGAAATAAGAAAAGCTTACTTCCACCGTTTTTTAAAATCACAGCTTCTACAAGGTTTACATGATTTCGTAAAAACCACGAGTTTTTAGAAAATGTGTTTTATTTCATAAATGGAATCAACAAAGTATGCACATTTTACGTCATAACGATTTCTGTAGTTTGCGCATGCGTTTGGAAATAAGAGAAGCTTACTTGCACCTTTTTTTAAAATCACAGCTTCTAGAAGGTTTACACGATTTCGTAAAAAACACGTGTTTTTAGAAAATGTGTTTTATTTCATAAATGGAATCTACAAAGTATGCACATTCTCCGTCATAACGACATTCTATAGTTTGCGCATGCGTCCGGAAATAAGAAAAGCTTACTTCCACCATTTTTTAAAATCACAGCTTCTAGAAGGTTTACATGATTTCTTAAAAAACACGAGTTTTTAGAAAATGTGTTTTATTTCATAAATGGAATCTACAAAGTATGCACGTTCTACGTCATAACGACTTTCTATTGTTTGCGCATGCGTCCGGAAATAAGAAAAGCTTACTTCCCCCGTTTTTTAAAATCACAGCTTCTAGAAGGTTTACATGATTTCTTAAAAAACACGAGTTTTTAGAAAATGTGTTTTATTTCATAAATGGAATCAACAAAGTATGCACATTCTACGTCATAACGACTTTCTATAGTTTGCGCATGCGTCAGGAAATAAGAAAAGCTTACTTCAACCATTTTTTAAAATGACAGCTTCTAGAAGGTTTACATGATTTCTTAAAAAACACGAGTTTTTAGAAAATGTGTTTTATTTCATAAATGGAATCAACAAAGTATGCCCATTCTACGTCATAACGAATTTCTATACTTTGCGCATTCGTCTGGAAATAAGAAAAGCTTACTTCCACCATTTTTTAAAATCACAGCTTCTAGAAGGTTTACATGATTTCTTAAAAAACACGAGTTTTTAGAAAATTTGTTTTATTTCATAAATGGAATCAACAAAGTATGCACATTCTACGTCATAACGACTTTCTATAGTTTGCGCATTCGTCCGGAAATAAGAAAAGCTTACTTCCACCATTTTTTAAAATCACAGCTTCTAGAAGGTTTACATGATTTCGTAAAAAACACTAGTTTTTAGAAAATCTGTTTTATTTCATAAATGGAATCTAACAAGTATGCACATTCTACGTCATAACGACTTTCTATAGTTTGCGCATGCGTCCGGAAATAAGAAAAGCTTACTTCGACCGTTTTTTAAAATCACAGCTTCTAGAAGGTTTACAGGATTTCGTAAAAAACACGAGTTTTTAGAAAATGTGTTTTATTTCATAAATGGAATCAACAAAGTATGCACATTCTACATCATAATTACTTTCTATAGATTGCGCATTCGTCCGGAAATAAGAAAAGCTTACTTCCACCGTTTTTTAAAATCACAGCTTCTAGAAGGTTTACACGATTTCGTAAAAAACACGTGTTTTTAGAAAATGTGTTTTATTTCATAAATGGAATCAACAAAGTATACACATTCTACGTCATAACGACTTTCTATAGTTTGCGCATTCATCCGGAAATAAGAAAAGCTTACTTCCACCGTTTTTTAAAATCACAGCTTCTAGAAGGTTTACACGATTTCGTAAAAAACACGTGTTTTTAGAAAATGTGTTTTATTTCATCAATGGAATCTACAAAGTACGCACATTCTACGTCATAACGACTTTCTATAGTTTGCGCATGCGTCCGCAAATAAGAAAAGCTTACTTCCACCATTTTTTAAAATCACTGCTTCTAGAAGGTTTACATGATTTCTCAAAAAACACGAGTTTTTAGAAAATGTGTTTTATTTCATAAATGGAATCTACAAATTATGCACATTCTACGTCATAACGAATTTCTATTATTTGCGCATGTGTCCGGAAATAAGAAAAGCTTACTTCCCCCGTTTTTTAAAATCACAGCTTCTAGAAGGTTTACATGATTTCTTAAAAAACACGAGTTTTTAGAAAATTTGTTTTATTTCATAAATGGAATCAACAAAGAATGCAAATTCTACGTCATAACGACTTTCTATAGTTTGCGCATTCGTCCGAAAATAAGAAAAGCTTACTTCCCCATTTTTTAAAATCACAGCTTCTAGAAGGTTTACATGATTTCGTAAAAAACACGAGTTTTTAGAAAATGTGTTTTATTTCATAAATGGAATAAACAAAGTATGCACATTCTACGTCATAACGACTTTCTATAGTTTTCGCATTCGTCCGGAAATAAGAAAAGCTTACTTCCCCCGTTTTTTAAAATCACAGCTTCTAGAAGGTTTACATGATTTCGTAAAAAACACGAGTTTTTAGAAAATGTGTTTTATTTCATAAATGGAATCAACAAAGTATGCACATTCTACGTCATAACGACTTTCTATAGTTTGCGCATCCGTCCGGAAATAAGAAAAGCTTACTTCCACCGTTTTTTAAAATCACAGCTTCTAGAAGGTTTACATGATTTCTTAAAAAACACGAGTTTTTAGAAAATTTGTTTTATTTCATAAATGAAATCAACAAAGTATGCCCATTCTACGTCATAACGAATTTCTATAGTTTGCGCATTCGTCCGGAAATAAGAAAAGCTTACTTCCACCATTTTTTAAAATCACAGCTTCTAGAAGGTTTACATGATTTCTTAAAAAACACGAGTTTTTAGAAAATGTGTTTTATTTCATAAATGGAATCTAGTAAGTATGCACATTCTACCTCAGAACAACTTTCTATACTTTGCGCATGCGTCCGGAAATAAAAAAAGCTTACTTCCACCGTTTTTTAAAATCACAGCTTCTAGAAGGTTTACATGATTTCTTAAAAAACACGAGTTTTTAGAAAATGTGTTTTATTTCATAAATCGAATCTACAAAGTATGCACATTCTACGTCTTAACGACTTTCGATAGTTTGCGCATGCGTCCGGAAATAAGAAAAGCTTACTTCCCCCATTTTTTAAAATCACAGCTTCTAGAAGGTTTACATGATTTCTTAAAAAACACGAGTTTTTAGAAAATGTGTTTTATTTCATAAATGGAATCAACAAAGTATGCACATTCTACGTCATAACCACTTTCTATAGTTTGCGCATGCATTTGGAAAAAAGAAAAGCTTACTTCCACCGTTTTTTTAAAATCATAGCTTCTAGAAGGTTTACATGATTTCGTAAAAAACATGAGTTTTTAGAAAATGTGTTTTATTTCATAAATGGAAACAACAAAGTATGCACATTCTACGTCATAGCGACTTTCTATAGTTTGCGCATTCGTCCGGAAATAAGAAAAGCTTACTTCCACCATTTTTTAAAATCACAGCTTCTAGAAGGTTTAGACGATTTCGTAAAAAACACGAGTTTTTAGAAAATGTGTTTTATTTCATAAATGGAATCAACAAAGTATGCACATGCTACGTCATAACGACTTTCTATAGTTTGCCTATGTGTCCGGAAATAAGAAAAGCTTACTTCCCCCGTTTTTCTAAATCACAGCTTCTAGAAGGTTTACATGATGTCGTAAAAAACACGAGTTTGTAGAAAATGTGTTTTATTTCATAAATGGAATCAACAAAGTATGCACATTATACGTCATAACGACTTTCTATAGTTTGCGCATGCGTCCGGAAATAAGAAAAGCTTACTTCCACCATTTTTTAAAATCACAGCGTCTAGAAGGTTTACATGATTTCGTAAAAAACACGAGTTTTTAGAAAATGTGTTTTATTTCATAAATGGAATCTACAAAGTATGCACATTCTATGTCAGAACAACTTTCTATAGTTTGCACATGCGTTCGGAAATAAGAAAAGCTTACTTCCCCCGTTTTTTAAAATCACAGCTTCTAGAAGGTTTACATGATTTGGTAAAAAACACGAGTTTTTAGAAAATGTGTTTTATTTCATAAATGGAATCAACAAAGTATGCACATTCTACGTCATAACGACTTTCTATAATTTGCGCATTCGTCCGGAAATAAGAAAAGCTTACTTCCACCGTTTTTTAAAATCACAGCTTTTAGAAGGCTTACATGATTTCTTAAAAAACACAAATTTTTAGAAAATGTGTTTTATTTCATAAATGGAATCAACAAAGTATGCACATTCTACGTCATAACGACTTTATATAGTTTGCGCATGCGTTTGGAAATAAGAAAAGCTGTCTTCCCCCGTTTTTTAAAATGACAATTTCTAGAAGGTTTACATGATTTCTTAAAAAACACGAGTTTTTAAAAAATGTGTTTTATTTCATCAATGGATTCGACAAAGTATGCCCATTCTACGTCATAACGACTTTCTATAGTTTGCGCATGCGTCTGGAAATACGAAAAGCTTACTTCCACCATTTTTTAAAATCACAGCTCCTAGAAGGGTTACATGATTTCGTAAAAAACACGAGTTTTTAGAAAATGTGTTTTATTTCATAAATGGAATCCACAAAGTATGCCCATTCTACGTCATAACGACTTTCTATAGTTTGCGCATGCGTCCGGAAATAAGAAAAGCTTACTTCCCCCGTTTTTTAAAATCACGGCTTCTAGAAGGTTTACATGATTTCTTAAAAAACACGAGTTTTTAGAAAATGTGTTTTATTTCATAAATGGAATCAACAAAGTATGCACATTCTATGTCATAAGGACTTTCTATAGTTTGCGCATGCCTTTGGAAATAAGAAAAGCTTACTTCCCCCTTTTTTTAAAATCACAGCTTCTAGAAGGTTTACATGATTTCGTAAAAAACACGAGTTTTTAGAAAATGTGTTTTATTTCATAAATGGAATCAAAAAAGTATGCACATTCTACGTCATAACGACTTTCTATAGTTTGCGCATGCGTCCGGAAATAAGAAAAGCTTACTTCCACCGTTTTTCAAAATCACAGCTTCTAGAAGGTTTACATGATTTCTTAAAAAACACGAGTTTTTAGAAAATGTGTTTTATTTCATAAATGGAATCAACAAAGTATGCACATTCTACGTCATAATGACTTTCTATAGTTTGCGCATGCGTCTGGAAATAAGAAAAGCTTACTTCCACCGTTTTTTAAAATAATAGCTTCTAGAAGGTTTACATGATTTCGTAAAAAACACGAGTTTTTAGAAAATGTGTTTTATTTCATAAATGGAATCTACAAAGTATGCACATTCTACGTCATAACGACTTTCTATAGTTTGCACATGCGTCCGGAAATAAGAAAAGCTTACTTCCCCCGTTTTTTAAAATCACAGCTTCTAGAAGGTTTACATGATTTGGTAAAAAACACGAGTTTTTAGAAAATGTGTTTTATTTCATAAATGGAATCAACAAAGTATGCACATTCTACATCATAACGACTTTCTATAGTTTGCTTATTCGTCCGGAAATAAGAAAAGCTTACTTCCACCGTTTTTTAAAATCACAGCTTTTAGAAGGTTTACATGATTTCGTAAAAAACACGAGTTTTTAGAAAATGTGTTTTATTTCATAAATGGAATCTACAAAGTATGCACATTCTACGTCATAACGACTTTCTATAGTTTGCACAGCCGTCCGGAAATAAGAAAAGCTTACTTCCCCCGTTTTTTAAAATGACAGCTTCTAGAAGGTTTACATGATTTCTTAAAAAACACGAGTTTTTAGAAAATGTGTTTTATTTCATCAATGGAATCGACAAAGTATGCCCATTCTACGTCATAACGACTTTCTATAGTTTGCGCATGCGTCCGGAAATAAGAAAAACTTACTTCCACCATTTTTTAAAATGACAGCTTCTAGAAGGTTTACATGATTTCTTAAAAAACACGAGTTTTTAGAAAATGTGTTTTATTTCATAAATGGAATCAACAAAGTATGCTAATGCTACGTCATAACGACTTTCTATAGTTTGCACATGCGTCCGGAAATAAGAAAAGCTTACTTGCCCCGTTTTTCAAAATCACAGCTTCTACAAGGTTTACATGATTTCGTAAAAAACACGAGTTTTTAGAAAATGTGTTTTATTTCATAAATGGAATAAACAAAGTATGCACATTCTACGTCATAACGATTTCTGTAGTTTGCGAATGCGTTTGGAAATAAGAGAAGCTTACTTCCACCGTTTTTTAAAATCACAGCTTCTAGAAGGTTTACATGATTTCGTAAAAAACACGTGTTTTTAGAAAATGTGTTTTATTTCATAAATGGAATCCACAAAGTATGCACATTCTACGTCATAACGACTTTCTATAGTTTGCGCATGCGTCCGGAAATAAGAAAAGCTTACTTCCCCCGTTTTTCTAAATCACAGCTTCTAGAAGGTTTACATGATTTCTTAAAAAACACGAGTTTTTAGAAAATGTGTTTTATTTCATAAATGGAATCAACAAAGTATGCACATTCTACGTCATAATGACTTTCTATAGTTTGCGCATGCGTCCGGAAATAAGAAAAGCTTACTTCCACCGTTTTTTAAAATCACAGCTTCTAGAAGGTTTACATGATTTGGTAAAAAACACGAGTTTTTAGAAAATGTGTTTTATTTCATAAATGGAATCAACAAAGTATGCACATTCTACATCATAACGACTTTCTACAGTTTGCGCATTCGTCCGGAAATAAGAAAAGCTTACTTCCACCATTTTTTAAAATCACAGCTTTTAGAAGGTTTACATGATTTCGTAAAAAACACGAGTTTTTAGAAAATGTGTTTTATTTCATAAATGGAATCTACAAAGTATGCACATTCTACGTCATAACGACTTTCTATAGTTTGCACATGCGTCCGGAAATAAGAAAAGCTTACTTCCCCCGTTTTTTAAAATCACAGCTTCTAGAAGGTTTACATGATTTCGTAAAAGACACGAGTTTTTAGAAAATGTGTTTTATTTCATAAATGGAATCAACAAAGTATGCACATTGTACGTCATAACGATTTCTGTAGTTTGCGAATGCGTTTGGAAATAAGAGAAGCTTACTTCCACCGTTTTTTAAAATCACAGCTTCTAGAAGGTTTACATGATTTCGTAAAAAACACGTGTTTTTAGAAAATGTGTTTTATTTCATAAATGGAATCTACAAAGTATGCACATTCTACGTCATAACGACTTTCTATAGTTTGCGTATGCGTCCGGAAATAAGAAAAGCTTACTTCCCCCGTTTTTCTAAATCACAGCTTCTAGAAGGTTTACATGATTTCTTAAAAAACACGAGTTTTTAGAAAATGTGTTTTATTTCATAAATGGAATCAACAAAGTATGCACATTCTACGTCATAACGACTTTCTATAGTTTGAGCATGCGTTTGGAAATAAGAAAAGCTGACTTCCCCCGTTTTTTTAAAATTACAGCTTCTAGAAGGTTTACATGATTTGTTAAAAAACACGAGTTTTTAGAAAATGTGTTTTATTTCATCAATGGAATCGACAAAGTATGCCCCTTCTATGTCATAACGACTTTCTATAGTTTGCGCATGCGTCCGGAAATAAGAAAAGCTTACTTCCACCATTTTTTAAAATCACAGCTTCTAGAAGGGTTACATGATTTCGTAAAAAACACGAGTTTTTAGAAAATGTGTTTTATTTCATAAATGGAATCGACAAAGTATGCCCATTCTACGTCATAACGACTTTCTTTAGTTTGCGCATGCGTCCGGAAATAAGAAAAGCTTACTTCCCCCGTTTTTTAAAATCACGGCTTCTAGAAGGTTTACATGATTTCTTAAAAAACACGAGTTTTTAGAAAATGTGTTTTATTTCATAAATGGAATCAACAAAGTATGCACATTCTATGTCATAAGGACTTTCTATAGTTTGCGCATGCCTTTGGAAATAAGAAAAGCTTACTTCCCCCTTTTTTTAAAATCACAGCTTCTAGAAGGTTTACATGATTTCGTAAAAAACACGAGTTTTTAGAAAATGTGTTTTATTTCATAAATGGAATCAAAAAAGTATGCACATTCTACGTCATAACGACTTTCTATAGTTTGCGCATGCGTCCGGAAATAAGAAAAGCTTACTTCCACCGTTTTTCAAAATCACAGCTTCTAGAAGGTTTACATGATTTCTTAAAAAACACGAGTTTTTAGAAAATGTGTTTTATTTCATAAATGGAATCAACAAAGTATGCACATTCTACGTCATAATGACTTTCTATAGTTTGCGCATGCGTCTGGAAATAAGAAAAGCTTACTTCCACCGTTTTTTAAAATAATAGCTTCTAGAAGGTTTACATGATTTCGTAAAAAACACGAGTTTTTAGAAAATGTGTTTTATTTCATAAATGGAATCTACAAAGTATGCACATTCTACGTCATAACGACTTTCTATAGTTTGCACATGCGTCCGGAAATAAGAAAAGCTTACTTCCCCCGTTTTTTAAAATCACAGCTTCTAGAAGGTTTACATGATTTGGTAAAAAACACGAGTTTTTAGAAAATGTGTTTTATTTCATAAATGGAATCAACAAAGTATGCACATTCTACATCATAACGACTTTCTATAGTTTGCTTATTCGTCCGGAAATAAGAAAAGCTTACTTCCACCGTTTTTTAAAATCACAGCTTTTAGAAGGTTTACATGATTTCGTAAAAAACACGAGTTTTTAGAAAATGTGTTTTATTTCATAAATGGAATCTACAAAGTATGCACATTCTACGTCATAACGACTTTCTATAGTTTGCACAGCCGTCCGGAAATAAGAAAAGCTTACTTCCCCCGTTTTTTAAAATCACAGCTTCTAGAAGGTTTACATGATTTCTTAAAAAACACGAGTTTTTAGAAAATGTGTTTTATTTCATCAATGGAATCGACAAAGTATGCCCATTCTACGTCATAACGACTTTCTATAGTTTGCGCATGCGTCCGGAAATAAGAAAAACTTACTTCCACCATTTTTTAAAATGACAGCTTCTAGAAGGTTTACATGATTTCTTAAAAAACACGAGTTTTTAGAAAATGTGTTTTATTTCATAAATGGAATCAACAAAGTATGCTAATGCTACGTCATAACGACTTTCTATAGTTTGCACATGCGTCCAGAAATAAGAAAAGCTTACTTGCCCCGTTTTTCAAAATCACAGCTTCTACAAGGTTTACATGATTTCGTAAAAAACACGAGTTTTTAGAAAATGTGTTTTATTTCATAAATGGAATAAACAAAGTATGCACATTCTACGTCATAACGATTTCTGTAGTTTGCGAATGCGTTTGGAAATAAGAGAAGCTTACTTCCACCGTTTTTTAAAATCACAGCTTCTAGAAGGTTTACATGATTTCGTAAAAAACACGTGTTTTTAGAAAATGTGTTTTATTTCATAAATGGAATCCACAAAGTATGCACATTCTACGTCATAACGACTTTCTATAGTTTGCGCATGCGTCCGGAAATAAGAAAAGCTTACTTCCCCCGTTTTTCTAAATCACAGCTTCTAGAAGGTTTACATGATTTCTTAAAAAACACGAGTTTTTAGAAAATGTGTTTTATTTCATAAATGGAATCAACAAAGTATGCACATTCTACGTCATAATGACTTTCTATAGTTTGCGCATGCGTCCGGAAATAAGAAAAGCTTACTTCCACCGTTTTTTAAAATCACAGCTTCTAGAAGGTTTACATGATTTGGTAAAAAACACGAGTTTTTAGAAAATGTGTTTTATTTCATAAATGGAATCAACAAAGTATGCACATTCTACATCATAACGACTTTCTACAGTTTGCGCATTCGTCCGGAAATAAGAAAAGCTTACTTCCACCATTTTTTAAAATCACAGCTTTTAGAAGGTTTACATGATTTCGTAAAAAACACGAGTTTTTAGAAAATGTGTTTTATTTCATAAATGGAATCTACAAAGTATGCACATTCTACGTCATAACGACTTTCTATAGTTTGCACATGCGTCCGGAAATAAGAAAAGCTTACTTCCCCCGTTTTTTAAAATCACAGCTTCTAGAAGGTTTACATGATTTCGTAAAAAACACGAGTTTTTAGAAAATGTGTTTTATTTCATAAATGGAATCAACAAAGTATGCACATTGTACGTCATAACGATTTCTGTAGTTTGCGAATGCGTTTGGAAATAAGAGAAGCTTACTTCCACCGTTTTTTAAAATCACAGCTTCTAGAAGGTTTACATGATTTCGTAAAAAACACGTGTTTTTAGAAAATGTGTTTTATTTCATAAATGGAATCTACAAAGTATGCACATTCTACGTCATAACGACTTTCTATAGTTTGCGTATGCGTCCGGAAATAAGAAAAGCTTACTTCCCCCGTTTTTCTAAATCACAGCTTCTAGAAGGTTTACATGATTTCTTAAAAAACACGAGTTTTTAGAAAATGTGTTTTATTTCATAAATGGAATCAACAAAGTATGCACATTCTACGTCATAACGACTTTCTATAGTTTGAGCATGCGTTTGGAAATAAGAAAAGCTGACTTCCCCCGTTTTTTTAAAATTACAGCTTCTAGAAGGTTTACATGATTTGTTAAAAAACACGAGTTTTTAGAAAATGTGTTTTATTTCATCAATGGAATCGACAAAGTATGCCCCTTCTATGTCATAACGACTTTCTATAGTTTGCGCATGCGTCCGGAAATAAGAAAAGCTTACTTCCACCATTTTTTAAAATCACAGCTTCTAGAAGGGTTACATGATTTCTTAAAAAACACGAGTTTTTAGAAAATGTGTTTTATTTCATAAATGGAATCAACAAAGTATGCTAATGCTACGTCATAACGACTTTCTATAGTTTGCACATGCGTCCGGAAATAAGAAAAGCTTACTTCCCCCGTTTTTCAAAATCACAGCTTCTACAAGGTATACATGATTTCGTAAAAAACACGTGTTTTTAGAATATGTGTTTTATTTCATAAATGGAATCTACAAAGTATGCACATTCTACGTCATAACGACTTTCTATAGTTTGCGCATGCGTCCGGAAATAAGAAAAGCTTACTTCCCCCGTTTTTTAAAATCACAGCTTCTACAAGGTTTACATGATTTCGTAAAAAACACGAGTTTTTAGAAAATGTGTTTTATTTCATAAATGGAATCAACAAAGTATGCACATTTTACGTCATAACGATTTCTGTAGTTTGCGCATGCGTTTGGAAATAAGAGAAGCTTACTTCCACCGTTTTTTAAAATCACAGCTTCTAGAAGGTTTACATGATTTCGTAAAAAACACGTGTTTTTAGAAAATGTGTTTTATTTCATAAATGGAATCTACAAAGTATGCACATTCTACGTCATAACGAGTTTCTATAGTTTGCGCATGCGTCCGGAAATAAGAAAAGCTTACTTCCAACCTTTTTTAAAATCACAGCTTCTAGAAGGTTTACATGATTTCGTAAAAAACACGAGTTTTTAGAAAATGTGTTTTATTTCATAAATGGAATCTACAAAGTATGCACATTCTACGTCATAACGACTTTCTATAGTTTGCGCATGCATCCGGAAATAATAAAAGCTTATTTCCACAGTTTTTTAAAATCACAGCTTCTAGAAGGTTTACATGATTTCTTAAAAAACACGAGTTTTTAGAAAATGTGTTTTATTTCATAAATGGAATCAACAAAGTATGCACATTCTACGTCATAACGATTTCTGTAGTTTGCGCATGCGTTTGGAAATAAGAGAAGCTTACTTCAACCGTTTTTTAAAATCACAGCTTCTAGAAGGTTTACATGATTTCGTCAAAAACACGTGTTTTTAGAATATGTGTTTTATTTCATAAATGGAATCTACAAAGTATGCACATTCTACGTCATAACGACTTTCTATAGTTTGCGCATGCGTCCGGAAATAAGAAAAGCTTACTTCCCCCGTTTTTTGAAATCACAGCTTCTAGAAGGTTTACATGATTTCGTCAAAAACACGTGTTTTTAGAATATGTGTTTTATTTCATAAATGGAATCTACAAAGTATGCACATTCTACGTCAGAATGACTTTCTATAGTTTGCGCATGCGTCCGGAAATAAGAAAAGTTTACTTCCACCCATTTTTAAAATCAGAGCTTCTAGAAGGTTTACATGATTTCGTAAAAAACACGAGTTTTTAGAAAATGTGTTTTATTTCATAATTGGAATCTACAAAGTATGCACATTCTACGTCATAACGACTTTCTATAGTTTGCGCATGCGTCCGGAAATAAGAAAAGCTTACTTCCACCGTTTTTTAAAATCACAGCTTCTAGAAGGTTTACATGATTTCGTAAAAAACACGTGTTTTTAGAAAATGTGTTTTATTTCATAAATGGAATCTACAAAGTATGCACATTCTACGTCATAACGACTTTCTATAGTTTGCGCATGCGTCCGGAACTAAGAAAAGCTTACTTCCACCATTTTTTAAAATCACAGCTTCTAGAAGGTTTACATGATTTCTTAAAAAACACGAGTTTTTAGAAAATGTGTTTTATTTCATAAATAGAATCAACAAAGTATGCACATTCTACGTCATAACGACTTTCTATAGTTTGCGCATGCGTCCGGAAATAAGAAAAGCTTACTTCCACCGTTTTTTAAAATCACAGCTTCTAGAAGGTTTACATGATTTCGTAAAAAACATGAGTTTTTAGAAAATGTGTTTTATTTCATAAATGGAATCTACAGAGTATGCTCATTCTACGTCATAACGAATTTCTATAGTTTGCGCATGCGTCCGGAAATAAGAAAAGCTTACTTCCACCGTTTTTTAAAATCACAGCTTCTACAAGGTTTACATGATTTCGTAAAAAACACGAGTTTTTAAAAATGTGTTTTATTTCATAAATGGAATCAACAAAGTATGCACATTTTACGTCATAACGATTTCTGTAGTTTGCGCATGCGTTTGGAAATAAGAGAAGCTTACTTCCACCGTTTTTTAAAATCACAGCTTCTAGAAGGTTTACATGATTTCGTAAAAAACACGTGTTTTTAGAAAATGTGTTTTATTTCATAAATGGAATCTACAAAGTATGCACATTCTACGTCATAACGAGTTTCTATAGTTTGCGCATGCGTCCGGAAATAAGAAAAGCTTACTTCCACCCTTTTTTAAAATCACAGCTTCTAGAAGGTTTACATGATTTCGTAAAAAACACGAGTTTTTAGAAAATGTGTTTTATTTCATAAATGGAATCTACAAAGTATGAACATTCTACGTCATAACGACTTTCTATAGTTTGCGCATGCATCCGGAAATAATAAAAGCTTACTTCCACAGTTTTTTAAAATCACAGCTTCTAGAAGGTTTACATGATTTCTTAAAAAACACGAGTTTTTAGAAAATGTGTTTTATTTCATAAATGGAATCAACAAAGTATGCACAATCTACCTCATAACGACTTCCTATAGTTTGCGCATTCGTCCGGAAATAAGAAAAGCTTACTTCCACCGTTTTTTAAAATCACAGCTTCTAGAAGGTTTACACGATTTCGTAAAAAACACGTGTTTTTGGAAAATGTGTTTTATTTCATAAATGGAATCTACAAAGTATGCACATTCTACGTCATAACGACTTTCTATAGTTTGCGCATGCGTCCGGAACTAAGAAAAGCTTACTTCCACCATTTTTTAAAATCACAGCTTCTAGAAGGTTTACATGATTTCTTAAAAAACACGAGTTTTTAGAAAATGTGTTTTATTTCATAAATGGAAACTACAAAGTATGCACATTCTACGTCATAACGACTTTCTATTGTTTGCGCATGGGTCCGGAAATAAGAAAAGCTTACTTCCCCCGTTTTTTAAAATCACAGCTTCTAGAAGGTTTACATGATTTTCTAAAAAACACGATTTTTTGGAAAATGTGTTTTATTTCATAAATGGAATGAACAAAGTATGCACATTCTACGTCATAATGAATTTCTATAGTTTGCGCATGCGTTTGGAAATAACAAAGCTTACTTGCCCCGTTTTTTAAAATCACGGCTTCTAGAAGGTTTACATGATTTCTTAAAAAACATGAGTTTTTAGCAATTGTGTTTTATTTCATAAATAGAATCTATAAAGTATGCACATTCTACGTCATAACGACTTTCTATAGTTTGCGTATGCGTCCGGAAATAAGAAAAGCTTACTTCCACCGTTTTTTGAAATCACAGCTTCTAGAATGTTTACATGATTTCGTAAAAAACACGAGTTTGTAGAAAATGTGTTTTATTTCATAAATGGAATCGACAAAGTATGCCCATTCTACGTCATAACGACTTTCTATAGTTTGCGCATGCGTCCGGAAATAAGAAAATCTTACTTCCACCATTTTTTAAAATCACAGCTTCTACAAGGTTTACATGATTTCGTAAAAAAACATGAGTTTTTAGAAAATGTGTTTTATTACATAAATGGAATCTACAAAGTATGCACATTCTATGTCATAACGACTTTCTATAGTTTGCGCATTCGTCCGGAAATAAGAAAAACTTACTTCCACCGTTTTTTAAAATCACAGCTTCTAGAAGGTTTACATGATTTCGTAAAAAACACGAGTTTTTAGAAAATGTGTTTTATTTCATAAATGGAATCTACAAAGTATGCACATTCTACGTCATAACGACTTTCTATAGTTTGCACATTCATCCGGAAATACGAAAAGCTTACTTCCACCGTTTTTTAAAATCACAGCTTCTAGAAGGTTTACATGATTTCTTAAAAAACACGAGTTTTTAGAAAATGTGTTTTATTTGATAAATGGAATCAACAAAGTATGCACATTCTACGTAATAACGACTTTCTATAGTTTCCGCATTCGACCGGAAATAAGAAAAGCTTACTTCCACCGTTTTTTTAAATCACAGCTTCTAGAAGGTTTACATGATTTCGTAAAAAACACGAGTTTTTAGAAAATGTGTTTTATTTCATAAATGGAATCAACAAAGTATGCACATTCTACATCATAAGGATTTTCTATAATTTGCGCATGCGTCCGGAAATAAGAAAAGCTTACTTCCACCGTTTTTCAAAATCACAGCTTCTAGAAGGTTTACATGATTTCTTAAAAAACATGAGTTTTTAGAAAATGTGTTTTATTTCATAAATGGAATCAACAAAGTATACACATTCTACGTGATAATGACTTTCTATAGTTTGCGCATGCGTCTGGAAATAAGAAAAGCTTACTTCCACCGTTTTTTAAAATAATAGCTTCTAGAAGGTTTACATGATTTCGTAAAAAACACGAGTTTTTAGAAAATGTGTTTTATTTCATAAATGGAATCTACAAAGTATGCACATTCTACGTCATAACGACTTTCTATAGTTTGCACATGCGTCCGGAAATAAGAAAAGCTTACTTCCCCCATTTTTTAAAATCACAGCTTCTAGAAGGTTTACATGATTTGGTAAAAAACACGAGTTTTTAGAAAATGTGATTTATTTCATAAATGGAATCAACAAAGTATGCACATTCTACATCATAACGACTTTCTATAGTTTGCGCATTCGTCCGGAAATAAGAAAAGCTTACTTCCACCGTTTTTTAAAATCACAACTTTTAGAAGGTTTACATGATTTCGTAAAAAACACGAGTTTTTAGAAAATGTGTTTTATTTCATAAATGGAATCTACAAAGTATGCACATTCTACGTCATAACGACTTTCTATAGTTTGCACATGCGTCCGGAAATAACAAAAGCTTACTTCCCCCGTTTTTTAAAATCACAGCTTCTAGAAGGTTTACATGATTTCTTAAAAAACACGAGTTTTTAGAAAATGTGTTTTATTTCATCAATGGAATCGACAAAGTATGCCCATTCTACGTCATAATGACTTTCTATAGTTTGCGCATGCGTCCGGAAATAAGAAAAGCTTACTTCCACCATTTTTTAAAATGTCATCTTCTAGAAGGTTTACATGATTTCTTAAAAAACATGAGTTTTTAGAAAATGTGTTTTATTTCATAAATGGAATCAACAAAGTATGCTAATGCTACGTCATAACGACTTTCTATAGTTTGCACATGCGTCCGGAAATAAGAAAAGCTTACTTCCCCCGTTTTTCAAAATCACAGCTTCTACAAGGTTTACATGATTTCGTAAAAAACACGAGTTTTTAGAAAATGTGTTTTATTTCATAAATGGAATCAACAAAGTATGCACATTCTACGTCATAACGATTTCTATAGTTTGCGAATGCGTTTGGAAATAAGAGAAGCTTACTTCGACCGTTTTTTAAAATCACAGCTTCTAGAAGGTTTACATGATTTCGTAAAAAACACGTGTTTTTAGAAAATGTGTTTTATTTCATAAATGGAATCTACAAAGTATGCACATTCTACGTCATAACGACTTTCTATAGTTTGCGCATGCGTCCGGAAATAAGAAAAGCTTACTTCCCCCGTTTTTCTAAATCACAGCTTCTAGAAGGTTTACATGATTTCTTAAAAAACACGAGTTTTTAGAAAATGTGTTTTATTTCATAAATGGAATCAACAAAGTATGCACATTCTACGTCATAAGGACTTTCTATAGTTTGCGCATGCGTCCGGAAATAAGAAAAGCTTACTTCCACCGTTTTTTAAAATCACAGCTTCTAGAAGGTTTACATGATTTGGTAAAAAACACGAGTTTTTAGAAAATGTGATTTATTTCATAAATGGAATCAACAAAGTATGCACATTCTACATCATAACGACTTTCTATAGTTTGCGCATTCGTCCGGAAATAAGAAAAGCTTACTTCCACCGTTTTTTAAAATCACAACTTTTAGAAGGTTTACATGATTTCGTAAAAAACACGAGTTTTTAGAAAATGTGTTTTATTTCATAAATGGAATCTACAAAGTATGCACATTCTACGTCATAACGACTTTCTATAGTTTGCGCATGCGTCCGGAAATAAGAAAAGCTTACTTCCCCCGTTTTTTAAAATCACAGCTTCTACAAGGTTTACATGATTTCGTAAAAAACACGAGTTTTTAGAAAATGTGTTTTATTTCATAAATGGAATCAACAAAGTATGCACATTTTACGTCATAACGATTTCTGTAGTTTGCGCATGCGTTTGGAAATAAGAGAAGCTTACTTCCACCGTTTTTTAAAATCACAGCTTCTAGAAGGTTTACATGATTTCGTAAAAAACACGTGTTTTTAGAAAATGTGTTTTATTTCATAAATGGAATCTACAAAGTATGCACATTCTACGTCATAACGAGTTTCTATAGTTTGCGCATGCGTCCGGAAATAAGAAAAGCTTACTTCCAACCTTTTTTAAAATCACAGCTTCTAGAAGGTTTACATGATTTCGTAAAAAACACGAGTTTTTAGAAAATGTGTTTTATTTCATAAATGGAATCTACAAAGTATGCACATTCTACGTCATAACGACTTTCTATAGTTTGCGCATGCATCCGGAAATAATAAAAGCTTATTTCCACAGTTTTTTAAAATCACAGCTTCTAGAAGGTTTACATGATTTCTTAAAAAACACGAGTTTTTAGAAAATGTGTTTTATTTCATAAATGGAATCAACAAAGTATGCACATTCTACGTCATAACGATTTCTGTAGTTTGCGCATGCGTTTGGAAATAAGAGAAGCTTACTTCAACCGTTTTTTAAAATCACAGCTTCTAGAAGGTTTACATGATTTCGTCAAAAACACGTGTTTTTAGAATATGTGTTTTATTTCATAAATGGAATCTACAAAGTATGCACATTCTACGTCATAACGACTTTCTATAGTTTGCGCATGCGTCCGGAAATAAGAAAAGCTTACTTCCCCCGTTTTTTGAAATCACAGCTTCTAGAAGGTTTACATGATTTCGTCAAAAACACGTGTTTTTAGAATATGTGTTTTATTTCATAAATGGAATCTACAAAGTATGCACATTCTACGTCAGAATGACTTTCTATAGTTTGCGCATGCGTCCGGAAATAAGAAAAGTTTACTTCCACCCATTTTTAAAATCAGAGCTTCTAGAAGGTTTACATGATTTCGTAAAAAACACGAGTTTTTAGAAAATGTGTTTTATTTCATAATTGGAATCTACAAAGTATGCACATTCTACGTCATAACGACTTTCTATAGTTTGCGCATGCGTCCGGAAATAAGAAAAGCTTACTTCCACCGTTTTTTAAAATCACAGCTTCTAGAAGGTTTACATGATTTCGTAAAAAACACGTGTTTTTAGAAAATGTGTTTTATTTCATAAATGGAATCTACAAAGTATGCACATTCTACGTCATAACGACTTTCTATAGTTTGCGCATGCGTCCGGAACTAAGAAAAGCTTACTTCCACCATTTTTTAAAATCACAGCTTCTAGAAGGTTTACATGATTTCTTAAAAAACACGAGTTTTTAGAAAATGTGTTTTATTTCATAAATAGAATCAACAAAGTATGCACATTCTACGTCATAACGACTTTCTATAGTTTGCGCATGCGTCCGGAAATAAGAAAAGCTTACTTCCACCGTTTTTTAAAATCACAGCTTCTAGAAGGTTTACATGATTTCGTAAAAAACATGAGTTTTTAGAAAATGTGTTTTATTTCATAAATGGAATCTACAGAGTATGCTCATTCTACGTCATAACGAATTTCTATAGTTTGCGCATGCGTCCGGAAATAAGAAAAGCTTACTTCCACCGTTTTTTAAAATCACAGCTTCTACAAGGTTTACATGATTTCGTAAAAAACACGAGTTTTTAAAAATGTGTTTTATTTCATAAATGGAATCAACAAAGTATGCACATTTTACGTCATAACGATTTCTGTAGTTTGCGCATGCGTTTGGAAATAAGAGAAGCTTACTTCCACCGTTTTTTAAAATCACAGCTTCTAGAAGGTTTACATGATTTCGTAAAAAACACGTGTTTTTAGAAAATGTGTTTTATTTCATAAATGGAATCTACAAAGTATGCACATTCTACGTCATAACGAGTTTCTATAGTTTGCGCATGCGTCCGGAAATAAGAAAAGCTTACTTCCACCCTTTTTTAAAATCACAGCTTCTAGAAGGTTTACATGATTTCGTAAAAAACACGAGTTTTTAGAAAATGTGTTTTATTTCATAAATGGAATCTACAAAGTATGAACATTCTACGTCATAACGACTTTCTATAGTTTGCGCATGCATCCGGAAATAATAAAAGCTTACTTCCACAGTTTTTTAAAATCACAGCTTCTAGAAGGTTTACATGATTTCTTAAAAAACACGAGTTTTTAGAAAATGTGTTTTATTTCATAAATGGAATCAACAAAGTATGCACAATCTACCTCATAACGACTTCCTATAGTTTGCGCATTCGTCCGGAAATAAGAAAAGCTTACTTCCACCGTTTTTTAAAATCACAGCTTCTAGAAGGTTTACACGATTTCGTAAAAAACACGTGTTTTTGGAAAATGTGTTTTATTTCATAAATGGAATCTACAAAGTATGCACATTCTACGTCATAACGACTTTCTATAGTTTGCGCATGCGTCCGGAACTAAGAAAAGCTTACTTCCACCATTTTTTAAAATCACAGCTTCTAGAAGGTTTACATGATTTCTTAAAAAACACGAGTTTTTAGAAAATGTGTTTTATTTCATAAATGGAAACTACAAAGTATGCACATTCTACGTCATAACGACTTTCTATTGTTTGCGCATGGGTCCGGAAATAAGAAAAGCTTACTTCCCCCGTTTTTTAAAATCACAGCTTCTAGAAGGTTTACATGATTTTCTAAAAAACACGATTTTTTGGAAAATGTGTTTTATTTCATAAATGGAATGAACAAAGTATGCACATTCTACGTCATAATGAATTTCTATAGTTTGCGCATGCGTTTGGAAATAACAAAGCTTACTTGCCCCGTTTTTTAAAATCACGGCTTCTAGAAGGTTTACATGATTTCTTAAAAAACATGAGTTTTTAGCAATTGTGTTTTATTTCATAAATAGAATCTATAAAGTATGCACATTCTACGTCATAACGACTTTCTATAGTTTGCGTATGCGTCCGGAAATAAGAAAAGCTTACTTCCACCGTTTTTTGAAATCACAGCTTCTAGAATGTTTACATGATTTCGTAAAAAACACGAGTTTGTAGAAAATGTGTTTTATTTCATAAATGGAATCGACAAAGTATGCCCATTCTACGTCATAACGACTTTCTATAGTTTGCGCATGCGTCCGGAAATAAGAAAATCTTACTTCCACCATTTTTTAAAATCACAGCTTCTACAAGGTTTACATGATTTCGTAAAAAAACATGAGTTTTTAGAAAATGTGTTTTATTACATAAATGGAATCTACAAAGTATGCACATTCTATGTCATAACGACTTTCTATAGTTTGCGCATTCGTCCGGAAATAAGAAAAACTTACTTCCACCGTTTTTTAAAATCACAGCTTCTAGAAGGTTTACATGATTTCGTAAAAAACACGAGTTTTTAGAAAATGTGTTTTATTTCATAAATGGAATCTACAAAGTATGCACATTCTACGTCATAACGACTTTCTATAGTTTGCACATTCATCCGGAAATACGAAAACCTTACTTCCACCGTTTTTTAAAATCACAGCTTCTAGAAGGTTTACATGATTTCTTAAAAAACACGAGTTTTTAGAAAATGTGTTTTATTTGATAAATGGAATCAACAAAGTATGCACATTCTACGTAATAACGACTTTCTATAGTTTCCGCATTCGACCGGAAATAAGAAAAGCTTACTTCCACCGTTTTTTTAAATCACAGCTTCTAGAAGGTTTACATGATTTCGTAAAAAACACGAGTTTTTAGAAAATGTGTTTTATTTCATAAATGGAATCAACAAAGTATGCACATTCTACATCATAAGGATTTTCTATAATTTGCGCATGCGTCCGGAAATAAGAAAAGCTTACTTCCACCGTTTTTCAAAATCACAGCTTCTAGAAGGTTTACATGATTTCTTAAAAAACATGAGTTTTTAGAAAATGTGTTTTATTTCATAAATGGAATCAACAAAGTATACACATTCTACGTGATAATGACTTTCTATAGTTTGCGCATGCGTCTGGAAATAAGAAAAGCTTACTTCCACCGTTTTTTAAAATAATAGCTTCTAGAAGGTTTACATGATTTCGTAAAAAACACGAGTTTTTAGAAAATGTGTTTTATTTCATAAATGGAATCTACAAAGTATGCACATTCTACGTCATAACGACTTTCTATAGTTTGCACATGCGTCCGGAAATAAGAAAAGCTTACTTCCCCCATTTTTTAAAATCACAGCTTCTAGAAGGTTTACATGATTTGGTAAAAAACACGAGTTTTTAGAAAATGTGATTTATTTCATAAATGGAATCAACAAAGTATGCACATTCTACATCATAACGACTTTCTATAGTTTGCGCATTCGTCCGGAAATAAGAAAAGCTTACTTCCACCGTTTTTTAAAATCACAACTTTTAGAAGGTTTACATGATTTCGTAAAAAACACGAGTTTTTAGAAAATGTGTTTTATTTCATAAATGGAATCTACAAAGTATGCACATTCTACGTCATAACGACTTTCTATAGTTTGCACATGCGTCCGGAAATAACAAAAGCTTACTTCCCCCGTTTTTTAAAATCACAGCTTCTAGAAGGTTTACATGATTTCTTAAAAAACACGAGTTTTTAGAAAATGTGTTTTATTTCATCAATGGAATCGACAAAGTATGCCCATTCTACGTCATAATGACTTTCTATAGTTTGCGCATGCGTCCGGAAATAAGAAAAGCTTACTTCCACCATTTTTTAAAATGTCATCTTCTAGAAGGTTTACATGATTTCTTAAAAAACATGAGTTTTTAGAAAATGTGTTTTATTTCATAAATGGAATCAACAAAGTATGCTAATGCTACGTCATAACGACTTTCTATAGTTTGCACATGCGTCCGGAAATAAGAAAAGCTTACTTCCCCCGTTTTTCAAAATCACAGCTTCTACAAGGTTTACATGATTTCGTAAAAAACACGAGTTTTTAGAAAATGTGTTTTATTTCATAAATGGAATCAACAAAGTATGCACATTCTACGTCATAACGATTTCTATAGTTTGCGAATGCGTTTGGAAATAAGAGAAGCTTACTTCGACCGTTTTTTAAAATCACAGCTTCTAGAAGGTTTACATGATTTCGTAAAAAACACGTGTTTTTAGAAAATGTGTTTTATTTCATAAATGGAATCTACAAAGTATGCACATTCTACGTCATAACGACTTTCTATAGTTTGCGCATGCGTCCGGAAATAAGAAAAGCTTACTTCCCCCGTTTTTCTAAATCACAGCTTCTAGAAGGTTTACATGATTTCTTAAAAAACACGAGTTTTTAGAAAATGTGTTTTATTTCATAAATGGAATCAACAAAGTATGCACATTCTACGTCATAAGGACTTTCTATAGTTTGCGCATGCGTCCGGAAATAAGAAAAGCTTACTTCCACCGTTTTTTAAAATCACAGCTTCTAGAAGGTTTACATGATTTGGTAAAAAACACGAGTTTTTAGAAAATGTGTTTTATTTCATAAATGGAATCAACAAAGTATGCACATTCTACATCATAAAGACTTTCTATAGTTTGCGCATTCGTCCGGAAATAAGAAAAGCTTACTTCCACCGTTCTTTAAAATCACAGCTTTTAGAAGGTTTACATGATTTCGTAAAAAACACGAGTTTTTAGAAAATGTGTTTTATTTCATAAATGGAATCAACAAAGTATGCACATTCTACGTCATAACGACTTTCTATAGTTTGCACATGCGTCCACAAATAAGAAAAGCTTACTTCCCCCGTTTTTTAAAATCACAGCTTCTAGAAGGTTTACATGATTTCGTAAAAAACACGAGTTTTTAGAAAATGTGTTTTATTTCATAAATGGAATCAACAAAGTATGCACATTCTACGTCATAACGATTTCTGTAGTTTGCGAATGCGTTTGGAAATAAGAGAAGCTTACTTCCACCGTTTTTTAAAATCACAGCTTCTAGAAGGTTTACATGATTTCGTAAAAAACACGTGTTTTAAGAAAATGTGTTTTATTTCATAAATGGAATCTACAAAGTATGCACATTCTACGTCATAACGAATTTCTATAGTTTGCGCATGCGTCCGGAAATAAGAAAAGCTTACTTCCCCCGTTTTTTCTAAATCACAGCTTCTAGAAGGTTTACATGATTTCTTAAAAAACACGAGTTTTTAGAAAATGTGTTTTATTTCATAAATGGAATCAACAAAGTATGCACATTCTACGTCATAACGACTTTCTATAGTTTGCGCATGCGTTTGGAAATAAGAAAAGCTGACTTCCCCTGTTTTTTAAAATTACAGCTTCTAGAAGGTTTACATGATTTGTTAAAAAACACGAGTTTTTAGAAAATGTGTTTTATTTCATCAATGGAATCGACAAAGTATGCCCATACTACGTCATAACGACTTTCTATAGTTTGCGCATGCGTCCGGAAATAAGAAAAGCTTACTTCCACCATTTTTTAAAATCACAGCTTCTAGAAGTGTTACATGATTTCTTAAAAAACACGAGTTTTTAGAAAATGTGTTTTATTTCATAAATGGAATCAACAAAGTATGCACATTCTACGTCATAACAAATTTCTATAGTTTGCGCATGCGTCCGGAAATAAGAAAAGCTTACTTCCACCGTTTTTTAAAATAATAGCTTCTAGAAGGTTTACATGTTTCTTAAAAAACACGAGTTTTTAGAAAATGTGTTTTATTTCATAAATGGAATCAACAAAGTATGCACATGCTACGTCATAACGACTTTCTATAGTTTGCACATGCGTCCGGAAATAAGAAAAGCTTACTTCCCCCGTTTTTCAAAATCACAGCTTCTACAAGGTTTACATGATTTCGTAAAAAACACGAGTTTTTAGAAAATGTGTTTTATTTCATAAATGGAATCAACAAAGTATGCACATTCTACGTCATAACGATTTCTGTAGTTTGCGCATGCGTTTGGAAATAAGAGAAGCTTACTTCAACCGTTTTTTAAAATCACAGCTTCTAGAAGGTTTACATGATTTCTTAAAAAACACGAGTTTTTAGAAAATGTGTTTTATTTCATAAATGGAATCAACAAAATATGCACATTCTATGTCATAACGACTTTCTATAGTTTGCGGATGCATCCGGAAATAAGAAAAGCTTACTTCCACCTTTTTTTAAAATCACAGCTTCTAGAAGGTTTACATGATTTCGTAAAAAACATGAGTTTTTAGAAAATGTGTTTTATTTCATAAATGGAATCTACAGAGTATGCTCATTCTACGTCATAACAAATTTCTATAGTTTGCGCATGCGTCCAGAAATAAGAAAAGCTTACTTCCACCGTTTTTTAAAATCACAGCTTCTACAAGGTTTACATGATTTCGTAAAAAACACGAGTTTTTAGAAAATGTGTTTTATTTCATAAATGGAATCAACAAAGTATGCACATTTTACGTCATAACGATTTCTGTAGTTTGCGCATGCGTTTGGAAATAAGAGAAGCTTACTTGCACCTTTTTTTAAAATCACAGCTTCTAGAAGGTTTACACGATTTCGTAAAAAACACGTGTTTTTAGAAAATGTGTTTTATTTCATAAATGGAATCTACAAAGTATGCACATTCTCCGTCATAACGAATTTCTATAGTTTGCGCATGCGTCCGGAAATAAGAAAAGCTTACTTCCACCATTTTTTAAAATCACAGCTTCTAGAAGGTTTACATGATTTCTTAAAAAACATGAGTTTTTAGAAAATGTGTTTTATTTCATAAATGGAATCTACAAAGTTTGCACGTTCTACGTCATAACGACTTTCTATTGTTTGCGCATGCGTCCGGAAATAAGAAAAGCTTACTTCCCCCGTTTTTTAAAATCACAGCTTCTAGAAGGTTTACATGATTTCTTAAAAAACACGAGTTTTTAGAAAATGTGTTTTATTTCATAAATGGAATCAACAAAGTATGCACATTCTACGTCATAACGACTTTCTATAGTTTGCGCATGCGTCAGGAAATAAGAAAAGCTTACTTCAACCATTTTTTAAAATGACAGCTTCTAGAAGGTTTACATGATTTCTTAAAAAACACGAGTTTTTAGAAAATGTGTTTTATTTCATAAATGGAATCAACAAAGTATGCCCATTCTACGTCATAACGAATTTCTATAGTTTGCGCATTCGTCGGGAAATAAGAAAAGCTTACTTCCACCATTTTTTAAAATCACAGCTTCTAGAAGGTTTACATGATTTCTTAAAAAACACGAGTTTTTAGAAAATTTGTTTTATTTCATAAATGGAATCAACAAAGTATGCACATTCTACGTCATAACGACTTTCTATAGTTTGCGCATTCGTCCGGAAATAAGAAAAGCTTACTTCCACCATTTTTTAAAATCACAGCTTCTAGAAGGTTTACATGATTTCGTAAAAAACACTAGTTTTTAGAAAATCTGTTTTATTTCATAAATGGAATCTAACAAGTATGCACATTCTACGTCATAACGACTTTCTATAGTTTGCGCATGCGTCCGGAAATAAGAAAAGCTTACTTCGACCGTTTTTTAAAATCACAGCTTCTAGAAGGTTTACAGGATTTCGTAAAAAACACGAGTTTTTAGAAAATGTGTTTTATTTCATAAATGGAATCAAGAAAGTATGCACATTCTACATCATAATGACTTTCTATAGTTTGCGCATTCGTCCGGAAATAAGAAAAGCTTACTTCCACCGTTTTTTAAAATCACAGCTTCTAGAAGGTTTACACGATTTCGTAAAAAACACGTGTTTTTACAAAATGTGTTTTATTTCATAAATGGAATCAACAAAGTATACACATTCTACGTCATAACGACTTTCTATAGTTTGCGCATTCATCCGGAAATAAGAAAAGCTTACTTCCACCGTTTTTTAAAATCACAGCTTCTAGAAGGTTTACACGATTTCGTAAAAAACACGTGTTTTTAGAAAATGTGTTTTATTTCATCAATGGAATCTACAAAGTACGCACATTCTACGTCATAACGACTTTCTATAGTTTGCGCATGCGTCCGCAAATAAGAAAAGCTTACTTCCACCATTTTTTAAAATCACTGCTTCTAGAAGGTTTACATGATTTCTCAAAAAACACGAGTTTTTAGAAAATGTGTTTTATTTCATAAATGGAATCTACAAATTATGCACATTATACGTCATAACGACTTTCTATTATTTGCGCATGTGTCCGGAAATAAGAAAAGCTTACTTCCCCCATTTTTTAAAATCACAGCTTCTAGAAGGTTTACATGATTTCTTAAAAAACACGAGTTTTTAGAAAATTTGTTTTATTTCATAAATGTAATCAACAAAGAATGCAAATTCTACGTCATAACGACTTTCTATAGTTTGCGCATTCGTCCGAAAATAAGAAAAGCTTACTTCCCCATTTTTTAAAATCACAGCTTCTAGAAGGTTTACATGATTTCGTAAAAAACACGAGTTTTTAGAAAATGTGTTTTATTTCATAAATGGAATAAACAAAGTATGCACATTCTACGTCATAACGACTTTCTATAGTTTTCGCATTCGTCCGGAAATAAGAAAAGCTTACTTCCACCGTTTTTTAAAATCACAGCTTCTAGAAGGTTTACATGATTTCGTAAAAAACACGAGTTTTTAGAAAATGTGTTTTATTTCATAAATGGAATCAACAAAGTATGCACATTCTACGTCATAACGACTTTCTATAGTTTGCGCATCCGTCCGGAAATAAGAAAAGCTTACTTCCACCGTTTTTTAAAATCACAGCTTCTAGAAGGTTTACATGATTTCTTAAAAAACACGAGTTTTTAGAAAATTTGTTTTATTTCATAAATGGAATCAACAAAGTATGCCCATTCTACGTCATAACGAATTTCTATAGTTTGCGCATTCGTCCGGAAATAAGAAAAGCTTACTTCCACCATTTTTTAAAATCACAGCTTCTAGAAGGTTTACATGATTTCTTAAAAAACACGAGTTTTTAGAAAATGTGTTTTATTTCATAAATGGAATCTAGTAAGTATGCACATTCTACCTCATAACAACTTTCTATACTTTGCGCATGCGTCCGGAAATAAAAAAAGCTTACTTCCACCGTTTTTTAAAATCACAGCTTCTAGAAGGTTTACATGATTTCTTAAAAAACACGAGTTTTTAGAAAATGTGTTTTATTTCATAAATCGAATCTACAAAGTATGCACATTCTACGTCTTAACGACTTTCGATAGTTTGCGCATGCGTCCGGAAATAAGAAAAGCTTACTTCCCCCGTTTTTTAAAATCACAGCTTCTAGAAGGTTTACATGATTTCTTAAAACACACGAGTTTTTAAAAAATGTGTTTTATTTCATAAATGGAATCAACAAAGTATGCACATTCTACGTCATAACCAATTTCTATAGTTTGCGCATGCATTTGGAAAAAAGAAAAGCTTACTTCCACCGTTTTTTTAAAATCATAGCTTCTAGAAGGTTTACATGATTTCGTAAAAAACATGAGTTTTTAGAAAATGTGTTTTATTTCATAAATGGAAACAACAAAGTATGCACATTCTACGTCATAGCGACTTTCTATAGTTTGCGCATTCGTCCGGAAATAAGAAAAGCTTACTTCCACCATTTTTTAAAATCACAGCTTCTAGAAGGTTTAGACGATTTCGTAAAAAACACGAGTTTTTAGAAAATGTGTTTTATTTCATAAATGGAATCAACAAAGTATGCACATGCTACGTCATAACGACTTTCTATAGTTTGCCTATGTGTCCGGAAATAAGAAAAGCTTACTTCCCCCGTTTTTCTAAATCAC